>OZ037935.1:42955763-43584303 GCA_964035585.1 Polytrichum formosum | reverse complement strand
TGAGTCTTTCGTGTTATTTCTCTGAAGTCCCTCACCAATAGGGGCATAGCGCTTGGGTATCCCTTGCAAGTAACTCCTGCATAGAGCCTGATTGTGAATGAAGGTGCACTTACACACAACCACTGGATGGTTTAGTTGTGGTTTGAGCCCACTTTCAACCACAACTATTTGACCTCATTGATTGTCCTTTGTATCGGTGGAATCCGTGGGGTGAAGACAAACAATTTATGGATTTTTAAAGTTTGTTTTAGCCTCCTCCAAATTCTCTCTCATGCTTTGACCTTGCAGTTCTCTCACAGTGCCACATAGTAACTACAAACAAAATACAGTGAAAGAAAGTAAACTACAACCAACCATCGCAACTACTCCCAACTACACCTTCGATCATAGTTGGGCAAGTAAGACTAGTTGTGGTTGTGGTTGTCATCAATGTACCTATTTCCTCCTTATCTCTTTAGAATAGAACCAAAGAAAGTGAACCACAACCATCAACCACCGATATGCTGGTTGTGTGAAAGCACACCTGAAGTGGTCTTCATTGTAAAGCTTTATTTCTCTCAGAGTATCTGCATTTTTTGCACCGTGTTTCTGTACATCCTATCTTTTCTTATTGTTGGTGACACCCTGTGCTGAGAGAAAGAGAGTTATGAAGCTGCAAGCTAATTTTTTGACTGCATGATTCGTGGGCAGTTTGAAGACTTGCAAGAAACTTACCTAAGGAGAAGGCGACAAGTTGCAGTGGTGCAAAGGCAAAAACAGATGCAGAGGTCAAGTTATAGAAAGGAGGCTTGCAAGGCTTCAGATAGTTTTCATGATGGTTTGGATGACTTCCAGTCTGTCCTTACAGCTTTTACTCGCTACAGGTATTTCTTCAGGTTGTACTGTGGTTCTGCCATGTACACAAAATATATACACAACAGCACTGCTTCAATGCTAGACGCTTGCTGCCTCCCGACAGTAGACGTGAGTGTTTAAATCTTATTTGATACATATATATTTGATTTTCTCACCTTAGGAACTTTGGTCAATTGGCATTCATCAACAGTGAGCTACGTGTCATTGCTGAGCTTCATCATCAAGACCTGTTCCACACTTCCAACATAGTCTCTAGGTGAGATTCTTCAAGTAGAGTATACCTCTCGCGAAGCATGAGCCTTGTATGAATGTATGGTGTGATTGCTGTAGATTATGTGTTCAGATTGTTCTGTTTTACACTGGTACAGTCCCTATGAGTATTGCTTGGTACTGAAATTGGTGACTTTTTTTGACTGCAGTATTGAATTTGATCGAGATGATGAGCTGTTTGCAACAGCAGGTGTTTCGCGGCGGATTAAAGTATTTAATTATGCAACGGTACTTCTCTAAACTTGCCCTAATTTTCAATGCTTCAACCTTGCTGTAAAAGTTGAGGCAAAATTTTTTTGGCTGTAAAAGTTGACTCTGGAATCTGGTTATTGTACTTCTGGGATTAGATCAAGTATTTAATTTCTGCATGATTGAATGTGTACAGGTTGTAAATGAGTTGGCAGATATACATTGTCCAGTGGTAGAGATTCCAACAAGGGCCAAACTGAGCTGCCTGAGCTGGAATAAGTGTATAAAGCCTCTTATTGCTAGTAGTGACTACGAAGGAATTGTTACTGTTTGGGATGTGAATACAAAACGGGTAAATTTTGTCCCACCAGTCTTTTGAGTTCTTGAGGAGGATTCTCATGTTCTTTCCAACTGCACATTGCATCTTTCGTTTTGAGGATGTTCTTTTATTTGTTTTTGTCCCTCCATCTATCTATGTCAAAAAGAGATTTGGTAAAATCTGGAGAGGAGCAAGTCATGATTGCAGTCATTCTGATAGGAATCTTGACCACTACAGAGTGTTATGGAGTACGAGGAGCACGAGAAACGAGCTTGGAGTGTTGATTTCTCACGCACTGAACCATCGATGCTTGTTTCTGGAAGTGATGATGGCAAGGTGTGTTTTGAATTCCAAAATTTAGTTCATTTTCATGCCACATCAACTTCTTGACATTTTGCAACGCACCATTGTGTGACACGTGGCACTTACCTTCATGGAGAATAAGTGTTTCATGCCAATACTGATATGGTATTTTGAGTACTCAGTTGGTGTCAGGATGTAGGAAGCTGAAAACTTCTATTGGACCTGAAAAAGTGTTTGGGAATGTTTGCAGGTGAAGGTGTGGTGCATTAGACAAGAGAACAGTGCTCTAAGCATAGATATGAAGGCAAATATTTGCTGTGTGAAGTACAATCCTGGTTCCAGTTACAACATTGCAGTAAGTAACAAGCTCTCCTTACTTTGTAGAGCTTTGACTATTTTCTGATATTTTTGGCAGTTGTGGCGGTTTGTCCAGAATTAAAACTGTATATAAAATCTGTGGATTGTACTCTCAAGTATAATTTTCACAAAATTAGGTGGCTATGTTCTACTTTTTGGCACAACTTCTTTAACACTTGCTGGCATTGTGGCAGGTAGGGTCAGCTGATCATCACATACATTATTTTGATTTGCGAAATGCAAGTGGCCCACTTTATACATTCAAGGGACATAGAAAAGCTGTGTCATACGTGAAATTTGTATCCCCAACTGAGCTTGCATCTGCTTCAACAGACAACACATTACGCCTTTGGGATGTTCAAAAAGACTGTTCTGTAAGCGACTGGTCCTCCTTTTGGTCACCTGATGTATTTATTCAGCAGTGCTATTTTCATACCTCCTGTTATATCATGATGTGGCTAGGTCCATCTTGGGTTTTTTGGGTGATTCTTATGTTGACCCTTGCTTTTTCTTCTTCTACAGTTACGGACCCTCAGGGGCCACACCAACGAGAAGAACTTCGTGGGATTGAGTGTGAATAGTGAATATATTGCTTGTGGCAGTGAGACCAATGAGGTCTTTGTGTATCATAAGGTATGACTTTTGGAGTCTTCTGAATAAATGGTGTAGGAAGAGTAGCATTTAGTAGTTGCCATCCTAGTCTTCTTGTTTAATGATTTTCGCTTGCTTTGCTATATTTGTCTCTCACTTTGCTCGTTCTGTTTTGACAGGCAATGTCAAAGCCTGCAGCTTGGCACAGCTTTGGGTCCCAGAACCCTGAAGAAAGTGATGATGACACTTCACATTTTATTAGTGCAGTGTGCTGGAAAAGTGAGAGCCCAACCATGTTGGCGGCTAATTCACAGGGGAAAATCAAAGTTCTTGTACTTGCCCCTTAAGAAAGCTTACTTGGAACTTTTTTGCCTTTTACATCTCCCAAATGGAAACATTGTCTTTTGGTGCTGTGAACTGCTATTGCCAAGGTTTTTGTGATTATAGTTACACTAAAGTGGGTCATTTTTTCGGCACCATCATAGACTTCAGAGTTTGATAATTCCTCATTGCAATGAGTCAAAGATTTACTTTTCAGCTTCCAAGAATGCGGAAATTTAATATCCGGGTTTCTTAAAGCAAAGAGAAGAATTTGCTTATTTAGGCGTTAGAGTCACTCTGGTAAGTTTCCACTCTATGATCATTGTACAGTAGGGTCCAAAAAAATTTTGAATTTTGGATGGGCTCCCAGTTTTGTGCTTCAAAACCAATTGCATTCAATTGCATGTAGCTACCTCAATATATGTTATTTTTTCACCATATCAATTGCAACTTGTGAAGCCATCAATGGTCTTTAATCACCACCTGTTAACCATGAGCAAGTGTCAGAAATTAAAAGATTTGGTTGTAATTAGTAAATTGTGTTGTCAAGAGCTCAAACATGCATCTTCCCTCCCAGAGCTCCTCACGCCACTTCATTGTTTTGATGGCATGTATTCATTGGAAAGTTTAATGTATAAAGTTCAAGATTACAACATGGAGTGTCATTGCAATGGAGATTGGCTTGCACAGATGAGATATTGTGGCTTGAAGTTGTTTCGGAGGTAGTTTGGCCAGGAGCATCGGAGTTGCTTTTGTTGTTATGTTGGTGATTGAATCTATTGATTTTCAGATTGTGGATTGGGTCTTTGAGAGGTAACATACCATACAAAATCTTGAGTGATGAAGAAAGGGGTTGCATTGTGGGAATGCGTGAGAGTGGAATGAAGAGTTCAGACATTGCATATGTATTGAATGTTCCACGGTCAACTGTTTCTACTATCTTGACAAATTGGAAGGTTCGAGGGAGTGTATAATCTTTGAAACCCCGATGTGGTAGGCATCGGAAGTTGAGTGATCGTGATTGAAATGAAATAGCAACAATCAATGAGAGCAAGAAGCAATGAGTGGTATGGAAACTAGGGATAAGCCTAAAAATTATCTGAGTATTTTGCCAATTATTCTCCTCTTTTCAATTTAAGTCGACATCGCTCAAACTTTCTAGACAAAGACAAGTATTTGAATGAAATTGGAATGCTATCAAATTTTTACTCCTATAGTAATGACAATGGCAACTTTGGTACTTTTGTTTTAACTCCACCTTGGCTATCTTGCACAAGGTAGATGAAGTATATTTGGTTACTTTTTGTTGTTTGCTAGTTACTAGGTACTTGGATTGGTGACGTGGAAATTTTGTATGTCCAAAAATTTATTTGAAGAAGTTAGAGTCAATCCATGTATGGTTGGAGTTAGTCCAAAACTGTGATGAATCATCAAAGTCACTAACAGCAAGCCATTAGATGGCCACATAAGTTCCTCCAATTATGCCAATAATTGAACCTACAATGGTTAGCAAATTTTGAATGTGTAGTTCAATCTCTTTACATGGCTTTTCAAAGTTTGTTCTTAGATCTGCACCTGACCATCCACCACTCATAATATAAGCGAGAAATTAAGATAGTAACCAAATTAGGCCCGCTTACAATAATTGAACAAGAAAATGGTAGAACCGTGAGGCTCTGTCCTTTCTTATGAAAGACTGTAATTGTAGCTGTACACTTTGCTCATGCCAGTCCATGGCTATTTACTATGCCTATAACCAACTATAGTTAATTAGATTTTTTCAATACATTTTAGGGAACAACTATAGTTAACTAGATATATATAACTATAATTAACTAGATTTTAGAACAACTGTAGTTAACTACATTTTTTGGCAGGTCAAATTGTGAACAACTATAGTTACGAAAGGCAACTAGTTAACCAATAATTGCATTAGTTGGTTAGTTGTCCAAGGTATGCAAGCTTTCATCATCCACGTTAAATAAACTTGACCAAAAACAGCAAGAAGTAAAGTCCAAGTGTGAACGCAAAGTGGTTAAGAAATTTGCTCTTGAAACATAGAAGTTGATGCATAGTCTCTGTCCTACAGACAGAGCCAATAAACATACACTGGCCAGCTTTGTAGGGCACAGAAGATGAACATCCATCCTTCGAATGGATGAAAACATTTTGTGGATGAGCAGATTCATGTGGCCACCGCAAACGATGACGCGCCCTGAGCGCCACCAAGCCCAACAGAAACCAACATCAACACCAACACGATTGTTTCAGACATTTTTGTAACAATCGAACCTAAATGCTGCGAACGATCTTGCGACAAATCTACAAGGTTTCGTAGCAACATTGAAACTTTGTACTTGCAATTTGAAAGATGAATGGTGGGGGTGACGTGGACACGGAGAGTGGATTGGGCAGCCCAGGCTCACACACGACGGAAATTGTGACCAACTACGGTGTAGCCATTCCGCAACGCAAGCTGGGCGTCTTCGAGATTCCGGCCATCATCACAGGTATCTCCAAATAATGACAGATTTTGGATAGCTGGAGTGGAAGAACCTCAATTCTTACGAATGAATATGTTTCACTTATATTTTTATGGATTTAAGTAGTGGAAGCCAATCGGCATTAGTTTGGGTGCTATGGACATGCCATCCTTTAGAGAGTTGGTAAGTTTCGATTTCATCACAATTCTCTAATTTCATATCTCATCAACACCGATTTTCGCATCAATTCATTCACAGCATTGAATCTGTGCCTACCAAACATATGATTGTCATCTTAATCGTTAGCTAAATGTTGATGAGTTAGCACTAAGGTGATATTAAACCATGAAGGTATATATTAACACTGAGTCAACACTTGCATTTTGAGATGTCCTTAACCTCTCGAGATGCAAATTGTTGCTTGTGCTTCCTTTCAGATTGCATATGTGCTTCATGGGAATACGTATTCTGTTTTCTATGAAACCATCAAACATCAAGTTATCTTCACTTCATTCACAACATTGGCTGTTCATTGACACTAATCTTCTCATTTTCATGCCTTCATGGTTGTATTCAATAATATTCTTGTGGTTTGCGAATTTGCTGATGATCGTTTTACATGCATGCTGCACAGGAATGTGGCAGGTTGCTGGAGGGCATGGAAAAATCAATCCCAAGAAGGCAGTGGAGGACATGAAGCTTTATGCATTTGCGGGTCTTGGTGTTTTCGACATGGCTGACATATGTGAGTTTGATCTGATTTCATGTTGTCAAAAATAAGGTACGAGAATAAAGTGCCGAAGTTTGAGAATGCTGGGAAGTTTCTCAAACGCTTCATATGCCTTAAAATTGTAGATTCCATTTCCAACATTCAGCTTTTGACATTGAATGTATGACGCAGATGGACCTGCTGAAGAAATATATGGGAAACTTTTGAGGGAATATTTGGGCCCTAGGCCCGTTCGTGGCTTCACAAAGTTTGTTCCTCGTTACGGTAAGCAACGTATTTGATTTCCTTCTTTTGTATCGTACACATTAGGGTTATCTGTATAATCCCCAGATGAAACTCCGGGTGAGTTGGCTAAAAGGTGAGTTTGAGAGCTAATGCATACAGTCACCCGAGTTTTGTTAAGGCTAAAATTCACATCCTAAAAGAGTGGAGCCACGTTATAAAAAACTGGCTTTGTATAATGTCACACTAAAATGGGTGGGTCAAAGTTGTGGGGTCCCATGGGTCAGACCCGATTTTAGATCCTAAATTTTTCTTTAAGGTTTTTGGATTGAAAGATTTTGGTGCCTCTTTGAGGGACTTTGCGAATAACACTATTTTGTTACCATGATTGTCACAAACTCTAGATTAGAATGAACAATCATTATTCTGTGATTGGTGTAGGCAATAGTGGCTCCAATACAAGACCTGTGGTGGAGGAGAGCATAGATCGGTCCCGAAAGCGGATGGGGGTGAATACACTTGATATGGTTCAGTTTCATTGGTAAGCTTTAGCATGTGATTTGATCACTAATCTATCTCTAAACTTCTTTTCTCCACTACTGCAAGCAATACTGGATGTGGATTAATTGAACTTCTTCTGACTTGACTTTGAGAAACAACATGGAGGTCAATTCGTGATACAAAGTCCATATGGTGAACAATAACCTTATGTTAACGGTTTGAAACCTTACAATGTTATGCAGGGAAGTGGTTGGCTTAAGTGTAGAAAATGAAATAAAGTCATATTTGACATTGATGATCAATATGCTAAGTATGTAATTATATTGAATGGCACCCAGTTCGTGTATTTGAATCCAAATCTTCAATTACATTAAGGTTTTGAACCAATTTTAGAAATGCACTTGATGAATGGGTTAATTCTAGATGGTGTCACTTCTGACACAATTAGCTAAAAATGAACGTATGTAGCCCAAATGCATCTACTTGTGTATGTCGAGGCCCAGATAGGGCCTCTTAAACGCTTAGGGGTTGAGTTCACTAGATTCTACTGGTGTTGCAGGTCAGTAACTTTTCAATATGATTAAAGGTTTGTTTGTGTTGGATTCACTCGAGAGAACACAGGTGGGACTACAGTGATGGTAGATACTGTGATTCAATGAAGTGGCTGCACATTCTTCAACAAGAGGGCAAAATCAAGGAGCTGGGACTGACAAATTTCGACACAGAGCATATGGCGAAGTTAGTTGAGGATTGTGCAATTCCCATAGTTTCAAATCAAGTGAGTCTTCCTCATATTGGAGTCTTCTTCCTTTCCACAGTAGCAGTATGGATTTCTTCTCACATTTAACCATTGCTTTCTTGAAATTTAGGTAAGAGTTTGATGCAATTGGTAGTTCTTGGTTGATTATTTCTTATTGTGTTGGTATGATTGTCCCCCCTATATGTCTGAGAGTGTTGAATTATGTAATGCATTTAAAACAAATAGTCTCCCCTGAATTTCATTGTGATATTCAGACAACATATTTATTGGGCGGATCTGGAAATCGAACACTGTGCAGGTCGCGTACTCTGTTATTGACACTCGACCTGAGAAGAAGATGGTTTCATGGTGCTTGAAGAGCAACGTGAAGATTCTTGCTTATGGGTATGTATTAGTGAAAATCAATGAGACATTTCTGATGGGCAGTACAATATCCTGGCTTTGGATGAATGTAAGAATTCCATATGCAGGCTATTAGCTCAAATGTTGTTCACTAGTTTGGACCCATATTGTCCCGGCCTGTTGCACCATGCACATGAATTAATGTCTCAGGCCATCCCCGCACCATCCACTCACCATACCATCATTGACAACCAGCTGTTTTGGAATTTTGGAAATGGCGATTGCATCAACACCTATGCACCCTCATTGTTCTAAAGTTCCAAAATGTATAATAAACTAGTTTGGGCCCGTGATTTCCTGGCATGTTGCACATGTGCATATGGATTAATGTCCTGTTGCCATCCATGGCTGACTGTTTTGGAACTTCGCAATGGTGCATGTGTCAACTCCCATGTGCCCTCACTGTTCCAAAGTTCCAAAATGTATAGTAGTTGATTGAGTTATTCCCTTATGTGCTTGCCCGATCCCCTCTTATGAACCTGAAACAACAGCTTCTATTTTTGTACCAAGGCACGGCAGGCTTGCAGATGAGTATAGAATCTATGATTTGGTTAAGGGCAGTTCAAAAACTGAGTATTCTCATTATACAATCAGCATTGAAAAACAAGTCTTGTTCTGTACTCGGAATTAAAGGCTACTGAAAAAGTCTAGTGGCGTAGAAAGCATTACTGTTTAGGGCTTTATTTTTTTCACCTAAGATATTCATGCCTTTTTAAATGACATTGGCATGCTCAGGGGATTTCTTCAATCTACTTATGTGCAGGTCCCTGTTAGGTGGCTTCCTGTCGCAAAAGTACCTGGGGAAACCAGAACCGAAGAAGATAGACCTCACCACGTCCTCACTTTCCAAGTACAAATATGTTATTGACCAATGGGGTGGTTGGGCTCTGTTCCAGGTACGCTGCTTGTGTCAACATTATTTCAGTTTAGTTTTCTTCAGTATTTTTCAAACATATGAAGTGCAAGAGTTTGTATATTTTGGCCTTTACCATCCTGACTCAGTTGGGATGGTGAAAGTGTTAAAACCAGCGTTGGCCAGTTATCAACCTGGTTATCACAAGATTATAGACTATAGATATGTGGGTCTCAAAATTAAGTAACCGATCATTAAAGATATCTGCCATATTCAAAATTTGAAATAAATTTTTAATATTGATTACCTTTTAATTGTGGAGGGGCAAACGTCAATACTAGACGCCTCTTATCTCAAAATACCAAAATAGTGTTAAATACGGTATCATCAATTACATTCTAACTTGTTTATTTAGTAGGATACTTTTTGATTCACTGACCCAAATTTGAGTTTAATCACAAAAACAAATGGTGATTTGAATTTAATAACCAAAGTTGGGAACCACCAACTATCAGGCTCTTAATATATCCATAACCACAATAATGAAAAAAATGTTCTTCCAACAAAATTAACAAATTCATACCTTAAATTATTGACTTCTCCATAATCTTCAGAATTTATAACCATGATTATTGAAGAAAGCTTGATAACGTACCAACACTGGATCACACCATTAGGAGACAATCACCATTGCAGCCTGCTGTGCCAATGGTGTTAATTTATTTATTTAACAACATGAGACTACCTGGTTGTTTCCTGAAAGAGTGGTCTGTCCCTAGTTCACGAATAGGTCTACTGAAAAATTAATATCCAGTACATCAATATTTCAATGTCCAATTTATGACTCAAAGAATGAGTTGATTTCAGGAACTTCTTCTCGCTCTGGGTCAAATTGCAGAGAAACATAAAGTGAGCATCAGCAACGTCGCAGTTCGATATATTGCAGACAAGCCTGCAGTTGCTGCAGTCATTATTGGTGCACGACTCAGCATATCAGAGCATATTACTGATAATCAGGCTGCATTCTCTTTCCCAGGTAAGCATGTCTGAAATGGCCACTTTTAGCTCTGCATCCACTTCTTGTAGGATATGAAACATGAACTTAGTGCAAGATGATAAGCGAATCCAAATAGTGCCTGTAGCCATTTTCCTCATACTTTTTGGAGCTTATATGAATATGCTATCTTCTAAAGTGAAGATTCTCTTTCTCATCAAATGATCTGATAGGTCCCCTCAATTATGTTGACTAATGAGACTAGAATGGTTAACAGATTTTGAGCATGTAGTCCAATCTCTATTGAACACATGTATGTTTGGTGTCCGTTTTTAGATCCACACCCAATCACACACCCTCAAATATAGGTGTCCCTTTAAGATGAGTAATCGAATTAAGCCCAGTTACCTTAGATATGAACACCAGCTCATGTCAGAGCAAGCTCAATTTGAAGAGCCTCTTTGCCCTTAGGCTATTGGTCAATTCTTGAGCTTTTCCTGGTAATGATGATGGGCCACTTTATTGAAAGTGAAAGTGAGGACCACTTTACACTACGGCCAAAGGCCATGGCCATGAAATTGTGAAGGCCCTTGTAATTCTCACCTTAAGGCTCTACCAAGGAAAATTGAAATTGAATTTTATGTGGTCACAGGCATAACATTATTCAGATCCATAACAGTGTTCCGTGGGACTGACAGTATTCTACGGAATATTCCATCATTCAGGCTGAATGTGAGGAATATTCCGCAGAATATTGTCAGTCCCACAGAACACTGTTATGGATCTGAATAATGTTATGGGCATTTCAGTGTAGTGTAAAGACATATGTGCCCAGGTTGTCAAATGATTACTATTTTCTTATGAAGCCTATTCATGTGGGCCTTCCCAAACAATATGTCAAAATAAATCAAAGGTTATGAGATTTTGAAATGTCACGGCCTCCTGGTTTTGGTTAGACCCACTTCTTTGAGACAGACTTGATGCAAATACAGTAGATCATGAAACATTATCTACTTCATACCACATAGGACTCCATGTAGGTTTTACATCCATATTAACTTGCTTGGTCCCTTGGGCCCTCAAGCTCTAGTGTAAACTAGCCCTATAACTGATGCAATTCAATTCATGCCTAAAATTCTTCTGCTAACAAATCTGCACAAAATTCTTGCTCTGAAGATATCTGGGAACAAGTGCTGACTGATCTCAACCTGTTTAATTACAGGTCTCGATGAAGGAGATTTAGCCTTGATCCATTCGGTGGTGAGCAAAGGGAGGGAGATTCCAGGGGACTGCGGTGATGAATACAGATGAGCTTTTAAAACAACAATGAGGCACTAATAGAAGAATACCTCTTCCTACAGCGGTTTTCTTTGTTTTGTCCTTATGGAGTACTGGCTATCTCCCTTGTAATTCCACTTTATGTGGGGTGGATTCTTGAGACCACTCATACCTGTAGTCTATGACTGTGATGACCGGGCTGATAACCGGCCACAACATGTATTACCGGCCAGCACTGGCCTTTACCATTCCAAAATCATCATCACCACTAATTGACTGAAAGCCCTTCAGGCTGAAAGTTTTGTCATTTGCCAGAGCCTTCACAACTCTCTCCAACCCCTCCTTGGTGAGAGGTTGTGATTTGTTATATATATTTGCATGCTTCATTGCCTATCAAATGCAAAATGGCTTGACAAAGAATGCTTTTATGTTTGGAGCCTTTCACAAAGTTATGCATGGATTTTCACAAAAGTATCTTAGTGAATGCTACTAGAAAAAGAGCCCTTCATTGCTTTACGGCGAGAGATAATTGTCACATATGACCATACTTGTCATTCATCCATGTTAAAATACATTATAAAAAGGTTTGTAATTGATTCAATTTAGACTAAAAAGAATCACCTGCGCGCTGTGTACATGAGACTTTGGGAGACATGGGCTACATTTCTCCCATTTCAAGATTCGGCATTACTTGAACAGATTGTCATTAAGCCTCTCCTCAAGTTCTCTAGTTTGAATGGGATTAACAAGTTTTTGTACTACATTGATTATGGTAAATCTTAGCATTACTGCATACGAGCATACCTCTTGTTCATCCAACATAAAAGCTTGAACTCTGTAGGTTTGTGGGCAATTCATCTTAAATAACTTGTAGGTTTGTCACCAATTCCTCTCAAATGACTTGGAGTAGACTAATTCAGGGTCTCTCAACTAATTCCGGTGTCAAATCAACTAAAACAGGATGCATATTATTTCAGGGCTTTTATAACATTGGAAATTCAAAAAACAAATGATGATACCTCCTTGAAAACTTGCTTGTTTTTCACAAACAAACAATCTAACTTAAAGATCTCACTTTAAGTTCATGCTCTTTCTACAAACACTAAGATCATCTCCCAATTCTCAGCCTACGGCACGGAGTGACTATTCAAAGATCAATTGCATCTACCTTCCAGAAACACCTTCATATTGATTTTGATGTTGTCTCCTCGATTGTTGGACTTAGGAAGTGAGTGCACTCAATTATGGTAGTTTTCCATTTTGGATGTGAATTACTCTCTAAACTCCGTAGTATCACCCCTATGGCAACAAAAGTGCACATGATAATACGGAATTCTGTAGTGTTAACATGGATGTGTGATACTAGTGAATTAGTGTAGCATGACACTATGGAATAACACAAAGTGCAACATATTAAATGGTGTGGTGTGGTCCACTCCGCTTCGCCTTCCCAGACAATGTGACAGATGCATGCACCAACATTTAACAAGTGGCATAAGAAGAAGAATAAGAATAAGGTGACACTCCACATATTGACACATGGCGCAATGCAAGGGTGTGGGGTTGACTTCCTTGGTGGTTTGCATAAATGACAAAATTCATGATATAAGGGAGAGAAACGTGACACTAAGGAGTGAGTTTTGAACTACGAACATCCGTTCCCTAGGGTTTCGGGACATTATGGAGGTTGATATTACGGAGTTTAGGTTGTATAAGAATATGAAGCATTGACAGGATTACTGACTAGATTTGACAGAGGCAGCCAGGTCCTCACTAGTGTAAGGAAGTGCATCCAAACAACGTAAGCACCAACAATTGACAAAAGAATACAGGAATGTCAATAGACGACTTATTCCCCTTCAAACTATCCAGAGCACTTGTGTTTGTGCCAGCATCAAGTTCTTCGTACCTTTACCTTATGCAGAAGTTTGGGTGTAAATAGGTATGCAGTCAATCTTTGTACTCTACAGGACATGGGGTCTCACTGTATAGCCTATACAACCAGTAGGTTAGTTCAGGCATTTATCTCAAGAATTTATCTTTGTAAACATATTTCGTAAAGTATATTTTAACTAGATTGCAAAATGTTGTGGGTGATGATCAAATGAACTCGATACATATCCAACCCCCACATCTTTGCAGAACAGATGAATTTGCACTACATTCAGGGATGCATTTCAGACTAATCTAATTCAGATAAACAATTTCCATGTATGTCCAAACAGGAACTTCAAGACCTTTACGGGTTTGAAGTGATTGGAAAGTCATAGCAGCAACTTCAAAACTGCACAACGAGAGTGGCCTCCATATACACTGCTGAAAAAATTGCAAATGATCCAGAACAATAAGTATGAATTCCCTTTGCATTAAACCCAAAACAACTCGGGCACAATACACCACAGAAAGATTTCAGAGATTATAGAGGATCACCTAAGAAATCTACTCTTGGTAAGAATTTACTTCTTCTCTTCCTTCTCTGCAGCCTCAGCCTTCTTCTTCCGAATACCCACCAACTTTGCATTGGTCCTCTCAAGGCGGAGCTTGTAGTATCCCTTCTCAGCCTTCATCTCATCAGTGATGGACACAATCTCTGCTGTTGGTCTGGGCCTCACAATTGGCAAGACTGGACCTGTGACCTGAGTCACACTTGATAGCTCCTCAGCGCTTGAGTCACCGCTCTGTAATTAGTCCACAAACGTCACAAGTCAGCACACCACAACCTACCAAATTTGACACACCTAGACTAGCCAAAATAGGATTGTCTAATTATGTCACAGGGTTCAGAAACATATATTTTCATAGCAAGATTGGGAACACATAAGGATACCTATAGACCAACATTTCCTACACCTAGGTTAGATCCTATCAAGATCCAGCCAGAACTACTGTCAAAGCTGAAGAAGAATCGTCATGTTAGATGGGTTGATATTCAATACTGAAACGTTCATTGTGTATCAAGTAGAAGAATGTATCATGCCTTGGACTTCTGTGAACGCCTGGGGAACACCACCAACTTCGCCCTGTAGGTGTTGAGACGGTTCACATTCTCCTGAAGGCTCTCCAAGCATCGATTCTTACGCCTGTGGTCAACAGCAATACCGATGGTTGGTGCAAGCTTCTTGGAAATACCTGCAGCCTGTGAAAACCATTGCATTCAGAAACTTAGTTAACAAGGTTAAAAGCACTACAAAGTTTTTTACATCTCAACTGAACAACACCTTAATAAAAGAGTTGCAGTTAACTAGAGCGATTACTTACATTGAGATTAAAGCATATATATTAGAAAAGAGTGACCAATGCTGCTAGTTAATAAATGGCATGCGATGAAATAATCCTCGCGTCACAATACCGATTCTTGGTATTACCTCGCGCACTGTATTAGGGCTGGTGCTAATCTTCAACTTGGTGAGTGAATAACTTGGTAAGTGAATCTAGTGACACGGCAGAAAAATTTAGGTCTCACATTGGGTTGGAGCAAAACAAAAAGCCAGGAGCACTGATTTTTACCTTCAACTCCTCCAAGGTGAAGCCACGTCCAGCTCTGATCTTTGCATTATATTTCAAAGTCTGAGAGTGGACAACTGGACGGAGGGGACCAGCGGTGGGGCGTGGAAAAACAGCCACGGCCTTCTTCTGGCGCACTGAGAAACAACCATACGCCCATAATTATCATTACATGTGATTTTGACATCGTTTGCCCGAATAAAAGCAAACACTCCCAGTATGTGACCAAAAACCCTAAACCCTAAACAAACCCTACAACAAGAATCTTCGACCTTCCCTTTCATTTTATCTTCTGAACTCGCCCCAACTTAGCCTAACAGCTACTTGATTCAATAGATGATATATTGTACGACCCAAATAAGCACCCCAAAATTGCCAATGCACGAAACACAACGACAATGCCAAGCCCCCTAAGATGCATAGGAAAGTCCCTACATAACATGCCACACGATGAGATACAACCTGTAAAGAACTTTCAAAGCAATGAGAACCTAATACGAAATGGAAGAAAACAAAAATCCGGACCTTCGTTGCGCATGCCCCGATATAAAACAATGGACGCGCATTTTCTATCACAATGAGAACTAGGAGGTACAAAACTCTAGGGTTCTATGGTAGGATTTAGTCTAAACTCCAACCCAAGGCGTGCATTTGCTATTATATTCGGATTGAATAGTAAGTAGACGTACCCGTTCTTCTTCTTTTCTTGCGGGCAGGCTGGTTGAACCAGGTCCTCACATAATTTTGCCAATCCTTCTTGAAGTGGCCATTGGGGATGACGTTGTTATGCTTCACCATATTTCCAGCCCTGAATGCATCGCACGATCAGAAACCTCGATAGATACTCTCTACAGTAACTCCTGCTCTTTCGAAAACGAAAGAGTCAACTCAATTGTGTAACTGTCATTGTCATCAACAACATCTGACACCAGTTTCTACGCTCACATGAACTCAATACAAAATTCCTACTCCACATCTCCCCATAAGAGACACTCTATAGATAACCCTAAAGAATCTACACGTCGCCCTCGTTGTCGTTCGAAAGAGTTTGCATGTATACAAGGACACTGACAAGTAAACAGAACTTAAGAGAATTTAGGAAAATGATCACCGCAAGGAATGAAACAACCGTAACGAGATTCTTGTTCGCACGTTTGGTGAGGCTCTACTTTGCGGTGCTTAAATTTTAAGGGCTAGGACAAGCAGCAACGAGTCAAAACTTCAAATAATTTCCGTAAGAAATCAAAGCAGTGCACTAGGAGGTGAGGGAAGATGCAAGTACCTCCGAGACGCCTGAGGTCACGCGGCTCGCTGGGCGGACGAGAAAGAGAGAGCAAACCAAGAGGCATCGCCTTCTCACTGTCGCCAAACCCAGAGCTTCAAACCCTAGCATCTAGGGCCACGATGGCCCCCACTCTGACGGTGGAGATCATCGCAACGACCTAAGGCTGGGAACTCAATGGATGAAATATTGTGCATCACGTCTGGCGGATGAAGTCGAAGACGTGGCGTGGTCTTGTAGTTTATTGTTAATTCATTCCAATGCAGTCCCACTTTATGGTCTATGGTATTTAGTGTCACGTACAGTGAATTTTTGGGCTATTTATCGCTCAAAACATTATGCATTTTTGTAGGGAGGGAATTCAGTTATATAGCCTCTTTTGAATGGATGGTATTACTATTTTCTTTCCAGTTTTGGAAAGGTACCACTCTTTTTGGATGAAAGTTCCCATATTTGGATGAAGCAATACATGTCATCCTTGTTTCATCCTTCATCCAATGTTGTGGATATAAATAGCTACACTAAATATGATATTTAGTGCCACTAATTCTAATTGTCTTGCTCAATACTAATTGTAGCCCGCAGTATAGTGTCACCAGCACTAAATGTTTACCCACATTATTTGTCATTCCTTGTAAAAAAAATTGGTGGATTATAAATTCACAGTGTTGCAATTACTGTCACTTACCAAGTGATTTTTCATCCAAATTTCAATCATTTATGACATTATTTCATCACAAGTTGCTGACAAGAGAAGGCAGGGTTTTGGCCAATGGATGAACTCATCCAACATCCATGACAATATTTGTTCACTTATTCATAGAAAGTGTCATCCGAAAAGTTACCATAGTGACATTAAATACCATATGACACTAAATATCATATGTAGTGTACTTCTCTCTTGAGTAGATCGCATGCTACACTCCCTATGAAAAATGAATGAATAAATAAAATTCCTTGTGACATACACCATTGCAGAACAGTCTAAACTTGGGAGCTAGAGGTCTAGAAGTCTCATGTTTGTTGATTGTCAACATGACATTATTTGTCAATTTTTTTTTATATTGTGTGACTTTTAGATTGGAGTGCTCGAGATGATAGTTTTACATTTTCATATCTAAGAGGAACATATTATTCAGCTTACTAATGCCAAGTGTCATGTGGATACGATTTAGTATCCAAGAGGAAGATATTATTGAGCATTCTAATGCCAAGTGTCAGGTGTTTACACTTATGGCCGACTTCTTGACCGTTATGTAACATGGGCCCCTAGACCTCATAATTTATTGAGCTTACCAATGCCAAGGTATTAATAAGCACACTAATGCCAAGTGACATGTGGTTGGCAGTAATGATGAAGTTGTTGATCATTGACGTAACCTAAACACAAGCCTCATAATAGAGTAAGTGACATTATTAGGCATGTGACACTAAATATCATAAAGGGTGTAGACCAAAGATCACTTTACACTAATTATATTATCCTAGGAACTACAAACGCAACTCAATGATTGAAAACAACAAAATGTCAACAATGAGACTACCCTCTTTTTTGGGGAGGGGGGGTATGAACCACTTTGGGTTGAAAAGGAATCTTGACTTTCATTGATCACATCTAAATCATATGATTGTCAAAATTTGATGATCTCAAATGCATAGCCTCTTCATGGATTTGTTGGTTTCTTGAAAAATTATTGAAATATTTTAATCATGACAAGGGTCTCAAATGATGAAAGTGTCCGTTATAGGCACTTATACCTTATGTCCTTATTCCTAAGTCTTGCTTTGTTCAAGCAATGTGATTGGTGGAGATCAATGTCCTACCATTGTTGGTTTTTACACTGGGTCCCAATTCTTAAGTCCCAATATCATACATGGCGATAAATACAACGCCAACAAGGTTCGACTCACCCTTGGAGTTGGTCACTCAAAAATAGTGACCCAACTCCAATGGCAAGTCTTGACTCAGGTCCCAATTCTAAACATCGTAAGAATAATCAAGTACTTGACCCTTAATAACGATGAAACATCCCAAAATGCACAATTCTCAACTTCAAATGGATAAAATGGCAAACTCCTTGGAGGAGTGGCCTTGGAATAACATTTTGGAGCAATCACAATCACCAAAGGGGTGATTTCATTAATCAAAGGCACACCAAAAAAATATTAATTAATTAAATTAAATTTTGAAAAAATCAATCCATTAGCTGAAAGGCCAAAATATAAATCCGTTTTGGCATGTTCATTGGGTTGGGTTGATCACTGTTGTGGCTTAGTAGGAGGCGTTGTGGAATATGGAACACAATTGGGTAGATGTCAGAGATCGTGCAATCAAATACCACTTGACCATGCCCAATAACCACAATGTCATGGCAACAACCAAAATGCCACAGCCAAAAATGACATGACTAAGTATATACATATATTTTGGAAGTTGTTGATGTTGCGATCATTTACATTGCTTCTAGCAATTCAATGGTCCTTGGTCACCTTCATGACAATGGGAACACCATTTGGTGGATGCCAAATACCACACGGGCAAAGACCATATGACCATGGCCAAAACCACATGGTCATGCCCGAAGACCACACGATTGTGGCTAACAACCACAATGCCATTCATAGCATACGTTGTGCTCGTTGTTTTAATAAACAAATCAAGTTTTTGATGGCCAAAGACCATAAGTTTTCAATGTTGTGGGAGTTGCGCGCAATTTAGACAAAGACCATATCCCAAAAAAACGATGCATACCAAAGCCCAAAAATCAAAGACCACATTGCCATGGTCAGCAACCACTTGACTAGGGACCAAACGCCTTGGCATTCGTCTAAGGTAAGTCTACCCAAATCCAACACCTCTAATTTTTCCATAACATGTAAGGTAAGTGTGCCAATGACTGAACGTAACCCAAGGACCGCACACTCACCGCACACTCACCGCACACCCACCGCACAAATTTCATTCATGAGAACTCCCGAGGGAACTTCGGCACCATCACTATTAGGTGTTTTATTATAGGTACCGCACGGTGTGCGGTGAAGGGCTTAGTAAGCTTTTGAGATTCACATGTGTATGTCTGGATTCAATTTGTGATAGCTTTCACAAATCATAATATTTTTATTTTTTGTAGGAGAATCCCCACTTCACAAGTAACAATCCTTCAAAATTTGAAATGATTTAAGCTTGTAAATTAATATTTACAAGGATTTGAAGATTGACCGTGCGGTCATTGGCACACTTACCTTACATATGGATTTTAAAGATGTACATTGTCCGAACATCTAATATGGGTGTTGGTTTTAGGTCGTTGACAACTGAAACTTTAAACCCTTGTAACTTTTGTAGGCGGTGTCCAAATGTTGGAATCCTTTTGATCTTGCAAAAACATTAAAAATAAAAATAAAAATTACAATGATAGGAAACTATGCTCAACGCTTATTATGTTACTTTTGAGGTATGAGTCTTACCTTATGTCATGCTCATTTACATGTTTCTATCAATCCAAAGGTATTTGACATCACCTTTGTGAATATATGATTAAAAAATGGCAATCTTCATAGGCTAGAAAACCTACAACCACGATGTCATGGTCAAAAACATTAATGTTGTTTCTACTGGAACATCAACCATTATTCCACGAATCAAAAGTTGCACAAGAAAATAATGATATTGATTTGTCTCCCACATTTTCATTGCCTTAAAATATTGATGAATATAAGATTAATGTTGATTTCTAGAGTCCGTGTTTACGACCCATACATGTTAAAAAACAATGAATCATAACCACAAGGTTATGGGAAATTTGATTGTATCTCATTCAATGTCAACCCCATGTGACATAAAATGTGCATATATCAAAGTTTATTTTATCATTTTATAATATTCTATCAAGATAATGGATAACTTGGTGGCGGTTATCAACTTGGTGGCAAATTTGAGTGCACATAAATTACACTATAACTTAGCAATGAAATCACATATAAAATCTATATACACATTATAAAAAGACCAAAAATCAATCCAAATGGCATTATAGACACATGTTGCCAATGGTTTGTGATTTACGTTGACTATGAAAGTGTACAAATAAAAATCCACCATGAAAGCTCAATTGGTGTAGAAAGGATGACAATTATAAAAACATAAACAAGAAATACAATAGAAATAGTCGGTTTGAGAAATTTGTCATTGGACACAATGGTGGTTTGTAAAAGAATGATGTGCACCCATTTGAAATTGGATAATCATCCAGGTACACAACTTGGTCTCAAGACTTGTTTATCTCCTTCAAACTTGTCCACGTCGTGGTCTTGGGTTCTTTGGTGTTTGGTATCTACCTATTTCATCTCATCTTCTCATGAAGATGACCTAGGACCATCAAATTGCTAGGAACATGTAAACGAACGTAACATAAACAAGTGCCAAGATTTTTTGGTAATTGGCCATGGCATTGTGGTCTTTGGTCACAACTTCATGGTTGTTGGCCATGGCCTTTTGGTCTTTGGTTTCCCGGTCTTTGGTATCCATCATTTTGGACTCTTGGCTATGGTCTTTGTCTATGTTACACACAAAACCCACGACATGGAAGAATTGTGGTCTTTGGCCATGAAAAACTCAAATTTTCTTGTAATGAGCACAACATATGCCATGCATGGCATTGTGGTTGTTGCTTACAACATTATGATTGTTGGGCATGGCCATGTGGTCTTTGGCCACATGGTCTTGGGCATCTCACCAAATTGTATCCCATAGTGGAGCATCAAATACGCCATGGAGGTTAGTTGACTTGGTAATTTTTATTTTATTTTGTCCTACATTTAAAATCTCATTTCATGCATGCTTGCACAATGAATATGTTGCTTTGATCTTGGGTTGTCCACTAGATCGCCATTCTCTAAGACCATAAACAATTTATGTGCACCACATGTGCATTGTGGGCCTGAGAGAAAGAGTGATGAGACCAACCTCTAGTGTTGGCATGAACGAGAGATGCTTCACCTTGATCATAACCATGAGCTCATGCATGATCTCAAGACATATTTATTGGATGGTATTTCAATATGACACTTGTCATGTGGGTTCTATGACTTTGTTATTGATATCATCCATACACCTATTTATCGGTGAACATTTGGTCATAACTTGTCATTCATTGTCTCTCAACGCTATGAGTGGCTTAGAGCAACTCAAATTTGTCTAGTAGCTCACTATACCTACTCATGTATTGGCTATGCCAATGAGTAGAGCTCTCGGTTTCATGTTACATATTGTAACGTATCTCGGAAATAATGAGATTCAAGAGGCATGTTCCACCCAACCTTAGAGCTTATATACTTGCTACTACTATGAGTTGAGGCTCCCTTCATCTAGTAGTGCAAGATATACCATTAGCTCTCCCTCCATGCCTTTAGGATAACTCTAAGTATAGTTAACTCATGGTCGTTACTTACGAGGTGATAACCTAGTGTAACACCATAGTCTCAACTAGTAGTAACTCCCTTTACCTTGTAGAACTACTAGAGCACATAGGGTGGAGCCTCTAGTCTTCTAGCAAAGGAGTTTAGTTGAACTAGAGGTTGTAAATAGGAAATAAATAATAAATAAGTAAATACACGTTACACATACCTCCAAACTTAATTCCTAACATAGAGGTTTAAGGGAAAAAAAAACTCAACAAAGAGCCTTTAACAAAGGGTTGGGAGGTAGGAGGCAACTTGTTGTTTGAAGAAAGACCTCAAGAAGTTCTACAAGATGGAGTGTTTGTTTGTGAACAAAGGGCAAGTTTTGGAGGAGATACTCACAAGATACACCATTCATTGAATATGGAAGCGTTTTGTTTTGTGTTGGTGATCACCACCTTGGCAACTTCCTGGACTATAAAATCAATTTTATTTCACTAGGCATGTCCTTGCTTTAAAGGAGGGGATGCCGCTTGTCCAACGCATGGCAATATATCAATGCCTTAGATAAACCCTTGGGTATGCAACTCCCATATTATATGCAGGGGGCATCGGCATTAAAGGGCTTAGAGGACGGCTTTTATAAAAATTATATCAAATTATACAAAAATAAAAGGACCAAAAAGTTGGGTGAAGACCAACTTAAATAAAAATGAGATGTAGAAAAAGTTGGGTTGCATTTATAAAAATTAAAAAAAACTCCACAATGTTTATAAAGAATTCAAACACCTATTTTTTAAACCTTATAAAGCATCTAATTTTAAAAGATCCACATGAGTGATTTCCTCCAATTAAAATTAAAAGTCATTGGAAATTTTTTTATTTACAATAAAAGAATCTTAAATCTTATTTAAAATCCCAAAAATTTGGGTAGTTTGGCCTATGGTATCTATATTTTTTAAAATCATATAATTAGGTTTTTAATGCAATTATATGCTTCAGGGAATATTCATTTCCTAAATATAATTAAATGTTTGGATTCCTTGTTAGAAGGGCTACAAGAGTTTCCTACATTAAAACAAATTATATCACTTGAGATTGAACTAAAATGCATCATAAGTGATTATAATCAGGGCCATATAATACGGGAGTTGCGTACCCGGGGATAACCCCCATTTCTCTTCCCCATAATGTATTTAACCACCTCTCAAGGTTTTTTATTATTTATTTTTTGTTGTTGTGGTTTCTGGGTTAAAGGACATTTCATTTGGAATTCTAGAAATATTTAATGTGTACCTTGTTAATATATGTCACCTGATCAATAACACCAATTCATGTATTCCTAAAGGATGAATGGATAGATAGATAGACATGCTGGGCTCTCATGGAGACAAGCATGAATGAAGGGTCACTTTGCCCCTGGGTTACTTCCAAGGCTCTTTTTTGCACCATCACAAGCCAAAAGAAAGACATATAAATCTGAAATTAATCTTGCCCGTCGAAAGAAAAGAAAAATGAAAAAATACCCGTCACATGGAGAAGTGGAAATATAAAATAAAATAAAACTAAAACTAAAATAAGCATGTCAAAAAAGTTCCCCTCAACCATTACCTGTCAACCACGTCCCATATCTAGGCAAACAACATTGTATCATGTAATATATAAGCCATGCTTCAATTGCATATTGACTAGGAAATACAAGTCAATTTCTACACTTGTAAATGACACCTAACTAAATCCAATTTGAGTTTGTGTTGAATTTTCAACGTGATTGTGATCATTGAAGAGGTTTTCACTGAAGAGTTTGAGAGTAGATGTGAGCTAATTGAAAATTATTGAAATAGGGTTTTATCTTGAAGTCTTGAACTTCAACTGGTTTATTTGTAACTACATAACATTATTAAGTGCGTCAGTGTGTTCTCACGGCCCCCGGGAATATAAGCCGGGATGCCGTCAGTTAGCTCACATTTAGACTGAATGTGAGCTAACTCACGGCATCCCGTCTAAATGTGAGCTAACTGACGGCATCCCAGCTTATATTCCCAGGGGCCGTGAGAACACACTGACGCACTTAATAATGTTATGTAGCGGTCGGTTCTCCCCGTGCATTGATAGTTTGGTGTGAGGTGATATTTCGGTTTTTCTTTACTGAATTGGAGTTTTTTCCTAAAGTCTTGAACTTCACCAATTAATAGAAAGACCATGTTGGTTCCTAAACCCTACCTTGAATATACATGGAGCTCAAGATGTGGTTTCAAATAGTGTTTGCCCTTGTGGTTTCTTGACAAAGCGCTTAATATTTGTTGGATTTTACTTGCCCATTCATGCTTGAGATATTCGAAGTTATGTCATCAGACTTAGTGCACCCTTGATAATTGCTCCACAATAAGTTGACAATAATATAAAAATTTATAATATGTATTGAGGCTCAATACTATGCATTTATGCCTTGTACTAAATTTACTTGCTTGTGATGTGATGTTGTAGCTAGTATCAAACATTAGTATGGATCATATACCAATGGATATGTGCATATCTCTAACTTACCTATTAAATTGATGCAATACACGGTAAAAGCCAAGACCTCATTTGGCAACCAAATTCAAAACCCTAATGTACATAGATGACAATATCTTGTAACCATCTTCCTCATGGACAAAGATGTTCATAATCATTGTTCTCATGGATGTAAACTAAATGAAAACATCGTTATTCAATCTCAAATTCATACATTCCAGGATTGGTTATGTTTGATTGTTTATATAATTATTATTGTTGGTGTAGAAGTCATTTAACATTGAGAAAAAAACACACAAGGTCTAAATCAAATTGTGAAACGAAGTCTATGTGATACAAGTTTCACAAAATTTGAAAGGGGCTATTTGAAAAAGATTTTGGAAGCTACATTGTTTGCAGTAAACTAAAAAACCTAGTGCAAGAAGACTCAAATTAAGTTTGAATCTACACTAGGTTGGGGCATCCCATGGTTATATTCTCAGGGCCCACATGAACGAATGCACACGGCTTAATAATGATATGCTATCCCAAATCCGCACCCAACTAAAGTTTTGGGAACGCAATTGAAACTTGAGTACACTACAGCAGAACTTCAGTACGCTTTTACGAACTCCACTTCTCACAAGCAAGATAATAGCCACGTCACATGCCTAGGAGGACTGGTAGATTTAGTTGGTACAGACTATGGTAGATAATACTACGATAATCTCCATACCAGGTAGATATATCTCTCCAGACTTCAAGATTTCAGAGCAAAATGTACAAGATAGCCCCATAAATGGGCATGCAAAGACGAGTCCTGCCAAATCCTCGTGCAGATCGACAACACAACTCCTTCGGCCGCCACCAACGTCCCCTGCTCCTCCTCCTCTTGCAGGTGATCTACAAAATTTAGGCTCAAATTCATGTGCATTGCAGGCTACAAGGTGCGGTGAATGTGTGGAAAAAAAGAAGCAAAATCATTCAGACATACTCAGGGGTAGGTGTATGTGTGTCTGTCTCTCTGTGTTTGTGTGGTGATGTGTATAATTATGTGCTCCGAATTACCATCACGGTCATGTGCATTGCAGGCTACAAGGTTTTGTGGATGTCTTGCGAAAGAATTACAATCATTTGGCAGACATACTTATCGGTAGGTGTGTGTGTGTGGGGGGGGGGGGGTTATGTGTCATTGTATGTGTTGGATATGGTTTGATGCTCGAAGACTGTAAGATAATATCATGCATTCGGGTAGATACAAAGAGGGGCACAGGGTGCTGAGAAGCTTATGGATTCCTGGTCAATTCATATTGAGTCCCCTAACCCCCTTGTACCTTGTCTACCTTAGCCGGATCGGACCCGCTGTTAAGGGAGGAGAAGGGTAATCCAATTTGCCATGGCTAGATGTTGTTATCTTCTTTTGATGGTGAATTGCTGTGAGTTTGTGTCTCTGTGTGGTGTTATGTGTAATTGTGTGTGTTCAATATGGTCGATCCTCGAAGACTGTAAGGTAGCTGGATCATGCACTCACAGCTTCAAGGGTAGACACAAAGAGGGGTACGATATGTACAGTGTGCTGAGAAGCTTATGGATTCCTGGTCTGCTCATATTGAGCCTTCTTATAAACCGTCTTACTTGTCTGCCTCAGCCGGACCTGCTATTTAGGGGAGGAGAACGGTAGTGCAAATTGCTATGCTAGATACCGTTGTCTTCTTTTGGTGGTGACTTGGGTCTGAATTATGATGTCGATATGTCTTGGTCTTCCGGTCTAGCGCACGGGATATAATTTTGATGGGCCCTCTTCCAAGGTTTCAAGCCGGACTTCACTCTTCTGCACGTTGGATTTCTCTCATATTTGGGAGAATAAACTGCTGTAGGATTTCGTTGTGCGACATGTTTGCTAAGGTTGTGATGTATAATTAGAAGGCGTGTCTGCCTATAGAGGGTTACGAAAGAGAGTCACTATTCTATTCATGGCTTGACCTATTAAAAGTTGAGTTGATACAGTAATTTATTTCAGCATTGTAGTATTGTTTAAGGAACAACAATATATGTACGTGGATTTCGTCTCTGGTTACCATCTTTCTGTCCTCTGTTTCCAAGTATAGCTTTGTCCATCCGGTTCCCTGTGAATTCTCTGGCATATCACTTTACAGGGGCGTGGGAGTTCACTCTACATGGCAATGAAATAAGGAGATCCATCAGCATTCATTCTACTTTTGCTTCAAATTTTGGGGAATTGACTTAGCAGAGGACAATATAGTGATTCTAAGTCACATTTATATGGAATGAGTGATCCTCTCTTCTCTAAATTGCAGGGGGTTCTGGTACTGTGGTGATATACTGTGGAAAAAAGACTCAGCTGAGGTCATTTTGTTGGATTTTAGAATTGGAAAGAGGCCGTTCTCTTTTTTGTATGTGATTGATGAGGTTTTTTAACAGGCAGACATTTCCGAATATGCATGGAAAAAGTTTCGCATCTGCTTATCCCTTTTCCGACCTTACTTGTGCAGTCAATAATAGGATGCACCAGATATGGACATGCTTCAGTCAGTTCGAAATGAGAGGTCAAAGGAAATATTGCTCACAAAATGTGACTTCTCAAGTTTACAGTATTCACTAAGAGATGCATCGATGTCGCATCGAATTTGACATGAAATATTTGTGTCTTCATTTATTTCATGCAGAATTCCTCTACATGAATAATATTCGCATATAGTAGTCGTTCTCAAGCTTATTGTTGGTTTTATACAACCGGACACTCTCAAGGGTCCCTGATTGTTGGTTGGAGCATGATTCTAACAACTTATAAGATGTGTTCAAAATCTGCAGGTCGCTCTTCGACATCCATCGACGTTCAAAAATGAGTCACGTAAGGGAGGAAGAAGAACGCCATGTCCTCTTCGTCCATAGATTCCACCCAGAATT
This sequence comes from Polytrichum formosum, assembly GCA_964035585.1. Classification (NCBI taxonomy): domain Eukaryota; kingdom Viridiplantae; phylum Streptophyta; class Polytrichopsida; order Polytrichales; family Polytrichaceae; genus Polytrichum; species Polytrichum formosum. The sequence goes on along the minus strand of OZ037935.1, from coordinate 43,557,265 downwards.
TATCTGGATCTTCATTATTTCTGCCATGGTTACTCTCATGCTTGCAGCTGGAGCTGTAATGCTGACATCCCCAAATATCAGTCTCAAGGACAATGCTGCAGCTGCCTCCTCTTTCCCTGTAGGCGTGGCACTTTCAGACTCTACACCCCTTCGAAGCCTCTATTTAAGCAAAGCCCCTCACCTATATAGACCAGCACCATTCCTGTAAGTTTTTTACCATCACCTTATAAAAACATGCTAAGGTAAACGTGTCTTCAATGGTTGCTTTTTGTTGTTTGCCATGATTCTCAACTTGGATCTCAGATTTAGTATTGGTCGAACCTGTGGTGGTCAGGCCAAGTGATATTGCTGACCTAGCTTGTCTATTCTTGATTGGATACAAGGAGGCACATTACCATCTGTAATTGGTAACCCGGCCGTGGTCTTACCGCTACGTCCAGTAATGGACGCGTGTTGCCTTGCAATTGGCTGTAGTAGACACAACACCTAACTCGCCATTAGCGACCGCAGCACAATAGGTTGGGCTTGCATCCATTACCTAGAGTTCATAATGTAGAGCACACACAGGTATAAATCGGTTGGTGGAATTCCAGTAAACCCTGGTGTGGATTTTCCTATCTAAACAGTGGGTAAGCAATGTTGCGTAATTTCCCGCCCTGCTATGAGTTGCGGTGGAACCTTTCATCCTACTTTTCATCCTATGGGAGGCATAAAAATTCAGACCAATGGCTTACGCTTGATAAAGCCCTCGGGCCACATCATTCTTCCAATAAGGGGGTGGGCTCATCCTCAGGGTGCCCCCATAATGAACTGGCCCCCGGGCCTCATCAACCTTCACTGCATCTCTGGAGAAGAAGTATGTCTGTATGGAGAATCCCTCACCTCACTATATTCGTGCATTACATGACATCGAGATTGAAAATGTTTGTCTTGATTCCTATGTTTGGGTATGGTTGTCTCAGATTGGGTTAGATCAAGGCAACCTTCTTTTCAGATTCACATCTGGAAAACACTGAGTGTACCATTTGTAGCAACTCTGTCCCTAATAGTCACAATCAGTCATTTACTTCACCCAATATTTCCAAAAAGGAAAACATCATTCTGTAGCCATTTCAGCATGTTTCTCTGCTGGAGATCTGGTTGGGCACTGCAACACACTTCTTTCTCTCTGATTCCACGGAGAAAAAGTTTGTGGATGCTGTAAACAGGTTCGAAAAAGTTTGTCCTTGAGGAAACAACATTCACTGAATTTGTGTGTTGGCTCTTATTTCATCGCAGTCAAAATTCATCGGAAATATTAAAGGAGATAGATAGATATTCTACATTGGAGGTTAAGACGGTGGCGATAGGAGAGATAGTAGTTCAATCCAAGGACCGCGATCTTCTGACAACATATGTGCACGATGCTTTGAAAGAGGACGACGTGATAAGTGATGTTCACAAGGAAGCCGTCCATGCTTTGGTGAAGTTATCACCTCCAGAGGCCTTTATCAACCGAGTCGAGATTGGTGAAAAGGGGACACTCCGCAACTCTGAGCTCATGGCTATGATTAAACAGCATGAAGACCGTATTCATTTCATGCTTATTGGGTACCACATGTCACAACCCTGATATTCTTAAAAGTCTTGATTTTTGAGATTTGTTCTTGAATCTAGACCGTTCAACATTAGTGTCAAAGAAAATCCTACCCCTGCAAAAGTTTGCAGATTGACCTAATTGCCTCACCAAGTTGCACAAATTTGCGAATTAGCTGTCGGTTCCATGATATATAGGATACTGAATAAATCTTGTCGGTTTCTTACAGGGTTCGAGCAGAGCCACGATTGGGTTGGCGTTTCATTCGTCCAGCTGCACGTAATTTATGGAATGATGCATTGTCTAGACTGGTGGCTCACAAGGTATATATTTCACTTGGTCATTGGTATCTTGGGGTATCTTTAGTTTTTACTTGGTCATTGTCATCTGTACTACACTCATTATCCCAATTAGTGTGTGTTGCTATTCAGAGTTGTGCAGTGCAATGGGGTCTTACTCAGGAGTTCAGTTTTTACTAACAAAAGAATAATAGGTTGTTCGGACATTATAGAACATAAATGACTTTGCTTTTCATTCTCATTACATAGTTATAGCACTGCGTAACTCCAAATAGTAACATGCACTAATTCGGATTATCAGTGTAGTCTCCAACAGAAGGTCTGTTACAATTAATGAAGAAACTATAAGCATTCGAGTCTCAATTGGCATCATGTTCGCTAAAGTATTTAAAACCTTGCAGGTTCGCGCAGAGGCCATTACTCATTTAACGCGCACACCTCTCCGTGCCATGCAAAGAACAGCGCCCCATGCAAGAGCTGTCAAGGTGGGACAAGACATGTAAAAACATGGTGCCATCTCCTCAAGAATTAATTGATATTGGAAACAAGTGAAAGGAAAATGAGTTTAAAATCCGAGTTTGCCATATCTATACATTTTTTTCCTTGAGAAGGTTTCAGGCTACTTCTTGACAATTGTATTGATCTCTCTCTCTCAAGATTGCAAAGAGAGATGAAATGGAATAGACAGATGGATTGACTCTTAGTCTTGATAGGGACAGGAATGTCTGCTTGTGTCAATGACAGACAGATTGAAGATAGTATCCAGAAAGTTGAAAAGGAGAAGAAGCAGGCAAATAGGTTATCTCTTAGGCCCTTATGTTTTCCGATCAAGACCTTGAATTTGCGGCAAGCTAAACTGATTCCAAATCAGCTGACCAATAATCATGCCATAATCTTCTTACACCCGTTGACATGTCAAATTTGGTTTGCTTGTCATATGCATGACGTATTCTTCACTCTTGTGTAGACGAGCTTAAATCGGTTATTTATCTTAATCAGACACCTATATTTGAGTTGTATGTGGTTTGATGTGGCTCCAAGGATACCAAAAAGACACGTGTTTAGAAGGGATAAGACAACCTGCTCAGTATATGAGAAACCTGCTCAGTAAACTAAGGGCCACTTCACACACGAGACTGAGAGCCCGTGACCATTACACTTCAAGCACTCTCATTGGTGGAAAAGGCAGAGCCGGTCCCAGTTGGCTTCACACTACGCTTGAGGGACCAACAAAGTATGTGAATGCAAGATGGATGTGAAGTCTACATGGATTCCTACATGGCATCAAATGGATCATGTTACATGGTCACTTGGACAAACCACCTCTTGGAGGTAGGTCTAACACAAAATCAGGAGACCATGGCACTCTGAACGCTCACAACTGTTGATTTATTCTATTTTATCATGTGTGAGGATCTGCATGAATAGAAATTCATTGAAATAGCATTGGTTGAGGGACTGGTCACATATGACTTCACACTACACTTGAGGGTCCGTGACCACACTACATGATTTTGGAGGTTTGTTGGGACGGCCTTTGAACACTTTCTTTTGGGCTCTCACAATTTCATGGGCACGGCTCTTGGCTTATGTGTGAAGTGGCCCTAAGAAGTTCCACCTCATTAAATAGCCTAGTTGGGTGTTGGAATAAAACACATGTGAACCTCAAGAGAATTTGAGTCCAGAGGTGCCCAAAGAATTTTGAGAAACTCTGACATATTCTAATAGATGGCTAACTTGACATGGTGAAGTCAATGCTAGTGTTTTCAATATGAAAACATAAGAAAAGAAACAATTCCAAGCATATAGATCAATAGAACATAATATTTGTATGCATAGCACATGTTCATATTGACTTAAGTGCATATCAATATAATTAATGACCTCAAATGGCTCGGTGAACTCCATGCAAGCATTTTTAATTATATCTAGACAAATATTTATCATAAATTAAAGCTATGTAGCTTATATATATATATATATATATATCACATGAAGCTCGATAATATCTCAAAAGCTAAAAGATGAATATGATTAATTATGCATGATGCATTAAAATATTTAAAATTAAATAAAAATAATAATGGTTATTGTTGGTTTCAATCAGTTATTAATCAATATTTGTTTTTAAATTTTTATTATAGAAATATTTTTAAGAAAAAAAATCATTGTCTTTTTCTTTAATTTACAAGGAGGAAGATGAAAGCTGCAAAACAAGAACTATTGTCCCGTAATCTTATACCACTTTCAAAAGGATTTCATGACTAGATCTTGAGAATTTGGTGCAAGATTGTCCTATTTAACTCCTTAAACATTATTCTAAATTTTATTTTAGTATTTTTTATTACCCATGGATGGAGTGCATAACATGATTTTTTATATATAAGTTTGGAGTTCGTTGTCATGAATATAATTAACAATTAGAGGGGTGAAAGGCGTATTCTATTGTTTAATTCTAATTACAGGAAAATCTCTTGTAGTCATGATGATATTTGTGGAGGCTTCATTGTTGTTAGTCACCTTCTATCATGGCTGAGGGGTGGGAATGGAGCATGTCATCCGCGACATTCTCTTCCAAACCTTCATCACATGCACCATGTGAAATTTTTGGAACTTTGATAATGCTTGGCGTGAAATGACCAACATCAAGGCGTTGATGAAGAAACGTTTGATGAACCAAGAGTAGATGCTTTGGACTAACAAACACATGGAGTTTGTGGCATTGCAGTTGGCAAAGTGCAACATACAACAATTTGGAGGTCCAAACTCTCGGGTTTACCCTACACATTTATTACGGAGCATATGAAGGAAAACAATTGCGGCAAATTTTTATAAGGTTCGGGTTGTGGGAAAGGAAAAGGAAAAGTTGAGTCCTTTAACAACATTATATGTCCAAAGATGGATACCCTTTGAATATGGGTCCAATTTAGATGATATTTGACAACCCTCCCCTCTCAATTTCATTATGTGAAGTAATAATGTTAGGATTGCATGTCAAGAAGTATTCAATGAATGCACAACTATGAAGTATATGAACATGCAAAGGAAAATGAGGCGTCAAAACAACTTATGTCTCATATTTTTTGTTTTGTTTGAGATTTTCAAATTGCATTTGTTCTTGGCAAAATGTGCTCCAGTGGCTTTTAGGTTTGCAATAGTTGTTGCATTGGTGATTGTGGCTTGTAGGTTAGTAGTGGATGTTGGCATTAGTGTTGTTGGCTTACAATACATAATTTTTTATATGTTGGCTTTATATATAGTTTATTTATATTTATATTTATATATGTATATATGTGGTACTTGTGTTTTTAAACATATAGACATAAAGTAAGGGTGCATTTGACTTGATATTAACCTACACTTGACTTTAATTCTTATACTTAATCTTGTTGTTGCTTTGAATTTCTTTGCTTTCTTGTAAAAAATGTCGCAATCCAAACTCACACTTAGTTCAAAGGTAGCCCATTGTATAACAATGGCAACTGTCAAGTGGAACATAATGAAAATACATTATTGCCAACTTTGCACAACCAAAGGCCACACAAAAATTAGTCCAAATTCTCTCAATAATCATGATTGTGGAGTGTATGGCATATGCCCTACTGCAAAGTACCTACACTTCTAGCCTAACATGGGTTTTGAGTGGGAGTCAACCCAACTCATAGTCCTAGGGACATGCCTCAAACTCCCCCCCCCAAGCTACTGAGACCACTCACTAGCCTTGGGCCTTTTTTTCGGGAGTTCGGGACATGCCCTTACCAATGCAGTTTGTTAAGGAGCCCAAGTGGCTCCAACGGGACTAGCCAGCATGATGTCTTTACTTGTTACAAGGTATGTTGTGTTGTTGGATTCATGGGGCTAACCTCAAGAGGTTGTCTAACCCTTTATTTGAGCTCATTGAGTAGGTTCGGGCATCATGTCGTAGGAGTAATTCTTGAGGTTTTGGTGATTGTGTGTGGAAGTTTGGTATATGCTTAGGTGGACATTACCGAAGGTTGATGGTTTTCAAGTTTTATGTTGTGAGGATATTGATAGTGACATACCATCCAACGTCTTCTAGAGTGTCTACTTGGGCTTGGTATTTTCATTTCTGATGGTGGGGCCCGGAGGTGAATTCAATGTGTGTGTGTGTGTGTGTGTGTGAGAGAGAGAGAGAGAGAGAGAGAGAGAGAGAGAGAGAGAAAAAAACTTCTAGAGTTGATGTGAATGATGGACACTTGACCTTGAGCATAACTGCGAGCTCATATGTGAATCCGTGACGAGTTTACTGCTATTCTTCTGTCGACACTACATGCTAGGAGCAACGCAATGCCGACCTCGGCCCAACACAAAGATGGGAGTTGAATTCAATGAATTGTAAGATAGAGTTTTGGGTGGAGTAGAGTATAGTGGGTGGTTTTCTATGCATAGGTGGTGGTGATGATTAGCATGTCAGGTTTGAGTTGGGCATGGCATTGGCATATTATGTGGCAAGGGTATAGCCATGTGGGGATTAGATATATGGAAGGCTTCAAGATGGGTGCATACATTCATTTGGAGGGTGTTGTGTGTTGTGGAGTGGGAGATAAGTGGTTTATGTATTTGCCATACCGCTTTGTTGTGTCTAGTTGTTCATATGTTATTGATGGTGGGGTTGGTGCACATGGAAAGGAGGTACAATCTTGAAAGTTGTCATACACATAGAATTCATGATTATAGCACCAAATTGAGGATTTAATTGATGCTCCCAAAAGTCCTATATGTAGTTATTATTATCTTGTACATGTCTAGCCAACAACTCAATATGTGCACATAAACTTCCTTGTACCACGTGAAGCATGTACACAAATTTAGTGTTGTTGCTCATACATGTTGTACACACCATATAGCAATGACTCAATTAATATGGAGGCATGAGTGAATTCCATGTGGTTACATTGAAAAACAACTCATATAGCACAATTTACAGTTGGTTTGCAATGTAAATGTTAGTCTAGTTACATAATGTTGATTTATGTGTGATTTGCAGTTATTGTGTCATAATGAATGTTTTTCCTTGTTAGTATTACATCCCTAGCCTTGTTTTGCGTATTTATAAAATGCAATTAGCATGGCTTTTCATTCGTGAGATATGCCAAATCTCCCTCGCATTAGCATAAGGCCCAAGTGGGCATCATCGGCGGATTGTATGACGACCCTCAACTTTCTTGAATCTTACATGTTTGAATCATTTATCAATTGATGGTATTTGTTACATGCGGGATTTGCTAAACAAGTTCATTGTTGACCACATTTGACTAGATTTTTGCAAAGGATTTCAATAACATTGGTTATGGTGAACTACATCTCATTTGTTGACTATGGGTGTTGCAGTTCATCAACAAGTGAAGTTGGCTTGCCAACAACATTGTGGAGAACTCATCATTCCGCATCTTTAAGTGTTGCAAGGAGGGGGAAGGAGGGAGTGAATGAGTTTTATACATTCAAAAGTACATCACATATTGTTGGTATAGTCAAAAACAACACCCTCATTGGAGTAAACATATTTTTTGCATGTGATGTTGTGTAAACATATAGAACACTAAATTTTGGGTCATATTTCCCCTACACTGGCATAGTATAGTCTAGTCTCCTTTGTGTATGAAGTTAGTAAGTAAGCAACCAATGTATCACAATTGGCAATAATTGGAGGTTTCAAGTCGAAACATTTCTCTAAATGTTGGAGTTTTTTTTTAGTCTTTTGATATCCCATCCATGTTTACCTCATAAGTAAATTGTTAACATGCTGCAAGAATAGTAGGAAAATTAGACATTGTTGTCAAGGACGGAACTTATAGGGAGCTTGTAGGGGTGACCGCAAATAGTGCTCATTTTTCTTGTAATTTTGGCATATGAGATGATAGTGGAACAAACAAAGGTCACCAAACCCACCAATAACAACATTGGTTACATTTTTTTAACACCAATGGCCAGCCCACATACTTGGTAAAGTCTTTTCCCAATGGATGGGTAGGGGGGTGGGTCTCACATAGTATACAAATTTACAACACCCCCATGTGTAACAAAATTTGTTTTGTTTTAGAGGGTATTTTTTTTCCTGGATCATTTTAAGGCTCTTTTCATTCATGTAAAATCTACTTTTGCCATTTTCATAACCTTTATTAAAGGAGGAAAATTTATTATGAGGACCCTATGGTGAATATAGAAATGATTCTACTTCAATTTTAGAGAGTAAGTGATTGGATGGGCGAATGTGACACAAGTTATACTCATGTCAATAAACTAGTCTACACATGTGATTTGAGTTTGGCAATCACACATATATCATGGGAAAACTCAAATGCTTTGAGGCACTAAGGGACCACACTCAACCTCATGAAGGCTAAGTGTGAGAGTTGTCTTTAAACAAGCCTCACACTCCCTTCTAGAGGCAACAACATTCTTTTGATTGCCTAAAATTTTAAATAGTATCCAATTTGGTGATTGAACTATTTTTGAAGTTGTTTTAAGGACTTTTCAATGGTGTAAAAAATGTTCCAATTGGTCAAGAGAGACAACCTACAAAGCCCATTGAAGTTTGCAACAATGTTAGTCTTAAAAAAGTTATTTGGCCTCAAAGCAAGAAGAGAGAGAATCCATTCTTTGAATGTGAACTAGGGGCCCTATACAAAGTACTAGAAGCTTATATGTGTAGGGAAGGGTAGCAAAGTCACAAGGTGGTGTCCTAAGACTAATATTAAACCCAACCCTATGAGCTAATGGAGGGGGGGGGGGTGGGATGTGGAGGTGCATGGATCCTAGTGCTTTGGGTAGCTTGATCCTCCTCCATTGCCCGACTTGAAATTTGTCACTCTCATTACAAAGAGAGAAAACATGGTCTATTAAACCCATATTGAGTGCTCACGTACTCCAAGACCCAAATTTTCATACACCCTCACTTCCACATCAAGATTAAGTAATTAACTTGGGATTTCAACCCAAAACAATGAAACCATAAAAAATGCCCCATAATTTGGAATTTTTTTATTTAAAAAAAATTAAAAGTTTATCAATTTCGTTAAAGTGAGGTAAGATTCTTTCTACTTACCATAAAATCAACCCAAGTAGTGTGATAAGTAATTTAACATTCTTAGATTACATATTTAATATTTCATGGCCTTATATGTACTAACTATGCACTTACAATTTTTAGTTTTTTTTAAATAATGGGAGAGACAAATAAACCTATTGGCAATGGATTCTAACGTACTTGCAATACGGACCAAGATTTTAGTTGTGAGGTTGGAATTCATTGTAAGCGAGTCTTATAAGCCTTTTGGATTCTTGGACTTTGAAATCAATTTCCTTTCCTTTCATTGAATTCATTGACCAAGAGTGCAATTAGGTTTATTTGTCTCTCTCATTAAAAAGTGAATAAAAATAAAAATCATAAATGCACTACTAATACATTTAAATACATTTACATATATTTAAGAACAATTACTGTTAAATAGGTAATATGAAATTGTTCAAAAAAATTATCACACAAGTCATGTTAATTTTATTATAAGTAGAAATTTCACCTGCGTTAATGAAGTTCATAGATTTAGCTATTTTTTACTTCCAAGTGAGTGGGCATATTTTTATGGTCTCATTCTTCTCTTGGTTGAAACCAGAGTTAATTATTTAACCTCGATGTGGAAGTGAGGGTATACGAAAAATTGGGCCTTGGAGTATGCGAGCATGCAATATGGGTGTAAAAGTCTCTCTCTCTCTCTAGTAACAAATTTCAAGTCGGATGAAGGAGGAGGGTCGGATTGCCAAACGCACCAGGACCCATGCGCACCCACATCCCTAGCCCCTAAAGGACCAGGCGTCCAATTTTGGACGTTTTTGGTATTTTGTGTAGGCTAGAAGTCAGAGATTTGCACCGATGTGAATGAAAACAATTGCAATGGATGCGCAATGGATAGAGAAATGCAGCCCATAAATTTTTTTTCAAAAAAAAATATAATTTGGTGTTTGTAAATGTGATGTAAATGTTCAAAATGCACTATTTGGCACTATACAACTGCCCGAAACTGTTCATAGTATCCAATGAACTTGCACCATGGTGGAATCTTGGGCAGCCTTTATGTGGCCTCATTTTTTATTATGTAAAGGGTGTGATGCATGGGGGGAGGGGTGGGCAGTGTTTTTTTTTCTGGCTACAACCTCATGGAGGGAACAAAGATTAGTGGTGTAAATATGGAGGGAGCAAGTTTGGTTGGTACACATGACGAAGTTGTAGCCAGAAAAAAAAACACTGGTGGGCACGTACATAGAGGGGGTATATAATGACACTATAGCCATGAAAGAGGGTGGTATGGGGCATGCAATATTGAGAATGGAATATATAAATGGTTATGGGCCACGACACGAAAGGGTGGGATAAGAATCTCCATTGTCCACACCCTTTTTCCTTGTGTGCCCGCCATCCACAACTTCCTAAGTAGTTTAAATTACATTTAAATTCAAGAATGACATCATAAATTTGCAAAAAAATTATGCATACCCTTATTGGTTTTTGTTGCATACATCCACCGTACGGATTTCAGTGCAGTTTTATACATATATATTATTTAAACAATCGCAATATTTTCATTATTTTGTAGTTGTATATAAAGCAAGGCCCATATAGCCAGCAAATTAGATTGAAATGACGGTTTGTGAGCACTAATAGTTGCCCAAGTCCACGACATTCAGTGTCGTTGCAAAATGTTGCCTAAAAAACGAATATAATAATGGCAAGACATGTTCAAAGTGGTTAGGCAATGTTCGGGCAACTCAAGAATACCATCGAACCATCAAAAGACATATCAATCTTAATGGACAAAATTTACATAAAGGGATGGATATTTTTCCCTATCGTACTTGATAAAGCTAACAACCATTCCATAAGGTTGGAAACCATCAAATGTTTGCCACGCTCTATGCACCATCCCATACATGACAGTGGTTCGAATTTCCTTCAAATCCGTCCATATCATGCTTGGTCCTTTAGGGGCTAGACACTCCCCTACATTAGCTCGTAGGGTTGGGTTCAACATCCCCCAATATCAATACTTGGTGAGTATCACTAGAGATGTGGGTAATTGTACTTAATAGGTATGAAGATTCTTTAGCAGTTATAGAAACTTATGGTTCAAGTTTTCTAAATGATATAGAACATAGGTGGGGTGGGGGGAGGGAAGCTATCTCATGAGCGATGAGCAATGAGCGGTGAGCGGTGAGCAGTAACACATGAGCATTGAGCGGTAACATATGAGCAATAAATCCAAATTTAGTACATTTACACGGGTATAGGGTTCATAATCTAAATTTGGTACTACATTAAGTGCATATTTTCAAATGTAACTTGGACACGTTTGAAATGAAGCAAGAGTGAAGGGGGCCCATTACCATGGATTTTTTAGAATAATTTTAGGCCATTGATTATTTTTATTCTAATAATCCAAGCCAATACATGTTAAATGCTAACAATCTTATACATGTGGCTTAACAAAACACTTGCAAAACTACTTACATTCTACAATACAATGAAGTTCAAGTAGTCACATGACCTCATTGTAGGTATACGTAGGTGCGTGAATGAACTTGTCATTCTTGTAATCCACCTTGGATAGAAATCTAAACATATAAGAAATATGTTTGTCGTACACCCATTTTGCTTTCTTTCCCAAACTTTAAGATGACATTTTTGTGAAGTCCGGGCGTGTGCAATGCGGGATATTGCCAATTGTGACATAGTATGCAATATCCTCCTTGGAAACAATGTTGATTATCACTCCAAAGCTTGGATATGGAATGACAGTGATTATAACCATAGAGCAACCGCCTAGAAGTCATGTGCCCTCCCATTTGTTTTTGTGTGAGTGCTGCTAGATTGTGACACATTGTCTTCCTAAACTTGAATGTAGGGTGGGCATCCGGATTTGGTGGCGCACAAAAATGTGACCAAGGGATGGAGAAGGTTATGATTGTTGAAAGCATATGATGAGAGACAATGCTTCCCTTTGTTGTAGTTGAAATTTGTCGTCCTCAAGTGTTAATACCTCCCCCCTTAAGAGATCGGAGCATATTTTTACCGGCCAAGTGTTGGGCACTATAGGCCAATCCAACACATACTTCTTACTGCCACTCACATAAGGCTTGATGTTGCCACGGAAAAATCAAAATCATACTCCACATTGTTGGTGGAGTGGAATTCCTTCTTGAGCCCTTTGTATGTTGGAATAGGTGTACCATGTTTAATAGTCCCAATTTTGGCATTGGTCAAAATCCATGTAAGGGCCTACATTGTCCAATATTGTTTGGATGAGTTAGGTGGCAATTTTACAATGGGGTGAATGCATGGTTGAGTGGACCACTTTTCATGTCACATTCATTTTTCAGGATACCTCTTTGTATTGTAAGTTGAATTAAAAAAAATCTACCTGATAAATCCTTTTGAAACTTTGGGCATAGCTTGTTAACTTAAGTGTCTTTACAAATAAAATTTTGTCTTTAAATTTTGTTCTATAAATAAAGAATATGGGACTTTTAAAGTAAAAGTATGGACTATGGTCACCAGTAAATATTTTTATGAATGTAGCTTTTTCAATAAGTATATGATTACATTATTATGGTAGTGACTCACTATGTGTTGTAGTATAGATAGAATAGTTTGGAGCTAAAGCATTTTTGAATAATATTTCTATTAAAATGCTAGTTATGAACTTTTGAAGAGGCTGAATGTGGTCATATTTTTGGAAGTCCATAATAGGTCCATAATAGAGGTTTGCGGAGGCAAGTTTTTTTATGAGTGTTAAGATCTATAAGCTTTAGGTGGGCTTCTATTTAGAAATACTTAATTGTCTTTAGAATTATTTATATATTTAAAGCAAATTTTGATCAGTTTTTCAAAATATTATAACTAAATATAAAATGAAGGTATTACAATTTTTTCTTTTGATTTGAGTTTTATATGCTTCAAAGAATGTGTGTAAAATAAATTTAAAAATAATCAATTGCACATACAAAAAATGGATATGGACTTCAAAAAATGGATATGGTCCGGTATTGGTCCACTCAACTATGCATCCACCCAATGTGCAACTTGAAAGCAAGACAATAAGTCTCTAACATGGATATAGTTTAAACCACACCATGCTTTGTAAAAATTCAACGGCTTCTCTATGTGTTGACGAGTTGCTCGGGTATTAGGGCGATAAATGGAATTATAGTGCGTTTTGTCAGGTCAATGAGAATCACAATCAACATCATGTGGCAAGTAATTCCCATTCCACCATGCCCGATAACTTGCAATTTGTAATTTGCACGAGAACACATATCATGTCGTTCATTGTGCGTTTCGTATAAGCAAATCATTTGTTGTTGGACTGTTGGAGCCATTTGTTGTGTATAGCCTTTGCAAGGTTGCATGTTGTCATTTCCGCACGTTCTTCTATTGTCATATAGGGCTAAGCAAATCATGACAAATATTTATAACAATAAAAATTTGAAGAATTTGAATGACATTGAATAATAAAATTTTGAATGCTTTTACGAATAGCATATACCCATCCCATTGAATATAACGGAAGTGCCAAAATCCCAACCACTCTAAAAGCCAAGGATGCCTTCTTCTTTGGTAGCTCCGGATGACAAACGCCACGAATAAAATCATATGGCACTTAGTCTTTATGCCCTTATGATCCTTGCATGTTTATTTGTGTTGAGATTGCAAGGGTGGTTTGATATACTAATGCATCACCTTATCTAAGCTTGTAGTCCAATGAAAAAGTCATGCACTCATTTGCAACCATGGGCATAATTGGATCACCATCTCATAGATCCTCCTTATCACATACCAATTAGATTGAACATTGTCGGCAATGATCCCTTTGAAGTTTACTTTTGGTACTTCATTCTAAGCCATAACCTCAAACTAAGCAAACCTCCCAAGGCACCACATGGCCATCATCCTCATGTGGCAACGTGAAGGGGACAAAGGATCCATGAGTTCTAATGACAACCATGAAGGGAAAAAATAATAGATGCACATCACAATATGGATCATTGCAATTTTTGGATTGAATGGTGTATAATGATTAAGATCAAATCTTGGAAGACCATAGCATTTGATAATACACAAGGAAATTGTTCATAATAATAATCAAAGACAACAGTTTCGGAGCCATGTATAGGACCTTAAATCATAATACCTCATGTCGAGTACAACAATCGGGAACCCCAACATATTGGCAGACTTGGGTCACCATCCCTGTAAATCATCTTTACCGCATTTCAATTAGCTTGAACACTGTCGGCCATGAACCTCTGAAGTGTACTTTTGGTTCACCATTATTTGTCACGACAACATTCAAATTTTTCCAAAAGAAAGTTTGTACTACGCCATTTTCAAATTGCATATCACCACACACAATGGTCAACATTTCATAGTATTAATTTTTATACACATGACAAGTCATTCTCATCCAATCCTTCAAAACGTTTGACATAGTCAGACATAATCCAAGAATTATCCATGTCATCCCCCCGACTTGCACCCTCTTTACAAGCTCCACACCAATGCTTGGAAGGTCTACGAACATCTTGAAAACAAACACTTTGTCCTTTGATTGCCCTTTGAACCACCTACCATGGACGAATTGGAAAGCATAATGGTTTTTTAGTGTCATAACCCTAAATTCTAAAACCATTCTACTACACATAAAATGTTGTAATCCGAATGCAAAGTCACGAGAATTTGGAAATGCAAGAGTGTTGAATTTGTCCATGACCACCTCTAAGACGAACTAACCAAGCGATGGTCTTCTCTAATTCCGGAAGATTTAAGACTGTAACTATTTTCTCGTTGCCATAAATATATTTTCTATGGGTTTTTCTAATACTTTATCCACAATACACTTGTACGTCATGTCCACTAATTCACGGCATGTATCATTAGATACTTGATTCACATGTACACCGACATAATTGGAAGCCCTGGACATTCCAACAGAGGTGGAATGAACGTATATTATGAGAACATGACACAAAAGTAATGCACACATGTGTTGAACAATATACCTTACAATCAACAATAGATCAATATGAGAGATTAAAAATAAGTATGACGAATGCTAATTGTTCATTGAAAGTTAGTTGAAAGAACCATGAGAACGTAGTGTATCAACGCACAAGGTATGTGGGTGCGAATAAGACATTTGAAAGCTAAGAGGGAGAACATGGTGTATCAACGTTATAGGTACATAAATGCGAATAAAAGTACTTCAAAGCTAGGAGGGAGAACGTGTTGTGTCAACGCATAAAGTATATGGGTGTGAAAAAAACCACTTGAAAGCTAGGAGGAAAAACATAGATTGTCAACGCACAAGATATGTAGGTGTAAATAGGTCCACTTGAAAACTAGAAAATTGAACGCAGTGAATCAATACATAAGGGTTTGTTAACGCATATAGTCTATACGTCTGGTTACAAGCCTCTCAGAGTTGACAGCACAAACCCACTGCGTTAACGCAGTGGGTCTGTACGCCTCGCTCAAAGCCTTCGAAACGTGGCAGCAAAGACTGTGTATGTTAACGCATAGGGTCTGTACGCATGGCTCCAACTCTTTGAAAGGTGCCAATAAAGACCATGTGCATTAACGCACAAGGTATACACAACTGGCTACAAGCCATTAAAAGTTGGTAGTGAAGATCTTATGCATTAACGCACATGCTTTCTATGCATGGCTACAACCCTTTAAAAATTGGTAGCGAAGACCCTGTGCGTTAACGCACAGGGTCTACATGGCTGGCTACAAACCTTTGAAAGTTGGTAATGAAGACCCTGTGCGTTAACGCACAGGGTCTACACGTCTGGCTACAAGCCTTTGAAAGTTGGTAGTGCAAACCCTGTGCGTTAACGCACAGGGTATACACGACTGGCTACAAGCCTTTGAAAGTTGGTAGTACAAACCCTGCGCGGTTTACATGTCTAGCTACAAGCCTTTAAAAGTTGGTAGCATAGACCCTATGCGCTAACGCACAGGGTCAGCACTACCAACTTTTAACGCGGGAAAAAAAAAAAAAAATCCCCCGAAGTTGGTATCTTGGTCCCTGTGCGTAAACGCACAGGGTCTAGACGCCTGGCTGTAGACCCTGTGCGTTTAACGCACAGGGTCTAGACGCCTGGTTGTAGACCCTGTGCGTTTAACGCACAGGGTCCACGTCATCACTTTCTAAAAAAAGTTTTTTAATCCAGTTTTTTCCCAAAATAAAAAAACATTTTTAAATCTATTTTTGGAAAGTGATGACGTGGACCCTGTGCGTTTAACGCACAGGGTCTACAGCCAGGCGTCTAGACCTGTGCGTTAACGCACAGGGACCAGGATACCAACTTCGGGGGGAAAAAAGTTTTTTTTTTTTTTTTTTTTTTTTTTTTTTTTTTTTTTCTGCGTTGAAAGTTGGCAGCGGAGACCCTGTGCGTTAACGCACAGGGTCTAGACCCCTGGCTGTAGACCCTGTGCGTTTAACGCACAGGGTCCACGTCATCACTTTCCAAAAATAGATTTTTTAAAAAATTATTTTTTATTTTGGAAAAAAACCTAGAATTTTTTTTTTAGAAAGTGATGACGTGGATCCTGTGTGTTTAACACACAGGGTCTACAGCCAGGGGTCTAGACCATGTGCGTTAAACGCACAGGGTCTACAGCCAGGCGTCTAGACCCTGTGCGTTAACGCACAGGGACCAGGATACCAACTTCGAGGGAAAAAAAAGTTTTTTTTTTTTTTTCCCGCGTTGAAAGTTGGCAGTGCTGACCCTGTGCGTTAACGCACAGGGTCTATGCTACCAACTTTTAAAGGCTTGTAGCTAGACATGTAAACCACATAGGGTTTGTACTACCAACTTTCAAAGACTTGTAGCCAGTCATGTATACCCTGTGCGTTAACGCATAGGGTTTGCACTACCAACTTTCAAAGGCTTGTAGCCAGGCGTGTAGGCCCCGTGCGTTAACGCACAGGGTCTTCACTACCAACTTTTAATGGTTTGTAGCCAGGCGTGTAGACCCTGCGCGTTAACGCACAGGATCCGCGATGCCACCTTTCAAAGGTTTGTAAGCAGGTGTTTAGCCCTATGCGTTAACGCATAAGGTATGCGATGCCACCTTTCAAAGGCTTGTAGCCATGCATGTAGACCCTGTGCGTTAACGCACAGGGTCTGCGCTTCCACCTTTCAAAGGCTTGTAGCGAAGCGTATAGAGCATGTGCGTTAATGTATATGACTATGACACTTGCTTTCAAAGGCTTTGAGCTAGGTGTATAGACCCTGTGCATTAACGCACTGGGTCTGTGCTGCTAACTTTGAGAGGCTTGTATCCAAGCGTATAGACCTTGTACGTTAAGAAACAATGTCTACCCTAGTTCGTTAGGGAAAGTTGTGAACCTAATCTTCAAGTACTTAAACTTATATGTTTACAAAGTAAGTCATTTCTTTCTTTCCTCGTGCGGATGGTGGTGTTGTTTGTTGTTGGTGATGTACTATTGTTACCGCTTTTGTGTTGTTGATGCTACTGCTTTGTGAGCCCAATTATGTGCCCACATTTCAAGTTAATCTTAAAAATGTTCAACACAAGGATGTGCATTTTAGTTTGGGGTTAATTAGAAGTTAGGATGCATTAGAGTTTTAAAAAGAATTTAATTTAATTAAAGTTGTGTTATGTGACTGTGTGTTATTTAAATGAACAGAAAACCGAAAATAGGTAGTTAGTGTGTTTGGGGTTAGGGACATGTAAGTTCAAGTGACTTGGCCCTAGGTTGTTGGGTTTAGGCTTTAAGTGTGTCCATTTAAGGGGAGGTGAGGGCCCAAAATGGGCTGGGGTCCAAGAGAGGCCGAGGGCAGCGCCTATCGCTACTGGATCTTCGGAACTTGTGTGTGGCTCGGGAGCGGGACTCGGAGGTTGAGAGGAGGGCTCTCTCGGCAGCGACTGCGGCCAAGGGCAAGGTTTGAGCAGGTTGAATGTGGATACAGATATAGGCTAGAAGTTGATTTTGATGCGGCCAGGGGGCGAGGCTTTTGAGCCAGGTTGAATGCAGATACAGATTTAGGCTAGAAGCTGATTTTGAATGCAGCCAGGGGACGAGGCTTTGAGCCTGGTTGAATGCGGCCAGGCGATTTAG
Source organism: Polytrichum formosum (assembly GCA_964035585.1). Classification (NCBI taxonomy): domain Eukaryota; kingdom Viridiplantae; phylum Streptophyta; class Polytrichopsida; order Polytrichales; family Polytrichaceae; genus Polytrichum; species Polytrichum formosum. The sequence continues at coordinate 43,539,227 of OZ037935.1, read as the reverse complement.
GCTAGAAGCTGATTTTGGATGCTGCCAGGGGGCGAGGCTTTGACTCTGGTTGAATGTGGCCATGAGATTTAGGCTAGGAGCTGATTTTGATGCGGCTAGGGGATTTAGGCTAGAAGCTGATTTTGAATGTAGCCAGGGGACGAGGCTTTGAGCTTGGTTGAATGCGGCCAGGAGATTTAGGCTAGAAGCTGATTTGATGCGGCCAGGGGGGAGGCCTTTGAGCCAGACTAGATGCAAGTTAAGGGCAAGGCTTGAAGCCGGTTGGGGAGAATCCAAGGTGTAGGGCTAAGTAGGAAGTGGGATTACTGGGAGTATAGTTAAGTGAGGTTTAAGGAACCCCCAATGTGTGGGGGGGTTGCCTTAGGCCTCTAGGAGCTAGATTAGCTAGTAGAATTTTACATGTATTATGTAGTAGATTAGGAAAGGGAGAAGGTGTTAGTGTGGTTGTGTGTGTAATCATCATAGGCGCACAAGTATTTTTCAATGCTAATGCCCTATGGGGTTTAATAAAAAAAAAAGTGTTTTGTATTTAAATTTATTGGAGCATGAGTATGGAGTTTACGAAGCTAAGAGTCAACAAGGACATGTGAGCCATAGACTTCCACTCGGACTACACGCGCAAAAGGGTGGGGGTCTATGGCTGACACGCTTTTGTGCTTCATTTCGTGTTGGTTTGTTGTTTCTGGCAGTGTACTTGTTCTTATGTTGGTTCTATACCTTTACTATTGTAGGTGTTGGTGGTGGTGGTTCTTCACCTTAATTGTTGTGGTTGTTGTTATTGTTGTTATTGTTGTTATTAGTGTTCTGGATTTTATCTTGGTATTCCTACATTTAGGTTATTTTCTTGTTTATTTCCGAATTCGCGGGACATTCCTTTCTGAATTGGCGTGACACAGGTCTAACATATTCATTTATGTATACTACTGAGAGCTATGTGGATTGGTCGCCCCACACTATGAAGATTGTTGTTGGTTTCTTGATTGTTCTTAGGATGTTTGTCTTTCAAATGAGAAGGCAATCTGTCATATGAATTATACAAATAAAACAGATCTGCATGGTGTTGGAATTCTACATACGCAAATTATACAACTTAAACTTTGAGAACCATAACCAAAAGAGCCAAAAAAATTGAAATAAAATTAAAGTTCGTGAGAAAAAAATCAATCAAAAATTTCGCTGCGTGAGCACTTATGAGTCTATGATACTATTCATCGTGCACCAACCTTTTTTTAGAAAAAATTATTCATACTGAAGAATTTTGTTACATTATCTTTTGCCTGGTCTATTATTGTTAACTTTGCAAGGGCGGATGTAGGCCTTCTTAAGTGGATCCAATGGTGAGCATTCATTGAAATGGTATATATTTTTAATTCATTTATATATTTTATTATTATTTTATTATTTGGATTTTATTTTGTTTCTAATTCTTATTTTGTGATGTATTGTGGTATTCCAGTTCAATTAGAATTGGGAAGTTTATGTCATGAGAAGTTCGATCCTCTTCGTTGTTGACTTATCGTTTCTCCAAATCCCCAACGGACTTGATTTCAACCTCTCAAAGAGGCCTACTGAAATTCCTCTATAGAATAAATATGATAATAAATGGAGGATTGCAACAAAACTATGGTTTAAGAATACCGGAGCAATTTTTTGGCCCATTTTATTGTGTTTGCACCCTTATGCAAGTCCATCTTATTTGACGATGGTGTCCTTGTAATATTATCTACTATTGATATGCAAACCAAGAAGGCTTTGAATTCAATCTTCAACAATGGCAACATGAAAGTTCTTGGGACTTTTATTTGCTTGAATTCGTACATTATCTTTAAGGATCCAGAGTGTCCAACCTACACCATAAGTATTACACATCACATTAGTTTTTATGTAGTTATTTTTATGTTCTTTATATTATATAAAGTCTAAACACAATTAATTATATGTTTCTACAAACTCTGGCATTCATGACTCATGACTTGGTAAGGGATTTTACCATCATAAAATTCACAAAACAATCAAAATCCATATTTTCTAGACCCTAGTATTGGATTGAATTTTTTTTAAATTCTTTCCAATTTTTTTGATGAAAAAAATATCTTTCTTAAAAAATCGGGAAGACCTTGGAGATGGGGCCATATAAAAATTTGCTGCGTTTTTTTTCAAAACCTTATTGAATTGTTTACACCAACAAATGGACGCGTTGTTGATTTGACATGTTCAAGTGGAGCTTCTGTTCTTGCAACATGCGCATATGGCAGACATCTTCTTGAATTCGAGGGTAATAATGATATGTTTGAGCATATATTGAAATCACTTATGGAAAAAGTTTCAAAAGAGTGGTCATCTAAGGAGAATATTTAAATATTTTATAGAAGAAAATGATGATCTATCAAATGAGAAGATGCTTGATTTTGAGTGTGAGTAAGTTTAATATAATAATTGTTGATTCAATTCATTCATTTCATTAAATTTATTAGTTAATTTGATTTCTTCAAATTTATTTACATATGTGATCAATTTGGTTTGAGGAATATGACTGGAAAGAAAAAATATCTCCCATTTTGGGCATAGACAATTCCTACGAAGTCCAAGCTGTAGCCCACGTCTCCCATCATATGCCGAGAATGTTGCAATTGCAATGTTAATTATCGAAGATCCGGATTCAAATGAAGAATCTTGTTATAGTTCCAAAATCAATTCGCAACATATAGATGTTCAAATATATATAGATGACAAGGCAAAACATAGTAACATGTCTAGTGCTACTAGCGTTGAATCGATTTGGTGTTCATTAGATTTCATGTGAATTATTAATATGAAATAAATAAAATTTCCAACATTGATGGCTTTGTTTTAACTTTGAATGTATATGTATGTTATTAATGGTTGATTATTTGGCTACAAGTGATGATATTATTGAACCACAAAATAAAATAAGCATGTGGATGTGATATCTATAGTTTTCTTAAAATATGTATGTAAATCAAATCAAATTTGCAACATATTTTATAATATATTTTAAATAATATATTGTAAAATATTTACATGTGACATTTATTTTAATAAGGTTTCATTTTGGCATCACTTCTTTAATATACATTCACTTATGTTATACCTTGGAGTTACACACGTTTTATGTTCAACTCTACCTTCTTTGCACACTCTATATTTGATTTGAAGAATTGACCTATTACAAAATTAAGTATCATTTGCAACATGTTTGTTTCAGTTGTTAATTTGTTCATATTATGAATGTCAATGATGATCATCATCATGAGCATCATTCACTTCAATTTTTTCCATTCCAGTGTCAATTGGCATGTTACACAACTATACAAATTTATATATGAGAGATGTATATATGTCCATAGTCATGTACATATTGTTTTTTTCTTTATTGCTCACTGCTCACAATCTGGCAATCATGTTGTTTATCCTCCCCACCCCTCTTATTACCAAACCTTAAAATCATAATTCTTCAGGCCAAAATTCCATGGTTATAGGACACTAGTGGCCCTATTACCAAATATTTCACCTTCCTCACCGCTCACAAGTTACCGCTCATTGCTCACCGCTCACTGCTCACTGCTCATAAGATAGCACTCCCCGGGTGGGGGTGGTCCTTGGTTGGGCGGTTTGGTAGGTTGTCCTTGGTGGGGTCCAGGTTTATATGTTACTCTTTACATGGCGGTGTAGCATTTTAAAGGGCTCTGCCTCCCCTCGAAGTGGCCGCATCTTCCTTTTGTTCTTAATGCAATTTGGCATTGGCTTGTTGGTCCTTTGTCTTAGCCAACCAAACAAAAAAACAAAACAAAACATAAAAACAAAAAATCGAAGTGGTGTAGAACAAAAAATACACCTCAAATAATGGTACACCCTAAACTCCGTAATATCAACCTCCATAATGTCACACACTCTCTAATATCTTGAAACCCTAGGGAACGGATGTGCGTAGTTCAAATCTCACTCCTTATTGTCACCTTTCTCTCCCTTATATCATAAATTTTGTCATTAATGCAAACCACCAAAGAAGTCAACCCACACCCTTGCATTGCGCCATGTGTCAATATGTGGAGTGTCACCTTCTTGTTCTTATTCTTCTTCTTCTTCTTCTTCTTCTTCTTCTTATGCCACTTGTTGAATGTTGGTGCATGCATCTGCCACATCGCCCGGGAAGGCGAAGTGGAGTGGACCACACCACACCATTTAATATGTTGCACTATTGTGTTATTCCATAGTGTCACATGCTACACTAATTCACTAGTATCACACATCCATGCTAACACTACAGAATTCCGTAATATCCCGTGCACTTTGGTTGCCACAGGTGTGATGCTACGGAGTTTATAGTGTACCCTACTTCTAAACCTCTCAAATAAATTCCTCAACTCTCAAGCCTCTCAAGCTAAATGCTCTTTGGAATCTAAACACCTTCGATGCTCTCATATAAGTCCTTTACACACTCAAAACATTCAAATCATATGCTTTTGAAATCTAAACGCCTCCAAACCTCTCAAATAAACTTCTCAACACTCAAGCCTCTAAAGTAAGCCTCTCAAACACTCAAGACACTCAAGTCATATATGCTCTTACATCAAATATACATCCAAGCAAAACAAAAGACAACGAAACACTTCCAACAACCAAATGTGCCCCTTGGACACCTCCAATGTTCCGAAGCTCCACAACGCCAACCCTCAAGATCCACACCGCAACCTCAAAGCAATCAAATCTCTAGGCACTTCACTTGCATGCGGGGGGACCCATGACCTATTGGAAGTCAATAGGACTAGAGATGAGATTGCACAAGCATATACACATACACAAAGGTATATGAACAATGCTTGGAGTGAGATGGTCTCATGCTCTTCTTACTTTGCCTTTTATTATTATTCTTTTTTTCCTTGGTTCATACAAATAATATGGGATAACTCTTATCCCTCTCGGCCCAATGTTGTGGCCTTATTCTAACCTTACTGTTTCTTATGCCTCTTCCATTACATTTCTATTGACTACGAGCAATCTAATGCTCTACCTTCTACCATTCCTTCTAGTATTACATTTCTATTGACTACGAGCAATCTAATGGTCCACCTTCAACAACTGCATCTAACAAGCAAACAAAAACCGACACGAGCATTTTAAAAACGTTGTGTTAAGTTCTCCATTCTCCCTAAGGGATTCACATTAAATTGGAATCTCATGCATAAGTGACTGCATAATCGCATAGTGCAGAGTTTGCAGAATGCAACTTCTTGCACCGGTTACTCAACATGCTAAACACCACATTCGATGTTGTTGCAATGGCATACTTGTAACCCTCAGCAAAGTTAGTTGGTGTTGGGGCTGTATTTGTCCAAGTGCCATCAGAGAGTTTCATCACTGGTTGATGGAGCCTGGAGGCAGCAGAAACATAATGCAGATTAGATTACCGAACGACAATAATGATGTTATTAAGGTAAAGTAAGCGAACCTAATTCGGTTAGGTACTTATCTTATTTGAACACCTATTTTTTTATGGTGTTCGGTTAGGTGTGGATCTAAGAATGAACACAAAAAAGATACGTGTTTAACAGAGATCATGGACTATCATGAACTATTTCAAGTTCAATAGTCAATATAATTGGAGAGATATATATGATCATTCAAGAAGAAAGTGAATCTTTGTTTTGTTCATGAACGAGATATTCATATGAACTTCAAATTTCATGAGGACAATGGTAATTTGACCTTGATTTGGCACGATTAGGCCTAGGAGAAGTGGGCTAATTGGAGGGAGAAAGAAATTTAAGACATCACCAAGTACCATATTCTTGAGCTGAGTATGTTACCATGATGATTGAGATATTTTCAGTTCAAAGGTTGACATCTAGACATTCTCAGGCTTAGATGCTTGAGGTTATGGAAATAAAATGAGAGAATGTGGACATATACCATGCTAACAAATACTACCATACTTATTATTACCCACAATAAAAGATCATATGGTGTGGAAAAGTGGACTTACCAGTCTGAAAATCCTCTTACAAAAACGTAAGGGATTTTCACTTTTGTATCATTCAAAGCATTGTAGCTGTCCAATGCCTGTGCAACACCAACACCCTCCATGGCCGAACTGCAATACCACAATTACTTCATTATGGGATGTAAAATATATTAGAAACACATTGGCATTGGAATCACTTAATATGTGAGCTGCTATATCCAGATGGTAGAACAAGGCCGAGTGATAGAAAGAGAAAAGAGAAAAGAGAGATGACTCCCATGCTGCCACCGGCGTGAATTATGACAATGCTTCATTTTAGAGTTTGTCTAACTTTATATGTAATTCTTGAATGGACATCATGAGAATCAGAGGGACCTTGGAGATTATTGTCTCTTATCAAAAATTGATGTCTTGAACATGTGTGAACAAGCCCCTAAGGGGTACTTCACACACGAGACTGAGGGCCCATGACCATTGCACTTCAAGCAATCTCATTGGTGGGAAAGGTGGAGCCGGTCCAAGTTCGCTTCACACTACGATTGAAGGACCCATGGAGTAAGTGAATGCAAGATGGATGTAAAGTCTACATGGATTCTTACATGACATCAAATGGGTGCAAGCACGGTAAAGTGGACAGCTCTTGATCCTTGCTCAGGTTTAAGTGAAAGTGATCCAAAACAATATACTAACTTTGAATTTTATGAAATAAAAATTCATAAACATTTAGAAAACATATGAATCTACAAAGCCAAGCAATTTATGTTCACAAAAAACAATTTCAAACAACGTATATGTATTTTAGAAGACGGTGCAAGTGGTGGTGCAAGTGGGTGTCACTGAAAAGATAATTGTCAAAAACTTGTTTAAAATACAATTACATTACATTAAATTGATGAATTTTTGAAAAAAAAATTACGATGACCTCAAGTTTATAATGAATTCAAGGAATATGAAAAGAAATTCCAAGTTCAAAATATTTAAGGTCATGAAAGTTACGTTCAAAATTATATTTAGTCAGTTGCTTTTACGCGTCACTTTTGATGATAGGTTTTGAAGATCTCATATTGATATTCTATATTTGAGTACCTAACTTAACAATAGAGGTCATCATGAAAAATAATCTATTTTAAACAACATTTTGCTACTACTTATAGGCGTTTGACCAAGAAAATCATGGCTGTCATATAGCGGAGCACTTTTTTGGTCCACTTTACCATGCTTGCACCCAAATGGATCATATTTCATGGCCACTTGGACTATTTTTAAAAACCACCTCTTGGAAGTAGGCCTAACATAACCGAGAGACCATGGCACTCCGAAATCTCACAACCATTGATTTATTATATTTTATCATGTATGATGACCCCGCATGGATAGAAATTCATTGAAATAGCATTTGGTTGAGGGCATGGTCACATATGATTTCACACTACACTTGAGGGCCCATGACCACACCACATGATTTTGGAGAGTCTTGGGATGGCCTTTGGACACTTCTTTTGGGCTCTCACAATTTCATGGCCACGGCTCTTGGCTTGTGTGTGAAGTGACCTTAAGGCTCCCACATGATTGATTGAACGTATATGGCTAACCCAGATACCCCCACGATGATTGGTTGGGCCCATAATGGTAGGATGCACCAGACATTAAGTGCTAAGAAGGTCACCTATCCAAGCACTATTCTGGCCTTAGGCAACTTTGCCTCGGAGTTCCCATGGGATCTGGGTTAAGGCCTTGTCTTTTGAGCCACCCCTTGTTAATCAAAACATTATTAGTCAGAGTGGAACATATATAGCCCAAGGGATGGCCTTTGTTCACAGAAAGCTGTGGGGAGAGGACCTTATTGGATGTAGAGCACCGGTAGCATGCATTATATATTGCAGACGGCCCATAGGGAGTAAATGGGCCTGTGTATTATGAAGGAAAATCTGCTGTGGATCTTTATGATTAGCAATTTGCTGCATGTCAAAAATGTATGGGGATTGTTGTAGTGTTTCTTACACTGCAATGACATCATGTGCTGTTTTGGAAGTGTTGAAAGCTGTGTTGATGGTGAGTGCTGAATAGTTCCTGGCAGTCATCTCCCATGGAACGCCTGAGAAAAAGAACTGTGAATCGACCTCCACACATTGCCTGTAATTCCATACCCTTGGAGGATGCTTTGGATTCAAGTCATACTTTACATGAGTGGTGTTGCTCATGTCAGCCCAGTACTGACTTTCCAGACCCTGCAACCACACATGATATATAAGTAATTTGTTATATCCAAAGCACACACTCTTCCATTGTTCTTCTTCACAAATGCTGAACGAAAATATTGGATCATTCTTACTGACTAGAATAATCAAGAGTGGTTTTCTGTATAAGCCTTGATTGATATTCCTACCAGCACTTTAACGTAATTCTTGTAGTCGACACGCCTAATTATTTTACAGCTAATTGTGTGCGTATTTTATGGTTGGTTATATGCTTACTTGTGTTATGTCTATAGCGAGTATATATACTGATAATCTCTAAGAAAGTTGTCTTCTTTGTAACATCTTTACTTATAAATTCTAGCAAGCAGTCATTGTTAGCAATGAATAATGGTAAATTTATTGAACGAAAGTCTATATTCCACGTACCTGAATAAGTGAATTTCGGAGTGGTGCATGTGACAAACTGTTTTCTCCTGTTGAGGCTCTCAATATTTCTCTTGCTAAGTCAATGCTACCATGTGTGTGTGTGTCAAAAACGCAATCACCATAAAGGGAAGCAACGCTAGGTCCATCAATTTCTCCAGGAAGAAAACACATGTTAGGGTAACCCTGGGCTTGGCCAACCCAATCAGCTAGCTTGCAGGACCAATTTACGGACATGGGAGTGACGCAAACATCACCCAAGCGTGTAATCTGAGAAATCAAATAGGTCAAGGTCATGGGGGTAATCCATCTAACTGGGGAAAGAAAATTGAACACTTTTATCTAATAATAACACAATCTTCATCTAATAATACTTCCACAACATCCATTCCCAAGGGACAAGTACGGCAAAGAGGGACAAATACAACAAAGAGGATCCCATCCCTCCAGGACGACCATTTCTTTAGGTTGTTGGCGCCTCCTGCAACATTCTAATCCCATTACCTCCCTATTGCTCACAATGAACAAGGAGCACCGACCGCTACACTGTTTTTTGCATTTAGTGTTGTCAATAGTAATTACGAACCACAACACTAAATGCCAGTGACGCCCTTAATGTTTACATCTCCACAATTAGTGTTATAATATTTTTATGTTTTGTGTTTTGTTGCCGCATGGTTGCACCACCACCATCTCTACCACCACTACTTGAACACTATTTGTCAAGTGTTTGGTAGATAGTGTTGCAAGTAAATGAATAGTAACAACATTAAATGCCACACAACACTAAATGCAAAAAACAATGTAGTTACACATGAACTGGTTGAGTTTGAAAAATAACCCGTTGAAGTTCAAGACTTCAGGAAAATTACCGATCATTTTAGAGGGAGCTACAGAATATACTTCTAATTAATAAAGAAAATCCAAAAGATCATAATATGTAACCGGTTGGAGTTGGAAACACTAGGATTTGACTGGTTACTCCCAAAAATCTCCCTGGACAGCGGTTGCTTGCATTCTGTACAATGAATGGGGAGAACCAACTGCCAGTTACAGGTGAGCCGGTTGAGTTTGAGAAATAACTGGTTGAAATTCAAGACTTCAGGAAAGTTACCAATCAATTTAGAGGAATCTATGGAGTATATCTCAAATTAATAAAGAACAACTGAAAGATCACAACATGCAACCGGTTGGACTTGAAAACACTAGAGGAATCTATGGAGTATACCTCCAATTAATAAAGAGCGACTGAAAGATCACAACATGCAACCGGTTGGACTTGAAAACACTAGGATTTTGACTGATTATGCCTAAAATTCTCCCTGGACACTGATTCTGTATGCTTATTGTTTACTATAAAAAAAAACCCAATCAAGTGGGCTCAACCAATGAACAGGGAGATCCGACCACTAGTTGCCAATGAACCGGTTGAGCTTGAGAAATAACCGGTTGAAGTTCAAGACTTCAGGACAATTATCTATCATTTTAGAGGAATCCACGAAATATACCTCAAACAAGCAAAGAAAAACCATAAGGTGTGAACGTGGAACCGGCTGGACTTGGAAACACTAGGATCTTGACCGATTCTGCCCAAAAATCTCCCCAGACATTGGGCTCAACCCTTAAAACTCCCAAACAAGGACAACATGTACACATAACAATTTTCAGATCCATAACAGTGTTCTGTGGGACTGACATTATTCTATGGAATATTCCACCATTCATGCTGAATGTGAGGAATATTCCTCATAATATTGTCAGTCCCACAAAACATTGTTATGCATCTGAATAATGTTATGCAGTTTAGCAGCCTTGCAAACCCTATTCGCTCCCCTCCATAGGATTTGCATGGTAGGGCCCTAGAAACTAAGGGCAGAGACAGGTGGGTTCCCCTTTGCACCGTACTTGTTCTCAATGTATTACCTTGAAACTGATCCACAATTTACAATGATAGAAACCATATAAGAGCAAGAAGAATGATATGGAATTTAAGGATGGGGCATTTGAGTTTAAATCTATTAGGATGATCGACTTACTCTGTGCGTTGGGTTTGCTTCAGAGCAATTGTCAGCATTTAAAATGCCACCAAGGGCAGAAGACCATCCAGAGGTACCCACATAGATCAAGTCTTTGATTTTCGTGCCGGCGCACTTCATAAGATCAAACACACACAATGCTGCTGTGGTGGGGCCAATACCTATAATATCACCAAGCCAAGATCTATGAGTCTCACAAAAAAAGAAGCCTAGTTTCTTAGGGTCCAGCTGCACATCCCAGTTAATGCTCCAGTTAGAGTAAGCAACCACTCAAATTAGTCATATTGTGCTTGCATCGCCCAGTGAAAAGAGTTGGCTAACATATGAAGTAGCTAACCTATGTGAGAACTAATCTATTTCATGGCCGCACAAACTAGTTGAAATGAAGGTTGGAATAAATAGTTATCAGAATACAAGTTAGGTAACTTTTGGGACCTTGCTTTTGAGAAGAAATATGAACTCATCCATGCCCCTAATGCTAACTAACTTTTACAAATGAGTAGCCGAAGTTTTTGTCTTGAATGCCCACCTTTCATTTTCCCCGTCTCTTCTATATTCCGCTACGAGGTGGACCACACTATTTCTTACATCATCCTAAATTAGCATACATTTAAATATTTTAGTGATCAAAATATTAAAACATCATTTTAATGTTCAAATGTAGATAAAATATGATTTTTAATTACAATATAATTTTTAATATATTTTAATCATAATGAAACACAAATGGTGTGGGCCACATAATTATAATGTATCATAATTAGTGTCATGTTCAAAACTTGGGCGAGTTGAGCAAAACTTTGGTCGGTCAACCTTAACTCCTCTCTTCAATTGGTCAACATTTGGTTAGTGGCAACCAAGATGTGTTGCCGTGCAATCAATCACCTCACTTTACGAGTTACTATAGAGGGCTCCCTATTTCATCTTTACATGTGCCGGAATCGTGGGATACAAGTGGATCGTGGCAAATGTGAACATGACACGTGGTAAATTTTGAGGGGGAAATAATTATGTGTGTTATAATAGAGAGCCCTCTACGGTAGTTGATTTCACTAACTCACATTATTAGCTAATTCTCCTAGCTAGGTGGTGCAGCTGGACCCTTAGAGGGGCTCACCTCAATCAACCTTGACTATTGATTACATACACATTGGAGTATGTCATTAGAAACCTCTACAATCATATATCATCAACACCAATATCACACATAGAGTCCATGTCTACCAAACGTAGGGTTGCAACTTTAAACTTCTGTTTCTATATTTTCTTAGTGCAAGAACTAAAAGTTGAATTATGAGTCAAATGAATGTCAAAGGAATCATCAACTAACAGTTGAAGATTTCTCACTCACTTATATCAAACCCCGAAGGGTATGTATCATCACTTACTCAACATTGAATGTTATGCACTGACATTTTGAGATGTACTGCCCTCCAATCATGGGGGTCTACACAAGAAGACAAGAATTATGCTCTAGAAGGAATTCATCCTCTTCCCTAGTCCTAAACACACATCTCATGCGTCAAATGGTTATGAAATATCAATTATAGGACTTGCTTGATTTAGAAGCACAAACCACACTACTATGTGCAATTAGGTTGTCCCGTGCTAATTCATCGACATTCCACGCTGTTTGGAATATTTGCTACCATTGTAACATAATATAGTGATTATTTTGTGACTGTGGGTGCTATACGGATGAATAAACAAAGCTATAAATTTTTGTGGCCCCGTTTCGATCCAGGGTAAGTTGCATGGGTCAAGAGACAACCTATTTGCAAACGCAACATAATCACACATAGGTATCCGTGTTATAAACACTCACCGGATGTGGCCACAATGGTGGGCTGACCCAGGAGCTCTCCCACAGTGATACGGGGGCAGAGCATGGAGCCTGAAGGAAGGTAAACTGGGTTTTTCAAGCTCTCCTCAAAGTGGACAGCTTCCGGCGTCCCAGAGTATGTGCCTGGATCGGCAACCATGACCACCGTATACACGCTGCCTGTGAAGTAGCTGCATGCATCAGTACTCCCAAGTAGCTTCCTGCAAATTCAGTGACTGATTCGATTAGGAAGTCACGAGGTTTCAGTAGAATTTCAAGCAGATTAATGATGCACCCCAAATCATTTTAACCCCTATTGCAGCACTTCCATATCCATATACAGTTTTGGCGATCGGATTGGATCGGAAATTGTCTCATCCGGTTAGCAATTGCGATCACAAAGATTTGAGTTTCAAGATTGGAGTTGAGACGCAAAAACAATACAAAGAGGTTAAAGTGAAGCTTCTAGTTTCCTTAAAGCGGTCACGTGGACCTTGTTCCATTGTGTTGGCCATTGAAACTAGAATGATGTCTATATTTTGAGTACGTAGTCCAACCTCATCAGCACATGTGTATCTGTTTGAAATAGTTTGGGGCATTGTAAAAAGATTGGACATGGTAATCCTGATAGGATTAAGCATGGGCATATTATCATGGAAACAATGGGTGGAGTTGTTGACTAGGGTTGATTTGGAAACATAAAGATGCTTTGAACATGAGAACCTAGGGATGATTTGGAAACACCTATAATCAACACTTTGAAAATCCATACTTATTACATGTTTTATATAGTGTGCAAGAATCACAAGTCCCAACAAAAGTCAAAGTATCATAGAGTGATGGTTGGTTCAACACTTAGAATGTTGAAAGGTAATTGCCAACTTGAATTCAAAAGGATCTTGACCATTATGAATACAACATGTGACGAATATCTCTATAATTTTTTTTTTAAATATCCCGTCAAACCAAACAACACCCTACATTAATCTAAGAATATATAATTATGCTTAGATGGTTAAAAAGACAATTGTAGGTGTTCATTACCATAGGCTTGGATGTGTATTGTAGTACACTAAATATTGTATTTAGTGTCACCATTTCTATTTGTATTGCTCATTACTACTCGTGGACCACCCATGTAGTGTCACTAACACCAACCGTAAACCTAAAATTATTTGTCATTCCTTGTAGAAAACTTGGGCATTATATATTTACAATGTTGTTATTACTGTCACTTATCATTTTTCATACAAATTTCAATCATCCATGATAATGTTGTATTACACAAATGTTAAGAGCAACAACAAGCATGCAACGTCACATCAACAACCCCGCGGAGCAAGTAGGGCTTTGGGCAATGGATGAACTAAAAGTAAGCTAGGATTCAACAATAGTTGTAAACACAATGATAAGAACTATCATTAGAAAAGTTACCACAATGACATAAAATGCTATATGACAATAAATGCAAAATTCAGTGTAGTGATCACCATGTAGCCAAAAACTACATGGTAAGATGCATTGAAGACATCTATCAGTTACCAACATGACCCAACAAGGGTTAACATAATCTAATAGTAAAAACCTAAGTTTAGATACTCAAACATATGATTGTAAGTGTAACTGTTACCATAGACTCTTTGGATGTGCATCGTTGAAGATTCTAAGTTATACCATAATTATCCCAATTAGTGCATGCTATTGTTTGGAATTACACATTGCAATAACGTCTTACTCAGGATTCCAATTTTTACTAATGAACGTTCAATAGGTTGCTCATAACATTACTCAATGTTCAGCTCTCGTGCTATGGACCCTCAAAGTATAACAATCGGTTGCTCGAAAAGCTTCGTAGGGAGACTCAAATTCAGATTGGGTTCCCAACATCCTAGTGTTATATTCCGAGGGCCCACGTCGTTGAGTAATGTTATGTTTGGACATTATAGAACATAAATGACTTTTCTTGGCAAAGTATTACATAGTTATAGCACTGCGTAACTACAAATAGTAACACGCACTAATTGGGATAATAGTGATGTGATTGGGAACAGCATTTATTTAAACATAAAGGATTCTCCCCTAGACAACTTTTGTGCCAGAGGTTGTACGTTATAGAATAAAGTTTAAAATAGAAGGAGACAAAGTTGACTATTATGTCAAGCACTGGAGATCCCACGTATCCCTCGTGAGAGGGACAAGATAGTTATTTTACCTGGCAACTCCAGCCTTGACATGGGCAACTCCACTCACACACACAATTGTCAGCAGCACAAGAACACGTGCACAGCGTTGTTCCAACATCGTGAATCTCTGTGGACAGGAGATCACAAACTTTAGTGGGTTAGCTCTTGTCAGGTTCCGGCGACAAAGCAATAATGATTTCAATCACATTGCTTGCAAACACCCATTCACACAGCTACTCTAATAAGTTAGTACACTTTGCAACGACCACAAGGAGCATTTGGGAAATTCCCGCATGTGAAAAGGGATGGCTTTTCCACTATGAACATTCCCACTTTGGAACAATTCCCTCCTTTTGAAAGGAATTCTTACATTTTTCCCACACACAAGAGGGAATTGTGCCGAGAGGGAATGTTGTAAATCCCCCTTGTCGACTGACGAGAATTCCAAGCACTGGGCCAGGGTTGAACACACCACAACTCCAGGGCTATGGGGATACGTAGTCGAAGAAGATCAAACACGTGGCCGTGCAGTGTTGCTTTTCAATCGGCATCACGCCCAGTTACTGCGGAGATGATGATGAATTGCACCCGGGACCACATGATAGCATCAAAAACATTACTAGTATGTTTGATCTTTATGTCTGATCCTTCTTGACAAAGACAAAACACACAAACAGACGTGACGAAGCACTTCTACTTCTCTACGGCTCTGCCAAACCCTAGATCTTGACCTTTCAATGCATGTGGTCAGAAATTCTACCTGCTTAGAGATTGCGCATGCACGTTGTACTCTTGAGCTGCCCTGGTGCAGTGGAATTCCTGCCACACAATTTGGGAAGTATTACTAATTTTCTGCGAACCAATATGAATTTCCTCAGGTACGTCCCAGGCAGGTCAGAACAGGTACTTCAATACTACAATCTATCTTCGGCGTTAATTCCAACTTGTTAAATCTGATTATTGGTGTCAGCAGAGAGTCGATCGACAATGGCTACTTACAGAATCCAGATTGCACTGCATTTTTAGGAGCTCTCTCTCAAGAACTCAACTCCTTAATTACTGGTATTCTCTTGCTTGCTCTACGAAATTCTGTGATGAGCTAAGGTAAATCCTTCGTGACAGCGCCATAGGTAATGTCGAAGACATCTTACAGCAAGGAGAGTCTTTCGACTATGATTCATTCGTACTCAAGGCTTATATAAAACCGACAATACGGAGAGAAGGAGGGCACTTACAATGGCCGCTTCTAGAATCTGTCATAATAACAAACCTAGAAAGGTAGCGCCATGCGTCAAGCTTCTATCTATCTTCTACAGGATATCTTCCATTCGATTTCCTCTCTGATTTGAATGCCTGAAGACAGCTTAGACACTCAAACTCAAGATCAACTCCACTACAGGCAAGAAATCAAGGAAACATAATGTGAATACTAAAGCTAGCCTTCCGATGATTTCTGCTATGCAAACTAATGAACATGAGACTAGGCGGTCTGCATCTGCTGCGGTGCTCAATCACTTTTCCAATGAAAGGCTGATCTACTATGGGATCACTTGTTCGGGTATCATTTCTGAAGAACAGATTACAACTTCGGATGACAGATATCCTCTATACTTTCGTGTGCTCATGTAGGTTCCAAAGAGGTATGAATCATCTGTCAATTCAACAATCATGGAAACCTCGACCCAAGAATAGTCACTACTACGTACACAACCAAAACTTTTAAAAGACACTTTTCAACAAACCTATTGAAACACGTGAAAGTGCAGTGACCGCAATCCAAGGGAGCTAACTTAACCATTACAAACAATAAGAGAAACCCTTATATGCGAACATATGGCATGTGGAGGAGTGTGGAGAAGTGCCACGTCATCACATGCAAGAGCATGGATGCAATAATGTTATGTTAGAGAAGGTGGACTGTAGCACCTTATTATCTCAAACTTCTGTGTGCTTTTCGGATGTGCTGGAGATTTGGGATGGCCACCTTAATAATGGCTGGGGATTCGTGGCACTCACTAAGGAACATCCATCCAAGATATCGTGGATGAAGTGGCTCCAATAAAAAAAAGCCCCCCTATGGGGTTGAGGGCCGATTCATTCGAATGTGACGTCACTAGACTAATTCGGGGCCTTTTACTCTATTTCCGGAATCAAATTGCCTAAAAATAGTCGTTTAGATGATTCCTTCGTTTTTTTCATCCGCATGGATGATTTTACTTGAGTGCCACGAATCCCCGGCCCTTAATAATGTGGTTGTAAATCACTGTCTCCAGTCGGATATATACAAATCTGCTTTTAGAATATCGAGAACATTAAGAATGCACCTTGTTCGGCACTTCAGTGTTTTCCTTCTCACCTCTTCAGTCCAAACTTGAGATCTAGAACCAGACTTGTGTTTGGCTTAGAGCCACTTCAGACACAAGCCAAGTGCCGTGACCATGAATTTGTGAGAGCCCAAAAGAAAGTGTCCAAAGGCCGTCCCAACACACCTCCAAAATCATGTAGTGTGGTCACGAACCCTCAAGTGTATTGTGAAGTCATATGTGACCGGGCCCTCAACCAAATGCTATTTAAATGAATTTCTATTCATGCAGGTCCTCACACATGATAAAATAGAATAAACCAACGGTTGTGAATGTTCGGAGTGCCATGGTCTCCCGGTTTTGTGTTAGGCATAGCTCCAAGAGGTGGTTTTTGAAAATAGTCCAAGTGACCATGAAACATGATCCATTGGATGCCAAGTAAGGAATCCATCTAGACTTTACATCCATCTTGCATTCACATACTCCGCTGGTCCCTCAAGTGTAGTGTGTAGCGAACTTGGACCAGCTCCGCCTTTTCCATCAATGAGTCTGAGTGCTTGAAGTGATCTGGTCACGGGCACTCAGTATTGTGTGTGAAGTGGCCCCTATAAGTGTATGCTGTTTTCTTTAGTTTGTTATGCTTTTTCCTTACTGTGACACATAAAAAATATGATAGTTGTACTACACTACAGCAATTATGATATTAAACTTCAGTGTCGCTTACTATTTGGAATCAAGCAACCATGCTATAACATTTTAGTAATACAATTCAATTCTTATCATTAAAAAGAAGTTCAGAAATATTTGTTCTGACATTGTAAAAGACAGAAGATTTTACTTAGTAAATATTTATGTTATATTATATTACATTAATTTTTTTTCTTTTTTTTCTTTTTTTTTCTTTTTTTTGAGACAGAAGGCCGACATGCCAACGCCAAAGCACAGGAGGCAGTTGACCACCTGGCAAGTTTTCCGTCAGGTAGAGAGGAGATTTCACAGCCGGGATTCGAACCGCCAACCTCTTCCTTGAGATTTGGGTATCCCTCCACCATCATCCGGTAGTTTAGGGTCGTCTCGGACTACATTAATATATCTACGTAGCTCAAAACATTGAGTGATACTAAATCCATAACCCATGTAAGTTTAGTTGTGTTGGTTAATTTACATAGTGTCAACAGATATCTATGACAGTGGACTCTATGGAACGTTGACCCATTCTTGGGTAGTGAAAGGTTGTCATGGTTTATATTTACCGTGCTCATAGACGCAAGATCTTTCTAAATGTCTTGGGTGTAAAATTGGCAATGTAATAAGAAAAGAAAAACAAAAGGAAAACCAACATCGGTGATATTACCGACATAAATTTGAGCATGTTGGCCCTCTTTTGTTCAAGATTCCTCGGTACAAGAAGAGGTTTACTGCCTACCTTGCAGCAAGTGGGCCTCAGTTTGTTGTTCACTACACTAAATAGGATATTTAGTGTTTGATTATATTCAATATTGTTACCACCCCACTTTGCTCAGCACTTATTTTCAATTCCTTGACAATTAGTGTTAGACATAAATGTGCCGCTACCTTCCCTACTACCACCTCCCTTATTATATCTTTTTTTTCATATCCTTACTAACACTAAATTCAAACATGTAACTTCCACATATTACAATAGTTGATATTTAGTGTTTGAGTTTAAATTTAATGTTACTTACTTTCATAGGGTTATTGTTATTTAGTGTATGCGTTTGTATTTAGTGTATCAAACACTAAATATCCTATTTAGTATAGTTGAATGGTGGGGGGTTTATCCGGGGGGGGGGGCAGTATAGGCACTTGTTTGTTGTCTAGTTTTTTATTGTTTAAGACCAGATATGTGAGGTATTTAATGGTTAGCATATGTATGCTATTCAATATTTTTTGATGTATGTCATGGGTATGTGTAGGCTATGGAGTTCTTTAAAACAATTTGTATGCATAGCTCCTCTAACACCTGCAATTATCACTTTGAAGGGATTTACCATCCAACCTTGTGTGCGGATTTTTTTGATTAGTGGATTGTATTTGTATTCTTTCTGGCTTGGATGGCTTGGGTAGTGTATCTATCATGCGTAAATGTGCATTCAATGGAGAGATTGTATGAAAAGGTTGGGTGTGGGTATTAGTGGGTGTGTTTGTTATGTTGTGGCTCCTTGTTTGTATATGATGTATGGGCGTAATTTGGCAAGGCAATAGACCAAAAACTCTCAAACCACTACTCGGAAATGACGCAAACATTATATGCCCAAATAACAGTTCTCAAATTTTGATCTGCACAATACATGAGAAATCATAGAAAAAACCTAATTTAGGCCACATACACATAAACCCCAATTGTACCCTAAACTATAGAAATTATAAAGACAAATGGTCATTGTTTATTCATTTTAAGCATATAGGAATTTTTGGGCGTGTTGGATTGTGAGCCTAGTGTGTTCATTATGTATGTGGGATTGTACATTTCTAATGATGCCGGCGAGGTTTGTGGTGGAGGGGGGTTTGGCAAGTCCGTATGGGATGGTGTGTGCTATATGTATGTGAGGTATTGGTGTTATGTTGTTTTTAGGGGCACCTTCATTTCCGAATGTATCAACTAATTCATTGTTTTGGATAAGGGATGCGAAAGTGGATGTGATACAACCACTGGCCATCACGTATGGGCATACCGCCCAAAGGCCGTGTGAGGCCAAACCCCCCACCCTTAAGCGTCCGTAGTCCGAGTAGTGGGTTTGGGCTCACATTCCTCCGCGGTATTGGATTTGGACTTGGATGAGTCCATAGTGCAAGGTTCACCCTTCAAGTGGTCTTGGATTTATCTTTGGTCTTTGCTTCCTTTGTCTTGCCATCGCGAGAGTGCTCCACATTCTCCATTAATTTGTGCACGTGGTTTATTTTTAAAGAGAGGATGCAAGTGTTAAAAAACACTATTCTCTATAGTCAATCTCAAATACATTTACTTGTGAAAGCCACACATAACACTAACTAGCATAATGTAACTAACTACTTGTCTATGAGCTAATTAAGTAGGCTATCCACTAAGCTCCTTCATGAACCATCTCTTTACTTTCTAATTACATAAACCTAGCTCCTTCATAAACTCAACTCCTTCATGAACCCAACTCCTTAGCTTCTAACTAAACAAACCCAGCTCCTTCATAAACCCAGCTCCTTAGCTTCTAACTAAACAAACCCAGCTCCTTTATAAACCCAGCTCCTTCATAAACCCAGCTCCTTCATAAACCCAGCTCCTTCATGAACCCACAACTTTGTAGTTGTAATCCCCAACTACCTCACTAATTATTCAAGCCCTTAACTAATCTTCCTACCTAATTTTCCTAATTCTACTAACAACCCCTTTCTAATCACACAATTCTTCTCTAATCCTAAAATCCTAAAATCCTAGAGAGGAGAGGGGGAGAGAGAATTTCCTAACTTCACTAAGACTAACTAATCCACACAAGTATATTTTTGCACTCATCACAACATCAAGTACTCAACTCTTAAACATGGAACTTGCAACCACGTGTATTCAAAACATGAACTTTAAGTACCACAAATTGGAATCATGAATTAACTTTAAAATCCTTCACGTCAACACTTAATTCTACCAAGAGGTCAAGCCCTCTTCAAGGCTAACAAGCCTTGGCTCTCAAACTAAAAACTAAGCACA
Source organism: Polytrichum formosum (assembly GCA_964035585.1). Lineage (NCBI taxonomy): Eukaryota > Viridiplantae > Streptophyta > Polytrichopsida > Polytrichales > Polytrichaceae > Polytrichum > Polytrichum formosum. Next base: position 43,518,579 of record OZ037935.1, on the reverse strand, counting down.
CACATGTGCTCCAATATGGCTTCCCACACCCACACTTATAACTCGTGGGGTGCCTTGGAGCACAAAGGAAAGAGAGGATGAGTGAGGGAAGAATGAGGGATTATATAGTAAGCTTGAGGGGGTGAGCACCCTCAAGGCTCACGATAAGCCCTTGAGATTTCCTCCTACTTAGTAGGCGCCAATCCTATCTTCTAAGCCTTCCTCCCTCAAATGATCAACAAGGATCCTAATTCGAACATTTAACTAGCCTTGGCTTTCTACCTACCACACTTTACCAAACTTGGGATGCTTCAACCCAAACTTAGCCTCCTTCGCTTTCCGCCGCCATAACTTTCTCCCCTTACTTTCCCAAATCGTTGCTCACCACTTAATTCAAACCACGATGCTTAACTCGTGATTTGATTGGTGCTTTGAGAATTTGCTTATCCTCCACCTTGCATTCTTCCTTGGACCTTCCCCATTAAGTGGCCATGATGAGGTGGTCCACTTGTGCGCTCCATGTGATCCTCCATTCATCCCAATTCGAATGCACTTGCCTCTTGAGTCACTTTGGTTGTCTCCATCCATTTGTACTAGCCTACTCACTAACTACTCAATCCAAGTTCTCCTTACCTATCCTCATTCACTCAAATCCTTCCGAAGGTAAAAACACAATAACAACTCACATCCTAGCCTCTTACAACATGGTACTTCTAAGACTAACATTTCACTCTTTTTATATTTTTGTGAAGTAACATGCTACTTCAAAGTGCATCAACTAACGTTTCAAGGGTCTAAGACTAAATGTGGGCACCCTTTTGGGCTCACATAATTGGCGACCATCGGGGGATGAATCCAAACATCTCTTGCTCCAAGGGTAAGTTGCCTAGTCAAGCTCGGTACTCCTTACATCTACTTCCCGATGTACGGGTAGGAAAGAGCTCACCATTCAACGTTTCCAATTGAATTGAATTATTAGGAAAGACCTCATAGACAAGGTAAGGTCCTAACCATATTGCATCGAATTTCGCCGGAAATTCAAGCTTTCGTGCGTCTTGAATCATGACCATCATTCCCGGTGTTAGGGCCCTTCTCTTATGTCGTTTGTCGAAAGTAATCTTTCTCCTTCTTTGGATTGCCTCAATATGTTGAGCCGCCATTCTCCTCCCTTCGTCAAGTGCTTCCAAATCGGTTAGTCGATTTCGTAAGGATTGACTTTCGGTAAGTCTCGTACTCACGGCCACCCTAAGTGACTCGACTTCATATTCGATTGGTAGTGTCGCTTCAAGACCATAGACTAAGGAAAATGGTGTAGCACGCGTACTTACCTTATAGGTTGTACGGTATGCCCAAAGTGCCGCCGTTAGTTTCGTATCCCAATCCCGCTTCGAGTCTATAACCGTCTTGCGTAGTATACTCACCAAAATTCCGTTAACCCTTTCCGTTTGTCCATTGGTTTGTGGGTGGTAGGGAGTAGTCTTCCGGTGATCAATTTTAAATTTCTCTGTCATCTCTCGAATCAAGTCATTCAAAAAGTGAGTACCCCTATCGCTTACTAGGATCTTCGGCACCCCGAACCGCGAAATTATGTTTTCGTACATAAATGTTGCCGCGTGTTCCGCCGTGTCGGTCTTCACCGCTTTGGCTTCCGCCCACTTGGTGAGGTACTCGGTTGCCACCACAATATATTTCATTCCTTTTGAAGATTGGGGATGGACCTCACCCACATAGTCGATGCCCCATTTTTCGAAAGGAATTAAGGGTAATGATACATGTAAAGGCATCTCCATTCTAAGGTCGTTTCGGGCATACCGTTGGCAAGCGTCGCATTTCCTTACATAGTCATGGGCGTCCTTAAATAGTGTAGGCCAAAAGTAGCCCGCTCTAAGTATTTTTTGCCCGGTGAGTTGACCCGAGAAGTGACCGCCGCAAGCGCTATCGTGGCAAGCGATTAAAATCGCTTCAACCTCCGTTTTTGACACGCATCGTCGTAAAATACCATCGGACCCCCTTCTAAACAACCTATGGCCCACTACAACAAATTGCCTACTATTTACCCTCACCTTCCTTCTCTCTTCTTTTGTCCACTCTTTGGGCAACTTGTGGGTTGTTAGAAATTCCACTATGCCCGCATACCACTCCGGTGTAGAAGTGACCACAAAGAGGCCATCATCTACTAACATATCATTTACCGGATTTTTTCCTATCTCCTCCGACAACCTAGACAAGTGGTCCGCTTGTAAATGCATACGACCCGGTTTATATTCCACCGTGTAGTCGAATTCTTCTAATAACAAAACCCACCTAGCTAACCTACCACTTAACTCCGCCTTGTTAACTAGATACTTGATAGCCATGTGGTCAACAAAAAATACAACCGGGTTGCACATGAGGTAATGCCTAAACTTTTTAACGGAAAACACCATGGCTAGGCACTCCCTCTCCGTTGTAGAGTAGTTTCTTTCGGCGGGGGTCAATTGCTTACTCGCATAAGCTATAGGTTGATCCTTCTTTTTTTCTCCCGTTGCTTGACAAAGCGCACTCCCTATTGCCACATTACTAGCATCACAATAGACGTGAAAAGGTTTACCCCAATTGGGTGGTATCAACACCGGATAGGTGCTCAACCTATCCCGCAATTCCTCAAAGGCTTTTTGACAAGCATCCGTCCACTCGAATTTGACATCCTTTTTGAGCAAATGGGTAATGGGCACCGCTATCTTTGAAAAATTAGGAATAAGTTCCCGGTACCATCCCACATGTCCTAACAACTTAGAGATCCCCTTGGAATTGGTTGGAGTTGCCAAGTCGCTTATGGCCGCAATCTTATCCGGATCGGGTTCTCTACCTTTCCCACTAACAACATAACCCAACAACACTCCCTTATTCACTCCCAAAAATGTCTTATCCGGGTTCAATGCTAACCTCATCTTCCTACACCTAACCAATGCCTCCCTAACACAATGTAGGTGATCGTCCACATTACTTTGTGTGCTAAAATCGTCCACAAAGACGGTCATGGATTTGAACAACAAGTCGGTGAAGATATACATTACTAATCGTTGGAAAGTAGCCGGAGCATTACATAACCCAAATGGCATCACTACCCACACAAAAGTACCCCAAGGTGTAGTAAAAGCCGTTTTATGGATATCTTGGAGGGCTATGGAAATTTGATTATAACCCGCATACCCATCCATAAAGGTATATCGCGAATGACCTCCAACCTCCTCAAGCAACAAGGTGATAAAAGGTAAGGGGAAGTGATCCTTTTGTGTGCACGAATTCAATTTCCTATAGTCGACACAAACCCTTAATTTCCCATTTTTTTTCTTTACTAAGACCATAGGAGAAACCCAATCCGTGATTTCCACCGGCTTGATAAACCCGGCCTTCAATAACCTTTCCAATTCCGCTTTCACCAACAATTGCAATTGAGGATTCATCCTCCTCTCCTTTTGTCTAATTGGCCTCGCCCCCGGAATTAAAGGAATCCGGTGCTCTACCATTTCCCTAGGAATTCCCTTAAGCTCATCGTAGGACCATGCAAAAGTATCACTAAACTCATCCACCAAATTGCTATACTCCCTAACCTCTTTCTCCCCCAATTTGGAACCCATCTTCATTTGTCGGGTTTTTCCATTCTTTAATTTCACATCCACGTACCGCCAATCCGCTTCCGACACATGTGCTTGTTCCTCTTTGTTCCGATACCAATCGGAAGGCACATTGGGGTAATCTTTCACATCTTGACCTACAACTATCCCCGTAGACGTGGTCTTGAAATGTAAAGGCTCCTCCAATTTCGATGACTCAATAATCACATCCTCCTCTTGAGTCCCATCTACATGAATTAAACTAACCTCACCCTCTTCCACGTCATCTACCCAAGGTGTTAACCCACCGCTAACCCACTCTTCCTCGGTGAGCACCTCACATGGCTCCAACAATGAGCCCTCTCCTAAACTAACACTAGGAAATTCACTCCCTAAGCCTACTTGGTGAAATGTAACCATTACATCAACCTCGGACTCGGGGTACTCCCTTAGCCATTGGGCATAATCCCCATTATCCCCATAATTGTAAAAATTAGGACCTAGACTTCCCGAGCCCGAATCTATAACAACCCTTTGACCTTCGGGATGGACGACTCCCACCAATGCCTTGCCAATCTCATTCTCGTTTAAGTCATCAATTTCCTTCTCCAATGGCAAATACATCTCCTTCTTCATCCATCCTTCTAATGAACCAATGGACACTATGACCCTATTACCCTCCGGACCATAAGTGATGGATGGTTTAGGTCCACCCCAATTGACCATAGCATTCGCCATCCGCAACCAAGGCCTACCTAGCAAAATGGGGAAGGTGTCCTTGTTGGAGTGCATTTTAATGACATGGAAGGTGACCGAGTACTCCTCACCTCCCGTAGTCATTCTACAATCCTTGATCATCCCCAAAGGCGTAGTCGAACTTTGATTTGCCATATTTATGACCAAAGGTGAAGGCCCCGTGAGTCCAAGTCCCAATTTTTTCATAGTATCCTCCGGTAGTATATTTAGACTACTCCCTCCGTCGACTAGCACATTAGGAACCACCTTATCTACTATAACAACTTCTATTTCTATAGCTTTCACGTCTCTTCCACCTTGTGATTGGATCCTAGCGGCTATTTTAGCTTTCACCTTCCTCATCCTCTTGTGTACCGGCATTCCCTCCTTTAATGTTTTCCTTGCCGTGGGTGAAATTTCCAATAGTTGGCCGAAAGTAATATCCGCCTTGAGTGTACTAAGGTCCGCCCACAAGTCGTACCCGGTAGATCTTTCCACCTTAGAATTACCCACTACGTCGAATTCGTCTACGGGAACCCCCGGTCCTTCCCATTCACCCACATCGCTATTATCCAAGTCATGTACCGCATTAGTCCTCTCCCTATTTTGTAAAATTATATTTTCCCTCTCCACATCCTTAGTAGCTCTTCTAGCTACCCTATCCAACTCGGAGAGATTAATCTCTTCATCCGAAGAGTAATTTCCTTGCTCTCCTATTCCTACCTCCAACGGGGCATCCCCTCTCCTAGCCCTAGTAGTTACCGCTAGTGCAGGTGCTTCTTCAACCACACCCTTACCCTTCACTAACTCATATGTAATAGCATTGGTGTGAGGAGGCCATTGACTTTGCTCCTCTCCAATTCTCGTTGGGAGAGGAAGCATGTCATCACATGTGGCCTCCAACACTCCATCCATGAACCTAACATCTTGGGAGTTAGATGGTCCCGGATCCGTTGGAGGCGCTTGTCTCCCGTTACTACCATTAGGTGGAACTCCTTGTCTATTTTGTATTGGAATGTAACCGGTTGTAGTTTGCAAGCCCGCCGGTGGATGAAAAGTTTGCCTAGCATTACTATGGTCATAGTATAAGTTAGGTGGCCTAAGTTCATTGGCCGGTACTCCTTGTGGCCTAGCACCTCGCATATTATCCCTTGCTTGTTGTTGTGGATTAGCCACCGGGTAAGGGACATTAATTATTTTGTCCGGTTGGCGACACGTATCCGAGGGATGACTTCCTCCACAATTGCTACAATTAAACTCTTGACCCTCGGACCAACATTGTCCTTGAGCGTGCCACCTTCCACAAAAGGGATGAAATTCCTTCTTCTCTAAATTTTGGCCACCTTGCCCTCTAGGTTGTGGTCCTCTATTGCTTCCATTTCCATAGTGAGGTGGCGCTTGACCTCGTTGATTTTGTTGAGGTGGGTTACCGTTTCCTCTTTGGTCACGGTTTTGTCCACTTCTACAAAATTGACGCGTGTGGCCCGGTTGGCCACATTGGACACACCATAATCCGGAAGAATGCCTACCCGACTCAACCGGGGGTGGAGGCCCCGGTTGTTGACTCCGGATCATTAATGACATTTGATCCGTGAGGCTTTGCATTTGTTTTATCATAGCCTCTTGGAATCCTAGTTGGCTAGCACCTAGTCTTCTCTCAACCTCCTCCAAGTGTGGATCCGTTCTAGGGGCCGGTAGTGCCAAAAGAGGTGCCGGTTCCCTAACCGCTAAAGGTCGGGGACCGGTGTCCACAATGGCATATGGAATTTGGTTCTCATACTTAGCGGGTTCTACCGCTACCACCCTAGGGCGTATGGGGATGAATTGTGGGATCAATTCATCCTCCCTTCTCCATAGCCTTTCGTGATCTTTATCCAAGTTTTCAATATCTCTAGCCGCACGCTTGGCATCCGCCAAGGTCAAGGGATTCCTTTCTAGAACACCCCTAATAGTTCCGGACTTAAAAAACCCTTGAATGAAAAATTGCTTTAGCGTGTCGTCGTTGAGCATGGTACCCACAAATCTAGTGCACACTAAATCAAACCTCCTAATGTAAGCCGAAATTTCTTCCTCCCTTCCTTGCTTCAATGACGACAATGCCCTTAATGCGGTACTTTGACCCACTTCCGGCCTAAATTCGTTAAGAAACTCCCTTTGTAATTGTTCCCATCCCCTAAAATGTCCCTCGGCATGATCCCGATACCATTCATAGGCTTCCCCCTCTAGAGTGGTAGGAAACCACACTAACCAATAACCCGGGTCGGTTATGAGGAAGCTAGCCAACCGTTCGATATACCGTTCCATGTGCCGAGAAGGGTCCTCATCCTTGGTCCCATAAAATTTAGGGAGATGAGATGGCATATCCATCGCCGCTAAATTTTGTGGAACCACAATTGGTAGGCCTCTTGGCCTAACCAATGGGTCTATTGGAGGTATAGGAGGTATGGGCGGAATTGGGGGTATGGGTGGTGGATCCATCCCCCGTTCCTCGGCCATGGTGACCGGTGAACTATTCAACAATCCCCTATCAACTTCTACCGGGAATTCTTCTCTAAGTGTGTAATTTTCCGAAGAAGTTTCACCACTCAATTTGGAGGGAGTGATCTCCTCTTCAAGTTGAGCTCCAAGTTCTAAGGTGTCTAGAATTGACCTAGTCCTAGGTTCGACGTTCAAACAACTCTCTATTCTAACATTATCTTGTTCTAATCTATCACTGATTTTAGAGGACCGCCTCTTTCGAGTAGATTTCTCTAGTCCTACTATCAAACTTGGTTTTTGTGAGCGAGTCCTACCTTGCATTCCATAAGAATCGATCGACCCTCACTTGACCACACATAATCCTAGCAATTCCCCTCTTAATATTTTCACTTGTCTTGGTGTGGTTATAATTTTTTTTAGGAGGTGAGGAAAAGAACCTGCAAGCCCACTTAGGTGAAAGAATCCCAATAGGGGATAGGCATGTTCATGTTAATTTTTTGGTTAAGTCGGAGCATCACCTCCGCACCTTCCCGCAAATTAACACTCACCACAATACCGATTGTGAGGGGGTGACCTTCCGAGTAGATTATGTTAAAAGTCGAGGCTTCACCCTTCAACTTCTCACACCATCCACAATTCGGGAATTACCCTCTACAACGGATAACAACAATCACGAGTACAAAAGGCATTCCTTAATTAGTTAATGAGTTCACTTTGAAGAAATAAACATACCTTGAGCAATCGCATCCCCCTGTGAGTTAGCACTCCCCTCAATCGTGACTCAATGTAACAACACCATAAACTTTGTGAAATATTAATTTAATCTAGAGCATGAAATGACAACTCCCAAAACTTTGAGACTCACCCCGAGGTGAGTGTCAAAGTTCAATGTCCTAAGGTGAATTTACCCTCTAATGTTTTAATGAGCTACTCGGTTATAGGTTCCTTTTAAGTTCTTAGCAAATCCCCAAAAAGGTTGAGGACGTACCTTCGCCGCGCTCCTTCCTCAAAAATGAATTTGCGTAATTGACAATGCAATTCATTCCAAGGAATAGTTGAAATACAATGAATTCAAATGTAACCCAAAGAGAGAATACTTACCGAGTTTCGGGTGCTCCTTCCCTTCTCTCAAGTTTGTGTCTCCAATTTTTCCTAGTTGCCTCCAAGTCTCCTAGTCGCCTCCAAGTCTTGTAACTACCTTCCGCTTCGCTCCCGGCGGACGCACCAATTATGTGAGGCCAAACCCCCCACCCTTAAGCGTCCGTAGTCCGAGTAGTGGGTTTGGGCTCACATTCCTCCGCGGTATTGGATTTGGACTTGGATGAGTCCATAGTGCAAGGTTCACCCTTCAAGTGGTCTTGGATTTATCTTTGGTCTTTGCTTCCTTTGTCTTGCCATCGCGAGAGTGCTCCACATTCTCCATTAATTTGTGCACGTGGTTTATTTTTAAAGAGAGGATGCAAGTGTTAAAAAACACTATTCTCTATAGTCAATCTCAAATACATTTACTTGTGAAAGCCACACATAACACTAACTAGCATAATGTAACTAACTACTTGTCTATGAGCTAATTAAGTAGGCTATCTACTAAGCTCCTTCATGAACCATCTCTTTACTTTCTAATTACATAAACCTAGCTCCTTCATAAACTCAACTCCTTCATGAACCCAACTCCTTAGCTTCTAACTAAACAAACCCAGCTCCTTCATAAACCCAGCTCCTTAGCTTCTAACTAAACAAACCCAGCTCCTTTATAAACCCAGCTCCTTCATAAACCCAGCTCCTTCATAAACCCAGCTCCTTCATGAACCCACAACTTTGTAGTTGTAATCCCCAACTACCTCACTAATTATTCAAGCCCTTAACTAATCTTCCTACCTAATTTTCCTAATTCTACTAACAACCCCTTTCTAATCACACAATTCTTCTCTAATCCTAAAATCCTAAAATCCTAGAGAGGAGAGGGGGAGAGAGAATTTCCTAACTTCACTAAGACTAACTAATCCACACAAGTATATTTTTGCACTCATCACAACATCAAGTACTCAACTCTTAAACATGGAACTTGCAACCACGTGTATTCAAAACATGAACTTTAAGTACCACAAATTGGAATCATGAATTAACTTTAAAATCCTTCACGTCAACACTTAATTCTACCAAGAGGTCAAGCCCTCTTCAAGGCTAACAAGCCTTGGCTCTCAAACTAAAAACTAAGCACACACATGTGCTCCAATATGGCTTCCCACACCCACACTTATAACTCGTGGGGTGCCTTGGAGCACAAAGGAAAGAGAGGATGAGTGAGGGAAGAATGAGGGATTATATAGTAAGCTTGAGGGGGTGAGCACCCTCAAGGCTCACGATAAGCCCTTGAGATTTCCTCCTACTTAGTAGGCGCCAATCCTATCTTCTAAGCCTTCCTCCCTCAAATGATCAACAAGGATCCTAATTCGAACATTTAACTAGCCTTGGCTTTCTACCTACCACACTTTACCAAACTTGGGATGCTTCAACCCAAACTTAGCCTCCTTCGCTTTCCGCCGCCATAACTTTCTCCCCTTACTTTCCCAAATCGTTGCTCACCACTTAATTCAAACCACGATGCTTAACTCGTGATTTGATTGGTGCTTTGAGAATTTGCTTATCCTCCACCTTGCATTCTTCCTTGGACCTTCCCCATTAAGTGGCCATGATGAGGTGGTCCACTTGTGCGCTCCATGTGATCCTCCATTCATCCCAATTCGAATGCACTTGCCTCTTGAGTCACTTTGGTTGTCTCCATCCATTTGTACTAGCCTACTCACTAACTACTCAATCCAAGTTCTCCTTACCTATCCTCATTCACTCAAATCCTTCCGAAGGTAAAAACACAATAACAACTCACATCCTAGCCTCTTACAACATGGTACTTCTAAGACTAACATTTCACTCTTTTTATATTTTTGTGAAGTAACATGCTACTTCAAAGTGCATCAACTAACGTTTCAAGGGTCTAAGACTAAATGTGGGCACCCTTTTGGGCTCACAGGCCGTTATTGTGGTAATAATTTATTTTCCACGTGGTGTTTTTTTTACAGCATCACCACAAATATCGACTTCTATAATGCTAAACGACGCACCAGTCGACTACATACCAATAGTTGGTTGTGAGCCCAATATGGTGCCCACATGTGGTGTTAACCTCAAAAATTCCTTAAGACTTGATTTTGACATTTCTTCAATTACTCAAAATTATAAAAAGAGTGAAGCTTTTGTGTTTAAGTTTAAGATTTAGTTTGAAGTGATGAGCGGGTGTTATGTTGGGATTGGAGTTAGAGGAATTGGTGGGTTGGTTAGTGTGAGCCACTCAAACCGCTCACGGTTTGAGTTTAGGCTCACTACCTACAAAAACAAGAAAGTTAGTTAGTTGAAATAGTCAATATATAGGTTGTTGTTAGATTTTGAGACATCCGCCTGTGGATGCGAGTGATCTAAGAGACTGGTATTAGGTCTGGACCAACTCGGGTTCGAATCCGGGTGGTTACATTGACCGGTGCTATCCCAAAGTTGAGCTAGTGGTAAAGCAAGAATAATCTATAGGTGGATACCGAGAAGAAGTTACTACGCGCGTGTGCGTAGAACCTTCTCAATTATATTATTTTTTTGAAACATTCTATTTACCCGCGTAAATTAACCAAACCACTTGCGGTTGGTTTAAGGTTCGCGCTCTAAGTGGAAGGGAAATTATTGGTTTAGAAATTGGATTTAGGTCAAGTAGTTAGTGTGAAGAAACGTGGGGAAAGGACAACGTAGAACATCGTAGGACATGGTCGAACGAATGCAGAACAGTGTCAAACGACTGCAGAACATGGTCGAACGACTGCAGAACATCGTCGAACGAATGCAGAACAGCGTCAAACGAATGAAGAACAGCGTAGGACATCGTCGGATGGAGAACGATGACGAACGGAGACGAATGGACGACGACGAATGAAAATGGACGCCAAACGGATGAAGTTGGAACGGATGAAGGCCATTGGATCTAACGGTTGGCGAACGAAGATCGTTGGATTTAGGGGTTGGAGAAAGGTGGCTAGGGTTGTGACGGCCGTGGATGCCAACCGTTGGATTTAGGAGTTTTGATCAAGGGTTAGGGTGGTGACGGCCGTGGATGCCAACCATTAGATGTAGGTATGGCTTGATCTACGGTGGGGAATGCTTTGTGGTTGGAGGGGGTAGTCCCATAGAGGAGAGCACGGAGGCTCATTATCTCCTCTCTCACATTAGGATCTCTTGCACTCTCCTCTCTCACATTAGGATCTCTTGCACTCTCATATCTCACATTAGGATCTCTTGCACTTCTCCTCTCTTGCACTAGGACCTCACTCACTTGTTACTTGTGATTTTCTCTCTCTCTCCCTCCACTCTAGGTAGTTAGAGCAAAGAGGTTGTAGAAGGATAGGAAGAAGAATGTAGGACAAAGGGGTTTGTGAACCTTATGAGTGTTGAACAAAAGGGTTTTTGAACCCTATTGAAGAGTTATGTTATTGCCTAAGTTATATTAACTTTGATATCATGAGTTAATAGTTGTATAAGTTATTACTTCATCTCTTCTTCCATTAGTTTTAGCCTTAGTCTATGCATTAGTCTTTGCATTCTATTTTGCATTAATCTCTAGTATTAGGCCCTGGACCAGTGTTCTGCATCAAACTCTACATTCTATTCTGTATTAATCCCATGTGTTAGACTCTAAACTAGTGTTCTGCATCAAACTCTGCAACCTATTACGTATTAATCCTCTGATTTAGGCCCTAAACTAGTGTTCTGCACTACACTCTATATTATGTTCCGCATTAAACTCTGTATTATTCCTCTGCATTAGGCTTTGTACTAATGTTCTGCATTTCACTCTGCATGACACTCTGCATTATGTTCTGCATTAGGCTCTGTACTAGTGTTCTGCATTAGGCTATGTACCAATGTTTTGCATTACACTTTGCATTATGTTCTGCATTAAACTATGCATAACACTCTAGGTGGTGTTCTACATTCTACATATTAGAAGGTCATTGCTTGGAAGGCACTAGAGTAGAACACCCATCCGGCCAATCTTGTGGGATTATTACTCGCTCGGAGTGGCAATCGTCACCACACATTTAAATTCATTAGAGCATGAGTGTGGAGTTTCCGAGGCTAAGGGATGATCAAGATATGTGAGCCATAGACTTCCACTCGGACTACAGACGCATAAGGGTGGGGGTTTATAGCTGACATTGGCCTTTAATTATCTATTAATGAGAGTTTTTGACTTCACATAAGTAGTCGGCTCTTTAGTCACCTGCTCCCATTAGCAACCGATTGCACATGAGTAGTCGGCCCTCTAGTCAATTGCTTATTTGAGCAATTGTCTCCTTAGTTGACTGCTCGTGTAGGAATCGATTACACAAACAAACCATACACATATCTTGGTATCCACCTAGTCCCCTCATTAAAATGGAACATCCAAAAAACAATCACCATAGAAAAAACCAAAAAACAAAGAAAATTATTAATGACATCTTCTGCCACAATTAAACAAAAAATCCACATTCTAAATACAATAATAAAATTAGGAATAGCCTACACCTATTATGCAGTCCCATTCTCTAAACCAAACATTAAAGAACTAGACAAAATTCTTAGTAAACTAACTAAAAAATATGTAATTTACCCAATAACACAGCAAACATATTAAGCCACCTTTCTCCAACAAAAACTTTGGTATTAATACCACCTCCATTTTCCCAGACTATATCAACTATATTGGCAAACAACTGCTAAACGCCCTCAATGACCAAGGCCAACTAGACCAAATCTATCAAGGCTTCACCAGATACTTCACAGCAAAATACAAAGGGTCCTACCACCTCCCACGCCTAAAATATCAAGCATGCGTAAGATCACCCATATCCCGCACAAACTCTACCTACTTAAAACGGAATATGAAATCCATATACATACCACCATCAAAAGCTTCCCCATAAAAACAATCAGCAATAAAACTTGCATGGACACAATCCGCAGGATACGCCCTCCTCTCCCCAACCCAAAAACAAACCACTAGAAGATACCTCAACAAACTACACACATACAACATAACTGCCCTCAACCAAATTCAAAATCCTAACACACACCAAATACTATCCCCCAAGGAATTCAAACAAAAATTCAAAGTTGCCCCAAAGCTAGTCAAGGAAGCCTTGGCACAAGCCCAACTGCTATTCCCACATCACCCACCCACAACCCACAACCCTCTCCCACAATAAGTACCAACACACACCCCACCAACAAACACCAATACCCAAGTGGATCCCACAAGCGGAAAACCAATACAAACCATAATAAACACCAAAACCACAACATATAAAGATAAATGGGGAGCAGAAGCCATAAAACAACACTACCTATGCCAATGGGATACCCACCCAATTAACACAACAAAATGGGTTGAAGCCTCACTACTCCTCCATCACAACAATATCACCCTAGACCATAACATATTTATACTCCACAAATTCCTACAAAACCAATATAAAACCAACACCCTAGCCACATACAACTCATGCATAAACTTTCTACAATCTAAAGATCAAAGATTCATTCGCCCACCCATGGTCGCTCCAAACCTCACACTAACCACCAAGGAATGCAACCCATATAAAGATATCATCGCCACCAAACCCATCATACAAATTCAAGGGACATATGCTAATATCTACGACCAAACTGGAACATACGTCCTAACCATGCCACTCACAAGACTACAATGGTTATGGGAAAGATACAATACCTCACAAAACTGTTCCAGTGTTGGAGAAATCTACCTTTGATTAAATTTAGATGGCACCAGGCAAAAGCAAACGGCCATGTGTAAGTTCCAATTAACTACTAATGCAAGTTTAAAAGCCACATGTCAAAAGCAATGGCATGCAGAAGCACACGTGCACGATAATCATAAGCTCAAAGCTAGATACATCAATGGAACAATTTTTTGAGTGCATTGTGTACAAGAACCTACTTTGTTGTAGAGTTGTGCATATTGATTAGACTTGTACTCTTGCCATGTAGAGCTGTGCAATATTGAGTAGACTTAAACTCTTGTTGCAAAGGTGTGTGGACACACCATTTCTTTTGATTTTTTTTGTACTTTGAAGATCCTGCTCCCAAGTAGAAAAGATGGTTTGTCCATTATCTTCTCAAAAGAAATCAGATGTCATTTCCATGTTGCAGAGAGGGGTTGGTGTTAGAGAAGTGTCAAGGAGTTTGCATGTAGGTGTTGGAACTGTACATAGGCTTCGAAAGAAATTTGTTTCCAATGTAGAATTATCACATGGAGGTAGACCAAGAAAATTGACTCATGCAATGGAACGGTCTTGTGTGTTGGATATGACTAGAGGGAAGCTTAATACTGTTGTAGAGGCTACAAAAAATGTGCAAGAGGCATTTGGGATGCAAGTGTGTGTTGAAACAGTGAGACGTGCTTTGTGTAGAGGTGGTTTACAATCACAAGTGAAGCAAAAAAAACCACGTCTCTCAATCAAGAATGTCAAAGCACATTTAGACTTTGCAAGAGCCCATTTAGATTGGACTATAGATGATTGGAGTCGTGTCATTTTCTCTGATGAGTCTAAAATCAATCAATTTTGTTCCGATGGAATCTCTTGGTGTTGGAGTCGTGATCCGCACGAGTTGTCAACTCGCACTGCTATAGAGACAGTAAAGCATGGTGGTGGTGGGATCATGATTTGGGGCAGTATGACTAGTCATGGGCCATGATTGGTGTACAAAATTGAAGGTCGCCTCAATCAACATGTATACCGTCAAATTTTAGAGCAAACAATAGATGGTACAATCAGAAAATATAAATTAGATGCTACAAAAGTCATTTTCCAGCAAGATAATGCTTCTATTCACACCACAAAGATGATGCAAGAATGGTTCTCAAGGCAAAGTTTTAGTCTTCTAACGTGGCCAGCCCAGTCCCCTGATTTAAATCCAATAGAACATCTATGGCCAATCCTCAAAAGGAGATTGAATCAATATGATTCACCTCCAAAAGGAATGATTGAATTATGGGAACGTGTAGTTCAAGTTTTTTCTTTTATTACTACACATGATTGGAGGAGACTTGTAGAAAACATGCCCAAAAGGATGGAAGTTGTAGTAGCTTCAAAAGGAAAATGGACAAAGTATTAGGTAGCTTACTTAGAGCACTCACAAAACTGTACTAATGTATATACTGATTTTAAGCTTTCATTTTTCCTTCAATAATACTTGATTTTAGTTGGAACTTTTTACATATGTGTACTAGATTGGATGTAATATATGCACGGGGGGTCACTCCATTGTCAAGTTGAACACCACGTGCGGCCAAAAAAAATCTACTTTTGGTAAGTTGCATCACCAAAATGGGTCAAAATTTTATCAATTTTTTTTCATGGGTAGATATACATGGTATCTATTACATAGTAAAAAAATGGTAACCAAATTTGATGATTTTTTTTAATAAAACATACCGTTTCTAACTATAATGACGCAAAATTGAACTAAAATAATTACTACAAAAATGAAGATGACTAAAAATTAAAAATATATATACAAAAGATATTATCAATGGTTATGTATATGTAGAAAAAATATCATAATTTTTAAATTTATCTATTCCATGTAATATAGGGGTAGCGAATTTTGTCCGCACGTGGTGTTCAACTTGACATGGAGTGAACCCCCCGTGAATATATGCCTCACATTACTATTTGGGAAGTTTGGACACCCATTTGTTTGAAACTCCATCTTGAATTTAGAAGTTCTAATGATTGGAACAATTTTGTGAGGTATTGTATAACCAAAACCAAACGCACCCTATCCTACACTTCTTCAACCCCCTGCCCCAAGACTTTGCCACCGAAATCTTATGGCTAACCCAAAGATATGTCACAATCCTCCCGAAAAGAAAACCAAAAAAACATAACCAAAATAACAACCACCAAACCCTATACCCTTCCACCTTACAAACCTTAATAGCAACCTACAACATTACACACTCATACTACTCCTCACCCCTCAGTTGCCCAATAACACTCACCCAATATAACTCCCCATACAATAGAGATATAATATTTGGATCAACCGGCCTCACTCACTCATCAAAGTGGAGAGGCAATGGCCTAGCCCACCCCCATACCTTAAAACTGCGATGACATCAATCCACTGGGCCCGCATGGCAGCCCAAACAAACCATAACACCACAACCATCATCATAGTCAACCATAAAGAGAACACCATCCCCATCGCCCATACAAAAATACACATAATAACAACCATCCCTCCTAACACCATACAATACAACCCCACACCGGAATGGTCAAAATACCTACACCAATTAGAAAACCAATACACCACCATAATAAGCATCCACAAGCAGGGCCCCCCTTAGGTAACCCACAAATACCCAACGCAATCACATCCAACATACTTGGATTATATGATATTAAAGTCAAAATTAACCCAGCCCAAACTACCCCCCTTATGAAAAAATAAAATACTCTAGCGCATGGCATAAAGCCCCACAATACAATCACCCATAAATCAACCGCCCAATATACCCCTTACCAACAAAACTATATAATATCCACCCCCTTAAATTCAAACCCCAACAATGCATATATACCGATGGCTCATTCATGCCCCCCGACGAACATGGCATAGGCAACACAGCCGGATCAGGTGTCTACTCCCCCACCAACAATCTTCGGATTGCGGAGAGACTCCCAGGCTTACAAAACATCTTCAGGGCTGAACTAAACGTCATCTTAGTAGCAATCGACCCAAGGTACACAACACCACACGCAGGATACCCACATCTTACAAACAACCTTAATAGTATATACCTAATAAATAACCACATACAACACCCATCATCCCAACACAACCACCCGGATAAATTACTCATCGCCGCTATAGTTAACCATATAACCTGGTCCACACACAAAATCACAATTCAAAAAGTCAAAGTACACACATGCATAATAGGCAATCAAATAGCGGATCAACTAGCAAATGATGGAGCCCTCCTAGACAAACCCGCCAATACCCCTAGGATACATACGGTCCATACTACACCATACTAGGTCAATGGGGTCCCAACAAGTACCCACACGGGTGCTATACGCAACCTACAAACATACATCAACAAGGAACATAGGAACCAAGAACTAAGATTCAAATCCAAATTCAAATTCACATACATAGACAAATGGATGTCCAATGACCAAATCAACCACAAACTCTCCAACCAATTTTGGAAAAACCCAAGGACTACAAACGCCCAAAACACACAAACTCTAAAATTCCGATATGCCCAATACATGGGTAACCAACGTAAACATATCTTCTGGCCTAACTTATACCCAAATCCGAATTGTACGCTATGCCCCAATAATACCATAGACACATGGCCACACCTACTCTCTACATGTTCAAACCCACACATAAAGGGACTACGCATAGCACGCCATAATAAAGCAGTCCACCAAATTGCACATACGCTCCAATCAAATAAACACATGAGATACTACACACTCATAAACGCAGGCAACCAAAAATCTAGACCACAAGACAACACAATTCCACAATGGCTACTCCAATGCACATGTCCCACTACACCATGCACATGCCTAGCCAAACTTAGACCAGACATACTATGTGTAATTGGCGCCCCCACAGATTGCCAACCCCCCATAATGCCAACCACATCAAATACCATACAATCCATTGAATTCACCTACTACCACGACAGATTCCCAAACACCGCACACAATGAGAAAGCCGCTAAATACAACCCACTCATACACACACTTAGAACAGCCGGTTGGCAAGTCAACCCTCTCATCACCATCACAACATGTTTTAGAAGGGCTATTCACGAACAACCAATTAAAGGCTTAGAAAAACTAAAAATACCTAAAAACAAGATCAAAACACTTATGAAACATTTACACCAAATTGCCATCAAATACATCACATACCTAATACTAAACAAATGGAAGCTAGACAACAAACGAACCCCCATAGACCCCCCTAGATCCCCCATAGATCCCCCTACACCCCCCGTATACTCCCACTAGATACTAGGTACTGCGTTTTCTCAAAAACTAAAGGAGCCCACCTTCCAAGAGGGACGAAGTACTCTTATGGTGACGCTTGGTCAAACATGAGCACGGTATAGAGGAACGGGCTCCCATTCACGTCAGTGTACAAACCAAACCCCGACATTACTTTTATTTATTGCCGGCGAGGTTTGCGGTGGAGGGGGGTTTGGCAAGTCCATATGGGATGGTTTGTGCTATATGTATGTGAGGCATTGGTGTTATGTTGTTTTTAGGGACACCTTCATTTCCAAATGTGTCAGCTAATTCATTGTTTTGGACAAGGGATGCAAAAATGGACATGATACAACCACTGGCCATCACGTATGGGCATAACGCCCAAAGGACGTTATTGTGGTAACAATTTATTTGCCACATGGTGTTTTTTTTCACAACGTCACCACAAATATCGACTTCTATAATGCTAATCGACGCGCCAGTCGGTTACATACCAGTAGTTGGCCTTTAATTGTCTATTAATGGGAGTTTTTGACTACACATGAGTAGTCGGCCTTCTAGTCAACTGCTTATTTGAGCAATTGTCTCCTTAGTCGACTACTTGTTTAGCAGTCGATTAGGGTTTAGGGTGCTCCCAAGGAATTGACTGCTCCTATAGTCGTCAATCAAGGAGTCGACTGCTTACTAAGCACTTGACTCCATATGTGGATCGACATTTGAATTTAGATAATATGAAATGGGGAAAAAAACCAATAATTGTTTGTATTCAAGAAAGAAAATTGTTGTATCATAACAAATGTTGATAGATTTATATTTTTTTTACAAACAAGTTCATGGCAATGATGCATGCCTACTAAGTCCATGAAACCCCCCTTAAGAAGCCAGAAAAACTAAACATTCTTAATATTACCTTGATCTTGGATCTTCAATAATCCACAAGCTCATCCCATCTCACATGGTCCACATGCATTTGACATCTTGCGGTAGCCAAGTCAATGCGGCTCCCATGTCAACTTTGCACAAAAGTTCTAGAGCCATGGTCCAAAATACATAACCCTCTTGGCATAGATAATTGAGTCATGACCTTGGTCGCAAAAGTTGTTGGTGCAATATGGTTGACCGTAAAACTCTCAACCTCCTCAACGTAATATTTAAATAGATCTTGATGTCTCTTACTCTAGACCCCAAACAACTCGGGTGCCATCAACCACTTTTTTCTTCTTCTCCTTTTTCCAAATTTTTATTGGCCTTTTTGGTTTCTGCATGTCACAATGATACAACATTCTCACATGTATGCGATGTGCACCTCCAATCACACACTCCAATCTTCAAGCTTCCGTCCAACTCCCAATGAAGCATAATGTTGTCTATGGAATGCTACGAAGGCAAGTATTGTCTAGTGCACCAATACTTGCCCAACAAACCCATAAAATGAGGATTAAAGGTATGCTTGCCTCATTCTTTCAAAAATTTCCCAATTTGATTTTCTATGCAATGTGTTTAGGGTTGAGTACATATCATGCCCATCATGAATTGCCTATGGTATATTATAACTCGTGGATCATGTCATTTGTGCGTATGGTGTTTGAGTGATGCTAATAGCAAACAAGCCTACAACTTTGATGTGTACTCTGAGGCCCATGGGGTGGATGCCAAATTGGTGGGCATTAAAAAAAAGGCAAAACAAGGCCAAAAAGTTGTACTAAAGTTGGTTGAGGGATTAGTAGGGAAAGAGCATATGTTGGCAATGGGTAATTTCTTCATAAACATTGAATTGTTAAGAAATTTGAAGGCCATGGGCATATATGCTATCGGGACCATAAGGCCTAATAGGGTAGGTCTAGCCAAAGCTATTATTAATACTTAAAATTTTGATAAAATCCGCAAGGCACATTGGATTGGAGGATGCATGAGTCAAAATATGTGTGCTCATTAGTGTGGATGGACAAGAAGCCAATGATACTTTTGTCCACACACAAGCACCCATTACTATCCGAGTGGGATAGTGTCACTGTACCTTTGTGTAGTGGTGGTGTGCAACATATCATCAACACCTCACCAGTGCATCTAGAATACACTACATATATGCGGGGGTTGATGTTACCGACCAATTGAGGGGGTGCATATAGTTATCAAGTTGGGTCCCACAAGTGGTGGCATAGGTTGTTCTTCTTTATCTTGGACACATCTATTGTAAACATGTGGATTATCCATAAAGATATTATGAGGAAGAGAGGCACACCCAAAGAGGTAATATTCCATGTCCAATTCCCAATCAGGATGGGAAAAACATTGGCTAGTACATGGCAAGGGCATTATGCTAGTGAGACTATCTTCAAATCAAAAATAAGCCCCTCTATGCATATGCCAATCCATAGCCAATTGCGGGGAAAATGCATGGTGTGTCAGAGACAAAGAATTTGGATGTGTGAGCGGATTAGAGGCATATACCAATCCTTGAACACTTGTTTTGGGAAGCCTCACACACCTAGTCTTGCATGACAAGGTACATACGCTAACTTTTTGACGAGGAGACTCACATTCTATGGAGTAATTGTTTTTTGGTTGTTAGTAATGATAGGTGTGCAATTATGTTACATATAGCCCGTAGGTCATAGTAGTGAGGTTTATGTCTTTTGATGGACACATTGGAAACATGAAGTTCAAAGATATGCACACTATAAGAAAACTGTGTTTTTGATGATGAAAACTGCGTTGTTGATGACGTTTTTGGACAACGCAGACGATTTTAGGTGACATCCAATAGAACATCCAAATGTCAATAATGACGTCCACTGTAACATCTGGATGTTCTATTGGATGCCGCCTAAAATTTCAAAAACATCATCAAAAAACGCAGTTTTCTTATAGTGGCATAACCACCAAGCATGTGGATTAGGTTTTCAATTACTTTTTGTGGTAATTATTTAACATTTTTAGTGCCTAAATATATTCATTTGTGAAAACCCTACACTTACATAAGGATAACCCCCCCTCCTCAAAAAAAACATAATTTGCCCAATAATCATCCTAATACTAACATGTTGTTATCCATTGTGAAGGTTGAGTGGAGTAGGATCACACTATTCATGATAGATTTTTGGCATGATAGTAGGATAAAGGTTATGAAAACAAGGAATCCTAAAAATATGATGACCCTTGTATATAAGTGTGAGCCCAATATGGTGCCCACATTCGGTTTTTAATCCCAAAACCTATTAGGCCTTGCACTTTGGCATTTCCTCAGGTGCTCAAAAATATTAAGAGAGTAAAACTTTTAGATTACACCTGAATTAAGATTGAGGGCTCGTGTGGGTGTGGCTTAGCAATTAGGAGTAGTTAGAGTTGGGGTTAGGTATAAGTTGGGGTGTGTTAATTTTGATTGCGGCTTAGGCCAAATATAAATTGACCGCCTTAGAGTAGTATGGTGTCCTTTTAAGGGTGTAGGGACTCTCACGTCCGGAAGGGCCCTAGATTTTTGGGATCAGGAGACCCAACAGAGGGGGCTGGGGAGCGGAGACCGAAGAGAAAGGGGCTCAGACTTTGGCTCGGAAGCAGGCTGCCGAATGCACAGGTTTTAGAAGCTGGGGGTGGTCCTCGGAGGAATGCAGGATTCAGGGTTGGGTGTGGATTTCCACTGGGAAGAATCCAGAATTGAAATTGGACTCAGGATTCCGGCGAAGTGCCTGGGTGCTGAATTCAAATGTAGGATTCAAGGTTTTGAGCAAGATCTAATGTTTTGAGGCTAGAACCAGACTTGAAGGCTAAGTGCGAGGGCTGCTGAAGCTGGATGCAGGTTGGAGGTCGAATGCCGACTTCGGAGGCAAATTTCGAGGATTGAGTTGGATTTGGGCCTGGGGCAAGGTGAAGGTTCAGGGAGTTGGAGGCAGGCTTCGGAGACCAGAAGCAACCGTCGGGGTTAGACTTCAGGAGTTGAAGCTGGGATTCCGGCTCGACGTCAAGCCAAGGAGCCTCGGAAAGCTTTTGAGGGTTGCACAGTTCTAAACCAAATTTGAGCAGTCTCGGATTCAAGGTTATTAGCCAGGTGGCTAGGCAGGGGGATGGAGTAAGGGGTAGTGCAGTTAGGTTAAACCTCAATTGACCTAGGGTTGGAGAGGAAGAGCCTCTAAGAAGCCACTAAGTGGACTAAGCAAATGGAATGGTGCACACTGTGAAGGGGATTAGAATAGGAGTAGGACACTAGCACAATTGTGTGTAAAAACATCATGGGTGCATAAGTGTTTTTCAATGCTAATGTCCTATGGGGTTTAATAAAAAGAGTGTGTTTTGTATTGAAAATCATTGGAGCATGAGTACGGAGTTTCCAAGACTAGGGGATGATGAAAATGTGTGAGCCATAGATTTCCACCTAGACTCCAGACGCCTAAGGGTGGGGGTTTATGGCTGACAATAAGATTTCAATGCATTCAAAGATCCTGCCCGTAATGGGCAGGGTAAAATCCCCCAAATACCCACACTTTAAACATTAAAAAAAACAATAGCTACTGTAAGCTTAGATGGCATTAAATTTTTGGAAAGAGGACATACACATACATGCTCATAAGATCCTACAATTGGAACATCGTAGTCTGATCTAGAGATCAATGCAATTGTTCTAACACAAAATACCAATTTTTTTACTAATATCCGGAACAAACACCCCCTGGCCCTTAGAGGTTAAGGTAGGATTAATCTTGCAATCTTGGTTGATCAAAGCACATGTTGGCATTGCCCTTCCTTGCACAATAAGTTCCCTACCAAAGTATGAGTGTCATAAATGTTGGTTGAGATGTTGAATTCTCAAATGAGTTGTTTATTGCATTTATTTGATCAAATGACATGATAGAGTGCATAGTGTAGTTTGGAGCATGCTTACAAGAGCCTTCAAATTTGAGAATTGTTTGCTTTCCATATTACATGACAACAACGTCATATGTTCGAGCAGCTTCCTTTGGAGTGTCATAGTTACCAATCCACATCTTATTTTTGGTCTCTTTTCAAAGATTTTGATTTTAACAACCCGAGGATATTTGTGTTTGGGACGCCAATGCACACCTTTGTAGTGTGTGGTTATAGAGCTCAACTACCTCTACTTGTGACTAGGGTTGACTATATCGTAGTGACCACGAGCGTTGTCCATATCAAGATGACTAAACTACCTATTATCCTTGTCAATCACTTATTGTTTTTCTTCAAGCTTTCATAGATGGCTTCTTTCACTATGTTGATGGGTGTCTTGGTCTTTTCGATGCCATTCTTCATAAGTACCACTACCTTGTAGTCTTTATGACGGAGCTCCCCATCTCTCATGGAGGTTCATCATCGAGATGGACTCCTCCTTGGGTGATATCTCTTCAAATAGTCTCTTCCAATTAAATGTCACTCTTAATAATTTAATTTGAATGTACCGGATTTCCTTCAAGTGTCGGAACTCTTCATGTGTTGTAATTGTCTTAGCTCAATTGTTACTACTTAGTGTTAATTAAGGTTACAACTACTTCTTTGAGTATGCCATAACTCTTCATGTGTCTCGTTTGTCTTTTCGGCTCAATAGTTGCTACTTAGTGCTGAATGAGGTCACAACTAGTTCTTCAAATGTGTTGCAACTTTTCATGTGCTGCAATAATCTCTTCTTCTCTTCTTTTAGAGTTCAATTGTAGTGATAGAAGTCTACTCCTTCTTGTTTGCTAGATTTCTCTTAGTTCATAACAAAATCTCTCCTTGGAGTTGGATGCTACTTCTTTTGGCATATAACACCGAGTAACCAAGTAGCAAGTAACTAAACAACCAAGTGTCCAAATGTCAAAGCAACCAAGTTGACAAACTAACAAAGTAACTAAGTCCAAGTAACCAAGTTTCTCATTCTCCTCCAAGTGGTGAACTAACACCTTTCCTCCAAGTCGTTTATGATCTTTTACTTCAAGTAATTACACTAAATATGATATTTAGTATCATATGATATTTTATGTCACTATGGTACCTTTTTAGGTGACACTTCTTTTGAATAAGTGAACAACTATTGTCATGGATGATGGATGAGTTCATCCATTGGTTGAAACCCTACTTTCTCTTGTCAGTAACTTGTGATGAAATATTATCATGGATGATTAAAATTTGGATGAAAAGTCACTTGATAAGTGACAACAATTGCAACACTGTAAATCTATAATCTCCCAAAAAATCTACAAGGAATGACATATAATGTTGGGTTAACATTTAGTGTTGGCGACACTACACCACGGTTTACAATTGGTATGAAGCAAGACAAGTAGAATTGGTGACACTAAATATTATATTAGTGGTGTCCTTTTCCTCCAAAATAACCAATTATCCTACAAGTAACTTTTCTGCATGTTTCCAAATAACTGAGTAGTCTTTTGTAGTAGTTTTTTTTTGTATGTAACACATAGCCAAGTAATCATTAGTAATCATTCTTCAATATCAACTTTCATACTTCTCTCCTTAGCTTCTCGAATCAATTATCTCCTCCTTTGTCTCTTTAGCTACCTTTATAATTGTTGATCTCCATTATTGGAGTCACTTCTTGGCATTGTATATGTAGCAATTACTTTAATAACCACCAAGTTGTTGTTGGATACTCTTTTGCCATGTACGGAAGAATTTTTTTCCACATGTGTAACAATACCTCTACTAATTCTCAACTTTCTCAATCTTATCAACTCTTAAGGAAACATTCTTGTATCATTCACTCGACACTTATCATTTCTCTCAATTCCTTGACTCTTTTGTTATAATAAACTAACGACATAAAATGTTGGCATGGAGTAGCAACATAAATAGTTATATATTACTTTTAGCATAGTCACAATAGTTATGTAAATATTTATAAGTCACTCAATGATTATTGCATAGCAATCTCATCATATAATATAACCATACCCATATAACAAAGGAACTCATCATCAAATGCTTTATGTTCATGTCACTTTTCATTATTTTTAGTTCTTCTAATACATAGGCAATCAATTACTTTTGTAATTTAAATATAATAGGATTAATAATCTTTATGGAAAGAGAATGATGGTATAATAATTTAGATATACGAAGAGAAAATTATGTTTGAGTTTATTTTGAACAATTATACCTCTTGATTTATAGCAAGTCAACTTATTAAGATAGAAATATATGAGCTCAAATAACACAGTTTGTCCTTGCACATATCCTTCCACTATGAATAGTAATTCTCCTATGTTAAGTCCTCTCTTATGCCAACATTCTTGAATGTTTTTCTTTCCCTCTCACTAATTGCCTTGGTATATCAAATAATTTTCTCTGACCTCTAAGTCTTTCTCACTCCAATCAATAATCACTTTCACGTGTGAACTCCTCAATTCCATGTGAAACTCTTGAGTATCAACTCTCACTCACTTGCTTTGCAATTCTATAATCAAATTTTTGCACAAGTTATCTCTCCTTAACTCGTGCGACTATTCTCACCTCATGTGAGCTTCTGTACATAACACTCTTCAAGTAATAGGAAGTCTCTCTTCCACAACCTCTCAACTTCATAGTGTTTATGCTATCAATCACTTTGCCTCTACCGTGAATAGTTATGGAGAAAGTTTGAGCTTAAAGCTACTTGTATTCGAAATGATAAAGGTGCAAAAAACTTAGCTCTCATAGCCTATCTTCATGAAGAAGGTGCATCTACCTCTAATCCTAGCTCTATATGTAGTGTGAGGCGGCTATAAAAATGTGTCTCTTCCTTAGATTGCTCTATTACATTTTTCTTGAAGAAGATGAAGGGTGTTCCTCCAAAATCTTCAAAAGAGTGCATATATCTTTTATCTTTATTTACATTTAAATCTTTCTTCATGGCTGGTTCCTTCCACCTGGGCCTAGCTCTCCCTCTTGCTCCATGTTGGAGGCTGTTGGTTCTAGTCCCTTATTAGTGTGGTTTCCCCAAGTAGTTGTTGGTGTCTTAATTTTCCTAGTTCATTGTTGTTGTAGCGTACTGTTGCAACTCTCTTTTGCAGTGGAGTAATGTTTCCTGCCCCCTAGGTTTCTTCTTTCCATACATGTGTGTGTATGTTTGTTAACAATGATAACTCCACCTATTAGTTGCTCCAATTCTCGAGTCATCACTCATGTCATTGTCCTTTCCAACCTCCAAACTCTTCCACATTTTGATTTAGAAAATTGTGTTGCATGAAGATCATAGTAATTTGTTTGTATTAATTTTTTGGTATGCTCTATTTATTCACAAAATAAACAAGAAATAAATCGAAGGCATAATTTGAAAATACATGAAAGTTTGCTATAAATGCGATTAGGGATTGAAAATGCTCTATATTGGATATCAATAGGACTAGAGATAAGATTGCACAAGCATATAGACATACACAAAGGCATATGAACAATGCTTGGAGTGAGATGATCTCATGCTCTCCTTGCTTTGCATTTTATTGCTTTTATTTTTTTCATTGGTTCATACAAACAATATGTGATAACTCTTATCCTCTTCGGACTACCATTGTAGCCTTATTCTAACCTTATTTTTTTTCATGCCTCTTCTATTATATTTCTATTGACTATGAGCAATCTAATGCTCTACCTTCTACACTACCACTTTGCGAGTAGTCAAAGGCTTCTAAATCCATTGTCCTTGTTAATGCTTGATGCCTATCCTTTACAAATGGTTTGGTTAGCACGTCCGCTATCATATCTTCCATTGGACAATACTTCAAACATATCTCTTGGGCTTCTAGTTTCTCCTCTAATGAAGTGATGTTGTACATTGATATCTTTGGTGCGAGAATGGTGTGTGTGTGAGGCCAAACCCCCCACCCTTAAGCGTCCGTAGTCCGAGTAGTGGGTTTGGGCTCACATTCCTCCGCGGTATTGGATTTGGACTTGGATGAGTCCATAGTGCAAGGTTCACCCTTCAAGTGGTCTTGGATTTAACTGGAATTTCACTTTTAACAACTCAATGTACGATTTCAATACGTATGTGGAGAATGCACAAGTTAACTATGTTATTTTAACCTCCTTATGCTCGGGTGCTATTTTGTCTTTGTTTGCTTCTAACGTCCATCCGGCCGCTTTAGCTACACAAGCCCTTAAGGATATCCCTCTCCTAAATGGAGTCCGTGCCGTTGACTCTATACTACCACTTGAACTATCACTTGTGTATTCCGTATCGCTACTATAAGAGGTCTCACTTGGTGTCTCCATACTGTACATAAGCCTTTAAGTATTAAGAAATACTTATGTGACTTATGTCAATCTCTCCCTCGCACCTTTGGTCTTTGCTTCCTTTGTCTTGCCATCGCGAGAGTGCTCCACATTCTCCATTAATTTGTGCACGTGGTTTATTTTTAAAGAGAGGATGCAAGTGTTAAAAAACACTATTCTCTATAGTCAATCTCAAATACATTTACTTGTGAAAGCCACACATAACACTAACTAGCATAATGTAACTAACTACTTGTCTATGAGCTAATTAAGTAGGCTATCTACTAAGCTCCTTCATGAACCCATCTCTTTACTTTCTAATTACATAAACCTAGCTCCTTTATAAACCCAGCTCCTTCATGAACCCAGCTCCTTAGCTTCTAACTAAACAAACCCAGCTCCTTCATAAACCCAGGTCCTTCATAAACCCAGCTCTTTACTTTCTAACTAAACAAACCCAGCTCCTTTATAAACCCAGGTCCTTCATAAACCCAGCTCTTTACTTTCTAACTAAACAAACCCAGCTCCTTTATAAACCCAGCTCCTTCATAAACCCAGCTCCTTCATAAACCCAGCTTCTTAGCTTCTAACTAAACAAACCCAGCTCCTTTATAAACCCAGCTCCTTCATGAACCCACAACTTTGTAGTTGTAATCCCCAACTACCTCACTAATTATTCAAGCCCTTAACTAATCTTCCTACCTAATTTTCCTAATTCTACTAACAACCCCTTTCTAATCACACAATTCTTCTCTAATCCTAAAATCCTAAAATCCTAGAGAGGAGAGGGGGAGAGAGAATTTCCTAACTTCACTAAGACTAACTAATCCACACAAATATATTTTTGCACTCATCACAACATCAAGTGCTCAACTCTTAAACATGGAACTTGCAACCACGTGTATTCAAAACATGAACTTTAAGTACCACAAATTGGAATCATGAATTAACTTTAAAATCCTCCACGTCAACACTAATTCTACCAAGAGGTCAAGCCCTCTTCAAGGCTAACAAGCCTTGGCTCTCAAACTAAAAACTAAGCACACACATGTGCTCCAATATGGCTTCCCACACCCACACTTATAACTCGTGGGGTGCCTTGGAGCACAAAGGAAAGAGAGGATGAGTGAGGGAAGAATGAGGGATTATATAGTAAGCTTGAGGGGGTGAGCACCCTCAAGGCTCACGATAAGCCCTTGAGATTTCCTCCTACTTAGTAGGCGCCAATCCTATCTTCTAAGCCTTCCTCCCTCAAATGATCAACAAGGATCCTAATTCGAACATTTAACTAGCCTTGGCTTTCTACCTACCACACTTTACCAAACTTGGGATGCTTCAACCCAAACTTAGCCTCCTTCGCTTTCCGCCGCCATAACTTTCTCCCCTTACTTTCCCAAATCGTTGCTCACCACTTAATTCAAACCACGATGCTTAACTCGTGATTTGATTGGTGCTTTGAGAATTTGCTTATCCTCCACCTTGCATTCTTCCTTGGACCTTCCCCATTAAGTGGCCATGATGAGGTGGTCCACTTGTGCGCTCCATGTGATCACTCCATTCATCCCAATTCGAATGCACTTGCCTCTTGAGTCACTTTGGTTGTCTCCATCCATTTGTACTAGCCTACTCACTAACTACTCAATCCAAGTTCTCCTTACCTATCCTCATTCACTCAAATCCTTCCGAAGGTAAAAACACAATAACAACTCACATCCTAGCCTCTTACAACATGGTACTTCTAAGACTAACATTTCACTCTTTTTATATTTTTGTGAAGTAACATGCTACTTCAAAGTGCATCAACTAACGTTTCAAGGGTCTAAGACTAAATGTGGGCACCCTTTTGGGCTCACATAATTGGCGACCATCGGGGGATGAATCCAAACATCTCTTGCTCCAAGGGTAAGTTGCCTAGTCAAGCTCGGTACTCCTTACATCTACTTCCCGATGTACGGGTAGGAAAGAGCTCACCATTCAACGTTTCCAATTGAATTGAATTATTAGGAAAGACCTCATAGACAAGGTAAGGTCCTAACCATATTGCATCGAATTTCGCCGGAAATTCAAGCTTTCGTGCGTCTTGAATCATGACCATCATTCCCGGTGTTAGGGCCCTTCTCTTATGTCGTTTGTCGAAAGTAATCTTTCTCCTTCTTTGGATTGCCTCAATATGTTGAGCCGCCATTCTCCTCCCTTCGTCAAGTGCTTCCAAATCGGTTAGTCGATTTCGTAAGGATTGACTTTCGGTAAGTCTCGTACTCACGGCCACCCTAAGTGACTCGACTTCATATTCGATTGGTAGTGTCGCTTCAAGACCATAGACTAAGGAAAATGGTGTAGCACGCGTACTTACCTTATAGGTTGTACGGTATGCCCAAAGTGCCGCCGTTAGTTTCGTATCCCAATCCCGCTTCGAGTCTATAACCGTCTTGCGTAGTATACTCACCAAAATTCCGTTAACCCTTTCCGTTTGTCCATTGGTTTGTGGGTGGTAGGGAGTAGTCTTCCGGTGATCAATTTTAAATTTCTCTGTCATCTCTCGAATCAAGTCATTCAAAAAGTGAGTACCCCTATCGCTTACTAGGATCTTCGGCACCCCGAACCGCGAAATTATGTTTTCGTACATAAATGTTGCCGCGTGTTCCGCCGTGTCGGTCTTCACCGCTTTGGCTTCCGCCCACTTGGTGAGGTGCTCGGTTGCCACCACAATATATTTCATTCCTTTTGAAGATTGGGGATGGACCTCACCCACATAGTCGATGCCCCATTTTTCGAAAGGAATTAAGGGTAATGATACATGTAAAGGCATCTCCATTCTAAGGTCGTTTCGGGCATACCGTTGGCAAGCGTCGCATTTCCTTACATAGTCATGGGCGTCCTTAAATAGTGTAGGCCAAAAGTAGCCCGCTCTAAGTATTTTTTGCCCGGTGAGTTGACCCGAGAAGTGACCGCCGCAAGCGCTATCGTGGCAAGCGATTAAAATCGCTTCAACCTCCGTTTTTGACACGCATCGTCGTAAAATACCATCGGACCCCCTTCTAAACAACCTATGGCCCACTACAACAAATTGCCTACTATTTACCCTCACCTTCCTTCTCTCTTCTTTTGTCCACTCTTTGGGCAACTTGTGGGTTGTTAGAAATTCCACTATGCCCGCATACCACTCCGGTGTAGAAGTGACCACAAAGAGGCTATCATCTACTAACATATCATTTACCGGATTTTTTCCTATCTCCTCCGACAACCTAGACAAGTGGTCCGCTTGTAAATGCATACGACCCGGTTTATATTCCACCGTGTAGTCGAATTCTTCTAATAACAAAACCCACCTAGCTAACCTACCACTTAACTCCGCCTTGTTAACTAGATACTTGATAGCCATGTGGTCAACAAAAAATACAACCGGGTTGCACATGAGGTAATGCCTAAACTTTTTAACGGAAAACACCATGGCTAGGCACTCCCTCTCCGTTGTAGAGTAGTTTCTTTCGGCGGGGGTCAATTGCTTACTCGCATAAGCTATAGGTTGATCCTTCTCTTTTTCTCCCGTTGCTTGACAAAGCGCACTCCCTATTGCCACATTACTAGCATCACAATAGACGTGAAAAGGTTTACCCCAATTGGGTGGTATCAACACCGGATAGGTGCTCAACCTATCCCGCAATTCCTCAAAGGCTTTTTGACAAGCATCCGTCCACTCGAATTTGACATCCTTTTTGAGCAAATGGGTAATGGGCACCGCTATCTTTGAAAAATTAGGAATAAGTTCCCGGTACCATCCCACATGTCCTAACAACTTAGAGATCCCCTTGGAATTGGTTGGAGTTGCCAAGTCGCTTATGGCCGCAATCTTATCCGGATCGGGTTCTCTACCTTTCTCACTAACAACATAACCCAACAACACTCCCTTATTCACTCCCAAAAATGTCTTATCCGGGTTCAATGCTAACCTCATCTTCCTACACCTAACCAATGCCTCCCTAACACAATGTAGGTGATCGTCCACATTACTTTGTGTGCTAAAATCGTCCACAAAGACGGTCATGGATTTGAACAACAAGTCGGTGAAGATATACATTACTAATCGTTGGAAAGTAGCCGGGGCATTACATAACCCAAATGGCATCACTACCCACACAAAAGTACCCCAAGGTGTAGTAAAAGCCGTTTTATGGATATCTTGGAGGGCTATGGAAATTTGATTATAACCCGCATACCCATCCATAAAGGTATATCGCGAATGACCTCCAACCTCCTCAAGCAACAAGGTGATAAAAGGTAAGGGGAAGTGATCCTTTTGTGTGCACGAATTCAATTTCCTATAGTCGACACAAACCCTTAATTTCCCATTTTTTTTCTTTACTAAGACCATAGGAGAAACCCAATCCGTGATTTCCACCGGCTTGATAAACCCGGCCTTCAATAACCTCTCCAATTCCGCTTTCACCAACAATTGCAATTGAGGATTCATCCTCCTCTCCTTTTGTCTAATTGGCCTCGCCCCCGGAATTAAAGGAATCCGGTGCTCTACCATTTCCCTAGGAATTCCCTTAAGCTCATCGTAGGACCATGCAAAAGTATCACTAAACTCATCCACCAAATTGCTATACTCCCTAACCTCTTTCTCCCCCAATTTGGAACCCATCTTCATTTGTCGGGTTTTCCCATTCTTTAATTTCACATCCACGTACCGCCAATCCGCTTCCGACACATGTGCTTGTTCCTCTTTGTTCCGATACCAATCGGAAGGCACATTGGGGTAATCTTTCACATCTTGACCTACAACTATCCCCGTAGACGTGGTCTTGAAATGTAAAGGCTCCTCCAATTTCGATGACTCAATAATCACATCCTCCTCTTGAGTCCCATCTACATGAATTAAACTAACCTCGCCCTCTTCCACGTCATCTACCCAAGGTGTTAACCCACCGCTAACCCACTCTTCCTCGGTGAGCACCTCACATGGCTCCAACAATGAGCCCTCTCCTAAACTAACACTAGGAAATTCACTCCCTAAGCCTACTTGGTGAAATGTAACCATTACATCAACCTCGGACTCGGGGTACTCCCTTAGCCATTGGGCATAATCCCCATTATCCCCATAATTGTAAAAATTAGGACCTAGACTTCCCGAGCCCGAATCTATAACAACCCTTTGACCTTCGGGATGGACGACTCCCACCAATGCCTTGCCAATCTCATTCTCGTTTAAGTCATCAATTTCCTTCTCCAATGGCAAATACATCTCCTTCTTCATCCATCCTTCTAATGAACCAATGGACACTATGACCCTATTACCCTCCGGACCATAAGTGATGGATGGTTTAGGTCCACCCCAATTGACCATAGCATTCGCCATCCGCAACCAAGGCCTACCTAGCAAAATGGGGAAGGTGTCCTTGTTGGAGTGCATTTTAATGACATGGAAGGTGACCAAGTACTCCTCGCCTCCCGTAGTCATTCTACAATCCTTGATCATCCCCAAAGGCGTAGTCGAACTTTGATTTGCCATATTTATGACCAAAGGTGAAGGCCCCGTGAGTCCAAGTCCCAATTTTTTCATAGTATCCTCCGGTAGTATATTTAGACTACTCCCTCCGTCGACTAGCACATTAGGAACCACCTTATCTACTATAACAACTTCTATTTCTATAGCTTTCACGTCTCTTCCACCTTGTGATTGGATCCTAGCGGCTATTTTAGCTTTCACCTTCCTCATCCTCTTGTGTACCGGCATTCCCTCCTTTAATGTTTTCCTTGCCGTGGGTGAAATTTCCAATAGTTGGCCGAAAGTAATATCCGCCTTGAGTGTACTAAGGTCCGCCCACAAGTCGTACCCGGTAGATCTTTCCACCTTAGAATTACCCACTACGTCGAATTCGTCTACGGGAACCCCCGGTCCTTCCCATTCACCCACATCGCTATTATCCAAGTCATGTACCGCATTAGTCCTCTCCCTATCTTGTAAAATTATATTTTCCCTCTCCACATCCTTAGTAGCTCTTCTAGCTACCCTATCCAACTCGGAGAGATTAATCTCTTCGTCCGAAGAGTAATTTCCTTGCTCTCCTATTCCTACCTCCAACGGGGCATCCCCTCTCCTAGCCCTAGTAGTTACCGCTAGTGCAGGTGCTTCTTCAACCACACCCTTACCCTTCACTAACTCATATGTAATAGCATTGGTGTGAGGAGGCCATTGACTTTGCTCCTCTCCAATTCTCGTTGGGAGAGGAAGCATGTCATCACATGTGGCCTCCAACACTCCATCCATGAACCTAACATCTTGGGAGTTAGATGGTCCCGGATCCGTTGGAGGCGCTTGTCTCCCGTTACTACCATTAGGTGGAATTCCTTGTCTATTTTGTATTGGAATGTAACCGGTTGTAGTTTGCAAGCCCGCCGGTGGATGAAAAGTTTGCCTAGCATTACTATGGTCATAGTATAAGTTAGGTGGCCTAAGTTCATTGGCCGGTACTCCTTGTGGCCTAGCACCTCGCATATTATCCCTTGCTTGTTGTTGTGGATTAGCCACCGGGTAAGGGACATTAATTATTTTGTCCGGTTGGCGACACGTATCCGAGGGATGACTTCCTCCACAATTGCTACAATTAAACTCTTGACCTTCGGACCAACATTGTCCTTGAGCGTGCCACCTTCCACAAAAGGGATGAAATTCCTTCTTCTCTAAATTTTGGCCACCTTGCCCTCTAGGTTGTGGTCCTCTATTGCTTCCATTTCCATAGTGAGGTGGCGCTTGACCTCGTTGATTTTGTTGAGGTGGGTTACCGTTTCCTCTTTGGTCACGGTTTTGTCCACTTCTACAAAATTGACGCGTGTGGCCCGGTTGGCCACATTGGACACACCATAATCCGGAAGAATGCCTACCCGACTCAACCGGGGGTGGAGGCCCCGGTTGTTGACTCCGGATCATTAATGACATTTGATCCGTGAGGCTTTGCATTTGTTTTATCATAGCCTCTTGGAATCCTAGTTGGCTAGCACCTAGTCTTCTCTCAACCTCCTCCAAGTGTGGATCCGTTCTAGGGGCCGGTAGTGCCAAAAGAGGTGCCGGTTCCCTAACCGCTAAAGGTCGGGGGCCGGTGTCCACAATGGCATATGGAATTTGGTTCTCATACTTAGCGGGTTCTACCGCTACCACCCTAGGGCGTATGGGGATGAATTGTGGGATCAATTCATCCTCCCTTCTCCATAGCCTTTCGTGATCTTTATCCAAGTTTTCAATATCTCTAGCCGCACGCTTGGCATCCGCCAAGGTCAAGGGATTCCTTTCTAGAACACCCCTAATAGTTCCGGACTTAAAAAACCCTTGAATGAAAAATTGCTTTAGCGTGTCGTCGTTGAGCATGGTACCCACAAATCTAGTGCACACTAAATCAAACCTCCTAATGTAAGCCGAAATTTCTTCCTCCCTTCCTTGCTTCAATGACGACAATGCCCTTAATGCGGTACTTTGACCCACTTCCGGCCTAAATTCGTTAAGAAACTCCCTTTGTAATTGTTCCCATCCCCTAAAATGTCCCTCGGCATGATCCCGATACCATTCATAGGCTTCCCCCTCTAGAGTGGTAGGAAACCACACTAACCAATAACCCGGGTCGGTTATGAGGAAGCTAACCAACCGTTCGATATACCGTTCCATGTGCCGAGAGGGGTCCTCATCCTTGGTCCCATAAAATTTAGGGAGATGAGATGGCATATCCATCGCCGCTAAATTTTGTGGAACCACAATTGGTAGGCCTCTTGGCCTAACCAATGGGTCTATTGGAGGTATAGGAGGTATGGGCGGAATTGGGGGTATGGGTGGTGGATCCATCCCCCGTTCCTCGGCCATGGTGACCGGTGAACTATTCAACAATCCCCTATCAACTTCTACCGGGAATTCTTCTCTAAGTGTGTAATTTTCCGAAGAAGTTTCACCACTCAATTTGGAGGGAGTGATCTCCTCTTCAAGTTGAGCTCCAAGTTCTAAAGTGTCTAGAATTGACCTAGTCCTAGGTTCGACGTTCAAACAACTCTCTATTCTAACATTATCTTGTTCTAATCTATCACTGATTTTAGAGGACCGCCTCTTTCGAGTAGATTTCTCTAGTCCTACTATCAAACTTGGTTTTTGTGAGCGAGTCCTACCTTGCATTCCATAAGAATCGATCGACCCTCACTTGACCACACATAATCCTAGCAATTCCCCTCTTAATATTTTCACTTGTCTTGGTGTGGTTATAATTTTTTTAGGAGGTGAGGAAAAGAACCTGCAAGCCCACTTAGGTGAAAGAATCCCAATAGGGGATAGGCATGTTCATGTTAATTTTTTGGTTAAGTCGGAGCATCACCTCCGCACCTTCCCGCAAATTAACACTCACCACAATACCGATTGTGAGGGGGTGACCTTCCGAGTAGATTATGTTAAAAGTCGAGGCTTCACCCTTCAACTTCTCACACCATCCACAATTCGGGAATTACCCTCTACAACGGATAACAACAATCACGAGTACAAAAGGCATTCCTTAATTAGTTAATGAGTTCACTTTGAAGAAATAAACATACCTTGAGCAATCGCATCCCCCTGTGAGTTAGCACTCCCCTCAATCGTGACTCAATGTAACAACACCATAAACTTTGTGAAATATTAATTTAATCTAGAGCATGAAATGACAACTCCCAAAACTTTGAGACTCACCCCGAGGTGAGTGTCAAAGTTCAATGTCCTAAGGTGAATTTACCCTCTAATGTTTTAATGAGCTACTCGGTTATAGGTTCCTTTTAAGTTCTTAGCAAATCCCCAAAAAGGTTGAGGACGTACCTTCGCCGCGCTCCTTCCTCAAAAATGAATTTGCGTAATTGACAATGCAATTCATTCCAAGGAATAGTTGAAATACAATGAATTCAAATGTAACCCAAAGAGAGAATACTTACCGAGTTTCGGGTGCTCCTTCCCTTCTCTCAAGTTTGTGTCTCCAATTTTTCCTAGTTGCCTCCAAGTCTCCTAGTCGCCTCCAAGTCTTGTAACTACCTTCCGCTTCGCTCCCGGCGGACGCACCAATTATGTGAGGCCAAACCCCCCACCCTTAAGCGTCCGTAGTCCGAGTAGTGGGTTTGGGCTCACATTCCTCCGCGGTATTGGATTTGGACTTGGATGAGTCCATAGTGCAAGGTTCACCCTTCAAGTGGTCTTGGATTTAACTTTGGTCTTTGCTTCCTTTGTCTTGCCATCGCGAGAGTGCTCCACATTCTCCATTAATTTGTGCACGTGGTTTATTTTTAAAGAGAGGATGCAAGTGTTAAAAAACATTATTCTCTATAGTCAATCTCAAATACATTTACTTGTGAAAGCCACACATAACACTAACTAGCATAATGTAACTAACTACTTGTCTATGAGCTAATTAAGTAGGCTATCTACTAAGCTCCTTCATGAACCCATCTCTTTACTTTCTAATTACATAAACCTAGCTCCTTCATAAACCCAACTCCTTC
Organism: Polytrichum formosum; assembly: GCA_964035585.1. Classification (NCBI taxonomy): domain Eukaryota; kingdom Viridiplantae; phylum Streptophyta; class Polytrichopsida; order Polytrichales; family Polytrichaceae; genus Polytrichum; species Polytrichum formosum. The sequence goes on along the minus strand of OZ037935.1, from coordinate 43,481,975 downwards.
ATGAACCCAGCTTCTTAGCTTCTAACTAAACAAACCCAGGTCCTTCATAAACCCAGCTCTTTACTTTCTAACTAAACAAACCCAGCTCCTTCATAAACCCAGCTCCTTCATGAACCCACAACTTTGTAGTTGTAATCCCCAACTACCTCACTAATTATTCAAGCCCTTAACTAATCTTCCTACCTAATTTTCCTAATTCTACTAACAACCCCTTTCTAATCACACAATTCTTCTCTAATCCTAAAATCCTAAAATCCTAGAGAGGAGAGGGGGAGAGAGAATTTCCTAACTTCACTAAGACTAACTAATCCACACAAGTATATTTTTGCACTCATCACAACCTCAAGTGCTCAACTCTTAAACATGGAACTTGCAACCACGTGTATTCAAAACATGAACTTTAAGTACCACAAATTGGAATCATGAATTAACTTTAAAATCCTTCACGTCAACACTAATTCTACCAAGAGGTCAAGCCCTCTTCAAGGCTAACAAGCCTTGGCTCTCAAACTAAAAACTAAGCACACACATGTGCTCCAATATGGCTTCCCACACCCACACTTATAACTCGTGGGGTGCCTTGGAGCACAAAGGAAAGAGAGGATGAGTGAGGGAAGAATGAGGGATTATATAGTAAGCTTGAGGGGGTGAGCACCCTCAAGGCTCACGATAAGCCCTTGAGATTTCCTCCTACTTAGTAGGCGCCAATCCTATCTTCTAAGCCTTCCTCCCTCAAATGATCAACAAGGATCCTAATTCGAACATTTAACTAGCCTTGGCTTTCTACCTACCACACTTTACCAAACTTGGGATGCTTCAACCCAAACTTAGCCTCCTTCGCTTTCCGCCGCCATAACTTTCTCCCCTTACTTTCCCAAATCGTCGCTCACCACTTAATTCAAACCACGATGCTTAACTCGTGATTTGATTGGTGCTTTGAGAATTTGCTTATCCTCCACCTTGCATTCTTCCTTGGACCTTCCCCATTAAGTGGCCATGATGAGGTGGTCCACTTGTGCGCTCCATGTGATCACTCCATTCATCCCAATTCGAATGCACTTGCCTCTTGAGTCACTTTGGTTGTCTCCATCCATTTGTACTAGCCTACTCACTAACTACTCAATCCAAGTTCTCCTTACCTATCCTCATTCACTCAAATCCTTCCGAAGGTAAAAACACAATAACAACTCACATCCTAGCCTCTTACAACATGGTACTTCTAAGACTAACATTTCACTCTTTTTATATTTTTGTGAAGTAACATGCTACTTCAAAGTGCATCAACTAACGTTTCAAGGGTCTAAGACTAAATGTGGGCACCCTTTTGGGCTCACAGCATGTTGCATGTTGGATGGATACAAGTTTTTTGCAATGGCTTGTATAGAACCATGTTTGCATTAATATGTATGGACATGGTTTTTGTATGTATGCCATGGTATTTATGGACATGGATTCATTTTTATTACTTAAAAGGAATATAGACTACAATAAAAATGCATTGGCATGGGAAATTTAAGTAATGGTAGGGTGCAAAAAAGTAGGTCATTTTAGAGAATCAAGCAATTATAGGGAACCTTTAACTAATGCCTTGGAAGTAAGTGCCCCTTAACAAATACCCCTCCACCACATGTGGTGGACAAAAATCCTATAGAATGCCCCACATGTGTGTAAATGGTGTGGTATTTGAAGATCGTTGAGAGACCCACTCAAGTTAGTATGAACAAAGGATAACACTATCCCCTACTAGAATATGGGATTTTTGGAATGTTTGAGTTGCATGACTTAACATTGCTCTTAGAGCATGTTCACGGTGTCATGCGAGAAATGGTTTAATATGTAAATATAGTGTAGAATCGTTTGAGAGTAGGGTTTAAAGAAAACAAAAATAAAACAAAATAATAATAATAATAAGAATATAGACAAAAGGGAAGGGGGAGATCAGAGGAATGAAGGGGGAAGAGAAAGATCCCTGGTTATAACCATGTAACTTGGAGTCTCTACGTCTTCTCACATGCACAGGGGGTAAGTGGCGCCAACTGGTAGTTACCTGCCTAGTTTTCACCAACAGTACCAAGTCACGTGACCATTCGCCCGCTCATACGAGTTCAAAGGGTTTCAAACCCGGACCAGTGCTATGGCGCTTGAAGTACTTTACCAGTTGGGCTTCCGCGACTTGGCGTTTATTAGAGTATGCTGAAGGGATTTATATCCCATTCATTGTTAATACATTATTTTTTTAAATTTTGTTTGAGTGGATTTTGATTGGAAGAAAGAATCACACTTTTGGGGAAGCTTCAAGATGACGCTTTCTTGCTAGAAAATATTTGTGTTATTAGAGGAATGACCATTTCAGAGCTTCACCGATTTGATGTAGTTATTTTGATTTTATTTGAACATGTCGAATTAGAGAGTTCTTTCCGAGAGTCAAGATGAAAAACTTCATCCAGAGCTTGAGTTGAATTTTTCTCTATCTCAACTGCCGATTCGTACTCTTTTGCCACCTAGTATTGCACCATTGCACGAGTGTCCACAAAAAGAAGCTGGGCCTTCTCGGCCGTCAAAGCAACCTCGTGTGGAGCAGCGGTGGCACGAAAACCTTCAACAAGATGCTCGTGTATTGATGATTTTATTGCAGGTTGAATGTGTTAAACCTGGCACTCGAGATGTGACGTTTGGAGGAATTTTTGAAGGCTTAAATAATGATCAATACTCTTGATGTCTTAGGCCTATCAAAGGAAGTCGAGGCCATCAACGTTGGCTTGAAGGTCCAGTTAATTCATTGTCTAAGGCTGATCATGCGGACTACATTGTAGTTATTCTTCGACGCATTCTTAAGTTCTTGCAGTTGGAGTAGAATTCATTTTGGAATTATTTTCAACATTTTTTTAGACATTTCTTTGATGTTATGAGTTTAGTTTTAATGTTTTCAAACTTCATCTTGTGTGTTTGAAGTTTGGTAAATAAAAGGTAGACATAGTTTACCATTTAGGTTGACTTTTGATGCCTTATGGCTAAGATAAGGGAATGACAAGGATTAAAGGATAGATAAGGATTAAGGGATAGATAAGGATGAAGTAAGCCTTTAGGGGTTAGCCAATGACTAGTTGGAGCCCATGTGACATAGGTTTGGGCTAGTGTTGACTTTGATGAGGAGGCTAAGGGGTCGGCCCCTCTCTCCTCAAGGAGGTGTGGAGTTTAGTTTTTTTGGGGTGTGTGTGTGTGTGGAGAGGGAGATCTCAGTGTGTACTTGGAATTTTTTCTATGAAAATTTGAAAGTTGATACATCTTGTCAGTGTGGTTTCGAAATGCTATAGCACGCTTCATTCGGACTTTGTATGTGATTTCTATGAGTGTTAGAGTGAAACTATGTTTGTTGTAAAGAAATTTAGAAGACCATGATTTCAAAAGCTTGTAGAAATTTATGTATAGTGTTTTTGTTTATGAAATTTGAGCAAGTGATGTGTTATTGTATCAGCTCTTTATGGAGCTTTAAAATCCTTGATTTAGAGTTTTGAAGAGAGAGTTATGGCTTTCAAGGCAAGAGAGTGTTAAGCTGCCAACTAGATTCAACAATGAAAGTGTGTACCAACTTCAACAGAGCATAGAAAACGTTTGGTAAAGATTCTGAAAATAAATTTTGGAGAGAACATGTGTGATGTTGTTAGCTTTCCAGAAAGCTATCACTTGGCATTAGCAAAGCTTATATGAAACCAGAACGTCCTATGAAGCGAAGGGAGGTGCAGCTAACAATGAATTTAGGAGTATGACCTTTGACAAGTTATGAAACTTGGACAATATTTTACTAACCTTTAATATCTATTTTATTTTGTTAAGCACTTTGATAGCTTTCCAAAATGCTAAAGCACTCTTGATTTGGAGTATTTATGTTATTTTGGTGGTTTTTCAAAGTTGGCTACAATTTTAGAGAGAGATCCAGGATTTTGAAGATATGTGTAAAACTTATATGGGTTTGTATATATGATGTATTCAAAGATGAATACTTCTTACATTATCTTAGTCTCCCATGTCTTATGCCAAAACTAATTGCAGCCAGAAATCCAGTATTTTCCCAAAGCAAAGACTTCTCTACCCGACAACGGGTTTGCCATACAACACTTCATAATGAAACAATGCCATGTTTAGTCCATGGGTTGGACCCACACTTCAGGCCTAACCACTATTGCATGGTTGGCGATAGCTTGGGTATATTGCGGCCTAGGTTTCAACTCCTTTATAAGAGAATCAACTATCAATACCTCACAATCTTTTACCAAATAGAACCTTAGCTTCAATTATTTCTATGTAAAGCCTTGTGTATTATAAGATATTAATTTTGATCATGGGATCATGTTAGATGAAGCTCATATCAAGTGAATGTGTGGGACATATAATGAGACTAATCCCCTCTAAAATAACGTTACCGATTTAGCACCCCTTTGTGTCAACGTTCAACATACAACGTGTGATTATGCCCTTAGAGGTGCAGTTCATTGCAAAAGGACATCTTGGACAACATGTGATCATGCCATGTTGTTGAGGGCTTCCCATCACCTTTTGGCCATCACATCACCACCAATGAGTTGTTGTTCGCTTTCTACAAGTAGCGGCGTCCTAGTAGTAGTTCCCCTATCAGATCCTCTAACCTACTTTTTGAAATCATTGCCAACAATATAACTGATGGAGGAAAAAATAATCAAATATAAGATGAGATGGATTGCATTGTCTCCTCATTGTCTATTATAATTTGGATCAAGAAATGTTTATTGTCGTCCAATTGAAATAAATGCCCATCATTGCTTGTCATTCGCTCATATGACCTCCCACATGCCCTACGTTGACCTTTAAGTGTCTAAAAGGCCCAAACTAGGCCTCTCCATGCACAACAATATGTATTTGTGCTACACACTTACATTTTTAGCTACGTATGCTAAAGGTCACCTTATCTAAAATTAATTAATTCTTGAAGTGCACATTTTGAATTGGTCGAATACCTTGATGTTATTGAAGATTTAAGTTTAAATGCACAACATGGATGTCTTTGGATGTAATTATGTACATCGTATTTTGGTCATCAATGCTAAGTATGAATATACTTTTATATTCTCCTTAACATGAGTGAATGTATAAAATAAGTATGCAAACTCAAAAATTGTATAAATCCGGTTTTTGAACTAGGCTAGGCTTGTATTAATCGTGTATATGGCTGTGTATTGAGATTTTGCAGCCTCCAAAAAGTGTTGCCATGCAGATATCCATGCCATACTTGAGACTTAGGACTTGGGACCCTGTGTGAAATGGTAATTCCCAACTTCCATGTTGTCAACGGTTGAGATTGCACGGATTGACCTCAAGCAACTCTGGACTTACAACTTGGGACCCGTGTGAACCGGCCCTAAGTCTTAGAAGCATTGCAAAGAATGTACATGCACAAATAAGCCAGCGAGTATGCAACAATCTCTCCTCATTCCTATGAAGACCATAATATTGATGCATTCCCTGAGGCTTCTGACCCTTTGATGTAAGAGCAACTTCTTTGGGCACTGGGCCCTTTTCTGTAACTGATTTCCGTTGCTCGTCTAAAACAGACTTCTCTGTTTGAGTGGTGTGGGGGTTAGGTGTTCCTTACCCTAACCAATTTCAGGCCGGAAATTAAGTAGGAATTTACTTCAATCGTTGGCCAACACTGCACAATACTAATTATAGATTGGTCTTCAGCTACATTAAGCAGCCCTTTTACTGTGGGTCACAATAATTTATTTAGGGCCCGTGCTATTTCTCATAATGAGAATTAATGTGAGCTGCATTAATTTTCAACCCGTGCTAAGTTTGTAGTAGGAAATTAGCATAGGCCACAATCATTGTTTTCCTAGAAAATTAGTGTGTATTTATTTGTTTTTGTGTTACTTTGGATACAAGGTGACTAATTCTTCTTAATGCAGGGTGTTGACCAGAGGTTTTTGTGAAGACCTAGGGGAAGACCCAGGGTCTTAGATGCACGTTAGTTCCACCTTCACTAGAAATTAGTGTGGCCCAAGCTAGTTATTTTCATGCTAAATTTTGACCCACATTAATAGAACTATTTAGTGTACTTGTTGTGGTACCATTTTTTGGACAGAATGCCTAGATTTTAGTCTTGAAATGTAAATGAAGGATAAATTTCACTCAAGACTAGTAAAATAGTGAAGCATTAGGCATTTAGTAGTTTTGAAATGGAAACATGCAAGTAAGTCAGAATTTTCATTGCTGCCCATAGTCTAGAGGATATCAGGAGGCATGGAATTCACATGTGACAATTAGAAGTAGCACTTGGTATCCTAGATACAGTTAGTCACCACTTTTTGGGGACAGAGAGATAAGAAGGAGGAGGAAGAGGACAGAAGAGAGGGCATTGTAATTTTGATCTTCCTCTCGTGAAGAGAGTGAATTCTAAAAAACTCCCTGGTCTTGTAATTTTTTGAGTGATTTTTGCTTGGGTGTGAAGCCCTTTTGAATGTACATTTTACTCTACAGAATATAATATAATAGCGTGAAGCTATTTTATTACTTGTGTGTGTGAGGATTGAATGTGTTGTGTGGGTGTTTGTTGTGAATCAATTGAGTTAAGTTGTGTTTTCCTGGTTCGGGAAGAATCCGGAGAGAAGTGGTGTTACTTTGCTCCTGTGAATGGAGTAAATTGTTTGATGTGTGACTGCAATTTCTATAGGCCTATAAGTGACCGAGTTGTGTGTGAAGGTCTGGAAAGAGATGTCTTATCGCGAATTACTGCAGTCTCAATTTCTTAATTGTGACTTATTGTTGTAAGTATGTATTAGGAGGGACATTGGGTGAAACAGTTGTAGTGTCTCCATTCCAACCTTCTCACTCTTGGCCATAACTTATAACCGGAATGGGAGATTACACTGGGAGTAATTGCCTCCTTCATTTGTGTGAATTTGATAAGGGAAGTATAGTGATCCTCTCGGGAAAAGAGATCAAGAATCATACTTATACTGACATATTATTGGAGAATGATTATAAAAGAACTTGAGGGTGTGAAACCCGTAGTTAATCTGTAAGTCCGAATTGAGAACTTGTCAGGTCATAATCGGGTGAATGTGAAGTTCATTCTGTCTGTGTGCTTTCGGCCATGTGAATTGGCTGGATTAGTCCTAATCTATCTGATGTGAATTCAGGATAGACGTCGGAGAAACAACTCGTCATATCTTTGGAAATTCTTATAAAGGTGCAAGTTGAAAGTAACAACCCATGAAAGGAGTTATGCCAAAACTGTTGGGAGTGTCAATCTGTTTCGACACTAAATCTTATCAATACAGGGTGTGAAGCCCGTCGCTCCTCATATTTCACTGAAAGTGGAATGCAAAAGAATTAGGAGTATTTACTTTATAATCAAACTGTAGAAGAAGTTCAATCCGGCTACTCCCCTCAGAATAACTTTCTCCCTTGATTGTTCAATCTCAAGTTTCCAAGGCTGGGAACGGAATTAGGAGAAGATGTCTGGTGAGAAGCTAATTATTAATTCATTTACGAATGTGCTGCAGAGTCCGTGTAATTGATGAGTGGAACCGAGTTGTAGTTTGGGAGAACATGAAATTAACCCACCAGACAAGAAATACTAACGAAGCTCTCATTGAACTGAATTCCATTATTAGAATTAGAACCCTCCCTGTTGGAAAGATTGAAATCAGGAGTGATTCTCGCAGAAACGAATAGTTTAAGAGAATTCCATCAATTTCAGAGTTGATTGCTGTAACCATAATACCTGGAGGATGTGAGAAGGCTGGGAAGGCAGAGTCGCGCGTGAAGAGAAGGAGCTGGGAAGAAAGAGGGCGCGCATTTAACCCATATCGATTGCGGGAGTAACCAAGGGCAGGTATAAAGCCTATCCCTTCTTGGTGGCTAATGTGTCCAGACGCTTCTCATGACACAAGACTCGATACTGGGTACGGGTTACTTGGCTCTGGATACTAGACTCGTTACTCAGACTTGTTACTTGGAACTGGTGACTAGACTGTCTACTTGACCGGCTACTTGAGACTCTGGTTCTGGACTCTAGACTCTTAGCACTAGACTCGTGACACTTAGGCCGATTAAGACGCTTAGACTCGTTCGCTTAGACTTGGTTCTCGTCACTCGTTACTAGACTTTTGCTAAACATAAAAGGATGATAATTTATTTATGAGCACTTAGAGTCTTTTTCAGTCTTCGTGAGATATAAAATTGTGGCTGAGTAATTTACTCTTTATGAGGTAATTAATCCTAATAAGTACCAATGGGAAAGTAAATCCTAAGTTAATTGATTGTCAAAAGCACTTCATAAACGTTTTAATCTATCAATTAATCTTATCATGACACACTAAAGATACATCTGACACTCATTTGGTCTTCCCTGGGGTTTTTGAGAGTTTGAACCCAATTCTAAAAAACTAACTACACTTGTCATGCATGCCCATCATATCAAGGTTTCAAAAACAAGAGCAACATCTAAAATTGATGTCGGGATTCACCATGTGATGCAAACATCGAGTTGCATCCACCAATTGAATGCACCCATGCATGACTCCAATGACTAGGTTTTGAACGCATTGCGTTTGGTTCTTCACTGAAGAAGGTAAAGATCGAGTGTCCAGACTATTGCTTCTATTTCATAACTCCGCATAAATGATCTACAACAATGAACCGACATTGTAGTCATGGACACCGTCTACTCCCACTACAATGTTGTTGAATCTCTTCATCTATGACATCAAACTAAAACATCAAAAACACAAATGATCAACAATTCACTATTAGTGTGACCTCATGTCACTTGCTGTTCAAGCGCACTTACTAATATCTTGGTATGAGTATGTTCACTACACTAAATAGGATATTTCTAGTCTGATAATATTTAGTGTTGTTACCACCCTACCCTGCTCAACACTAACTTTCAATTCCTTGACAATTAGTGTTAGACATAAATGTGCCGCTACCATCCCTATTGTCACCTCCCTTATTATATATTTTTTTCATATCCTTACTAACACTAAATTCAAACATGTAACTTCCACATATTATCATAGTTGATATTTAGTGTTTGAGTTTACATTTAATGTTACTTACATTCATAGGGTTATTGATATTTAGTGTATGCGTTCATATTTAGTGTATCAAACACTAAATATCTTATTTAGTGGGGTGTTTTGAGGTGTATGCCTATGTTACACAAATGGTGTACAAGTTTACTAAAGTGTACACAATTAACACCTGGCCTGGGGTGCACCTTTCACAACACATATGAGTATACTTGAGTGCACAAGATGGGTATTAATTTGAACTTTTCCATACTACATATACGGGGATTGCTATTATGTGAGCCTAGAGCGGTGAGCGGTGAGCAGTGAACACAAAATAAATGAGCAATTTTGAAATATTTTTCCGTGAAAAATGAATATACCATGGCCTATGGCCGTGAATTTTGACACATTCTTTAAGATGAAACCTATAACCGTGGGATGACCCTCAAGGCATTTGTAGATAATTCTTATCCATCTCAGCCATTGGACTATGTTGATCCCTTGTTAGAGATGTTACAAAATATACGGATCTTGAAATGTTAGATAGTTTGGATACTCAAAACATTTAGAGAAATAATAAACATATATTAGGTGACATCTTGACATCTTGAACAAGAAAACCTTGTTAGAACCTTTGACTAGGAAATACAATTTCTTGGACATAGTCATATCTACTTATTTTATTGAGTTCCAAAATCTTGTCAATGTACCCTTTGCTTTGTGAATGAAGACGAAAAGATGAAATGATACTGCAAACATTTGGAGAACTCAAGGTTTTGAATTTATCCATAACAACATTCAAACCTGGACCTCTCAGCGGTGTTGGAGTATTGTGGTCATCTTACAATAAGAAGGTCGATAAGAATTGTTTGCTTACAATGAGAGCAATGGCAATTTTTTTGCATTTGGTGTTTTAGACATCTCTTCTCCAATCAAAGCATGTATCTTGTCCATGGTTTCTATACACATTCCATCAGATATATGATGCTCATAACTCCCAAAATGAATGCACGTCCTTGTCATCGTTTGACCTTTGTTGATAATATAGTACATTATGCAAGGACAAATATTGATGCAAGTTGGAGGCAACTTACAAATTTTACAAACCAAAGTGGACGAAGTAGGTGTTGAAATTGTTTGTCTTATAGCAAAAAGATTCAATGCGAAGCCATCCCATTCAGTGTCATTGCATTTGGAGGATCTGGTAAAAAAAACACAAATCATTTTCACATTGAATGTGACTAGCACAAACAACTTTGCAAAATGTCAAACCAATATCATTTTTGATATTAATGGTTTTGGTCTTGCACCAAATGTGAACATCATATTTCTTGTCCATTCCATCAAGCAATCTTCTAATCTTGATATCAGCGGTTGTAGATAGTAGAGGCAACTCGAACATGACAAGACCATTGAAAATAAAAGGAAGATATTTCACCCGACGAACATGCAGAGTTAAGAAATCTAAACTTCGAATCACATTCTTACAGCCTGGAGTATATATTAATGTCTTCAATAAATCCAATATACTTGGAATTTCAAAAACATCCGGATGGAGGGACGGTTGTGAAGAACATGAAGGACCTGCAGTTTGAGATGGCATAATGAAATTAGAATCAGCAAAGGTGACATCATTATGAATAGATTTTGTAGAAAACACAATATCATCAACATTGGCGTTTGAGGAATCACTCGAAAGAGTAATAATTTTGTCAAGGGTTCAATCTTGACTTGCAAAAGTGGAGATTTTTGGGTTGTAACATAAATTTGAGTGGCAAGAGTCAAAAGCGATGTAGAGAAAAACGAAGGTTCAAATATACCAAAAACCCTATATTGTCTTGGGCCACCTTTCAAATTGTACCCACATCTTCACGAATTGGTATTTGGAAGACAATCTTAGACAAAATATCTATAATATCAAAGACTTCTTGTTCGATAAAAATTGAAGACAATTGAAAATGAAATTGAAGACTAAGAAGTTGTTCAGAGATAGTAACAAAACCATCAGCAAACATATTCAACGTAATAAGAACAAGATGTCCATTTGCACGAAATGTAGCCATGGTAATGATAGAAAAATAAATAAAATAAAAAATAAAAAACATGAATACATAGTTTAAGAACATTGAAAATGTGAAACAGAAAAACACATGATTGAAAAAATGAACATGAAATACATATGAATAAGATTATTATAGTGATTGTAGATAAAATAACTTTGGAGGGAAATGAATGTTAGAGGAAAATGAACGTTGGAGGAAAATGAATGTTGGGAAGAAAAGAATGAACGGTTGAATTGAGAATAATATTAAAAAGATAATATTATCTAGAAAAAGACGGGTATATCACATTCAATGGATATAAAATAATATAGCATATAGTATGGTAATAGAAATTTCAAAAAATGAATAACAATATTTAAAATATTTAAAATAAGATTGTACAAAAAATGATAAAACATATGTAAAAAGAGGGAGATAATGGAGAGGGTGCAATGAAAGAAATAGCAGATAAGTAGTATGTGAGTGATTGTATCTCCTAGATGTATGAAAAGACGGACATACATGATACACCGATTAGAACTTCGATAAGAAAAAAAAAGATGTTGTATTTTAGTAGTAAAAGATAATCAGAAATATCAAGAATAACAAGGAAAACACAAGTTTTGTCAAGACTTGAAGATGCAACATTGCTTAAAATTACAAAGACACTTGATTTCGGAGATGTGAATATTGAAGATGGACCGTTGGCTATGGATGCAAGTATGTTATAAAAAAGACTACAATTATGTTCACATTGGCAACCATACGAAGTGGTAAGTTGGTAACGGTTAAAAGAAGTTTGAAAAAATCACTATAAAAGGGTTTTAGGGTTTGGAAAAGTTTATTTGGCTAACTCCGTGGAGAGGTATGAGAGGAACCGTCATGAAACTTTTGGTTAGGTACTAGGTTGTAAAGAATTGTGATAAAATAAGAAGTTAAGAATATGGACTGAAATCGTATGATATATTGTGTATGAACAAATTGTTGGAAAAATAATGGTAGCAGAAACATCCAAAAACAAATTGAAAGGAGGGAGAGATGGTAGCAGCAAAGATGGAGATGGAGAAGTGACAACGATGTTCCGAAAAGCCGAAGAAAATCAAGTGCGCAATGAAAACCAAGTTTGGATAAACCAAATGTAATAATATATTTGAAATTTGTACATGTGTTTAAAAAATAGAAGATGATGAATGCAATGTTTTTTTGTACCTCTTGAAAATTGCCTCAACAGGTTTTTTTTACCACCTTTTAGGCAGTTTGAGATACTGGAAAGGATCCTCCAAAAACATGTATAGCACCACACAAGTTTTTGAAGGATCATTTCCAGTATTTCAAAGGAACCTTGAAAAACCCATGCGGTGCCGTACGATATTTTTCCACCTCCTTTGAGGGATTCCAAAGGAGGTGCCAAAAACCCGTGTGACACCACACGGGTTTTTAAAGGCTCCTTTGAACCAGTTGGCGAGAGCTCCAAAGGACCCTCTGAGAACCCGTTCGGTGCCGTACATGTTTTCGGAGGGTCCTTTGTGGTTTGGGTGGGGGGGTCAAGGAGGTATGCGGCACCATAGGGGGATGTGTGGTGCCGCACACCTCCTTGACCCCCTCACCAAAAGTCCAAAGGAGCCTTTGAAAACCCATGCGGCACCGCACGGGTTTTTAGAGGCTCATTTGCAATAGTAGACATTAAGAATTGGGCTATAACTTCTTGTCATTTCATCTTTTTGACTTGAAATTTTTTTTGGTGGGTTGAAAACATCCTTGTGTTATCGTGGAAAAAATTTCAGATTTTTAGGATTTTTTTGTTTTTTCTGCAAGCCTCCAAAGTTGCAGAAATCACGTGGAAGGGGGTCAAGGAGGTGTGCGGCACAAAGGGGGGGGTGTGCGGCACCGCACACCCCCCCTCCTCTGTGCCGCACACCTCCTTAATCCCTTCACCAAAAGTCCAAAGGAGCCTCTGAAAACCCGTGCGGCACGGCACGGGTTTTTGGAGGCTCCTTTGCTGTAGTAGACATTATGGATTGGGCTATAACTTTTTGTCATTTCATCTTTTTGACTTGAGTTGAAAACCTTCATGTGTTATTATGAAAAAAATTTCAGATTTTTAAGATTTTTGGTGTTTTTTTTGCAAGCCTCCAAAGTCGAAGAAATTAGCGATGGGAAGATTTGCCTAAAATCTTCGTTTCACGTAGATTTCAGCATTGTTGTGCAGCGTTCTAGGCTGTAGTTTTTTGCATTAATTTGTGTACTTAGTCTTCAATTGTGTTTTTTTTTCTATTTGATTTTGGGGCTTTGAATATATATATATTTGAGGTGTTTTTTTATTTTTGTGTTATGAATTATTTGACCACCTTTCATTATTCTCCTTTGGTCTATCTTTATATGAGTTTTTTTATTTTTCCTAGATGGCGGATGTTAACATCAATTTGTTGTCATCTTTGGCAACTTCCCTCCTAGCATCTTCAAATGTTCACCCACATTATGAAAATGCGGTTATGGATGTTTTAATTGTTGAAAAAATAATCACTATGGACTTTAAAAAAAAATTCAAGATCCTAAAATATATATAAATTATAAAAATCATTACATTTTTTAATAAAAATAAGTTATATATATATATATATATTCTTATTGCATATGTATATATATATTCTCATATTGGTTTTTGTATTCTTAGATACTAGAAATATGTGTTGGTACCTGCTAGTGTTGTCCAAGATTTTTGTTTTTTTAATATTTGGATAGACATTGCTACCCTTTCTCATATATTTACTACGGATCAATTGCAACTATAAAGTTTGCTCCATCTCTAGTCATGTTTATGGTATATTGAATGTCGTATAGATAAAACCCCTTCTTAAGAGTAAAACTTACGGTTGAGCATAGAGAAAGCTACTCCTATCCCTTCTCATGTTCAAACCAATCAATCTACAGATGATGATGTCCTTGTTCTAGATGATACCCTTGATGCCTTTGACATTCAAAATATTTTTATATAATCCAACCAACAAGTTTTTCAAGAGATGTTCAAACAAAAAAATCTATTCCCATTGAACCTTCATCCAAATCATGAAGATTTTTAGCTTTTGCAAAACATTCCCTTTTTAGTTCCAGCATTATCCATCGTAATGCTTAAACTCTCCGTCCTCATCTTATATCAAGGGATCATAATTTTCTTATTTTTGAGCTTGTCCTCAATGATATAATGGCCAATATGCAGAAGATCTTTAAAACCACCAAACAATGGTCTTCAACATATCATGAAATGTCTTTATTTCTTGATAAGGTAACTTTTATACTTTTATGAATATCATATTCATCATTTCAAGTCTTCTTTGTATTCATTTTTATAATCATCTTTTCATCAATAATTTGTTTTTGTGCAAATTAATCGTGACCGTAAGGTATACTTTCATGGAAATCACATGACTCAACCTTCAGTAGATCTTGTTATTGCAGACATACCCAAGGGTCGGCCAGTTCCTGGACTGTGTGATCCTGATCATGTAATTTCTCCTTGGAATGCCAAAAATATTAATTCCTTTATTTTTTATTTTGCAAGAAATATGTATATGATGATGGAGCCTTTTTGGTTTTTCAACCCCTTGAATCCAGAAAGCTTTTGATGTCTTATCTCAAATCGGCTTGTCTCGAAATTTCTTTGTTCTGGACATGCTACAATGAAATGATGCTCATCCATCCAATTTTTTTCAATCAGAAGCTCCTTCATGGCATGGACAAACGCCATGATGGCCATGCTTGGACTCGCACCATCACCTCCAATATTAAGAATGACATGGATTTAACACTTAGAATGTCTTCGTGCTTAGATCATTTGCAATGCACCAACACAGCTTATGATTATTTATCTTGTGTGCACCGGTCCTCCCAAGCTAACGAAACCGAATGGGATGGAATCTCTTTGTCCGCCTTTGGAGTCGGATCTAACCCTCCAAAGCGCTCAACTGTCGTGTGTAAAATCTGCAAGGTTTCTCCATCGTGCTTGGATGTGTGCTTGGGTAAGATTTATTATGTTCTTGGCCATGGAAATATGACTCGTGCATGTGTGCACCTTGGAACCCATTGTCATTCTGTGAAAATTGGCGAATACGGGGATGTCGCTGAGAAAATAAAGAGCCTAATTGGTGAAGAAGTAGAGAAAACTCCAACAACAACTAATGTTGCCATTGTCCTTGAAACGATCAGGAATTCATTTGACATCACAAGCTTTTTCCGAGGCTGAGCTTGCTGAAATGCCTTCATGCAATTTAGCAGAGACTGTACACAATAAGTGGCTTCAACACAGCAGTAAACGAGATAATGACTTATATGTGGTAACTGTCAATAATTACGTACGTGCTTTCATGCAAATGGTTGCCTACTACCAGTATTTGAATGGTGAGAGACCATGTACTAGACCTGGAAAAGAAGAATTGTTGTTACGAGTTGCTCAACGAACCGCCCAACGTTCTTGCAACCCGAAATCGCTTCATCAAACGCTTCGAAACATGCTCGGAGCTGAAGGTTTTTGCACTCGCGAGCCTCATCTTCAAGGTGAGGAAGTATTTCTCTCCCTTAAGCGTAAACCAAATATTCCTCCTGGGTCGGAGTTCGACTCTCATAGACCTGACAAGATTAGCATCTCTCGCCCTCGGGTACAAACGCGAGCAGGAGGTGCAAGATTTTATGATCTCACTTCACAGGGTGACGCACAACAAAAAACAACTGAAAACTTGCATGACAATCCGGTTCAACTAGAGACACCTCCCACAAATCCAGCCGTGGAGTATGTGAAGGTTGTACAAGAAACAACATGCAATGAGCATGAATGGCACATTGCGCGACTTCCAAAGATGTTAGCAAAGGCTTGCTTCGCTCAACAGGCCATCACCAGGAAGAAATGTGTGGCACGAATTGTACAGGATGGAAAGAGTACAGCTACACCAATTTACAACGGCATCATGCACAACTATAGGAAGAATAAGCAAGAGCGCATGCAGTTCTTCTTTTGCAACGACGACATTGAGAGGTGCGTGAAGGGTACCCATCGTAAGTGGGTGGTTTCCAACCCTGCAGTTCCAGAAATTTAGCCTGTTAAGATTGGCACCAATCTCACACAGAAGGAGATACTAGACTTGTAGAACGCTGGTTTTCAATTGGCACCACATCTGGAGCTCTCTCCGAGGAAGTTGTTCAGGGAAGAGGGGTCATTGGTAGACTTGTCAGAGTACCCTACCCCGGAGTTCTCTAACGATTTTCCAAAGGCACCTTCAACGAAGCACGCCAATTCCTGCGCATCTGCTCTTACTGTCATTGGGCAGATTCTGAAGGTTTTTATGGTACCAAATCTTGCCCTGGGTTGCATCATCACCTTTGAGTCTCGGAATGGTCTCAAAATTTTGCAATACTTATGATTGGCCAGTTTCCCAGTTGTTCATGCCCCTTCTTCAAAGATATGTCGGGCAAAGCATTGGGAAAGCGTGGGCAATGGACAAATTGTAAGCATTTGTACTACATATTTCACGTAGTTTGTGGACTGGATAGTGAGATAGATGTTTTTATGCACGCTCCTAGTTTCAGCTTCAACGAAATTAAACGTGTTATTCAGATGGTGCTACTAAAGCAACCAGCAACTTAGAGATGCAATTGAACTCGAGGGTTACATTGTATAATTCTTTTTTTTGATTGAATTGAAAAGTGGTGAGACTAAAGTGGCCACCACGACGTTGTTGTTGTACATTTTTTACTACTCATTGAATCATCATTGACATTGAAAATTTCAAAGGTGTGTACATTTTTGTTCACATTTTGCTGCCATCCTACAGTAATAGTGGTCAAAAGTGCGTGAAAAATTTCATTCCCACGGTCATAGGAGCACCCTTATTCAACGGTAATAGGTCCAAATAATTACTAAATTTGGGGGAAAATACATTTTTTTGGGGTAAATTCCTAATAAATGTTGATTACTTTATTCTTTTTTCTGCTCTATGCTCTCCATTCACCGCTCTAGGCTCACTGCTCACCGCTCTAGGCACGCAAACTAGCTTCGTCCCTACATATACATATGCTAGACAAATTATAACTCGGAGTTATGTACATGTATATGGAGGACCTCTAGAAATATATACCATATTTGTATTTGTATGGTAGGGTCACTCAATATTGAAGCTCAATTATTTGGAAGTATGGAGGAGGATGAGGAGTGTAATTATGATCACACATTGATTAATGATTCTAGTGAACAAGGTGGTGACAAGGAGAATTATAGTGTCGGAGAAGACAATTAAGCATGCGCAAGGATGTTGTCATAGAGACGGAACTGAGGCCGTCATAGGTTGAAAATGATTTACATGAAGATGTGGAGTTGCAGAGTGAGCTTTGACATGCCGTGGATGTTCTAATTGATGAACATGTAAATGTTGAAATGCCCTCTCAATCTAATGTAAAGTCCATGGTGGCTTATGTAGAGGTATGGGAGTCCAGAATTTTCAAAAGTACACTTGTTAGTCAATTGAATGGTATTCCAAGTTTATCTAAAGATTAAGGCTAACACTTTATATATATGAAGCCTAAAACTCCTTACCACTGCAAATCATGATACTATGTTAGATCTTGCTTGTGATTGTGACGTGTTGTTTTTCGAATACACATGGAGCTCAAATTGTCAAAAACGTGGTAGACCAAAACAATTAGCTCCAATTAAGGTTGGTTTGTTGGGATGTGTAATTTTTTTGATAATCGTTGGGTGGAGTATAGGGATCAAATTGACTTGATGGATCATCCAGCAAATAAGGAGATTGGTTTATGTTGGTATCAACATGGAACCAACAAGAAGTGGACTAACGATCTAACAGATCATTTGATGGTGGATTTAAAAAAAATTGCATTAGGTTATATGACATATATTGTAGACTTAAATGCTTATGAGCTACATCTAGGGGATGAAAAAACTTCAATGACTTTATTAATGAATGCTAGGGTTTACATTATACATACAATAGGGGTTCATTCTTATTCAAAAGTATATTTGTATACTTATGATCATGACTCTATATGAATGTAATGTTTTTACGTATACATATTGTCACTTGTATTTTAATCATTGAAATTGTATGTGCATTGCTTGATTTAGAATTAAAAACTCGTATATAGGGAGTTTTTAGAGTATGTTGCGAACGCATGTGGTTCTTGGTTTTTAATGAAAGGTTCACCCCCTCCCGGGAAACTTGGCGTTAGTATGTTCAAGAATATCTTCCTCTTGCATATAAAAATGTTAACACATGACAATTGTTATAAGTATGCTCGATAATATTTTTCCCTTGCATACTACCAAGAAAATGGGAGAGTTGACATCTAGGTCCAAGTCAAACAATGAAGTAACATTTTATTTTTTCCCTTCCAAATTGTAATGCGCTAGTAGTGTGAACAAGGCTATTAAGGAGCCTTAGCCATAAGGATTGGTGGCGATCCAACTAGTGGGAGTTAACTAGTGGCAAAGCCATAGTACCACTAGTAATGTGAAGCAAGGCTATCAAGGAGCCTTAATGTAACATGGGCCATTATTGGTACATGTTGACTAGAACTAAGATAACGGTAGTCTAGAATGAGTTTAAAGTAAAAGCATATAGTAGAGTTCATTATAGTTGTCAATAATGAACATGCTTTTATTTTAGTTAAACTTAAGACAACCGGGCATGGTGGGGAGGTATATAAAGGACTCTTCCGCAAGAGTAAGAGTTCTTTTATCTTATCTTGTGGTTGGGTGGTTCATGCCATAAGACACTTCTCTTCCTCATAGTTGTCTAGAGAGAGAGTTCTCTGTAGTTGAAGCTAGGGTAGCTTGTTACATTAGTTCTTAGTAGTTCAAGCTAGGCTAGCTTGTTACATTAGTTCTCAGTAGTTCAAGCTAGGCTAGCTTGTTATATTGGTATTAGAGCTTTAACAAATCTCGGTGTGGGTGAGATTCCATTGAAAATCATTTACTGTTTTGAACTTTGTAGGGGTTGAATTCTCATCAAAACTTCCTCCATAAAGTTGCAAAATTTAGAGCAAATGGCTAGTGTAGAACCCATCGATGAGCTTCAAGAGCGGGTTGCGAGGTATGTAGATGAAAGATTGGCTCCTATCCTATGAGAGGCAAATCGATTGGATAATTTACTCCGTAACGAAACTATCGAGCGGGCTTTATTGGAAGAACAGCTGCGTGCCTTGAGAACGCAAGGTAGGAATGCCCAAGGGGCCTCTACCCAACGCATTAAGTTGATGGAACCCGAGCGCTTTAAAGATAAGCCGGGATCCAATATCTTATAGTGGTTAGACTGTATGGAGCGCTACTTGACCGCGGGTTAAGTTGTTGAAGAGGAAAAAATCCAAGTTGCTTGGACTTACCTCGAGCCACGCGTGGCCCAACATTGGCAAACTCTTGTCAAAGAGCTTGAGGCTGTTGGGTAAGATAACTGTTTGTGAAAAAAATTCTGCCAAACATTGATTCGGGCTTATGAGAATGTCCTTCTTGAGCAAGTTGCCCAAAATAAGTTATGGAATTTGACACAAAAGGGGTCGGTGGAGGCTTATGTCATTGAGTTCCAACTCCTTTGTGCGCAAATTACAAACTTAGAGTTGAGCGTGGGCGACAAAATTGATCGCTTTGTCCGTGGATTAAAACTAGAAATCCACGAGTGAGTTGTTGTTGACCCCTTCAACGAGGGTGACCGTTGGGAGGACTTTAAGTGATTGCTTGCCTATGCAGTAGCAATGGACTCCACCATTGAGCAATCCTGCCCCAAAGAGATGCGGAAGATCCCACCTAAGTTTAGTGGCCCTATCCGCAAGGACAAGGCACGTGGCAAGGCCATGACTTTGTCCAATGGGAAATCATTGGATTTCTACAAAATGAATGCACTTCGTCATAAGGAAAATGTTTTCTTTGCAAACAGAAAGGGCACCAAGTCAAGGATTGTACGGGGGAGAAGAGGGATGGTGGAGCACCTTCTGAGAAATCGAAGTTCAAAACCAAAAATGATTTTTGAATCGCCAACAGTTGACTAATGGGCTCCATGTTGGTAAAGAGGAACAATGTGTTAATTTTGTTGATAGCTATTTGATCTCTTTGATAGTGGCCAAGATAAAGCATTCTTTTGATTTCTTCATTTGTACATATCCGGATAATAAAGAGAAAACATTTTCTGTTCCATGTAAACGCTCATTTGATTTTTTGATGGATTTTCACTCGGAAATCTATAGCAAATGTATGTTTGTAAATTTGACTTCTCTCATGATGGAAAGATTTTCATTGGCTTATAGAGAAGGTAAAAGGTTGCATCTTTTTGATACAAAAGTTTATTTATTTATTTATTGAAAAACACAAGACTGTGTTTGTAAAGAGGGCCTTGAAAGGATTGCAATTGTTACTTGAGTTTCAAGTCTTGAAAGACAATAAACCCCTCACATTGCAAGTTTATTATGATATACCTAGGCCAAAAAAAATTGAATATTTTTGGTAGGACTAGGAGACTTGCAATGCAATTGTTGGGTCAAGTTTCGGGACTTAATGCTCATGTGATATTGGACACTGCGGCCATTGATTTTTTTGTCAATTATAGCTACCTTGACAATTTTAGATTGGAATATGTTAAGGATTCTAGTGTTTTGCAATTGGCAAATTGTAGTGCTTTTGGACCATCCCCTTCCAAGGGAGCCTAAAAGTTTTACACAAGCTTTTCGGTGGCCAACATTTGCAAGTGCCCAAGCCGAACCTGGATGGTAGGTGTATAAGATGAGCACTTAGATTTTGGAGGGGAATTGAATTTGCATTGTAATACCTTCGGAGGTTGGGCCTTAGTTTTGACTATTGTGGCTTTAAATTCTACTAATCCATTTCATACCTAGTTCTAACCTAGACCTACAACCTAGTCTAAGGGAAACACACCAGCCTTGGGTCCAAGGCAATTCTAACCTATGAATTGAGATTGCTTTGGATCATACCAACCGGGTATAATTCATACCATCCTTAGCTCAATAGACGGAATAACGACGGTTTGATCGACCATTCAATACCTTCCTACTTTTTTATTTACTTATGTTTAAATTTTCTCAGCAAGGGGACTTAACTTAAGACCCAAACTTTGTACAACTTCTTTCTTACTTAGTTAATTTTGTTCACACATCCTATCTTACTGCATTTATACATTAGATATTACCCCTTATCTGGTTGGTGCATCCCGTAGCTCGGAACCTTCTAGAGCCTCGTGCAGGTCCTTTGAAGGTCGAGTGACAGCTCGAACCCTTCAGACTTCAACGATCCGAAGGGTGGTGTTACCCTACCGAGTTTAGTTTCCGATTCGGGTTTTTTGCCACCAAGGGTTCACGATAAGGTTTTTTTATCATTAAGTATTTATACTAGATAGACCATAAAATGCAACTTAATGGGACCATAGTGAAGGGTGATCTGTAAGTTTAACATGTTGCATAATCTTTATAGATTGGGACCATAACTCCCAATTCATGGGGCCAATAATACAATAGTGGATTCGTGGATCATTTGCCCATCTTTTCACCAACAACGTTTAGAGTGGTCATGTCGGTGATTAATCTGACTTCACCAAAAGGTCCCAAGAACAATGGAGTTGGATACCTGTCACCAAAAATCCTCCACCCTTCGATTTCGTCCTAGCCCGAGTGGAAAAGTTTATAATGACATGTAGAGACTTCTCTCTTTGTAACCCAATATATAATTCCAATCTACCCTTGGAATATACACAACTTGATTAACACCACACTATGTAGTTTTACATTCCTTAATGTCGGGCAAGGTTATATCCTTAGCCTTTTCTAATGTCCACCCGGCCGCTTTGGCCACGCATGCCTTCAAAGATATCCCTCTTGTGAATCGAGTCCTTGCCGTCGACTCCACACTACTACATGAGTTTTCGCTTATTGATTCCGTGCTATCACATGTCATCGTGGTTGATTCCGTATTGGTACATGACACTTCGCTTGTGGATTCCATGAGCACATAGGCTTTAAATACAAGTATTAAAAAATACTTATATACTTATCCTTGCCCTTCCTTCTCTAAGTTCTTCTTGATGTAAATCTCTATCAATGTCTTTCTACTAAACTTCAGAATAGTATAACTCCCACCCAACTTATGTTCTTCAAGTGAAATTTGGTACACTTGTTAAGTACCTTATCAAAAATCTCCACACCAAATTTTGGCACAAACAGAGTTCATATGCAAAAGTTATGCATGAAATTTTAACTCTAACTACTTAGTATGAATGCTGTGATAAAGCATCCGGTCATTAAAACTCTAATAACTTCCAACTCCTACGTCCAATCAATCTAAAATTTTGACACAAAATATATATATAAGTTCAGAAGGTAGTGTCAAATTTTGGTATCCATATCTATAACCCTCTAAGAGATACATATTTTCAAACCTTGCTGCTTTGTTCCTAGACACCCTCCCCTTCAACTTTTAATAACTCTTTCATCCCAATGACTGAAGCTCTCAAATTTTTACCACAACTCCCATACTTTATAATAAACAATCCCTCAAATTTTCATACCCATTGAACACTCTGATCATCCATAATTGACAAATCTCTCACTATAAAGTTCTGCTCAAGTTCATAACTAATAAAACACTACAAGTAATGCACCTAGTACAATCTAGTCACTCTAAATGCCACAAGTTTAAACAAGTTTGAACTCTCTCACTTCAATATGAATCTCAATGCAACAAGTTGAAGTTTACAATCAAACTCCAAATTCCTTAAACCCAATCTACTTCTAACAAGAGGTCAATCCCTCTTCAAGGCTAAATAGCCTTGGCTCTTCACCTAAGAACTAATCACACACATGTGCTCCTATCTTGCTTCCCACACACCCACACTTATAACCCGTGGGGTGCTTAAGGAGCACGAAGAAAAGAGAGGATGAGTGAGGGATTATATAGTGAGTTGAGAGGGAGAGAGGGCATGAGATAAGGATATGGTGAGAGGATTAGAGCCTCCAATCACAACTCCTTAACCTTCTCCTTCTAAGTAGGGACTCATCCCATCCACAAGGCTCTCGATAAGCCTTCGAAATCTCCTCCTACTTTGTAGGCTCTCATCTAATCTCCTAAACCTTCCTCCCTCAAATGATCAACAAAGATCCTAATTTAAACATTTAACTAACCTTGGCTTTCTACCTACCACACTTTACCAAGGTATGTCCTCATACTACTTAAATCCACTCCACACAAGCCTAATGCTTCAAACTTAGCTTTCTTCAAGCTTCACTCTTTTTATATTTTTGTGAATAATCATAAATCAACAAAACACCACTTGTAATGTTTTACAAGTGTTAACAATACATGTGGACATCAATTTGGGCTCACAATACCCCCCTAAGTGGTTAAGTGGTCAAACCATTTAACCACACGAGATAGGTGAATGACTTTATGAATGTATATCTTGGTCATGCGCCCTCTAATCCTAAATGGAAGTGTGAGGAAGAGGCACATGCAAGCCATTTAAAATAAACAAGCCCCATAAGGGACAATTATGATCATGACATCCTTTGGTTAGGATGGAGCATCACCTCCGATCCCTTCTTTAAGGTGTTACTCGCCATAATTCACTGTGCGGGAGTAACCTCCGCTTACTCTTCAAGATGGAAATCGAGGCATCACCCTCGGATTTTTCCTTGAAGCAGTGGCTCGGGAATTACCACACTTTCAGTGAAAACAACGTTTTTTAAATTTATAAAAAACTCTTCTTAATTAATTAATTCGTTCAAGTGGAAGAAAAGAGACTCATCTGCTTGCAACTCCTCACCACCTGTTGCATACCCTCATCTCTCACGAATACTAATTAGTTACATACTCTAGTGTCCTAATTATTCATCCTAAGTTACCTACCTAAGTCACTAGCTAAAGTTACCCACCTAAATTACCTACTGGAATTACCCAACTTGAGTTACTCAGCTAAGGTAAGAACGGAAGTTATTTTATGTAAGGTCAAACTTAGAAAGTTATTTACGATAAAAACTTAAGTCATTTACCTTGGGTAAAATCATTGTTACTTACCTAAGGTAAAACTAAGTTATTTACCGAGGATAAAATATTAAATTACTTACCTTATAGTAAGAACCCAAATTACTTACCCGTGGTAAGAACTCGAGTTATTTACCCTAGAATAAAAACTTAATTACTTAACCTCAGTAAAAACTTAAAACTTTATCTTAAGTAGAAACCAAATCTATTTACTGGCAAAACTTGAATTACTTACCCTAAGCGACTGTCCTAAATTTCGGCCCTTCGAAATTTAAATTACCCTCTTACTTTAATTTTCTACCTACTTGGCCTATTAAGGTGATCTTCTTATGTCATCCCAAAGAGAGTTTGAAGACATACCTTGTGCCACGCTTCTTCCTCGCTTCCCTTTGCTATGCTCTAAACCATTTAATGAATGCTCAAGAGAAAAAACAACCCCAACACACAACAACCAAGTGCTCTTACCTTAGTGGTTGATTAACTTCGGGGGGGGAAGGAGAGGATGCCCTTGTCCCATACCCAGGCACTTATCCTCTCCCCTTCGGCCTAGGGGCTCACTGGTTGCTCGAAGAGCAACCGTAGGACAACCTCCACCTTTTACCCCTAGGCCCCTTATTTAATCCTAACACAAGAGCTAGAAGGGGGTCCTCCTAACACCTTGTGCGGATGTTAGGAGGTCGGGGCGAACCCACACTCCCGTCTAACTCCCCACTCACTTACACTTGAAAGAGAATCCAAAAAGAAAGGAAACAATCAACTCCCCCTAAAAATCACATAAAAGAAGAGGTTCGGCCTTACCTCATGCAATCGCGCTCCTTCCTAAAAGTTTAGCTCCTCTTCCTTGTCCTCGAAGATCCCCAACTGCCGCCTAATTCACCTCCAAGCAATAGACTTCGCTCCTGGCAGACGCACCAATTATGTCGACAAGAATCATTCCCACCCTTGATTGCGTCCTAGTCCGGGTGGGGAATCTTCTTCCCCCACTTACCAATTAACCAACCACATGCTAGCTTGCATGACATTCACGTAGGGTGAAGCGGTGTGCATAAACACCGTTATGTTTTTATTTATTTATTAATAATCACCTAAGCATTCACAAACACTTAGGTTACACACATTGTCATTAAGGCACCAACTTAACAACCTCTTACTTCATTGAATGTTCTAAGTCCTAGCTTGCACATCCCTCCTGCACCTACTGAGAATGCAACATTGTTCTACGTTTTCACCACACTCATCACTTCCTTGATATCTACCCACCCTTCTGCGTACTAACTCACAACCAGGCACAACATATCAATAGAACTACCCTGTTGCAACACCGACCCTTGTTCCACAAGCAGCAGAGTGCCCCCATCTCAGTGCAACCCTGCAGCCGCTCTTTTAATCCTCGGCACAGTCAACCGCTGAGGTTCTGTCTCCCTTGACCCTGGGCATTTGACCAGCGGCCTTGCAACAATAGTTAGCACCAGCTCCGAGGATTGCATGTGGTGAATGGTAGTGCACCGCATGCAGTTGCTCCTCCGATTCCCACGCCCTCTGCAACCTGGACCGGCCCCTGGTAGAGAGCCCCGGTGCCCTTCACTGCCCACTTATGATCACTACAGGGGATGGAGCAGCCAAAGTCTCCAACACCAAGATCGGCCTTCCCTTATCTTTCTCTCGCCGGAGTCTCCGTTCCCCTTAGCTCGCACACACAGACGATGGACGTCCTTGGTTGACCCTGCAACTTCTGCAACCTGCAAACACCCAAGAGATAGAATGCGACACCCAACCCCTTACAAAATCCACCCCAGTCATTCACCTGGCTTCATACTTAACTTCAGCAAGAATTGGAGAGGGATGTCTCTCAGTGTGCACATGCATGAGTGTGCATGCAGCTTACTATGAATCTCTTTTCAACAGAGCACTCTCGAAATCGTCATGCCACACCGCCCGGATTATTAACCAACCCCCCCGTACAATTTTCTTGTGAGGTTCGACTAGCATGCCACCTCCTTGCTGCCGTAGAATTGTGTGATAACTTGATCATGTAAAAAAATATGCAGCTGCCGACTCCCTTTGCTACCCCTAAGTCTTCCTAACCACGGTCCTGACGTTTTCAACCAGGTAACCGTAGTTGCAGTGCCCAGAGGGGCGAGTTCCCAAATAGTCACAAAGCCTTGCGGTGCTGGAACGGAGGATTGTCAATTGCAACAACTATAGGTAGCTTTGTTCTTACTGCCCTCTCTACGTTTTATTTTCTTAAACCTACCCTTGGAAACGATTGGTACCAACACCTGGATTGCAAGGTTTCTCATCAACATTGCCATTCTCTTTGCCCAAATACAATCCTCATCACAAAGCATTCATCCAGGAAGAGTTGCTCATAAATTTGCTGCCCCCGTGAAATCCTCATTACCAACCCAAGTGTAACTCCAATGCCCTTATGCGTGGTAATGAGAGTGAAACACCAGTGCCTTGTCCGAACACACCTACTAGGTTACTCTCGAGCTCCTGGCCATGCCGGAACCTCTCACAATTACCTCTTTCCCTTGGCACCACACGGATTCTCCTTAGACTGGTTCTTCCTGCCCTTCCAACCAAGGATTTTGGCAGCCAATTGCAACTACCAACCACCTTGATGCATGACCACCTAGTGGCTATGCTCCCTGGGAAGAACTCCTGTCCCTCATGCTTTCACAACCTCCACTCAACGATGGAGCCCGAGAGGTTGACTAACTACAACTTGTTTTCCTCCCTTACCGATCTACTGAAGCTCGCTCCCGAATGACCTACGTACACTTCTCCCTAGGCTAGGCCTTGTGCGAGTTGACTGGGGCATCGTTCCTTCCCCGACTCAAGTCACCTTGACTTGGCCGAACTTGGACCAGTGATGATCACCGATGCAAGGTCAACATGCAAGTCCGCTATATGTCACAACGACACCCTACATCCTAGTCCCTTGTCGACACCGCAATAGCCTCTTCTATAGCTCCAACACCTTATCTGCCTATCATTAACACAGAATTCCAAGAGTGAATGGGCACTTAGCTCATAGGAAGCACGCTGGATCCTACATCAGGCCACACAACATCATGGCTCGGATGAGTTTGTTGCCGTTGCAGTGGTTGACGTGCCTCCACCATCCGCCAACAAGCGGAGGACCCTCGATCGTGTCTGCGACCTGCTTCCCATCCTTCTGGCAAGCCTCTGTTGCTTCCCTTCTGCTCATTCGATCACTTCTCAAGATGCCATGTGTGGACCTCTGGCGATCTTCCGAGAGAAGGATGGAGTGGATTCGTGTTTCATCCAGTCCCTGCCCTGACCTCGTCTTTACGGTTTCCGACAGTTTGAGGTTCCATTGTTTCACTTCTCCTCATTCTACATTACGATTAATTTTCCTTCCCAAACATGATTCCTTGCACCGCACTGGGATCTGGTCCCGGACCACCTACCATCACCCGGATTTGTATGCAAAGGCAACTCCAAGGACTGCGTGCAACAACACAAGACACCCTCCACCAACCACGGGGGGGTCACTCCATTGTCAAGTTGAACACCACGTGCGGCCAAAAAAAATCTACTTTTGGTAAGTTGCATCACCAAAATGGGTCAAAATTTTATCAATTTTTTTCATGGGTAGATATACACGGTATCTATTACATAGTAAAAAATGGTAACCAAATTTGATGATATGTTTTTTTAATAAAACATACCGTTTCTAACTAGAATGATGCAGAATTGAACTAAAATAATTGCTACAAAAAACGAAGATGACTAAAAATTTCAAAAAACTATACAAAAGATACTATCAATGATTATGTATATGTAGAAAAAATATCATAATTTTTGAATTTATCTATTCCATGTAATATAGGGGTAGCAAACTTTGGCCGCACGTGGTGTTCAACTTTACATGGAGTGAACCCCCCGTGCCACCAACACATAATCTTCCCCATTCTGTCCTACCATTCCTAATCTGTCTGAATCTTCCACCTTTACCGCGCAACAACACTCCTGCAACATTCACTCCGCAATGCGGTAGGGCTTCCGTATGCTTCCCTCGTCTCTCTCTACCAAACATGCCTAATGAGCTCGTGAGGCTGAACCCCGGAGACCCCTTCCGCAAGCTCATTTTTTCCCACTGCCCGGCATCTCTCCGGGCAACCTGAGAAAAAACGAGCTTAGTGAGCTTGACTTCTTCATTTATCACCTTTTCCTTTCCCTTTTTCCTTAACACTCTACTTAGCATCTTGCCGAAACGATGAGAGGGTGGTTACAGTCTTGTCATGCCATGATGAATTCATCGTCAATCGCCTCCTTTGTTAAGGTCATAATGAACCTCAACTGAATCAGGTGCCACTTCCCCTGATTTGGCAATTGATGTACTAATCTTAGGTTAGTGATTATGATTTAATCATGCTATTACCAGCTCAATCTTCTTTCAAGTTTATGGCCATGTACACTTCTCGCCTTTACATTCTCGATTATAACCATTCATGACAATATCTCAAAATTCTATTCTCCTACGTGACATGTTTAAAAATGCTTTATTGCCCATATATACAATTCTTCCTTGTTTATTCCATTCCTCATTAAGATGTAATCTTTCATAATTCTTTTAAGGCATAAAATTTTGAAAATTTTGAATCTTGTATCGATTCCAATCATTAACCTACTCTCCTTATAAACTAATATTCTAGTATTTGCTTAACTACCCCCCCCCTCACTTAATTATACTAACTGGCCTCAGTTAGTGTGATAAATTTTAAGGCGGTTACCATTAATATAAGTAGCTAAGGGTTGGCCTTGGAAATATTCCAGGTCACAAGATCCATTTTCGTAGGCTTTGACCACCTTATAGGGTCCTTGCCAATGAATTTTAAATTTTCCTGGAAATTTATGGAAAAGACTGTCATAATATAATAGAACCAAATCATTGTCCGCAATAATTTTGTTCTTCATTTTACTATTATAATATGTTTTGCGCCATTTTTGAATAGCCGCAATATTAAAATAAGCTTGTCCACGTATTTCATCTAATTTTTCTAACATGGCAATATGCTCATTTAAGAATTCGGGTTCATCGAGTCGTTCGTCAAGGGCTATTCGTAAGGATGGTAATTCCAATTCAATGGGTAAAATAGCCTCTTGACCATATACTAGTTGAAAAGGTGTAAATTTGGTAGTGACTTTGTAAGCAGTGCGATATGCCCACAAGGCATCCAGTAACTTAACATCCCAATCAACCATAGAGCCTTGGACTGTTTTGGTAATGATTTTACATAAGATACCATTAGTTTTCTCCGTTTGGCCATTTGCTCTTGGGTGGTATGGAGTGGTAAGTCGATGTTTGATCTTATATTTCTCGATTAATAACTCAATGACGTCATTAACAAAATGAGTGCCTCTATCACTAATTAACTCTCGTGGACAACCAAATCGTGAGAATATATTGGTTTTGAGAAATTTAGCAATTGCTTCTTTATCATCACGTTTAGTGGCTTCAGCCTCAGCCCATTTAGTGGCATAGTCTGTGGCAACTAAAATGTAACGGTGACATCTACTCTTACTAGGAGGATTAATAGGACCAAAAAAATCTATCTCCCATTTTTCAAAAGGTGCTAATGCTAGAATAGGGTGTAGTGGTAGCTGACGTGTCCATATGTTTGCCAACTCTTTGACACGTGTCACACTGTGTGTCGCAACCCTTGCTAGCTCCCCATTCCTAACTCGGTCCATTTTTCGATTCTAGCAAGAGTTACGACCGCTAACCCTTCGCATACCGCCATGCGAAAGGTTAGCTCCCAATACCGCGGACCCAACACTTAGTAAGAGGAGGACCAAACCTCCTACTTGGTTTTCGGGACTCACCGCTTAATCGGTAACCAATTCTTAGATGTGGACTTCCATCCATGGAAGTCCAATCTTATGTTGCACATCGTGTTGCCGGAGCAACACTACAACAACCCGAGCCTTACTAGGCAACTATGCCCTCACAATGGGCCAATGCCCTTGGAGGCCTTGCCGTTGGGCGTCGGGTGGGTGAGGCCACACCACCTCACCCATATAAGCCTCTAGGACTCTAGGCAGGACCCCTACCCCACCGTCAAGTATCCTTTTGTCTCTCCCCCAACTCTTGGGGCCAAGTAGACATTTTCCCTTAGCCGCTAGCTGCCTAGCAGCTTCAGAACCCCATAACTTCCTCATATCTTCTTTTATTCTAATAATAGACCACTCCATCGTAATCTACGTTTCACGTAGATCACGATGGACTACTCACTTGCCCCATTCGGACAAGTACAAAGGAAGTTATGCCCCTTTAAAGGTTTGCAGTCTCGGGAGCCACTCCCAGGCCATTGCTGTTGCAGGGCGCTGTCCCGAGACAGCACCCCACTCAACTTGCCATAACTTCTAGCTAACACCTCCAAATGAGGTGTTCTAAAGCATTCTAGAATTGGCACGCCATAAGCTACGCATAGCTTATGGCCTCACCCTCATGCCTCCTAGTCTCCGTGGGTGCGAGGCGTTCCCAACGCCCGGGGCCCCCACCCACACTAGGATCACTTGGGCCCTCTCACCAATGGCGCCACAAGTCCCGGGTGTCACTCTGGGGTCCCCCTTATGCCCAAGGTGTTTCGAGCAATCCTTATGGAGAGGTCCGCGACACTCACCCTCACCAAATGGAGTCGATGCCCTCATCGACTATACTCGTAGTCGGCGCATCAATTCTCAAGTTGCCATCCTCTATGGTGCCGCATTGTGTTTACCTTAGGGCGCGACCCCCCACAATGCATCCTCAAATTTGGCATAGTCCCCAAAGGTGTCGTTCCAAGGTGGTCCGTTAGCGACCTTGGATCTCTCATCCAAGGATCTAACCTTCACTAGACCCACCGACTTTGGGACTCACTTGGGTTGCCCCTCGGGGCTCCCCACTTAGGCTCCACGAGCCTAACTTGACACATCTAGGCCGGACCTCAACGCTTCCATTAAGTTGACTCGGTTGCAACTCCAAGGTGGCTTTCCATTGTTAAGCCACGTTCGATCGCACGGGGATGATGCCAAGTCCCGCCCGACTCGATTCCCACTTTGCCCTTTCGAGACATGGGTTCATGACTCCCATGCGCCAACTCTTGTTAGCTCACGGGTAGCACTTTTATGAGCACGCGCCATCACCTTGCCCCCGCCCGGACAAACCCATGGCTAAGAGGTTTCTTGGTTTTATCCAAGGCCCCTCCAAGCCATGGCCCCCAATTACTCGGCTTACCCAACCTAGTTTGGCATATCTATTCCTCCTCTTCCACTAACCAAGCACAAATACAAGACTAGGACCTCATCTCATACTTTTCTCTTTGTACCACTAGAGTTGAACTTTATTGCCTCAAGCCAAAGAACAAATACATGTTGTGGACGGCATTGCCTCGAAGCTAAGTGTGCTACTAGCGTCTCTCCTCCACTAAAGGAGATTGATGTCCTCATCAATGCCTACGTTTTATTTGTTGGAAACCTTTAGCCGTAGTTTCATCAAAGTGCTCCCCCAATTCCTTGGCGTTCACCATATCTCTTGCCACTATCCAAGTGGCTTCTTTCACATTGTATCCTTCTCATTTCACAAAGTACTTCCTTTCTTTTTGCTTGGGCTTCCTACACTTGAAGATGCCCTCTATCCCATATTCCAAATGACCTACTACAACGTCGGGAGGTGGCCTAATCACTTGCTTGTGATTGGGCCACAAGGTGTTTTCCTTGAATGACTTTAGTAATGTGACATGGAATGTCGCATGCACTTTGATCTCGGTGGTTACTCCAACTTATACATGTCCTTGAACACTCGTTCCACGATAGGCAACCGAATTTCAACTTTGGACATGAACTTTGGAGTGAGGCCTTCGGGCAAGGTTAAGTTGTTCACATTCAACAACACCTTTTGGCCCACTTCATACTCCACTTTGCGTCTTCCGGCATTGACTTGCTCTTTGTAGCGTTTTCGGGCTTCCTCCACCAACAACTTGGTCATCACCAAGACTTGTTCATGCTTCTTGGCCAAGTCCTACCCATCTTGGTTGAACTCTCTAGTGTTCAATGTGCCCGCTCGAGAGCTAGGTTAGTAGGTTGGAGCGCACTCCATAAGCCACCACGAAAGACGACCCCTTGGTCGCCAAGTGCGTGGCTACATTGCAACTAAACTCCGCTCGACCCACATAGTCCGCCCAATCTCCTTGGTCCGCCCCCACCAAGTTCCTCAAGTATTGCTTCAAGACTCCATTCACATGCTCCGTTTTTCCATCCGTTTGGGAATGGAAGGTAATGCTAAACCTTAGTTTCATTCGGACCTTCCTAGAGGAGTGCATCCAAAATGCACTTGTGAACTTTGGATCTCCGTCCCACACAATCACTCTTGGCAACCCGTGGTGCCTCGACCAACCTTTGAGAAAAGGCTATGCGGTCTCCAACGCGGTCACGGTTCCCACAATTGGCACCACATGTGCCAACTTGGCAAACCGCTCTACCATCACCATGATGGCATCACACCCTTGTGACTCCGGCAACCTTGTGATCAAGTCCATGCACACACTATGCCATGGACACATTATGCCATGCAAATACTATGCCATGGCCTCGGCGGGATAGGCAACGGTTGCAAGAGGCCGGCTTGCTTTTGGTAAGAGGTTCGGTTCACTTGGCATCCACCCAAGCCTTCACAAAGTGGGCTATATCATCCTTCATGACCGGCCAATGGTACCTCTTTGACACCACTTTATGGTGGTTTTTTTCTTCGCTATGGCCGGCAATAGGACTATGCTATTTTTTTCCTTCGAAACCAATAGCCTCACTTGCCTTGTGGCATATACACCCAACTTTGCTTATACTTGAGCAATCCGTCCACCGACATGACCTCTTTGAGCACCTTGCCTTTGCGAAGCTCACCTAGAAGCCTTTGTGCTTCGGGGTAGTTTATGAACCCCTCCCTCATCTTGCATCACAAGTTTCCTTCACCGGTAACCATTAGCCACAAGGTTTAGATGGTGCTCATTGCTTGGAACTCTTCCCATCAACTTAGCACATCCGGCACCACATCACCATGGCCCAGTTTGTGGACCAAATCCACCTTCATAAGTGCCAAAGTATCGTGCCACCGCAATGGCTTGACGCTCACTTGCACTTGTGTCTCAAAATAATTCAAGGAGACATCTTTCATATACACCTTGGTCTTGTGCAACCCCACATCGTGTTGCCACATCTCCAAGCAATGCACTACGGCGAAGAGTTCATTTTCATGAGTTGGCCGTCTCCTTTGACAACCATGGAGCTTCATGCTCCCATGTACAATGGCCATCCATCTTGCATCAACAATCCGCCAATGCCAAATCACTCGCCCCCGTATGCACCTCAAAAGGTTTGTCAAACTCCGCGAACTTGAGCACGGGCGGCAAAGACAACTTGCTCTTAAGCTCCCAAAAGGCTTGGTGACAAGGCTCATCCCACTCTTGGGATAGCCCTCTCTTAAACAATTCGGACAAGGTTCTAGCAACCTTAGATGTGGTTCTAGCAACCTTAGATAAGGTCCTAGCAACCTTACACAAGGTCCTAGCAACCTTAGATAAGATCCTAGCAACCTTAGATAAGGTCCTAGCAACCTTAGACAAGGTCCTAGCAACCTTAGATAAAGTCCTAGCAACCTTATATAAAGTCCTAGCAACCTTAGCGGCGGTGGTGGTTGGCTAGGCCAAGCAATGACCTAAGCCCTCTTTGGATCAAAGCCGCTTCCACTCTTGGATTACCTTGACCTTCCTCATGTCCATCCACCAACTTCATTTGTCACCACATAGCTCAAGACCTCAATCTCTCGTTGAGCAAAATTGCTTTCTAGTCCTTGGCGGTAACTTTTTGAACACCCCATTGGTGAGTACAACCTTGTACCTCACCAACAAATAACAAATGTGGTTTTCGGGGAGGCCCATTTTTCCTAGCCTCCCATGAGTTCCTTGGAGTTCCTCCAATGGAACCACGACATTATTTGTTGAATTCCTATTTGGTTCATTGAAACCAAATTCAACATAGGTACTCCTATTAGTGGAGTCTTTGTGAATTTCAAATTCACCTCTTTGCCATCACGGCACACCACAAGCACACTGGCTTGCGCCTCACATCCACCATGTGAGCTTCAAAGGAGGTGTCCTCCAAAATGAGGGCACCTCATCCATTTCACATATTGTGAAATATCCACAAATTCCATCATCCCACATTTCAAGGTCACATGCAACGCCACCTCCTTTGTTTCATGCGGTTTGCCCTTTGCGAACCGTACATTGATGGGCTTGCCGACTCTACTAATCGGCAAGCCCCAACACATTGTGAGCTTCCGGCTCACAAAGGAGTGTGTTGCCTCTTTGTGAACCCATGGGACCTTTCTTTCATTCATTTAAGCCTCAAGGTACAAAAGACTTGGCCTTGGCTTAAGGCTACTAGCCTCGGCCACAAAGCCACCCTCTAACATTTGGCACGCAGCACAAACATGAATTGCCTTGGTACCCCAATGCCACCTTCTAACATTCCGTCCGTGGCACAAACATGAATTGCCTTGGTACCGCAATGCCTAAACCCTAACATTCCGTCCGCGGCACAAACATGAATCGCCTTGGTACCACAATGTCACCTTCTAACATTTCGTCCGCGGCACAAACATGAATTGCCTTGGCGCCACAATGCTACCTTGTAACATTCCATCCGCGGCACAAACATGATTTACTTTG
The DNA here is from genome assembly GCA_964035585.1 of Polytrichum formosum. Classification (NCBI taxonomy): domain Eukaryota; kingdom Viridiplantae; phylum Streptophyta; class Polytrichopsida; order Polytrichales; family Polytrichaceae; genus Polytrichum; species Polytrichum formosum. The sequence goes on along the minus strand of OZ037935.1, from coordinate 43,447,105 downwards.
TTACCACAAAGCCATCTTCTCACATTCCATCCGCGGCACAAATATGGTTTGTCTTGGTGCCACAAACCAACCTTCTTCATTTCCAACATGGCGTGGCTTCCTTGCTTGGGTGCCACCTTTGTTGGAAGTTGTACCTTTGGCTTGACCTTTGTGTTGGTATGATAGTCCAAACTTCTTGCGCTCTTTGCCTCGGGACATAGCTCGGCTCAAGCCACTTTGTTGTGAGGCGCCACCCGACTTCGTTTTGAGTCCATCGGCTTCAATGCTCTCGGCATCTTGATGGTCCCCGCCACATCCTTGAAAAGCTTCGGGAACTTGAACAAGGTGTCCACCACCCACTTTGGCAACCCACCTAAGAAACTTGAACAAGGTGTCCACCACCACTTTGCATTTCTTAGCAAACCCGTCAATCTTAGGTGTAGCATTCATTTGGGTGTTAAAATTTCACACATAGGCCTTAAGAGACCCCATGTGCCTCAATTCCACCAAGTTCATTCCCTTACTCAATTCTAGGTATTTCGGCATGAACCTCTCAACCAACAACTTCATGAAGCCAACCCAAGTCAAGCTTGCCACCACTTCGGGCTATTGCACATTCTTGCTAGTCCACCACTCAAGCGCATGGTCTTTCAAAAAGGATAACCATTATGGCGACCTTGTCGTCCACCTCGGCCTTTGGACATCCATTTCCAACACAAATTCTTTCGCCTTTCTTGCTTGCCAAGCCCCGCAAAAATGCTTGGCATGCATGCCTTGGTCAACTTCTTTCTTGAAGAAGTAGGCCTAGCAACTTGCATCATGAGGAGCTCGACCATCTTTGTCTTATTGGCCCCTCTCATGCTTGCCACACTTGAGTTCTAAATCCATTAATTTCATGAACTCAAGCATTTTGAGTTGGAATTTCAATCCAACATCACCACTTTCCAAGCTCTCGGATGCATTCGGTAACCTAGCCCTCAAATTCCCTTTGAGGTTTGCGGGAGCCCTTTCAAGGCACTCCTCCATTCCGTCACCAAATTCACCATCATCCCACCATTCTCATTAGATTCAATGGCGGGGTCAAAATCCGCTTGGACATGATCTTTGTTCCAATTTGAGCCTCACAACCTTTAAGAAGCCTCTCGGGCTCACCATCATAACCCGCACGTTTGATAGCCATCACTTCCTCAAAATGCTAGCTCAAAGGTTGGAACCCTGCTCTGATACCAAGTGTCGCAACCCTTGCTAGCTCCCCATTCCTAACTCGGTCCATTTTTCGATTCTAGCAAGAGTTACGACCGCTAACCCTTCGCATACCGCCATGCGAAAGGTTAGCTCCCAATACCGCGGACCCAACACTTAGTAAGAGGAGGACCAAACCTCCTACTTGGTTTTCGGGACTCACCGCTTAATCGGTAACTGTGGGAGTCCGAAAATCCACGGAAGTACGGATTGGCTTCCGAACCGGGTTAATATCCGGATAATACCCAGAGATTGTTATTAAAGTAGGGTTTCCTAGGGTAGGTTAGTTGTTTTAGAAAATAAGGTTCTAGGCATCCGCCTTACGCGTTAAAATGGTTAAAACGGATACTTTGGCCGGACCGGAAATTAGCCTGAGAAGACCGTTTGGGAACGGTCCGGTCCGGAAGCGTCCGGACCGTTAAACGGTTACAACGGAATCCGAACGGTTACAAGGAGACGGTTGAGGAACCAGACCCGTTGGGAGATAGGGAAAGTACTTAAACGAGTTTTTCTCCTTCTCCGGGCCATTTGCGCGAGCGGCATTGTTGAGAGAACGAGTGGTGAGTTGCTTTTTCGAGTCACCAGCAGTTGGATTGCTGGGATTTTGTAGTGATTAGCGGGCAGAGTTCCGGAGGGAAGAATCCGGGTATTGTTGAGAGCTTTGTGCCGCGAAGTAAAATGTCGGAAGCAAGAGAGGGAGATGAGAGGGAGCAGGTCCCCATTCCAGTGAAACCCGTATCACCAGCCGTCCCAACGAGAGAATCGGAGTTAAATGAGCTGGTAGAGGATCTTAGCCGGATGGGTTGTGAGGGATTGCTCTCCAAGCCCTGGAATCTCAGGGCGGAGGCCACTTTGCGGGAATTCTTGTTCAAGAGGGTGTGAGGCCAAACCCCCCACCCTTAAGCGTCCGAAGTCCGAGTAGTGGGTTTGGGCTCACATTCCTCCGCGGTATTGGATTTGGACTTGGATGAGTCCATAGTGCAAGGTTCACCCTTCAAGTGGTCTTGGATTTAACTTTGGTCTTTGCTTCCTTTGTCTTGCCATCGCGAGAGTGCTCCACATTCTCCATTAATTTGTGCACGTGGTTTATTTTTAAAGAGAGGATGCAAGTATTAAAAAACACTATTCTCTATAGACAATCTCAAATACATTTACTTGTGAAAGCCACACATAACACTAACTAGCATAATGTAACTAACTACTTGTCTATGAGCTAATTAAGTAGGCTATCTACTAAGCTCCTTCATGAACCCATCTCTTTACTTTCTAATTACATAAACCTAGCTCCTTCATAAACCCAACTCCTTCATGAACCCAACTCCTTAGCTTCTAACTAAATAAACCCAGCTCCTTCGTAAACCCAGCTTCTTAGCTTCTAACTAAACAAACCCAGCTCCTTTATAAACCCAGCTCCTTCATAAACCCAGCTCCTTCATAAACCCAGCTTCTTAGCTTCTAACTAAACAAACCCAGCTCCTTCATAAACCCAGCTCTTTACTTTCTAACTAAACAAACCCAGCTCCTTCATAAACCCAGCTCCTTCATGAACCCACAACTTTGTAGTTGTAATCCCCAACTACCTCACTAATTATTCAAGCCCTTAACTAATCTTCCTACCTAATTTTCCTAATTCTACTAACAACCCCTTTCTAATCACACAATTCTTCTCTAATCCTAAAATCCTAAAATCCTAGAGAGGAGAGGGGGAGAGAGAATTTCCTAACTTCACTAAGACTAACTAATCCACACAAGTATATTTTTGCACTCATCACAACCTCAAGTGCTCAACTCTTAAACATGGAACTTGCAACCACGTGTATTCAAAACATGAACTTTAAGTACCACAAATTGGAATCATGAATTAACTTTAAAATCCTTCACGTCAACACTAATTCTACCAAGAGGTCAAGCCCTCTTCAAGGCTAACAAGCCTTGGCTCTCAAACTAAAAACTAAGCACACACATGTGCTCCAATATGGCTTCCCACACCCACACTTATAACTCGTGGGGTGCCTTGGAGCACAAAGGAAAGAGAGGATGAGTGAGGGAAGAATGAGGGATTATATAGTAAGCTTGAGGGGGTGAGCACCCTCAAGGCTCACGATAAGCCCTTGAGATTTCCTCCTACTTAGTAGGCGCCAATCCTATCTTCTAAGCCTTCCTCCCTCAAATGATCAACAAGGATCCTAATTCGAACATTTAACTAGCCTTGGCTTTCTACCTACCACACTTTACCAAACTTGGGATGCTTCAACCCAAACTTAGCCTCCTTCGCTTTCCGCCGCCATAACTTTCTCCCCTTACTTTCCCAAATCGTCGCTCACCACTTAATTCAAACCACGATGCTTAACTCGTGATTTGATTGGTGCTTTGAGAATTTGCTTATCCTCCACCTTGCATTCTTCCTTGGACCTTCCCCATTAAGTGGCCATGATGAGGTGGTCCACTTGTGCGCTCCATGTGATCACTCCATTCATCCCAATTCGAATGCACTTGCCTCTTGAGTCACTTTGGTTGTCTCCATCCATTTGTACTAGCCTACTCACTAACTACTCAATCCAAGTTCTCCTTACCTATCCTCATTCACTCAAATCCTTCCGAAGGTAAAAACACAATAACAACTCACATCCTAGCCTCTTACAACATGGTACTTCTAAGACTAACATTTCACTCTTTTTATATTTTTGTGAAGTAACATGCTACTTCAAAGTGCATCAACTAACGTTTCAAGGGTCTAAGACTAAATGTGGGCACCCTTTTGGGCTCACAGAGGGGCAACCAATGGTTTAGGACAGTTCGGCAGGATCCGGAAAAGTGGACATCAGAGGTATGGGCTGCAGTTTACGGATTTCCGCGAGGAAAGGGTGAGGGCTGGGCTAGCCGCAGGGATAATTTTTATTTAGGGAAATTCCGAACGGAGCCGGACCCAAAAGACGGATTCCATCCTGGGAATTGCCGGAATCACCGAGAGCGGAGAGTCATAGAATTCATCCTGCCCATCCTTAGTCCGGAAAAGCCTAAACGTCTTAGCATCACCATGGCCAATACCCTGTTTGGAGCAATGTCAGGGGTCCGAGCTGTAAATTGGGGTCGCTTAATTCAGGAATACGTAGAGAAGTCCATCCCCCACATTGGCCGGAAACCCTCCTATCTCTCTCCCTACATCCTCCATCTCTACCAGCACCAGGGCTGCATCAATGAAGCGGAAGAGGATATGCTGACGATTGCAGAGGACGAGGTGGCGTACAGGATCGATCCGGAAGCAGGGGTTGCAGAAGCCGGAACGGAAGATTCCAGTGACACAGCGGTTCCGGAACCGCCTTCCGCTCCGTCCCCTCCAAAAGTCCGGAAGCCAGTCTCACCACCACCACAACAGGAAGCCGGTACCAGCCGGGAAGTGCCCTGGAGAGACATCGACCTCTCCACGTTTGAGTTTCCGGAATCCCCCTTCAAGCGCGTCCGGGGAGAGTTGACGGCACTCCAGGAACAGTACTTCCGGATGGAGCACATCATTCGAGGAGTGAACCGGGCCTTGGACCACTGTGGACCCGGAAATATCCTCCGGGAATTGGCCAAGCGGACGGATCGGAAACAGGTGGAGACCCTGGAGACGGAAAAGACACAGCTCACAGCACAGGTGGCTGCTATGACCCGGGAGCTCACCCAGAAGAGCGAGGAGATCCGGAAGCACCAGGCGGAGCAAGCAGTAGTCCTGAGCCGGGTCCGGGAGTTGGTGGGTCATCCGGGAGAGGTCGTCAACAAGGCGCACCTCTATGACCAATTGATGGAGTCAGCGGATCCGTCTTCTGCCCGTCAAACACTGCAGATCCTGGTAAAATATTCCCGCTCGATGAAGGACCTGCTCAAGGAAATCCAGAAGCTTCTGCCCACAAGTGGTACCCCCAGACGGGTACTTTATCCGGGCCCACCCGGATCGCCAACGGGAACACTGTATGAGGTTGTAGGGGAGGTGGAGTTAGTTCAGGCCTCTCCAGCAGGTGCGGGACCCAGTCAGCCAGCCGGAACTCCCCAGCCACCGGAATCCGGAAGATTTCCGGATCGGGAGAAGACCCCTGTTCCGCAGCGGACACACTCCTCCCAGGTTCGACGGAAGAACACCGAACGGTCGGCCAGATCAGGACGAGGGCAATCACCAAATCCGGATCGGGGCAGGACATCAGCTCGGTCCAGAACACCGGAGAGGGCCAGGACTCCAGCACGAATGAGGACGCCGGATCGGACGAAGTCTCCGGATCGGGGTAAGGCACCCATGTCGCCGGCCGCTCCATCGCCTGCTCCGGAGTGCATGATCGTGGAGCAGTGGGCACCTGCACCCTCACGAGCAGTGTCCGCCAGAGGTCCCCGAGCGACTTCAGCTTCCACCGGCCGAAACAGGGAGAGAACCACCGGAGGCGATCCCTCAGCCGTCCAGCGCCCTCGGAAGGCGAAGAAGGCTTCCAGACCAGCGCGATCCGGATCGGGTGACGGATCGGAGGAGGATCCGTCCACTGCAGGAGACTCCGAGGAAGAGATCGCTCCTTCCCCAAACATGCGAAGGGTATTTACGAGGCTGCAAGAGCGTCGACTTTTGACCCCCGGGGGAGGCTCCTCCGCCATCAGTGGGCCCGCGAGTCACACCAAGGACGAGACGGCTTCGAAGAAGCATCGCACCAGCTAGAGTAGGCTTAGGCATGCAGCTGTAGTTAGATCAGAATTAGGAAAAGCAGGAATAGGCAGATTTTGACTTTTGGCAAACTTGTAATTCAAAATTCTGTCAGCGCAAAAAGCGGATCGAGATCCGGAATTTCCGCAAAGGGCGAAGTTCCGGATTTCTCGCAGTTAGGGGTTTTCTGAGGGCGGCCAACTTCGCCGCCACCATCAGTTAGGGATTACAGCCTCTACTTAAGGCTGAATAAAGGGCAGGAGAAGGGTTCCCTTCTCCATTGTTGTATGTTGTTGCTCCCCACTCAATAAAGCTCTAGTTCTCAATCTATTCTGATTTGTTTTGTGCACGGACTGTTAGGAGAATGTTGCAGATCTAGAGGGAATGAATGAGTAGGGAGTACGGATAGAGCAAAGGAGAGGAAACCCGGATCAGATCCGACTGCAGTACTACGGATCCTTTCTGAGTGTAGTGGGAAGGAAACCTCATTATTCCGGATGTCTGGGTAACGCCCATGTGAGATAGCCGTTGTTAGGACTGGGTAAGATCAGGGAGGTGCCGGACTTACGCCATCCGATCTTCTGAAGAGGTCTCACTGTCCTTGGGCGGGACAATCCGGAAAGTGGTACGGATCGCCCAGTTATCTCAGATTCAGTAGAGCCTAAGTTCGCTGTAGCCGGATCGGTCTGTCGGAAGGAGGAGGGAAACCGGAACGGTTAGGATTCCGGCCCGGAGGATCTCTCCGGCGTGTAGTGGGAAAGAAACCTCATTATTCCGGATGCCTGGGTAACGTCCATGTGAGATAGCCGTCGTTAGGACTGGGTAGGATCCGGAGGTGCCGGACTTACGCCATCCGATCTTCTGAAAATGTCTCACTACCCTTGGGCGGGGCAATCCGGAAAGTGGCACGGATCGCCCAGTTATCCCGGATTGACAGATCTCCGGACGAATCTTGACCTTTCTGTCGTTGTAGTTCCGGTTCACCATCCGGATCCTCTGTGTGACCTGCCAGGAAAGATTAGGCCGATCCGGACTGGTTGTGAGAGAATCCGGATTATGACCATACAGGGACGTCTTCGCCGGATGAACCCAATCATCATTGGAGGTAGGATATAGGTAGGTAGATATTGAGGAGAGAGTTATGTAGGAGTAAGGCTTATTGGTAGAGGTTCAATCCGGAAGGCAAGTCCCGGGATAAGGACTTCCAAAGGGCCATCCGGATCCGGAAAGCAGATCCGGCCGGTGGTCGACTTTCGAGCAGGAAAAAAGGGTCCTTGACATCCTGCACTTCACAGAATCCCTGGACGATACTCGGATCATCCGGACAGACCGGATTAGGCACTGAAAAGCGCCTATCCGGAACTTTTGGTGTCCGTGTGCTCCCACAGTAACCAATTCTTAGATGTGGACTTCCATCCATGGAAGTCCAATCTTATGTTGCACATCGTGTTGCCGGAGCAACACTACAACAACCCGAGCCTTACTAGGCAACTATGCCCTCACAATGGGCCAATGCCCTTGGAGGCCTTGCCGTTGGGCGTCGGGTGGGTGAGGCCACACCACCTCACCCATATAAGCCTCTAGGACTCTAGGCAGGACCCCTACCCCACCGTCAAGTATCCTTTTGTTTCTCCCCCAACTCTTGGGGCCAAGTAGACATTTTCCCTTAGCCGCTAGCTGCCTAGCAGCTTCAGAACCCCATAACTTCCTCATATCTTCTTTGATTCTAATAATAGACCATCCATCGTAATCTACGTTTCACGTAGATCACGATGGACTACTCACTTGCCCCATTCGGACAAGTACAAAGGAAGTTATGCCCCTTTAAAGGTTTGCAGTCCCGGGAGCCACTCCCAGGCCATTGCTGTTGCAGGGCGCTGTCCCGGGACAACACCCCACTCAACTTGCCATAACTTCTAGCTAACACCTCCAAATGAGGTGTTCTAAAGCATTCTAGAATTGGCACGCCATAAGCTACGCATAGCTTATGGCCTCACCCTCATGCCTCCTAGTCTTCGTGGGTGGGAGGTGTTCCCAACGCCCGGGGCCCTCACCCACACTAGGATCACTTGGGCCCTCTCACCAACGGCGCCACAAGTCCCGGGTGTCACTCCGGGGTCCCCCTTGTGCCCAAGGTGTTTCGGGCAATCCTTATGGAGAGGTCCACGACACTGTGTAGCATAAGTGACACAATCATTAAATAGGGTCGGCCACCAATATCATGCTTGTAAGATCTTTCTAGCAGTGACATTGCCCGCAAAATGACCTCATGCGGGGTCACTATGACATCCCTGTAAAATTAAAGGTATTTCTGAACTCATAATGCATCGTCTCAATACACCATCCTTGCCCTTCTTATATAAGGTATCGGCAATGATGAAGTATGGAGTTGCTTTGAATATTCTTAGAAAAGATGGAAGAAGGACACCCAAAAAAATGAAACCCAAAACAAAGAAATGAGGAAATCCAAAAGAGAAACCAAGCGTCAACCCAAGCCCACCTCCGTGACAGATTCAGGGGAGCCAGAGGACATGGAAATTTGCCGAAGATGCGCAGAACCGCACTCCAAGAACAACTGGCCAGTATGGATACTTCCAGAGAACCCAGAGTAACCAAGAACATGGCCAGCCGACTGGACAGCGGGTGACGTTGGAGAACCCATAATATTGGCAATTTTCTGGGACACCTGAAGGGGCATCGTGGAATCACCTCTTTCCTTTCTTTTGAGTGGCCTTCTTTTCTCTGATACCTGAAAAAAATGGGAACACCGTGAGACGCTGGGCAAAGCATCGGGAGGTCTCCCGATGTCAATACTTGGGTTGAAACTCAGGCGCTCTATCCACATCATCTGGCTTAAACCTCCTGGAGTAGCCAGCCATAAGCTTAACGTAGCGAGAGTCAGACTTACGAAGCTGGGCCTTTCCATCCGGGAGGGGGTTCTTTTCAACAAACTTTCGCACATCCATGTTTGAGGCCAAGAGATTTTTCAACCAGTCAAACAAAGTCCGGAGAAGGTAATTATCCTCATGTAGAACTTCAGGCCTAAACGTGGGAGGATGGATGGTCTGACTCCAGTGGTTAGGACAATTTTTATTCGGAGAGTCATCAATAAGCAAAACATTACGTAAGGTAGCATTAGGAAGTTTTTTGGAAACCCTAAGTGTGAGATCCTTCATCAAAATGGGTTGGTCGGGATTATCCCTATGCTTGGAGACAGTGCAATGATCCTGATAAAAGAATCCATGGTTATCAAGGGGAATATCAAGGCGACCAAGCTTGAATCGCCTGCAATCCTATATAAAAGCATCAACCATCTACAAAGCTTTGTGCTTCCGGGTTGAAGTTCAGAACAAGACGTCAGCCTTCTCGTACAACCAATCTAGGAGTTCACGGGCACCACTCCGCAAAAGGTCTTGTCATTTTTGGTACGCGGTTTAGAGCAAAGGAGCCCGTTGAGATCAAAGACTAGGAAATATCTTACCGATGGCAAACTAATGGACTGCGGAGGCAAGTCAGTCGTTGCTGCAAGACAATGGAACATAATTTCAGAAGAAGGTTACATGAACCTCATACAATAAAATTATATCTATGGAGATCCATCATCGGGAGACCTCCCGGTTGTGAGCCCAAAATGGTGCCCACATATGTTCTTAAGTCTTTGAGACCATTAGAAGTTATGTTTTAACGGTTATTAATCATTCACAAAAATATAAAAAGAGTGAAGTGTGGTGTGGATTAAGTTTAGACATTAGGGGGTGTGGTGTGATTGTCCCAAGGTTTAAGTTCAATGAGGTAATGCCTTGACTAGGTGAGTATGGAATAAGGTGAGGCGAGAGGGGATCCGCGGGTTAAATGCCCACATTAGGATCCACCTTGTTGGTTTAGGAATGGAAGAGCCTTGTGGATGGGATGAGTCCCTACTTAGAAGGAGAAGGTTAAGGGGTTGTGATTGGAGGCTCTAATCCTCTCACCCTATCCTTACCTCATGCCCTCTCTCCCTCTCAACTCACTATATAAGCCCTCATTCTTTCTTCTCTCTTCCTCTTTCTTTCATACTCTTTGACACCCCACGTATTATAAGTGTGGGTGTGTAGGAAGCAAGATAGGAGCACGTGTGTGTGCATGGTTTTAGGGTGAAGAGCCAAGACTAGTTAGCCTTGAGGTGGGCTCGACTTCTTGTTAGAAGTAGCTTGGGTTGGAAGAATTTAGAGTGTGATTTATAGTCTTCAAATTGTAGTACTTGGATTCATGATATCCATACTTATAATTATTTAGACTTACAAGGTTATGTTTATGAAACATTGGATCATTTAGTTTTGTTGGACTTACAAAGTTACATTATTGAAGTAGGTGAGCTTGTGTGTGTGTGGAGTAAGAGAGAGGCACGTAGGTATGCGAGGTTATAAAGTAAAAAAATGCAGATTCAAAGGGAACAGCGTAGAATTGCGACCATATACTTTTTTGCAGTGGAAATATTATTGCATAATCATGTAGAGGACTTCATTACCTATCCATGGATACCAAGAACTCATTTTTTGGACTTCATATGAATTTTTGAGAGCCAAAAAACCGAGACTATGTCCAAACTTCCAAAAAATAGTGAAAAAGTGCAGATTCAAAGGGAACAACGTAGAATTGCGACCATATACTTTTTGGCAGTATAAATATTATTGCATATTCATGTAGAAGACTTCATTACCTATACATGGATACGAAGAACTCATTTTTTGGACTTCATATGAATTTTTGAGAGCCAAAAAACCTAGACTATGTCCAAACTTCCAAAAAAATAGTGACACACTCTTATAGTTTTTGACTTATGATGTTTAGACTTAAAGTGTTGGATTCATTAGGTAGGAAGGGGTTTGTGTAACTTTTGAATGTATTGGTGATTGACCATTGAGATAAGTGTTTTTAAACACTCGCACTCTTTTGGTTGAAATAATTATACATTGAACTACCGAGGAGGGAGTTATTATGTGTCAGTCCAACATTTCACACTCAACACTATATTCGTTAAATTGAGACTTTTCGGGTATTTTGAGACTTTTACAAACATAAGAACAAGGATAAAATGGAACACATATTGGTTGCCAACACTTTCAAGCGGGTGTTCATACCAAGAATTCCATTAATAACTCATATTTGTGATGGTTTGGGTAGGGGAACCCAAACCATAGACCGTATTGCAAGTAAAATGTAATATTGCATGCAAAATATGGTAATTGATATTTGTGATAGTTTGGGTAGGGGAACCCAAACCATAGACCGTATTGCAAGTAAAATGTAATATTGCATGCAAAATATGGTAATTGATATTTGTGATAGTTTGGGTAGGGGAACCCAAACCATAGACCGTATTGAAGGGAAATCTTATAACACTCATATTATTGCAAATAGAATATACAACATATGGCATGTAAGTTGAATAGCATGCCAATGCCACAAATGCATTGGATAGTATCGTCTAAGATTATCCCGTCCACGTGCAACGCTACAAATACGATGGCTATCTAGACTTGGAGACTGCATCTTTCTCTTTTGCCGCCGCTTCTTTTGCTCGCATCGCCGCAATGTTCCGGAAAATCTCATTTCCGCGACTGTAGCCGTGCTTTGGATGCGAGTCTACCATAATACATGTAGGGTTCCGTCGACCGCCCGAACTATAGGAGGAGGAATTCGAAACCGATGAAGTAGATTGTCTGGAGTTCCTCATCATGGCGTACTCTCGCTCCAGCGCAATGGCCTCGAGCGACCGCGGAGGTTTAGGTACCTGCCACCGATTTTAGAAAACACGCGAACATGTGTTAGTTTGGGTAGAAAGACCTAAACATGTCGCACAAATCGCTTAAGGATAGAACGATTGTAACGTATGGTACACCAATGGGAAGGGGGGCCTTACCTTGGCACGACGGGCATTTGCGTCCGAATTCGCGGGTGAAGGCAAGGCGTCCCGCGAGGGAGTAGGTAGGGATGCGCTCTTCGTAGGTCGCGCGTCCATACATAGCCGCCGTTGAGGTGTAATACCCCCAGTTGGTTTAGTGGGAGACGGACGGACAGAGTCGCGATCGACGCCCTTGAGCGGTGACGGGGACGGCGATTGTCGGAAGATTTGCTTGGGCGGGGGGCTATCGACGACACCGGCATCGAGAGGCTCCTTTGAGTAGTCGATGGTAGACGCGGCGTCGTAAACGGTCTCGTAGATGAAGCTTTCCAAGTTCGACTCACTGACGACATCAATAGAGGGCTCCAAGGGCTGGCGCCAAAATGGGGACAAAACAAAACCCAAGGGAAGAGGGAGAGATAGAGCGTGTGAAAATCAAGATACATGTGAAGCATATAATTTACACAAAAGTTTGTGAACGCACGCACATACATACATACAAACATAATAGACAAGTCAAAGGAGCTTGTTATATTTCGCGTGAGTGACCAACTCATTGTACAAATGGTCTTGAGGTTCCAAACGCCTCTCGCCGAAGGGATTATGCCTAAGATAGTCCTGTACCCCCATTCCACTACCCGTGAGCTCTAGCAGGTATTTACCAAGGTCTAACAAAAATTTGTCCCGGACTTTCTCGATCGTCCACGTAGGGCAGACTATGAAGCTGGCCGTAGGGTTCAAAACGTTTTTGGCAGCGCTGTCGTCCACCATGAGAGTGTTCTCGCGGGTGGGACGGACGTCGTAGGGGACGCCTATCAAAGACGGCCGCTGGTCCCACAAAGCTAGTCTAAGGATCTTGAGGTATTGGGGGGACGCGGGGTTGTTCGGTTTCTTTACAGTCTTGCGGTCCGGTGTGTACAATGTTTTACATGCGTCCTGTGCTAGGACTAAGCAGGGGGGCTCGATGCCCTTGAAAATGAACTCCACGACCGCATTGGTGTTCTCGGCCGTCATGGAGCTCCACACGACCACCCACCATTTTCTTTGGATGGTCTGTAGGAAGCGCCGAAGACCCGGCCGCAGGTGGACGAGCTTGCTCTTGATGTACGTGGGCGGCCCATCGTAATTCGCGTCTTCGGGCTTGCAGTAGGGGACCGTGGGGACCCTTGGACAATACACGCATTGCACCAAGACCCCGTTGAGGTCTAGTACGACGAAACGGGTCTTAGGTTGCAAAGGCCGCGCGGGTAAAGGGGGTGGGGCCATCGCGCTACCCTCCTCGCTTCTTGGAGAGGACCGGCGGGGAGCCGCGACGCTAAGCTCCGATCCCTGTGAAGACGAGCGAGATAAGGCGGGGGAAGACTATGTCATTCTATGTCCAATTAGAGAAAAATACGTATATATATTTATGTGCAAAATACAAGAACCACTATACATAGGTGGCCATACAAATCCAAAGGGGGGGAAGGGGGGCAAGAGGACACAATATGCATTTGAACACGAATACAATCATAATGGCACAAAAGATAATTTTATTGTTACAATGCTCTATGTACAAAATCCCCAGTGGGGGGGGGGGGCGAAGCCGCGTTGAACGAGCCGCTCAAACTATCCTAAGACAATCTACAAAATTGTGTGCGCGCCTCCATGTTCCGAATAAAATCGCGGGGGCCGGGGCGACGGTTGCGAGCGTGGCAGAAAAGGAACGGGGGTGAAGGGATTCGACAGCGGGGTGGACCTGGGTGGGGGCAGTTCCTCCTAGCTAAGGAAGACATGACCAAGGGCAACAAGACAAAGGACCAGGAGTTTGGGTCGGGCGACCGAAACTGGGGAGGTCTCAGTGTATTACCTCGCCCTGGTCATGCCTGGACGCCATGGAAGGCTCCACCGCCACCGCCGGTCCTCCTCTCTCGCCAACGCCTTCTCCGACGTTGTCAGCACCCCTCTCCTGCAAGCGTTCAGTGTCAGGCCCTTCACCTAACCCAACCTCCGCATGTGCATCATGCATAGGTTCATCGATTGGGATAGGTGTAGAGGTATCACCAGGCCCTTGGGGACCTTCAACATCTGGCATGGGTGAGTCTTTGTCAGACCCATGCTGGTCCACTGAGGACTGAGCGGCCACGGGGTTTCGGTCGTCCGACCCAAACTCCCCCCCATCCTGAGGTGGGCCTTGTTGCATTGCGAGGGGGGCTGGGTTTGGGTCGGACGACCCAAACATGTGCGGGTCGTCCTGCTGATGAGGGGGTGGTAGGACCAGTGGCGGCCGTAGTGGTGGGGGGGTAAGGGGTCTAGAAGACCCGGCCTGGCGCCAGAGGTTGGGGTCATCTACTTGTTGGACCGGTGCATAAGGATGCACGTGGGGTCCAACCATGTGCTGGAAGCTGAATGACCCTTGCGAACCCGACGGTGGAGGTATGCTCTGAGGAGGGAAGTTGGGGGGCAAGTGTGGAAACGAGCCCGGGGGGGCCATCATCATGCCCTGCGCCCACATGCCTTGGATCACTTGCGTGATCATGTCAATGCTAGGCGGTGGTTGCGCCATCGCTCGTTGGCGTTGTTGCTCCAACAACATCGCCCTCAGCTCTGCAACTTCGTTCCGCACCGAGGGTTCTTCGGCAGCGGCCCTTTGCAAGCGGATGCGCTGCTCTTCCTCCCTCAACATCTTCTCGTTCGCCTCTTGGACGGTGAGAACCTCGGGCTTCACCCTCACCATCCCTGCGAAGGCACCGGGAGAGGGAGGGTCCGACCTGAGCCGTTTCGCGAGCTCCATGTCGTCCTCGTCCTCGCTGCTGATGGCAATTGTCTCCTCTACAGCATAGTCGCTATAGAGTTTCTTGCCCTTGATCTTCCTCCTCTCCCTGAAAACCTCAGTCGCATCCCTCGAGTACATGTCGCGCGCATCGTCCACTGTGAGGACGGGCACCAACTTACTCTGCGGAGTTGCAACCCGCATTGCCTTCTTTCGTTGAGGGGCTTCAGATTCTTGAGTGAAGCCCGTTGCCCCTTCTTCAACCTCGCCTTCCTGCCTAGGCTCTTCTCCCTCTTCCTCCTCCTCCCCCTCCTCCTCCCCCTCCTCGTCACGAGGCCCTCGAGAAGACTGACCTGGATGCACTTGGACCAGAGGCTCTGGTGCTGCATAAGGAACCATCATGGCCAACTCGGCTGGGTTGACACGCCTAGCCCTATCCTGTGGGCTCTCACCCCCTTCCACAGTCTCCTCGGCGTAGCTCCCAGGAATCCAGTCCAATATGTCCATCTTCTTGGCCAATGATCTCTGGTTCTTGTAGAATTGCAGGTCAGAGGCGTCCACATAGCTGTAGACATTCAGGCCCAGCATCTGCATAACCACACTTGATATGTTAGATGGCATACAATATTATCGAAAGCTCAAAATATCAATGCAAACAGGAAAGCATGGAGTGCTTATAGTTTGGGTCGAGCGACCGAAACTAGGAGTGCTCATAGTTTGGGTCGCTCGACCCAAACTAGCTCATCAAATAGTGCGAGAGAGCTCACCATGCCAGCGAAGATGGGTTTGGTGCCGCCGAAGATGTTGAATATAGCGTCCCCTCTCCTCGTCAGAGCCCTCATTATTCGCAGATAGAATTCCATCCGCAACTCGTCCGCAGGGTACATTGCATACTTCGCCTCGTCGTACAATGACTTGCTTGCACCCATGCCGTCCCGAACTTGGAACAGTTTCTCCATTCGGGTTAGGGGGTGGCTGGGGTCCTTCAACAGGTTTGCTTTGAAAACAAAGTACAAACACAACAAGCTCAGGACTTTAGTTTTCTTGTCCTTGAGTGTTGTGTACACCCCCTCCGCCGGTGCAGGAACGTAGTGCGACTTGGACACCGCGTAGTCAGGCTGCAACTTCTGAACAAGTTCAAACACCTGCTCTGCTCGCCTGTCCTCTACTATCCACAACCAGACATCAACCTCCCTGAGCCTGGGGCTGGCATAGTCCAAGAACTTAGGCATGAACTCCCCGTAGAAGGGTGTGCTCATTGTGCCCTCAAACTCATGGCCAGGAATATTGCGGAAGTCTATTAGGCCAAAGGGGAACCGTTCCGCAGCGTTTACTCGTATTTGCTTCCTGGATTCAACGCCCGGCCACCCCTGGATTTTGAGTGGCTTGAAGGAGACAGGGTTGAAAAACGCGTCTCCTTCGAAACTAACAATCCTCTTTTCCTTTATGAAGTTGGAGAAGGCAAGCATGGTGTGGGCGGGAAGAGGCAGGTTCTTGTTGTTCTTCACCATTTTTGACTTCAGAAAGTCTTCTCCCGCCTCCCTCATCAGAGCCGCCATTGATGCACTGGTGAAGTTGTATTCAGCCTTGAACGCTCTCCAGTTCACCTCGTTCATCTCGTCCTCCTTGAATATTAGTTTTTCGGGAACTAGCTTGTGCAGCTCCTCGACGATTGTCGTCTTCTTCTTCCTATATTCTGCCCACTCCTTCAATGTGTAGCACGAAGGAACAAAGGACTTCGGTTTGGTGAAGACGATTTTCGGATGGTCCCAAAGTCTTTTTGCAGTCTTCTTGTTGTGCAACATGTGGGTTGCCGCCTTCTCGATCTCGGACTCCATAAGACCCTGCAGACTTCTGAAGAACTCTCTCAGAAGAGGTCTCAGCGGTTTGAATTTGGGGACCTTGTTGTACTTCTCGAGCGTGTCGGGATCGATAAGATCCCCGGTCTCGTGCCTCTCGAACAGGGTCTTCCATTTCTGCCAAACCGCGTCGGCTGATGTGATCAAGTAGATCTCTCCTCTCAGCTCTTTGTACTTCTTCTGCTTGCGGCTTGAATTGTCGATCGAAGAGAACTTGTTGATCATGTGGTACTTGAATTGCTGCATAAGAGCACAGAATCTGTATTAGTTAAGAGTATGGACTGTCCACTTACAGAGGAAATATGAAGCAGAAATATGAAGAACAAATCCAGAAGTTTGGGTCGAGCGACCGAAACTATGTAGCAGTTTCGGTCGCTCGACCCAAACTATGGGGTGCCTAGGAAATCTCACCTCCCACTTGGGATTCTTGGCTTTCGCATTCTCCCTTTCTCTTTGAGGTCTTCCGTAGAACTCCCACACCTCCCGCGAGGCCATGATGTTGCGAATCCACGATGCCTGGTATGGCCGCAACTTATTCGTTTTGTTGAAATAGCGGGATATGTCGCTGAGCCGCGTTTCGTCGTCAGACCAGACGACTAGCGCGTCCCATACCTTCACTTTCTCCTTTAGCCGATTGGGGTCATCCCAATTGGTCTTGGTCTGCAGTTTCTTAGCTGCCTCGACACTGTGCTGACCGTCAATCAGCCAAAAATCGCCTTTTGCTATGGTGTCCCACATATCTGGTGTGGGCATTTTCTTGTGCCCCTGAGGCATGAGAACAAGAGTCTGCTTGTCGAACTTGAACTGCTCTCCAAGCATCTTGGTGAGAAGCCATTCCACATATGCGTCTTCCTTCGCACGAACGCACATCTCCGGGGGAGCAAGGTGGCATTGGGAGATGTTCACCTTAAACATGAACTCCCTGCCCATAAAAAAATACTGTAAGCACTTTGTCTCGAAGGTCTCATTGATCTTCGTGATCTCCTCCGGCTCCACCTCTTCTCCGGCCTTAGGCATTTTCAGCTCAGGCGAAACAGGCTCCTCTGTCATGGCAGAGGACGACTCTCTTTGTCTCTTGGACGGTGTAGTCTGCCGGCTTTGGGATGGCGTTGGTGCCTCGCTATCCGCCGGGGTTGCTGTAGGAGTTGTTCTCCTGGAGTCAGCGGGTACCGGACGGGGCTTCCTCAATGTTTGAGGTCTTGACGACCCTGCGCCCTCTTCGACAGTTGATTTGCGCCTCGTCGCGACAGCAGGTTTTGACTTGCTTTGCGCCTCCTTGTTGATCGCGTTGATTGCCTGCTTCAGCTTTGTGAATCTCGTGGCAATCTTGGTGATTGAAGTGGCTCCATCCACGAAGATGGCCTCCGGTTTGATGACCTCCGGCTCCGCGCACTGCTCCCTCAAGTACGTAGGATCAAACGGCTGGGCGACGTCCTTCATGAATACATGCGCGGTTTGTTGGGATGAATTCTCCAGGATGATGTCCACATGTCCTCCTAGAGCCTGGACCGATGAAACCTCCCATCCTGTCACAAGAGCCCATGTGAAAGACTCTTCTGTGCCGACTTTGAGGGCGAGCAAAATTTTGAATTGGGCTGCCTTGACCACAGAAAAAGACCATGCGACGAGAATGTCCTCCTTTGGCACGTAGGACTCATCCGTCGGTGTCTCGTACTCCTCGACTATCTCGAATGGTGCCAGCTCCAACCATCGTTCTCCAGGTCTTTTCTTGGGAGGCATCTGCAAGGAGAGGTAGATATGTTAGTTTCGGTCGGGCGACCCAAACTATTAACCCTCTTTTGAGCACATTTGTGTTTTTAGTAACAATTACTCACTCAAAGATATCGTGTAATGTGATAGAGGTTAGATATTTCGTTGTTTTTTAGATGTATGAGTTGTCTTCTGTAAGATTAAAATATTTTGTTATAGATAGCAGAAAAACACGCATAGTTTGGGTCGCTCGACCCAAACTTTGTGTCCTTATATATAAGTTATCTATGGCATCTAGTCCTTTTATATATTATCATGTAGCATGTGATTGGGACTTTGGGTCGTTCCACCCAAACTCGTCATGAGGTTTGGGTCGAGCGACCCATACTCTTCTGGAGTTTGCTTTTATGGGTCTAAAATTGTCAATAGTTTGAGTCGCTCGACCCAAACTCTGCAGCTGGTTTCGGTCGCTCGACCGAAACCTGCAGATTAGTGTGGATTGTTCAGCCCAAACAGTGCTGCTGGTTTCGGTCGATCGACCGAAACTAGCTGCAGAGTTTGGGCCGACCGACCCAAACTGCGCTGCTGGTTTTGGTCGTTCGACCGAAACCAGCTCAAGGGTTTGGGTCGTCCGACCCAAACCAGCTGCAGGTAGTTTGGGTCGGTCGAACGAAACCAGCTGCAGGGTTTGGGTCGCTCGACCCAAACCCTGCAGCTGGTTTCGGTCGACCGACCGAAACCATTAACATTGTTAATTATGCAACATATACTATATTTAGAGTGGGCTTAAGAGTTTGAGAGTGAGGTTTGAGTCGTCTCTCCAAACTGTTATGAATAATGAGTTCTCTACAATGTGTTTGCGCAGCATATACAATGCTTATGCATTGTAGATGCTGCGAAACACTAAATGAGTTGGGTTAAGAAAATACCTTTCTTTGCAACCTAATGAAGAACCTGCTGTTGGAAGCTGTTCCAACAAGCTGGTCTTACTTGCTGATTGTAGAAAGGCTTGAATCTGGAAAACTGAAAACGCTCTGAACAACTATAATTTCTCCAAAACTAAAAAGGAACTGGACAACTGATGTAGTTCTCACAAACACTCAGGAACAAACTTCTCACTCTTCACAATCAATCACAATCAAGCTTTCACAATCAAGCTTTCACAATAAAGCTTGAACAATCACTCACAAACAAGCTATGCGAATATACACTGATTGCTCACAAACAATGTAACCCTGAAACTCAAACACCTGAAACTCACACACCAGAAATAATGCACTCAATTCACAAACACAAAGACATTCTGTTGATTCAAAGCAAACGCTTTGATACAAAAACAAAACTACAAACCGCATGCTACACTCTTAATGCACACAATACACTCAATGCGCACTCAATACACTCAATGTGCACACAATACACTCAATGCTTCACTCTCAATGGACCAGAGGGAGGTATAGGAGAAGAGGAGAAGAATCAGAGAGAACAACAATGAGGAAAAGCGCCGCTTAGCGAGGGCGGCGCTACAAGGAGAGAAGGAGAGAAAGGAGAAGGGGAGAGGGAAGATGCGTCGGGGAAAGGGTGGAAGCTTGGCGCGGAGGTGAGAGAGAGAAAGAAGGAGCGGAGGGAAGGGGTTAGAGAATGTGGGAGGGGAAAAAGACACGAAAGGGTGGGACCCATTCGGGAATGGGTCCGGCCTTTCGTGTTCGATGGACGCATGGCCGCCACGTGGAGCGGCGGCGCTCCATGCCCCAAACGCATACCCAATCTGGGCCATTGGAGCGCCTCTGGCCCATCGACGGTCCATAAGCCTCGCAAGTGGGTGTCCTTTAGCCACCTATCCCAAACCATTATTGAGGACACTCAATAATGGTTATAGCCTAAGGTACTGCACAAATGTAACACCTCCGCCAACTCGAATAATGATGGTTTTTATTTTAATGGTCCCCCGTAAGATTTGCTAGAATCAAACATTGAAACTGTATTAGTTTTATAATTTTAGTAATCTACACATATGGAATGAATCGATAATGATACATACTATAATCTACCCTCTATAAATGTTAACCCTCGGGAGTGGATCAAAGTTAACAATTAACAATTATGAAATTACTTTTTGAGTAATAAAAATCTTGACATTAATAAATATAAGCAATTGTGAAGAGTCCTTGTGGGAGAATACTATTCATACAATTGCAAAACCAACAAAACTTTATTGAATATCAAGTTCACAAATCACGGGTGAAGTATGGATCAATTATGGTTCTTTGGTGAGATTCATATGCATGCCCAACTTGCAAATATTTCTCAATCTACACCATAAACCCACATATTTGGACACAAAACAAAAACGTGATTGCATGTACCTTCGAATGACACCAAAACTAGATCGCAAGTCATTATAAAATGGAATAGTATGGTTGTATTTCAATAGTTTACATTTATAGAGTCAAAGTTACAAAGACGGGAGTACCATTTTGTTAATAGTTAACACGTTTAACATTTATAGTGTGCAATATGTGGGGAGTAGAAGAGAGTTAACATTAATTTTAAAGAGGGTTAACACTTATAGGTGTAACATTTATTGAGGGTGGACTGCATACTAAGAGGAGTATTTGATAATTATATTGCAATCGTCATAGGGAAGTCCATGATGGTATAATATAATTATGGCAACCATTTACACATTGAATGGTTTAGAGTTATGTATTGCAATTATATACGATGGTTGTTGGTAGAGGACATGGCTCTAGCTTGAGATGGTGGATTGTACCATGAATTAGGATACTCAAAAAGCATTATACATAAGGTACTCCACAAAATGAACACATTTGCCAACTCTAATTAAAATGGTTTTTAATTTAATGGTCCCTCATTGGATTTGCTAATATCATAGAACGAATCCGTAATTTGTGTTATAATTGTGGTAATCTACACATATGGAATGGGTTGAGGGTGATACATACTATTCTAAGAGGAGTATTTGATAACTATATTGCAATCCTCATAGGCAATCACAAGATCGAAAATTACAAGTATGGTAACCGTTTACACAATGAATGGTTTAGAGTTATGTATTGTAATGGTTAGCGCATATGGAACTATGCAATATTAAGTCTTGACACCTTAATATCATTATTGTTTGCCCAAAGCAACAAAAATGTTGTTCAATTTATAGCATCAAACATTAACATACTTATTTAGAATAGTACATATTTATAAGATGCACATATTTCGAAGCGGGTGTTCATATCAAACCACATTAAAAGGTCATATTATACAAAGTTGAGACAAGAGAAAGTCCAAAATGAACAAATATAGTGATAGTAAATGAGAGAAGCACCATTTACACAAATATGAAGTCATATTTGTACAAATATGTGGAGTTCGGCATTATATGAAGCCATTTAAGCAATCACTCTGTTGTTGGATGATCCCTCCACATATATTAAACAAGATATCATATTAGGAAATGAGGCACAAAGTACAGTACATGGTGTTCTATATGAAAGCAACCCTTAACAACTACGAGGGTTTAGGGTTTTAGGGTTTAGGGTTTAGGGTAGGGTTAATGAACATGACTTGTTGAACCCGAAGGCATAAATGAATGGCGCATAGGTCAAATGAGGGGGCCAAGACGCACGTGGTTTTAAGTATAAATGTATATACTAGATATCACAACAAACACTATATTATTATGAAACTGAATGTTGGTTAGTTTTCATGTTGTGTTAAATTATTGTTGGGACATACAATTCAAACTTGTATGTCTAGCTTGCAATTGAAGTGGGCATCATGATAGGTTCAGTTACCATTGAAAGATGGAAGTTGAAAGGTTCATGTGTGATGGGATTCACATTTATGCCTTCTACATAGGTTTCCAAAAGCATACACCATTTTCCTGCCGATGGTTGCCACCTTTCATGTCATCTCATATTGGAGATCTTCTAAGATCTTTGTTTTTTATTTTATTTTCTACTAACACCATATTCAAACATATTACGTTTATATTTAACATTGAGTGCTTCGGTTTACATTTAATGTTAATTACTTTCATAATGGTATTGGTATGTCGTAGATGCATTTGTATATAATGTAGCTAACACTAATATATATCTTATTTAGTGTAGTGACACTAGGACACACAACCATGATTTTGTGGACATGTTCATATCAACTTTCATTGACTAGATAGAACAATATATGATTAGGTTTTTCATCAAACACTTGTTTAAACAAAATTATAAAGTTGGCTACATTTTATTCGCAAGCCAAATCAATTAAAACTATAGATGGAATACACAACTTCAAAAAGAATGATATTTACTGTTTGATACATTAAACACAACCACATACACAAAATATCAATAACCATAAGAAAGTAAGAAGCATTAAATGCAATCTCAAACAATAAATATCAGTTCTAATAATTTGTGGAATACCGTATACATGTATGAACTGAGTGTTAGTAAGGAATGAAACGAATTGAAAATTAATGTTGACCATGGTAGGGTTGTAAGAACACTACAATTAATCAAACACTGACTTCATATTTTGTTTAGTTATTTAATAGCGGAATTAGGCGGTTAGTTCTCCAAGGTCATTTCATGCTTGGGGCCACGAAGAGGCCCTCTAAATATGGAAGATCTATTTACAACAAGAGGCGGGAATGTCCGTCAGAAGGTTTGAACAAAGGATTAGGGTTTAGGTTCGGGCGGGAAAGGGATCCAAAGGGGCAGGCCAAGGCGGAGGCAGGCAGTATAAAGTTCCAAGCCCCCTAAACTTCGGTCCTTTTTCCTCATCTCCCCATTGTGAAACGGTAGAAAGGTCTCTCAAGTACTGCTGCATTGCAAGGTTTGTCTAAACGTCCTTTGCTGAGTACCCAATTTCAACAGCCATGCACGGTGTGATTTACTACAGATAGTGTACAGGGAGGCGGATATGGATTATTTCCGCAATTGTAGGCGTAAATCACGGAGGGTTTGGGTCGCTCGACCGAAACCAGCTGAAGGGTTTGGGTCGCTCGACCCAAACCAATGGCTGTGAGGGTTTGGGTCGCTCGACCCAAACCAGTGCCTCTAAGGGTTTGGGTCGCTCGACTCAAACCAATGGCTGTGAGGGTTTGGGTCGCTCGACCCAAACCAGTGCCTCTAAGGGTTTGGGTCGCTCGACCCAAACCAATGGCTGTGAGGGTTTGGGTCGCTCGACCCAAACCAGTGCCTCTAAGGGTTTGGGTCGCTCGACCCAAACCAGTGCCTCTAAGGGTTTGGGTCGCTCGACTCAAACCAATGGCTGTGAGGGTTTGGGTCGCTCGACCCAAACCAGTGCCTCTAAGGGTTTGGGTCGCTCGACCCAAACCAATGGCTGTGAGGGTTTGGGTCGCTCGACCCAAACCAGTGCCTCTAAGGGTTTGGGTCGCTCGACCCAAACCAATGCCTCTAAGGGTTTGGGTCGCTCGACCCAAACCAATGCCTCTAAAGGTTTGGGTCGCTCGACCCAAACCAATGCCTGTATTTAACCCTATTGCTTTTGTCAAATTTTTACAAGGTTTTGTGTTCATTTGTGTAGGTACAATGGATGGGTATACTGACAGAGGGTATTCATCATTTGAAGACATGGGCACTTCTCCGTCTGCATCTGAGGACGAGCTAGACATTGTTGGGGAGGCTATCATGGATGGGAGTTCCGATGAAGAACAACTGGCTATACCTACACCTTCCGTGCCGCACACTCCCATTGTGGAGTGTGCAGGGCTTTCGAGAGCTTCATGGGTGAATGAGGATGTCTTACTTCTAAATGAAAGTGGGGTTGCTGTGGCAGAGGGGATTTGTCGTAACACCCATCCACAAGATTGCATTGATGAACACCCCCTTGGCACCGAGGACGTTGGCATTGTCATATTGGAGTCACTCGTTCATTCCGAGGTGGATCCCACTCATAGGTTCTCCCTCCGCAGGTGGCCATTGAGGAATGTCACGATTGATGGAGTGAGCTTGCGTGACCATGAGCAACGTCACATGGAACTCGAAAAGGAACTGCAATCCAACATGCGGCCACGCAAGGGTCTAAGAAAGTACGAGACATTGGCACGTCCTACTCCGTCGGCAACCGATTGTAAACGTCAAAGGTTGCTTGGTGAGGAGTCCATTCGTGAAGTTGCCACAAAGGATTGTTGTGTGCATCGTTGCTGCCAATTGTTTTCGAGGGATAAATTGAAAGCCATCCGCGAAGAAATGTGGCTTGGAGATTTTCGTCTAAGATCCACAAAAAAACTTGATGTCCATAGGGCTATACATGAGAATGGTACGGGGCGCAAGGTCATCACCATTGAAAGCATAGATGTGTGTTGTAAGGCATGGTACACCATTCACGGGGTGTCAAAAGCGGACTTTTATAGACAAGCGACTTATGCTAAGGAAGGCCGCCGGTCCCGACACCACGGGAACGTGGGTTTGAAGAAACCACGAGAAGCAACAAGGCAAGCAACGGCCACTCTAGCGACTATCATTGTCCCCCTTGCTGATGCAATGCCGCACAAAACACGCACACTCACAACCGGTGAGAAGGTTGTGGAGAAAGTTCTTCCCACAGGCACAAAATGGAAAGATATATTGCTCGACGTAAATGCTGTTGGCGAGAAGGTTGGGTTGGATCCAATTTCATTGTCAAAATTGAGCGCAATCAAGAAAGCAAAATTTAACGAATACATTACTAAACGACGAGGGGACAAATTTGCTCGGTGCTCAAATTGTGAGAAGTTGAAGCGCCTTCGGGATGCACACACGATGGGAACAGAATCATATGTTGCGCATCAATTGAACTATTTCAAGCATGTAAACATGCAAGAGGCACACCGGAATGATTACTACACAAATAGAGCGTTGTCAATATCCAGGCCCTTGGAGGTTCTTACGGTCATCCATGACAAAATGGACCATGCCAAAACAGCCTCCCCATGTTTTGCAAATCGGATTAAGGCCTCGGATGGATTTTTCAAGCTGCATGTATCGGTTACAGGTGAAGACCGAAAATTGTCGTCAGTTACCGTAATTGTTGTATTGTTTATTTTACCATGATGTACTTGACAACATGGATTCACTTGAAATGGTTTATTTCTATTCAGATATTAATTGCATTGAGTTGCCATCGCAGGAATGATTGCGCATGGACACGGTGATGTCAAGTACGCTCATTATGCTCTTGATTTATATCCAGCGGATTCAAACCACACTATAGGGTCATTTGCAAGGCTTCTACGTGATCTGGAGAAACCGCCGGCCTATTCTTCGGGATTGTTATTTGAAGACACGGGTTCAACTCCTTTGTATGAGGCGGTGTTGGATGGAAAAGATGTGTGTTTGCATTCGTTGCCAGATCCGCCCAGTGAACCTGTGGTAGCGAAGAAGTTGCCCCCCACTTTGCGTGTGCAATTGGATAATTGTGCAAAGGACAATAAAAGTAGATATGTATTTGCATATTGGTCATTGTTGGTTGCGAAAGGCATTTTCAAGGAGGTTTTTGTGTCTTTCCTTTTGGTAGGCCACACACACGATGACATTGATGCATCGTTTGGGCGGTGGAGCATGAAATTGCGAGAGGAGGATTTTCCAACAATCCCATTGTTGATGAAGTCATACATGGATTTGGAAAACGTTCCCGTCATCCCCCATATGATCGAGGAGGTGCCAGACTTTAAAGCCTTTATATTACCTTATATTCAAAGTGGGGCTCACCGATTGATCGGGCATACCAAGGCACAACAATTCCGCTTCTACATGCGCAATGATGGTAAACCCGCTATGCAATACAAATTGTTGTGCACGTCACAAGACTGGAGTCCACCGGAGGGTCTCCTTGTATGGCGTTTGGATGCGGATGGGAAGACGATGTTACCGGCTGGAGAGCCCAAGCCTTGCAAGCCAATAGCCATGAAGAATTTGGAGGATATTTTGAAGGGAATATCTGGCTTCATACAATATTGGGAGAGTTTGAAGGTATCGGATGTTGGTGGATCAGCATGGCATCGTTACGGGAGTTGGATACATTATTGGACACGTGTTCGTGCCGCCTTAGCAGACCTCCACCAAGATAGCCCTGATACGTTGAGGCACGGGTTTTGGCCACAAACTCGTGTCGATGTACAAGCTTCGGATGCGTGCATGTTGGAAAACGGAGAGGTTCGTGAAGAATTCGATACGGACGACCATTATGTTGGGCCCGCTAGAGAACGTCCTCCACCATCTTTTCGCATTGCGGTTGATTGTGATGAAGGTTACATGCTTATTTTACGTCCTGGGGATGAGACATATGCGAAGCCGGTGTGGGTGGCAAGAGCATTGTCTAAACCAAACTTTACAACTTCCAGCGCACATTTTCGACAAATACAAGTGGAGTATTACAAACCCACAGCAAGAAATGAAGATGTGGTTCGGCATTATACAGGCTGGGATACCAACCATAACTTTCGGTGGAAGGTGGATTCTGAGCATGGTCCATCTTGGGTTGATACAGATTCCATATTCATAGCGTGGAGACCACGGAAAAATCAAAGCGGATCGGTGTCCATCCCTCAGAAGTATATAACCTTCGCAAAAGACAACCTTGCTCGGATCGCACAAGAAGAAACCCACGTTGAATGAGAAGTTCCGTAGGATTATGTTAGCATGATTATAGTTTCAAATATAATTCGTGCAATATATATTCAACATATGTGTGCTCATCAAAATTGGGGTAGAGTTTGGGTCGAATAGTTTCAGATATAATTCTAGCAATATATATTACACATATGTGTGCTCATCAAAATTGGAGTAGGGTTTGGGTTGAACGCCCCAATGTTATATTGTTTGGGTTGAACGTCCCAATGTTATATTGTTTGGGTCGAACGCCCCAATACTATATTGTTTGAAGAAATATGCATTTATTACATGCACTTTGTATGTTGGAAACCCTATATTTTATGGACCATGCTAATAATAGAAAGTAGGTTATATGTTTTTTGGGTGAATTGTGTTTGGAGTGCTCTACCCAATGTGTTTTTGTTGTTGTCAAGTGGTCTACCATATGTGCTCATGTCCTAACATTATAGGTTTGGGATGTTAGAACATATAATATTTTTGACATTGTTCACAATATAGTTTCGGACGCCTTCATGTTGTTGGATCCATATATTAATTTGAGACTAGAGAAAGTCTCAATTTAACGAATATAGTGTTACTCGGGCTAGGACGAAATCAAGGGTGAGGGACTTTGGGTGACAAGGTAGTTAAGTTAGGATTTAGGAAGATAGGGGGGTTAGTGTTAGAACCATATTAGAAAAATCTTATGTTGGTTGGTGGTATTAGGGAGTGAGCTTGGGAGTTAATTTGGAGAGTATTTGTGGTAGAAGATGTCATGACATTGATGAGAGAAATAAGTGTTTTTTAACACTTGTATTCTTATCATGGAGTGAATTGAAGTGCTAACAGTGATGGGAAGCACCAAAGCAAGTTGTTAGCTCCACACAAGTGAAGTGGCATTGTGTCAACAATTGGTAACTAGTGCACTGAAGACTTCCGAGCCTCATGGAATCAACAAGCCATAGCTTCAACGAGGTCACGAGTACTAGTGAGGAGTCAACGGCCAGGACTAAGGTTTCAAGAGGAAAATCATTGAGGGCATGTGTAGCCGAGGCCGCGGGGTGGACCCTGGAGAAGGCTAATGAGTCACACATTCAAGAGGATCACATTAATAAGACATCATGACTTGAAGCAAGTTGTAAGCTTATTGAGGTCTGCTCACATTCTATGTTATCATGAGTTGTAAGGTCACACATGTGATCCCCGAAACCATCATCCGGACTAGGACGCTTAAGGGTGGTGGAATTGGCCTCACACCGGTCCTGAAAGAGAATATTGCAAAAGAGTATTAAAGTGAGAAAGAACTCACCTCGGGGGGATATTTCAATGGCCGGAGTCTCCTGGAGGATAGCAGCATCCGCAGCGAGAGATTCCACGGTATGTTGTTCTCTGTTAGGAGTGGCAGTGCGCCTAAATCTCGGTTTGGGTGAATGCGAACCCGAACTGCCCATGGGCATGGGACCACCAACCACTTGGGACTTCAGCTTCTGGCGAACAGGGTGAGGGGGAGAAAAACTCATGTCTTCAACATCTACTGGGGTAGAAATATCATGGACGAATTCATTCTGCATGGCTTCATCCGCAACAATATCCATGTCAAGATCGTGGTCATCAACGAGGATAGGCGATTGAGGTCGCGCGGTTGGAGGAGACACTGGTGTGGGTAGAGGCATCGGGAGGTCTCCCGATGCCCGAGGAGGTGAGGCTGGAGGAGAAACGTTGCTTGGGCCAATGGCAGAGTGAGTTGGCGAAGCAACAATGTCGGGCGTGACGTCTTCGGCCATCGGGAGGTCGCCCGATGGATCACCGAGGTGAGAGGGGCCTCCTCTATCGCATGCCTGCTCCCAGTCACCAAGGTTAATAACCTCCATGTCAGTGTCTGAGTCTTCAGCAGGGGTGGGTTCGTCCAGTTCCACGACCTTTTTCTTCTTCTTGTCCTTCCTAGAGGCACGAGCAAGTTATTTCCGCGCCAGCCCTTGCAGATATTGAATGATCCGTTCTCCCAACTCTGTGGCCTGAGTGTGACTCACATTGTCCTGGACGATGTCCGCAGTGGGGACAAGTTTATGGAGACCCAAAATCGTCAAATTTCCCCCGCATTGTATGTTCAAGAGAATCCTGTCGGGTTTAAGAACACCCCCCATAATTGCGTCGAGGGAGGCGACGCTCATCTCTGCGCTTAGGGTCGACCAGTTTTCCAAATCAGATTGGTCGAGGGAATTGGCATCCACAAAGGTGGGTAACTTGGGTGAACCGAAAATCCTCCGCAAATGTTTGGCGCTATCACCATCCTTGATAACCTTCGGGAATACAACCAAGATGTACACGAGCACCTGTGTATCATGGGCGGGAGTAACAAATTTTTCTTGTTCCGTGTGTGGGGAATACACGACTATGTGATAGTCCCAGATGGACGAACCACGCACCCACATGGCAAATTTTGAAGCGGTCGGGAAGGAACAAAAGAAATAGTGGACCCCCAAAGTTGAAGAGTTTTCCTCGAAGACCTCTAGGAATTCTCGATTTATAAGATGTTTGGAAGGGACACCTCGTTTTCTGTCCCAGAAATTGGAGGCACTGACAATGTAAGGATCATCAGAGATATTCCAAGCGCACACAACATGAAGAATATCTTGAGCGCCCTTCGCCTTGATGACAAGACATTTTGACCTGATGGCATCATCTGCACGCGGCGTGGAAGTCACCCCCTGCAGGTAAGCATTGTAAGCATCCCAGAAATCAGGAAGAGCAGGTTCCTGGGAGATTTTCATCAAGTTTTTCCTCTCCTTCATCCAAGCTTTCCCAGCTTCTATTCCCTTGACAAGCTTACGCATCATGGCCATGAAAGCGGCATCGAATTTGTGCTCTTTGGCCACGGCTTGCCATTCCGAATAGGTCCAAGCCTTGTATCCTTTCCCCTTGTGTGGTCTCTCCCAGCCGAACTTTGTCATCACCTCTTGCCTAATGACCATCTCGTCCTTCTTCTCGTCGCACATACCAGTGAGGGAGATAAGACCTGCAACACCAGGCTGCAAAGATTTGCAACACACTTTCCCTTTGAGAATGAGGTTGCCAATCTCCTGGAGTATATCGTCAGGGAGGCCCTGAATTCTGTTAACATTGGATTTGGTGAGGGGAGGTCGTTTTGATGTCCCGGAAAGAATGACCCCGTGACCGTCGGGAATGTACCCATCAACCCAGTTGTCAAACACCAATCTCCAAGTGGTAAACGTAATTTCGCTGCATATGACAAGGGGCAGACACTCTTTGATACTTCCCGTGTCGTGGAATGTTGTTGTCACTGCATGCTTGAATTTCTGGACATGGTGTAGAGCGACGTCAAAATATGTGACAATAGAAACAGTAAGCTAAAGGCATCGGGAGGCCTCTCGATAAATGGATATGTATCTCAAAACTCGAACAATAATATTGAGAATAGTACTTACATTCCATTCAGGAGAGTGTATGCCACCCAACTTAGCAGGTTGTGGTTGGTTGTGGTCCATCCAAACTGCACGCCCTTGAGTCACGTCCTCGAAGAATGTAGGCTTGGCGTCTTTGTTGTGAATTTTGAGGTTCAACACTTTGGACATGTACATAACTTTCTCCTTGTCCAGGGACCACACCACGACAATCTCGTGATTCTCGCAATAGGTCTTCATGTCCTGCTTGGCAGCGAGGTCTGGTATGGCCATTACCTCTTTCATGGCCTGAATTGTGTGTTGACCACCAATAATCCAAAAATCGCAATCCAGCATATCCTCTTTCAAGGTCGGTTTCAAATCGAAAGGCTTGAACTCTTTCAATGTGTTATCAAATACAATTGGCATGACAAACACTGGTTGCTTAGCCCTGGATCCATGGAGCGCGATGACTTCGTCCATCAACTGTTGGCTTCGCCCCATTGTGACTTGCCTGTGCACCCAAGTAGCCGGTGCACAGTGCAGCCGGTTCAATGGCACCTTGACCCTCCGACCATCGGCGTCGTCGAGTGGCTCGCAGCCCCAAACGTACAATGGCTCAAAATGGTTGTGGATGGCCTGGTTGATGATTTCCAGCTTTTTGGGGTCGGTCTTGGAGCTTTTCTGCATGCGCAATAGATCTTCGAGGCTAGCTTCCTTTGCGGTCTTAGGTGGCCTGGAGGTTGCCCTCCTCTGTCTCTCCGGAATCCCACCTGGAGTCGAACCAAGAGTGGAGCCTCTGGAGACCGGGAGGTCTCCCGATCCAGGTGTGGAACCCCTCCTTGCCTGCTTTTGTGTTGGCGGGATGACGATGGCCTTCAAATCCTCCACCATAGACACAAACCTTTCACGCACGTCGCTTGGCAGCTTCTCGTCGTCGGGGAGCCACATGAAGCCAAAATCTGTCGATCTCCCACAAATATCTGTGTCTAATTTCGCGACGGGAACCACCAGGCCCACATAGTTCGTGGCCATGGTGGGGGAGGATTCGCAAAGGTTCAAGATGACGGAGTCATCTGAATACTCCTTACAATCAACGACATCAACTGAGGTCGGTGACGTGACCTTCCCACCGACCACATAGACAAACCTAATTTTCATCCTTTGTTGAAAGGTGTCCTCCACAACTTCAGCGCCCCACTTCTCAACCTGGTTCTTGACTAAATAGGAGGCCACAGAAGGTGGCTCGAAAAGACCTACATTTTCTCCAATCTTTTCAGACACCAGATGCTTCAATCGCAAGGTGCCCATATCGTCTCTGATTCAAACAGGCTATTGTGAGCTTCTAAACAAGTTACGAGAGACCAAATTCAAATATAAATTTATAGAAATCATTTAGCATCGGGAGGCCTCCCGATGCTGGGGGATTGCGAATGAGAATTCAATTTGGTGTACTTGCATCGGGAGGCCTAGGGTTGCTGGGGGATTGGGAATGACAATTGAATTTCGAGTACAGCCATCGGGAGGCCTCCCGATGCTGGGGGAATGGGAATGACAATTGAATTTCGAGTACTGCCATCGGGAGGCCTCCCGATGCTGGGGGTTTGGGAATGAAAATTCAATTTCGAGTACTTGCAAAAATTCATGTATGCAGAAACATTTTGCGTGCAATCCATTTGACATCGGGAGACCTCCCGGTGGTGAAATATAATGGCCAACAAACTAAAATTTTCACTGCAACAACTCACCAGTAGATATGTGCGGCTACTCCAAGCTCTGTGTGCGACACCTCCGTGTGCTCCAACCCTCTACCTCGGACTACACGTTCAAAAATTACCACATGGATGAGAGTAATGTGGATGGATGATGTAAAGATGGATGATGAATCATGTGGATGGATGATAAATATTATGGATGGATGATAAATTTTGTGCAAGGATGGATGAACTATGCATTCATGTCATGGAGGAGAGTCTAAACGTCCTCTGCTCACTCCAGAATGCAGCAGGGCTTCGCCGTGGAGCAAGTGTTGCAAATGGCTCCGGGAGAGCTCTTCATATATACTGCTCCGGAGCCGACATCCTAAACCCTATATCTTCCCTACGTCAGCTATACAACGTGTGCACTAGATCGCGATGTGACTGCAGGTTGCTGTCCACAGAGATTAGGTTCCTAATCTCTTAGCACATTCTGTTTAATGATCACGTCGTGCACATAATGAGGGCGCCAACGGCTCCAATCGCCACCACTTTGCACACCAATGGCATCTGCATTGTCACTATCGCATGGGCCGCTCACCATCAAATCGTTGTTTTCAATTAACACTTTATTCGTCACGCATTCCAAGACTTTCTCTGGCACGATTCCAAAACTCTTGTCGTGTAACTGAATGGCGACGAGTGGCCGACAACCCTCTATCATAGGAGAGCTAAATATAGCCATATTCTAGCGCCTTCTCAAAAATTACAAGCGGTAATAATGCTTGTGAATAAAGTTTATAGCAAGTGAATATACCCTTTGACATCCATCCGACAATATCAAGAGGCCTCCCGATGCAGACAAAAACTGACAGAATGTCAGGATTATTGCTTTAGGGTAATAGAGCAGTGTGGAGGGTATTGAAATTGAATGCGGAACTACATGAATCCAACATCTCAAGACCGGGTTCACGCAAATGAAAATGAATGTAGAAATCAATTTTGACCGAATTCAAAATTTGGAATTATGAAATCACTTACCCCATTCTAAGCTCAATTGTCGTTTCAATGGAGAGACCAATGTCAGGGCTCGGCACTATGGTTGAACGATGACCATTAATGATGACAAGGCCTTCTGCGAGAACAAGTGGTGGAAGAACCAAGGCGATAAGAATCCAAAAATAGATAAACAACAAGAAGTAATGCAATGGATCCAATGCAATAGAAGAGAAGGCATCTTTTGGATTAGGCCGATATCACAATGACCACCACAGAAATCCCTCTACACCTTTTCATTCTGAGGTTGCAACTCCTCATTTCTAACGCTTCATTGTGCATGCTTGACGCTTCATTACGCTACGTCCCGTGTATGTCCTTGTCTAGTGTACAATCCGCTTGCTTCATCAATATGCAAGTTTCTCGCAGGCCACACTTACTTTCATTCGCACACATTCATGCCGAGAGTTTCATTCACAAACTTTCATTCTATGATATTCATTCAAATTGATCATCCACAGTATTCATCCCTATTATTCATTCATTTCATTCATCCATAGTGACGTCAGCACTGGACATTGTGACGCAAGACCGGGAGGTCTCCCGATGGTCTGAGTTGTGACATTGTTTTCTTATCCTGGAACACCAATAGGATCGGGAGGTCTCCCGATTCCGTCGCTCAGGGTTTAGTATGTTCAATTCCCAATCAATGGATCGGGAGGTCTCCCGATGCTCGTAGCGTTGGGTACTTTAGCTGAGATTCTTGGAACACCCGACCTTGCATCGGGAGACCTCCCGATGCACGTTTACCACCCCCTAGCACATCGTAGTCATTGTTGTTCATACAGGATCGGGAGGCCTCCCGATCTTGAATGATTTGTGGACATGGCTTTTACCGCAGGCCAGAAAGTCTATTTCATATTGAATGACATCCAGGTAGGTATAGGCGAAGTGGTCGATGGCGGGTGCATTCAAGGTCCTCCTTTGCCAAGACAAGTATTCATCAAAGCACTGCGTGTGCACTACAGCCTCGACCAGATCATAATCGACTACCCGAATGTTGGTGATTGCATTGGCGCTCGGTGGGGTATCCAATTCCATGGGTCCCTGAGAATCTTGTGATGTGTGGCGGGGACGTTGTGGAGTCTTCCATTGATTCGTCAGAGGAGCTCACTGTATTCGAAGATGATGACGAAGAAATAAAGGATCCCCAGAATTCCGAGCCTTTGCTGCCAAGTTCTCCATAATCGAACGAATTGATTCTCCCAATGTCGACGTCATCGCATTCGATGGAAGCTTCTTACCCCTCGCGGATGGAGTGGAGACACAAAATTTGCAACTTGGAGGACAACACGGGTGCTGTGTTGGCGACAGACCGAATCTATGCTTGCTTGCCAGAAGAGGTATTTGTCATGGATATGATTGGACCCGATCACGTTGGCGTGATGGTCATCAGTTCGATTCCAGGAAATGGGGACCAGATAATGTCCATGAGATTGTGGCCATTAAAGGAAACTCGTTTTCTAGACGGTCTCCTACTCTCTGAGGTGGACCAGCACCTTTGTGACAATCCATCGAGTGAGAGTGAAGAAGAATTCTTCGTAGGTGTTAAGAAATCTGCTTATCGCAGTTCCATTTGCAAAAAGAAAACACCGGAGAAGGCGCCCAAAATTGGTCGTCTCCTCGATTTGGCGTTAATTCGCACTGTAAGTGCGCAAGAATGTTGCTCGAGGAACTGTTGTCAATTGTTTCCATGGTCGTCTATCCAACATGTCAAGGTGAACTACTGGAGAAAGTCCTTTGACGAACGGAAGGAATGGGGTACGGAGGTTTTTAGTAGAATGCAACCCATGGGATCGGGACATGGAGTTGTGTTAGAGGGAAAAATTGTTTGTCTCTGTACTTGGTAGAAAATTCATGGCGTATCTCGTGCAACGTTCATGACTTATAAACAACGATATAGAAATGGAAAGAGATCGTCAACTCATGGCAACAAGGACATGCGAAAACCCAGAGCGAGGACCATCCAAGCTCAAGCGACTATGGAGTCAATCATTCGCATGAATGTTGATCAAATGCCCCATCAGATGAAAGGAACTGAAAATGGACGGCAGGATATTCGCAAAGTTCTCCCTGCTCATCTCACCTGGGAGAAGGTGCGGGAGGATGTTAATGAGGTGAGAAGACGTCACCATTATTTAGTGTCTTTTAGGAATCCTCAACATCGGGAGACCTCCCGATGTCCAACCCTATTTTTGTGATTAGTGCATTCTTCTATCATGCAGTCCACGCAGATATTGAAATCTTCTGCATATTTGTTTTGGTCCACTGTCACGCAGAGCATCGGGAGGTCTCCCTATTCATTACTTTTGGATTCCAAGGCCATTTCATTATGTGTTTTTATTTCTCGTCTTTGTCTACATAGGGTGATCCATGACCATCGGGAGGCCTTCCGATGGCCATGGCCTTGCAGTTCTTTCCGTTTTTCGTTTTCTGTGTGCATTCAACATTCTTTTCAAACAGTGGACATGCATTTTGAACATTGGATGTTTTCGCAAGCACTCTGTTCAGAGTCTGTATTTATTTATATACAAAAAATTTGTACATTGGATGTTTTCGCAAACACTCTGTTCAGAGTTTGTATTTATTCATATACAATAATTTTGTGCAACGATGGATTTGCAAATACTCTGTTCAGAGTCTGTATTTATTTATATACAAAAAATTTGTACATTGGAGGTTCCATCCTATTCTACTCACTTTCCAATGAACTACGACTTTCCAATCAACTACGACCCGATACTCGAATCTTGAGTTGCCGAGCTTTCGTAGCACTCTTCGTCAGATTCGGTTCGAGGTGTTCGGTCGTCGAAGACTCCATACTCGCCGTTGTCCCTAGCGTAGGCTTTTTCATCTTCCGAGACTTCTATCTCCTCGTCGTTGTCTTCATCCTCCTCCTCCTCCTCGTCTTCGTCATCCCCGTCACCGCCTTTCTCCTCTTCCTCTAGATGATGTGCGAAGAATTCCTCGTAAATCCTCCATTCTTCTGTGTCGCGATCGCCTCCACCATTGTTGGATATTCCCACGCTGGAATGCTGAGAATTATCTCCCCCTCCCTCTCTCGAACTCGCGGTTTCCCTAGTGGAATTCTTCGAATTCCACACCACTTTGTTGTTCTCTGTGTCGCTTCCTCTGCTCTCATCTACTCTACATTTCTTCGAACTTCTCCCGCCACAGCTGCCCCTTCCCTCCTTCCTTCTCATACTGTCGGGTTTGTTAAAGTCTTCTATGAGTTGGATATACAAATTGAGTAGAATTTGCAATCGACTCCTACAGAGATGGATGTTGGTGTTTATGCGTTGTCTGGGGGCCTCCCTTATAAGCGTTTTAATTCTCATGGGACATCATTTCCTTTCCCACCTATCATTAAGACGTCAGATTTTCTTGGCATTGCACGTATGTACATATGATCTGTGGGGCCATCATGTTATGTGAATCTGATACGCCGCATCTTCTCTTTAATTCTGATTACATCTAATCAAATAATTATTATGATATCGCCATCGTGTATGTTGTATGGGGAGGTCTCCCGATGATTTGGCCGAATTCGCACGTACCTAGTATATGTAACCGATGGCACGTCATCTCCTGAAATCATGCTGCCATGGTTCATTATCCATTTTTCCATCATTTAGTTTAATATTTTTATCTTTCTATATGTATCCAGTTTGGGTCAAGCATCAGGAGGGCTCCCGATCCTTTCATTGTTTATTACTTCTGTGGTATAAATTGTTTTTATTATTTATGATTTATTTCATTGTTTATTGCTTCTGCAGACCTCCACGTCATTTGGAATACAGAGTGTATCCCAGTCCACTGTCAGTCGCCTTCGGAATAGTGCATTTAGAAACGTTGACGTTCGTAAAGGCGGCTTCAATTTCTCAAAGTGCTCTGAATGTGAACACTACAAAGACTTGATTGACATGAGTATCAAAGGCAATGAAGAGAGGGAGAATCTCAAGAGGGAGTTGAGAAAGCACAACAACCACCAGGGTTCATGCCGCAATCTCTATCATGCATGGCGCCATGAGTCCAAAATTAATCCCCGCGAGGTTCTGGCTATCATCCACGACGGCATGGATACAAACAAAACAGCAATCCCCCGACTTCATATCATCACGAAGGCCACTGCGGGGTTGTTTCAACTTCCAATCAGCCTCACTGGCATGGTCACTCATGGCCACGGCGACGACGCATATGCACACTACGCAACCGACTTGTGGCCCAAGGATTCCAACTTCACCATTTCGTCCCTTGCCAGGTACCTCCGTGCGTTGGAGAATCCCCCTGTTCGAAATTCCAAAATGTTGTTTCAAGATCCTCCATTGAACGATTATTTTGATAAACTTCTATGGGGTAAATCTCGGTGAGTTCTTCATTCTTTTTGTCCAACATTGTCATTCAGGTCATGGGGTCCTTGTCATCGGGAGTCCTCCCGATGCTCCCTCTTTCTCCTCCCATAGCTGGCCTCCTTCGTTTATATCGGGAGGCCTCCCGATGCCGCAGCCTCCAACCTCACCTCCATTTTTTGGTCCCTTTTGTGTGCAGATGCCGATCTTCCCTCCCCGATGCAACGGATGTTCCGGATGTTGTACGTCCCCTTCCAAAGAAATTATATCTCCAGCTGGACAACTCCGCTAGGGACAATAAAAATCAATACGTCATAGCCTTCTTGTCCTTGCTGACAACTCGCAAGGTCTTTCATGAGATCCAGGTCGGTTTCCTTCTCGTAGGCCACACCCACGAAGATATTGACGACTACTTTAGCTACTTGTCCAAACAACTCAAAACAACCAACGCCTTTGTCCTCTCCAACCTCATAAAAACGTTCATGGAATCACAGTTCCTTTCCTTCATACCGGAGTTGATTCAGGAGGTCGCTGATTTCAAATCCTTCATTAAGGGATACGCCGAGGAGCTCGTCTGTCTTAAAGAAATGCACATTTTTCGCTTCTTCCTCGATAACGATGACTGGCCTGTATTCCAGTATAAAAAATCCGCACTTGATCCGGATTGGTTGCCACGAAGCAGCTCCGTTCGCATGTGGAAGGACGATGGTCGTGGTCGTCCCCTCCTCCCCTCTGGCGACCCTCCTGCTCTCCATATTAGGCCTCCTTGGGGCCACGTTCTTCCTGGCCGTTACAGTGACAAAGAAGTAACTGCTGACGATGCACGTGATGCAAATCAGAAGAAGGATGAGATTCGTGTTGGTATCATAAAATATATCGAAATTTGGGAGAGCGGCTGTCTTGAGAATGATACCTACCGTCAAAAAATGGAGGATTATGTCACCTACTGGAAAGATGTCGCTGAGGAATTGAATGCTCATTTCCCCCCCCCCCACGCCTCCCACCCTACAACTTGGTTTTTGGCCTTCTACTTCTTATACCACTCCAAATTCATCTATGTCTGACCTTGTTCAGACTGACACAACCCCCGAGGATGTTCCCATTGATCCCTTCTGTGGAGTGGCCCGCGACAAACCCAAGGAATCCTTCAATCCTTACAGAGATGTTATCCTTGGTGACTTTGTTCTTGTTCGTCCTTCCGACCCTGACCTCTACCATGTCTGGATGGGCCGAGCACTCACTGCTGTTCAACTCGATCGTAGCCATCCCCAGTATGGACAATTTCAAATTCGATATTGGAGGCCAACCAAAGGCAGGAAAAAAATTTCTGACCATGATCGCTACAAAGGGGCTTGGGATTCTAAGTGGGAGTGTGATCCATCTTCCACAGCTGTCATGTGGATAGAATGTAGTTATGTTCTTTATTCCAATAGAGCTAGAAAAAACACAAACGACACATCTGTTGTGCAAATAGGCAAATCTGAAAAGAAGTATGCTCAACGAAACCTAGAACTTGCAAACTCTGTAAGTCAGCCTTCTTAGACCAACCATCGGGAGCCCTCCCGGTGTTTCCATTTCCAATTTTCCTTCCAATTAATATATGTTCATCTTTTATTTCGCTCGTCGTGGTGCTCCTCTTTGTTGCACTTGCACATGGCTATCGTTTCACATGTTTTGTATTTCTTTTCATGTATATCCTCGCTCGTGCTCATTTCTTTCACATTTTATGTGATTTTTGTTCTCAATTGCTTCACACTGCTTTTTTTGTGTCGTCCACTTCTCGGGAGACCTCCCGATGTTTTTTGCTTTGCACGCACATGTTGTGGACTTCATGCCATTCTCTTCTCGTCCCATATCAGGAGACTTTGTTGCAAACTGTATTTTTAGTTTTCTTATGTTCTGTGTTTTCTCCTATTAGTGTGGGATGCTATTCTTTTCTACATGTTCCCAACATGTGTCCTCAATTAGCTTTTATCACATTCTTTGGTGTGCGTACTCCCCAATTGTGTTACATGACAACACGGGGAGGTCTCCCGATGCTTCTTTACTTTGCCTCCATAAATTACAGATTGGTGTTTAGCATCGGGAGATCTCCCCATGTTATGTTTGGTTTTCCTTCTTTTCTTACATTATTATCGCTAATTTTATTCTCTACCTACATTGTCTACCATAATTAATTATATTGATTTACTATTTTAAGCATGTGATTATAGTAATCACGTTCTAATTTAGTCTAATTTTAATTCATACGTCTAGTTTTAGTTAAATATGTGTTAGTATATTGGTGAGACTATTGACTAAGGATAGATTTAGCATAATAATGCTTTAATTGTGACGATCGTGAGAGATAGTGGAAACGAGTACAAGGGAATCTTTCGTAGCCTATAGTGATTAAATCCCCAACATTGCCAGTTGATTCGTCTAAGAATGACATCGGATTGAGAGCCCATGAGTTAATCAAACCTGGATTCTTTATCATTACGGAGGACACAATTAACATGTAATCAAGAAATGATACGAACTATTACCTTATGAATTTGACACCCCTTTTGTTATTAGTGCTATATATGGTGTAAAAACGTAGGCTATGGACCGCTCCATTATAGACGCTTTGCTTGAGAGGAAGAAGAAGGCGAAAGGTCAATAGCTTGAGGAGATTGTGAAAGGTCATGAGAGACCATGATCTCATGAGCAGTTCCGAGGAACTCAAGAGTTGGAAGACGCCATAATTACGTAAGCCTTAACCTGAGCAAAGACCTCCCATCTTAGATGAACATAGTGTAAAGACAATTATCAGACCATGTCATAAATATCATTTTAATCAAGGAAGGCATGTAATCCTAGAAGGATGACTGCACGGACATTTCAAGTTACACTAAATGGAATTAATTAATGAAAGACTATTGACTACACCAAAATGCCCTTGGCTTTGGTAAAGAGACTAAATGGATTACTCTATGCAAGACAATCGACTATGACAATGCCTATGCTTGAGCACCGCACTTGGTCCTATTAAAATGAACTCACTGCCAGACTATTGCTTGGGTAATTAGAGTGAGGTGAGAAACTGTCACAATTGCATGTACTGATATGGAGTGATATCTAAATTTTTATTCCTCACCCCTAATCCAATTATTAATCTGAACCCGAATTAAGGTGAAATGACCTTATGATTTCCCTAATAAACCTTATATGAGACACCTAGATGATAGATAGGTCACCTTTTAAGTCCTCCCTGAGTGTTTCCCTAGGTTTGTTTGTAACCAAAAACTAAACTACAATGATGATTGCATTTTTGTCCGTAGTCCACTGAAATAGGATTGTAACTCGTTCACAACAATCCATTGCTATTTTTATTTATTTATTTTGAATATTTTCCTAGTATTTTTTTGCGTTTACCACATCCACATGTAGCATTTTATCATGAATAATTTGTTGTCGTTGAATTTAGAGCGAATATTTTCAGTGCATGAATGTCTAAGAAAGAGGCTTTGTTTGAAATGTAATTATTCTTCCTTGAGAGATCTTTATCCTTATCAATGATCACATTATCCCTATGGGCTCCTATTGATGAAACGACATGTTGGAATTTGGCGGTATTTGTTTTTGTAAAGGCAAATCCTTCATGGTCCAAATATGCATAAAATGGAGATGCACAATTTTCTTGATTTTCTCAATGATCTTATTCAATGCATGAAGAGTGCACACATGGACTTGGTCCATCGGAATTGCTAGAATGAGTTTTTACCGTCCATGAGAATTTGCTGCAAGTAGTGGCTTTGCTAACACATTCTTTGAGAACAAATCATTTGACCACTTGCATTTTCTACTATGTATTGCATCGGATGTATAAGGCCGACATTTTTCTCACTATTCTTGGTTGCATTAAATGCAACTATGTAGCTTATTTGCCCCCATTTTCAAGTCAGACATGCACTTTATAATCTTCTAGTCCGTTGCAAGGTGCCATTCGACCAAAAACAAACCAATTCTTGGCACTTCTAATATTTGACCATTGCTTTGGGATTCTATAAGATTTGGAAGTCTTTGAGAAGACCCACTCTAAAGTCTCTTGAGATTCCTTCGGTATTTGGAATGAAACAATGGGCCAAACTTCTCACTTGGACTATACAAAGAAGTATTCGGTGCTATTTGGATCAAGTGATGTGTTTAAGGCTTTGTTCATGAGGGTTTGCTCACCCGTTCCATCTTTCATGCATTAACTATCTTGGCTTCATCAAGTTTTATAACGAAGTTGAAAGGGAACATTGTAAATATGTTTGAAAACAAAGGTATTGAATTAGCCATCACAATATTCAGAACACGTGTACAAAACTATTTGTAGGAAGACTTACATATAGAGAAGATGTAATGTAAATGAATTAAAAAGTAGGCGAATGTTACCTTCCTTTGTGATGCCATATAACTTGACCATCATTGTAAAAAATTGCTCAACGTCCACAAAAAAAACTATAATGCTTGTTCAAACACTCTAATTGGTTCATTTTTTTTGGCATGTTTAATTGTAATTGCATCCCAAACAAATCCATGATTGAGTAATATGAACCCACGTATTCCAATAGCTTCAAATTCAATTGTTGACGAACCAAAGAAACATTGT
Source organism: Polytrichum formosum (assembly GCA_964035585.1). Classification (NCBI taxonomy): domain Eukaryota; kingdom Viridiplantae; phylum Streptophyta; class Polytrichopsida; order Polytrichales; family Polytrichaceae; genus Polytrichum; species Polytrichum formosum. Next base: position 43,405,277 of record OZ037935.1, on the reverse strand, counting down.
GAGGATTTGGCACACACCCAATGTGAAGCCTTTTTCCAACAAACTCGATGGCCTCTTTGAATTTTTTACAATGTCACGTTGTTCAATATCGACCCAATTTTGTCTATGTAATAATTTGCAGAGCATACACTCACTTTTGACAATTTTGCATATTCACACATGGTTGACACTTCATGAGTTGATAACAACAAGGATAGAACTTTGGCAATGCCAAATCGTGTTTCTGCATTTCCACATAGTCGTTGTCGATGACTTGTTGCAACATTTTCTTATGTATTATTTTTTATGTAGCCGGTGTTGAAATGGTTTAACCATGCGTAATGCACATTTAGTTTGGCATCCGTTTGGAGCCAAGGTGTGCAAGTCTTTCCTTTCTCTAACAATCTTTCTATAACCATGCGGTGTATTCAGAAGTATAGATGATCGTAGGTCTCAACATTTCAAAGTTGCATTTACTCGTTTAGATCAAACGACATTCTATTCAATTTGTCTCTCATGCTCCTCTTTTCATGTTTGTATCTATATACATAAATATATTTCATGTTGTAAGTGCTCGTCATACTCTCTTGCAAAATTTTCAATCAAAATAGTCATGCGAGTTTAGTACTATGTCTTCATTTCGTCGATTTTAATTTTAATTTGAGGGATTGACAAAGTAAAAACATGCCTTGTATTCGTCTTGCAATTTTTGTCTTTTTGTGGCCTTTGAATTTGTAAACAACATTTTTTTTTCTTGAGCATATTCCCACTTGCTCACTTAACTCACGTATCTCTCTCTGGGCTTCACTTAATCTAAATTGGACTAATGAGTTCGTGGAGCACAAATTTTAAGTAAATGAAAGCAATCCACTCTTCCCATCATCTACATATTCCCAAAGCTCATTCACATGCACGGGGAGGTCACTCCCTCTTTAATTAATGCATACACGTGCGCTCAGGACCTATTTATCGGGGGGCTATTTACCTTGCAGAAAAGATTATAAGGCATGGTATTTTTCAAAATAAAGGTAAATTCTTGTATTTTAATACACCCTATCAGTAATTATAATTTTTTTGGAGAATCATTTAAAAATGCCCTATTTTACTTATACAACATTTTTTTTTCCTTCCCGGCACGTGGGTAGAGACCATTAATTCCACATTGGAACCATTGGTTCAGTAATGTTCAAGCAAGCTAGCTTGCGAAGTCATCCATCCAAGCATTTTCAATAGAAATTTACCTCTTTTCATCCACTAGCACAGACCCTACCCTAGACCCGCTACCCCTAGTAATTGTTTCCACGCTATTTTACATGTACTGACTAAATAAAAGAGGCCATTATATGTGATGGTATTTTACATGTAAACATGTTTCACTATTTTAAAACCCCCTATATTATATGTACGTTTTTTGCAAAATTTACCTACAATGAATATATTAGACCCTATTTTTTATCGCACGTTGTTTCTACGATTTTCGCCAGTGACCTCCCCGTGTTCACATGTTGAAATGGAGGACGTATGCCATCTATTTAATCGTGAGGGTAAATAGAGCCATCAATCCAAAGGTCTATATTCGTCCCTCATGCTTCTCATCTTGTTGGAAATTCAAACTTCTGGACTTGTGCCTCCCATAGGTGTCCTTGTGAAAACAATGGTGCATATTTTTGCTCAATGGTCGCACAAATTTTATAACTATTTGACGCCATGATGAGAAACTTTAAAAAATGCTTTAAAAGGCATTAAAGCGTGTGTCATGCCAATGACAACATGGATGGTGTAGACAAAATGTGCATGAACTTTGTAGAGCAGGAAATGCCACCTATTTGGTGACTAGGCGGGTCAATCGTCAAGAACTTGGTGAGTGGGCAAAGCAATGATGGCAGGGTAGTAGTGTTTAAAACATTACGCAAGAATGACAATGAGTGAGTTGATCATGATCGTCCATCGCTTTCACTCATGACTCCATATGGTTCTTATCTCTCGAAGCCTTCTATATGCCTCAGTTTAGTTGGGATAGACTTCAATCACTTGCATGATGCAATTCCATATTGATTGATTTAATTGATTGTGGATGGTTTAATCTATCATGTCATCTAGGCTAATGCAAAGTGGTGATAGAAATAACCAATATGACTTGATTTATTATTTTCTCAACAACCCAATTATCAGTGCTCACCCAATATATTATATGTAGAATTGTATAGTGGACATTCACATTAGCTATATGTATCAAAGTCTATATAAAATAATGTAGATCTCAAGTAGTTGCATGCATAATGTGAATTTGAACACTATTCGGATCAAAAGATTGGTAAATGCAAGTGACGACATTATATACAAATGAGTGTAATGAAGGGAATCACTTTTGTGCACAACTTGGGTTCGCATGACTATTTATGAAGGAGATGTATTTGCATCGTCAGGCCTACTACATGTGCTCATAGCTACAAAACCCCACTATATCTTGCACCCCCCAATCAAATTATCAAACAAAGTTTGTGACTTTTGAACATTTTTACATGTTTTATAGGTTCCAGGTAGATTGAGGCAATATTGCTCAAGTGTCCGTCATAGATGCTTCTACGTTAGCATTTTAGTGAGAGCATGATCTATGTAAGGTAGATGTGACTAATTCAGTTTATGATCCTAAATGGACACCTATAGTTGAGTGGTGTATGGTTTGGTTGTGAATCTAAAAACATATACCAAAAAAACATGTGTAAACAACAAGTGACTAGGGTATATGCGCCAAATACAATTACGTGTCTTCAACAAACACCTATGTGTGATGTGGTGTGTGGTTAGGTGTGGATTTGAAAACAAACACAAAAAAATGTGTTCCAAAAAGATTGGATTCCATGTTCAAAATTTGTTAATTGTTATAGGAACAATAGTCAACATAGTGGGGGTGACCTATATGACCATTCGATGAGAGATAATGAAAAATTCACTTTGATAATGAACAAGATATTCATAAGAGCTCTAATATTACAAGAAAAATAACATGATTTGGATTTGGTAATCATCTCACAGTAATTTTGTGTTTCATATTCCATTAGAAGTGGGTGCAAAGCCTCCGTTTAACCCCTAAATGACCAAGGAACAAAAAACGACCACATTTTGGCATTGAGGCCATGGATGAGAGGGTAGCTTGAATGGACTGAGACAAAAATCGGATAATGCCAAAATGCCAAAATGAGTTTGATACCCAATGAACCAATATGGAATGTCCTTTGTTCGAACCTCCACATTGACTCCAAGCATGCACCCAAAACTTACCGAACATGGAAAGTTATGCATGTGAAACAACCAACTCCCTACTAAAAAGGATAACTCAAATGTGTGGAGAGAATTTTCCTAATGATGTGCTATAATTTAAGTTATCATTGCCTGAATCGGTTACAAAATATTCAGTGACATCTGTCCCTTTGTTAACTTTCTTAATAAAGTGGAAAGTTTTATTATATTCTTGAATGTCGTTAGTTGAAAGAGAATACTTTTATGACAACTTTGACAAAATTTGCCAGACTCCAGACTCAACTACAGTCCTACCTCTTTAACATGACATGTTTGGGAAAGTTACTATATTCGTTAATTTGAGACTTTCTCTTGTCTCAAATTAATATATGGACCACAACAACATGGTCTAATGTTTGGGTCGTCCTACCTAAACCATCTTGATATGAGTTCTTAATTGGGTTCTTGATATGAACACCCGCTTCAAAGTATTTGCATCTTACAACATTCTCCAATATCGGTGTGATTTTATCCATGTTCTTATATTTGTAACTGTCTCAAAATGTCGAAAAAATCCCAAATTAACGAATATAGTGATAAACGAGAAAACCGTCGTATTGACGAGGTGTCACATATTCCATAATATGAAAATTGGACCTCTTGGTCATAATAACGAGGTACTTCACAAAAACACACATTATATATTTTGCCACATATCAAAATAAACATTCTTTCAAATGTATTTACAAATATGCACGTTTCTCTCATGATATCTATATGGACTTGAAGAAGGAATCAATACTCCATTGATGTTGCCACTTCAAATTAGCAACACATGTCTTATTGAGCTTCTCCGACATGGCCTGCAATTTCATTACATATGTAGGAGTAAACTCTAACGGGTTGTCAATAAAAAAACATAGCTAACAATTGAGCATGATGTTGAGCATCTATCGGTTTCATAATAGGTTGAGAATATGAGAGATGGTGTTTCTCTTAACTTCCTTCCCCTTATGTCTCTTGTTAAAGTCAATTGCTATCATAAGTCGAGTCTAACTAGGATTTGGTCAATGAAGTTGCACCAACCCTCTCTTCTGATCTACTTCCATATTGACATTCACAATCCCCACCCACAATAAAATCACCAAAGTACAAATTGTACATCATCCATTACTGTCATACCTCTGTCAAAACAACTAAAGATTGAGCAAAACTACCACCAAATGATGCATTATTTCAGTAATTTTCCAACAATATGCATGTCAAAGAGATCAGATCGTAACTAACCTCATAATGTGCAAAAGTAGATTGTTGTCTTGAAATGAACTCCTAAAACTCAACCAACCTTCAAACAATCATAACTCTGCCAATACAACTCATAATTGAACAAAACTACCACAAATAGAAGCACAATTTTGATAGCTTTTCAACAATATGTAGATAAGGAAGATCGCATTAGAGTTGGCCTCATAATCTACAAAAGTAGACCAAATGTCTAGAAATCAATTACAAAAACTTAACTTGCTTTCAAATGCTCATAACTCTACCAATACAATCCGGAATCGGACAAAACTAGCACCAAAAGAAGTGAAAATTCAAGAGCTTTCCAACATTATGCAAATCAAAGCAATTTGATAGATGTTGAGTTCACAATGCTTGAAAATAAACTATACACCTTGGTTTAGGTTTAAAAAAAAACGTTGCAAAAGAGATGTAACCTAATGAGTCTCTTGATTAGGTTTTGAGATAGAGAACCTAGTTCCCTTAGTTCCCATGTTTTCACATCGTTTTACACTAAAATTTCTTTCATCCACATTTTATATGTGAAAATTATATAAATTTAATATTAGCCATGTACTTATACTTGTGTGGGGACCGCCATATATGCATTTATTACCTCCATAATATGACATTTTGGGGGTCCAGGATTGTCGTTTTAACAATGTCACAATCGTATAATAGAGGTGGATTTTAACTAGAAATTTTGGTTTACATTATTTGTGTCATTATATTGAGTTTGTTGTATTATCAAGTGTTGTATTAAAGAGGTACAATTCAATGTCATGTGAATATCATATGAATTCTTGAAGTCAAATGGGTACTTAAAGGTCATGAAGATTCTTGAACATCACGACCAAATGGATGTGGTCCAAGGAGGATCAGTGATTTTTTTTGAAAGAAAATGGGTGTGTAAATTGGCGATTAATTTATTCATTCACTAGCTCTATTGGCACTTTGAGTGGGAACAAAGGAGTGCAGCCTAGCGATGTGGAATGATTGAACATATGACAAATGCGATGACATGTTCAAGAAGGTTTAAGTGTGTGGCGATATATATTTTGTTTGCGGCACATTATGTGGCTATGCTTTGGCATTTTAGAGTTAAAATTTGGCCCCAACCTCCTAAGTTGCTAATGCAAATTGGGCTACATAAACAATTCCATATAGAAATCATTATTCCACAGGGGAATTGAACCCCGATCTTTCAACCCTGCCCATTGCAGCATGGAATGGCCTGCAAAACTCCACATTATTGCATCCCATCTATCACCCAACAAAAGTTAGTATAGAAGAGACACATGAAGATTCGGCCCATGTACACCATGAAAATCCTCCAACGCTTCCTTCAAAATATAGGTGGTAACTTTATGTAACACTTTAAAAAAAACTTGCAAGTTGCACCCCAACCATGCCATAGTCCACACAATGCACATGGTTCAAAAATGGCATCATATTCTATATTACGCTTACTCTACCTCATCATGTTCCAAAAATTGAGTGTAGATTCAATACATTGGAAACCTCTCATGTATGAAGCCAATACCCAATAATATGTTGCTACTAGTATAATTCATCTATTCTTCCCCTCCATACCGATTTCTCTGTGCTTTCCAATCTGATATGGCTGTTTGGTAAGGGAAAGTATCTAGGGTATAAAACTCTTGTGCAAACATGCGGATGACCAAATCTAGGTGTGTTGTAAGCCGGTTCCTCAACTTGCTCTTCAAAAACGACAAAGAACTAAATGCGCATGGAACACCTTCAATAAATGCAACGAGCCTCATTATTGGTTTTTTTTACAATATCCGCTATTTTACTGGGGCCAACACCAATGCTAATATTGCATTTATGGTTGGCTGCCTCAGTGTTGGCATCGTATGTTGATGGCTACATTGTCCAATTATGATGTTGTCACCTACGAAGTGCAGGTGGTGTGATGAGCCCAAGATGGCTATTTTTATCAACAAAGGTTAGGGTTTTGGCCACCCATCCCTTGGCCGTTAGATTGCTCGCCACATGGACGCTTGGGATGAAGCATTGGGCTGGCTCTTCGAACCCAGCCAATGGGGTCGAGTTTGCTATCTTTCAATATTTTCATCTGTTTTGGGGCTATTTTGAAAAAAAAACCCCAAAATTGTATGTGTACATATAGCTAGGCCCAAATGAATGTAGCAAAAAGCGTCTGCGTAGCCGAATTTAAAATCGCTGAGGAGGATCATCCACAACTACGGGGAAAGGTCAATGCCTTTTAGAAGCAAGAAATCCAAGTTTCTAATCAATATATGAATTGAAAAAAAATTGCTTTGGCATTCAGGGGTTAAGACCATCATCAAGACCGGCTCACCTTACTAGATTATTATGGACTAGATAACCAACGAGAGGAGAGTTAATGATGAGCGACATGAGCGGCAAGTTATCTACCTACTCGAGATGGTTACCAGTCATAATTGATGAACTCATGGATTGAAATTGAAAATCATTGATGAAATTGCACCTCAATGGATGAAAAAATGGTAATGAGTTTTTTTGATAACTCTTTTGCTCTTGGATCATCAATTGATTATGGACTAAGGTAGCCAACCCATTCCCGACCAATTAAGTAATCTAGCATATTTGTGGTTTAGGTGTGATTAGAGAAAAAAATCCTCATGTAAGAGAAATAGAAATAAGAAACAATTTGTTGTCGTTGTTGTTGTGTGTTTTTCTTTCTTTCTTTCTTTTTGTGATATACCTTAGTGGTACTTTAATTAAGAGATTTATTGATTAACGAATTGGGAAAAAATGATGACTTACCATGCTTTGATGTATTTAGCATGTGAGCAGATGGTGATCAAAGTCAGACAACTCTAGAGGAAGAAATGGGCTAGACAACCAATTAATAAGATGTGCACAAGGGCTAGACAACCCATGGACATATTGTGCACGGGAGTTAGATAGCTCCCGATGGAAGATCTTTGCGTTGGAGTTAGACAACTCCAACTGGGAGTTAGACATCTCCCTCTGGAAGATCTTTGTGTTGGAGTTAGACAACTCCAACTAGAAGATATGAATCGGAGTTAGACAACTCCTAGTGGATGGATGTTATTCATTGGAGTTGGAATTAGACAGTTCCAACTAGAAGAATGGATGAATCAATCAAGTTGGAATTAAACAAATTCCAAGTGGAAGATTGTGATCAAACCAAAAGATAAGAAAAGATCATATAGTGGAATGATCTATGTATATAGATAAGGAAACTTGGGTCTAAGTTTAGTAAGACTTGAGACTTCTAAAAGTATCTCTTAGATACTATGGATAAAGATGGATAAGACTAGGAGTGAAGACTTAAGACTTCTAAAAGTATCTCTTAGATACTAGGGATAAAGAAGGATAAGACTAGGAGTCCCTTTGGAGATATAAGAGAGAGCTCAGGGGAGGAGAGGGGATCTTTTCTTTTGTCTCTCTCCTATGGTCGGGTGGTTCGAGCTTATAGAAGCTCATTGTATTTGTTAAGAGAAAGTTTTAAAAATATACTGCATTGAAAGTTCACAATTATTTTTTGGAGTGTAATTGTTCTTGTATTATTGATGAGCGATTGAGGTATGCGACACTTTCTTTCTTCATAATTTTGTTTGCAATGACCAAATGCTATGAACTTTCTAAGTGGATTCTCTTCGACCTACACTAGTGATATAGGCTACCTTCTTTTTGATCACCGATCAATTACAAAATTGAGAAAGCTTGATTCCCATCATCGATAAATGTGGTACCTAAAAATGCTTGTAATCTAAACTAGCTGTCAACTTAGCCATTGACATTTGGCTAAGTTGGATTTTGATCATGATATGTAAGCATTGATCAAATATTGACATTGTGCTGCACAAAAATAGGTTGGGCTATGCTACAAAAATGGGGCAGCGACCGGGAATGGGTCGGTTACCTTAGGTAACCAACGAGAGGAGAGTGGATGACAAGTCGCAGAAGTGGCGTGTCATCCACCTCCTCGAGCTGGTTAATGGTCATAAACGATAAACTCATGGACATATTTTGGAATTTATGGATGATACCACATCTCCATTGGTGAAAACTAGAATGAGTTTTAATAACTCTTCTACTCTTGGGTGAGTGATCAATCATGAACTTGATAACTAACTTGAGAAGTGGACGACTTGCCACTTCCCGTGGCTCAACACCCACTCTTCTTGAGTGGGTTATAGTCCATAATGAATATGCTCATGGACAAAATCTAGAGAGTATGGATGATTTATGCCTCTATAGATGAAAATATGTGATGAGTTTTCAGAACCCTTCTGCTCTTGGATGAGCAATTGGTTACGAACTTTAAAACATTTGGGGATGCAGCCACGTGTAAATTGGTGTCCACCTCACCTTCTGCCATGGCCAGCGTGGCCGCATGTTCGCAGAGAACAGCCGCAATGACTGCTTGCAGATTCCCAAGTCCACCAAGACCACTCAACTTCAATATTCACTGCCATCGAGCCTACTTACTCAGTTTCAACTTCATCTCTCATTTTTCTCAACCACCATTGTCCATTAGCATTCTTCAAAGTAGATCGACTGCCTGTCCCAACGGTCACACAGCCAACTTCAGATCTGTCCACCTTTCTCTTCAACTCAATCAGGCTTGGCTGCTGCAGTTCCGGCGAAGAGTTCAAGGGGGATGCGATGTGGGGAGAGAAATCAAATGAAATGTGAGCCTCTGAAATGGAAACTTGGTTTTTTTGGTTGTGGAGATATCTACGTTCTAGACACTTACGAGGAGTATTGTATTTGAAAATCTATCCTGTGTGCGTCGTGCAATGTAAGTAATTCTTGATCGATGGTTTGATTGAACTGTGAGTTACTTTAACGGGAAGTTAATTTATTAGGTTGGGGGTGGTGGATCTGTCTAATTGCCGGGGTCGTTGTTATTGTTCAAGGGTTTCTTGGTTGCTAGAGGGGGTGGACTTTTGAGTTTGTTGAGGAGGAGCGAGTATGGGCGTATTTGTAAAGGATGAGATGTGTTAGGGTTGTGGGCATCGTGTTATTATTTGTTCCGATCTTAGTCGTGTCCATGCCATCCAGATGGATAATAGAGTGCAGATTGGGAAATTTCAAGGTTTTGAAGCTACGTTGTGATGATTTTCGATGTTAGGAATTCCACCTGCTTTTGATGATGATGATGGTAGAGTTCGTCAAGTCGCCATTATCTTCTATGGATTGAGTGTTGAAATTGGGTTTGAGCAGATTGGCCGTCTCCGACACGGACACTATTCTGCTCTGAAATTTCAATTTTTAGTCTTGGAGTTTCTAAATGCAGCTACAAAATTCGAACCTTTAAATTACGCGAGTGGATGTAGATGATGAGGTTGCTGATGATACCAGGGCAAACTAATAAACAAGAGTTACATATTTTTTGAGGACAAGATGCAGCAAATTTTCTTAGAAGAAAGTAGAACAAGATACTCGAGTTCATCTAGAATGTATAAGGTCACTCAATGACACGTTTCGGTGTTTGAGCTAACTTAAGACTCTTCCAATTCAAACATACTCCTCCCAGGTTCTGAAGAAGTACTAGGTGGCAAACAAAGGCATCACTGGAGCAATTATATCAGATTTCTGGAAAGGCATCTCAGTGAGGAGACAGAGCAGCTGGCAATATTGTGAAATGTGGGATTGATCACATTCATATCTGCATCCGCCTGTGATTTTACGCCAGGTGAGGCTACGTTGCAGGGATCGTCTTGTTTTGGCAATTCGAGAATTCAAGTTATCGAAGGCAACATAGTGAACCATTTGGACATGTTTTTGCCTTGCATGGTGGGAGTCCTTGTTTTCATTATCCTCATTACTTAGGATGGTGAAGAAGTTGCAGGGATCTTGGATTAGGAGTGTGATGGGGTTCTGTGTTTGTGGAGCTTGAAGGAGAGGAACCTAAGCACTGGAAATGAATGATGTCCTTGGTTTTGTAGTTGTTGAAGGTAGGCCTTGGAGTGCTTCATTTTGAATTTGAGAGTCCAAATATAGGTAATGTGGTGTCTATCTTGCAAGTGCCGTAAGAAAAAGGGGAACCTTCTGTGTAGTGGCTGCTGAGGCAGGGTTGTGCTGTGATGAGATCTAGCTGCTTGTGAGCATCACTCTCTTTGAGTCTGTAGGAACTTGGCTCAATATCATGTCTATGGTATACCTGAATCTATGTTGCTGTAGACGTTGTTCATTGTTCCTTTTATCTGTTTTTAGTACCAATTGTCCCTCCACATCGAGACTTTCAGTCTTGTATTGCAACTCATGCCGCGCTATATTGTCTGACAACATTGGTTACGTAGTCTCTAAATTCTATTCTGGCTTGCTCAATTTCTTTCTTTGGCTGATACTGTGTGGGATGGCTGCTCTCCAGGTTTAAAGAAAATGTGCACAAGGACACGTTCAGCATTGGGTGCCAGGGAGTGATCACTCCAGAATTCCTTGTGCTGTTAGGTCGAATGTATTTTGAGGGCTGTGTTCATGCCTTGTTCTCTACAGCATTGTAAGAGCTCATTTTCTATGTCCTGAAGGAAGAATTTGAAGATCTGGAAGCTCAGAAGCCATTCTTGGAAGGGTGATTAGATGGAGGAAATTTTGGATGTAGCTATCCCAGCCGTGGTATTGATTCCTATTATTCTAATTGGTATTGCTGTATGGATTGGCCTCAATTACAATGCAAAGTCAAGCTACGTTCGCAAGGCTGAGTTTATGAAGCTCCAGCGGATGGCAGCGGAGGAGCATGAGAGGGCTGAGAGAGAGTTTGAACAAGAGTACTCCCTTCAGAGACAGGCAGATCCTTACAGAGTGGACTATCGTCGCAGGGAGTCTGGGGAAAATGAGTATAGAAAACCTGTTCAGCCTCAAGTACAACAGGAGGGGTGGAGGCAACCTGACCTAGATATTCGTAGGAGGAGGCAAGTTGAGGAAGAAGAGTACCACAGAAGGCAAGTTGAGGCCGACCTCTACAATCGACGGATGCAGGCCGAGGCTGCTGAACGGAGGCGTAGAGAAGCAGCTGAGGATGAAATCAAAAGGAGGAAAGCAGAGGAGCGAGAGAGGGAAAGGAGGAAAGCAGAGTTAGAAGCTCATCTTAGGAAAGAGGCAGAGGAAGAGAGAAGAAGAAAAGCAGAAGATGAGGCCAATTGGAGGAGGAAAGAAGAGGAAGCACGGAGACGTGAGGTCGGGAACAGAGATGTGCATCCTCCATCAAACCTCTATTGTCTTGTCTGTGACAAGCCAACAAAAAGGCGATGCTCTCGGTGCAAAAGTGCATTTTACTGGTATATTGTTGTTGTATACTTGTGATAACTGATTAACTCACATACTGATTTGACTCGATGCTTTGTGTTGCCACTAAAAAAAGCATGGGTCACAGTTGGATTAGCCCTGCCAACTGGCATATAGTGTAAATAATATGGTGAAGATCGAAAATGATTTGACTTACTATAGAATTATCCTTCAACTCAAAGGGACTTTTCATTGGGAGTTCATCCCTTGTGATTTTCCATTGGTTGTTTTGCATACAGAATCATTATTTTCTTTCCACTTGTGGTGCATGCTTGGGGTAGTGTTTGAATTTGAATGTAGAGCAACCTATTTCGGTTCATAGGGGGTCAAACTCATTTTAGCACCTCATGGCATGCCAAAATAAGTTTGACCCTCAATGAAGCAATATAGAATGTTCTTCGTTCAAAGTTCCACACTACCTCTCCAAGCATGCACCAAAAACTTATCGAACATGGAAGGTGTTGTATTCAAAACAATCAATGCTCAACCTAAAGTCATGTTGAGTTAGAGGATAACTCTAATGACCTAATTGTTAAGTAGTGCCTTTTAACGTGAAGTACTGGTTCTCACAATGTTGAAATGAAGTGCTATGGTGCGGTGCAAAAGTGAGTTGTGGCACTTTGTACAAAGAGTATACTAGAGTTGATTACTAGAGTGTGAAATCTGGAAGGTCTCCAAACCACACCTGTCAGGCAACCAAAAATATTATACTGATCTCTGATGTGGTTACTCAGTTCTCAAGAATGCCAACTTCAGCATTGGAAGGAGGGGCACAAGAACGAATGTCGGCCACCTGATGTCAGCAGCCCACGAGGTTCAGAAGGTTAGAAAACTCTTTCCTACTTGACTCAAGGAGGCTTGGAAGGCTTCATATGGCTGACATTTATAGGTCGACGATATGGTCACCGTCTCCTTTACCTGTTCTATTGTCCTCTCTTAAACCTGCTACCATATCTGAAGTTTGGATGCTGGCCTGGACTGAGTTGGTGTGATGAATATAATTGTTTTCTTGTTTTGAAATCGTTCGTGGTTTGCACCTGTAGTTGGCAGTGAGTTCCTAGGAGACTGATTTCATTCTTCAAAGAAGGTTGCATTGTACGTCTGAGCTGGAAGGCTCGGGAAAATGAAATGGAGCACAGTTGTAGACATTTTCCCAGCTTGCATGAGGTAAGAGGTGTTCTTTCTTTTCACTCACCCTTCAAATTTTCCTGCATCTGCACTTAACAATTGTTTTGACGATAGAGTTATCCTTCAATTAAACCAGAATTTTGGTCAAGAGTAGGTTGTTTTGCATAAAATGAGTTTAAATGTTTGGTAAGTTTCCGGAGCATGCATGGAGTTGGTGTTGAAGTTTAAACATAGAACATTCTATATTGGTTCATTTGGGGCCAAACTCATTTATTCAAAAACGATCAACCCCCAACCAAATCTCCAGGTGAATTAAAGGGTAATTCTATTATTCAGCGAGCTTCTGAACTATTTACACTCCTTAGAGCTTCTGCTGCATGCTTTTTGAGCAATGAACAAACTCCTGCAGATGGTCATCATCCTCTAGTCTTCTCTGTGGACAAATAATGTACCAAGCTCGTTGTGGAGGAGTTGAAATCAAGTCTCAATCTAGAACTAGAGTATATAAATAGGAGGTCTACAATGAAGTTGAAAACTGTAGTGCAATTTTGTCAAGGGTGTTGTTAGCTTATGTTGGCCAAATTTTGCCCCAATCTTGGGCCGGCACAAAGATTGCAATTTGTGGGGCTTCTAGAGGCATGCTTGGCAAATTTATAGAGAACAAAGAATGTTTGTCCTTGTTTGAAGCACCTGTATGTGCCTGAAGAACACATGCATTTGAGTGAGGGCATTGGTCCAAGAGGTGTGATGGATCAAAGATCAGCACCTGTAGCACACAGTTAACTTGAGTTCTGAGGGAATCTGATGTAATTGTCGATTGTTAATGAGAATGACTGCAGGTTTACTGATCACAAGAAATTTTTATGTTTTTTACAATTATATTCGAAGTATATGGTATCACTGTCCTTGTTATACTGGAATCGATGGTCATTAATGTGCTATAATACATATCCTTTATGATTTTCTCAGTGGCCTAACACCCCAAAATGGTATACTGAATCTCAAATAATCGGATCTTGCTCAAAAGTAAGTGTTTTTTTAGTAATTCTTCTTCCAAGACGGAGCAATTAGAATTGTCTATGACCTCCAAGTAATACGTATATAGTTCCATGTATACGTGTTATTCTGTTACTTTTTCAAACGGACACCTATATTGGATTGGTACGGTTAGGTGAGGATTAAACAACAAGCACCATAAAGAAGCAATTTAAAACGGGATTGTACTTCGTCTTTAAATTTTATTAACTATTCCACACTCAATAGTGCCACAATTGGGAGGACCTCTTCAGTTAAGAAATTAACAAACGTGCACTTCGAATAACCATCATAACTAAACCAAGCGGAAGTTGGATTTCCAATCCGAGTTTTACTGATGTTTCAGAGATTTGCATGTGCAACAAGTTTTCTAAATCTAATCAGTTGAAGTTGGAGAACATGGAAAACGAATGCAATAATACCCACTTACCCTACACACTTGGAAGAAACCCATTAACAAAATCAATGAGCAACACTTCAACAATTCAAAAGAACTTTGAAAAGGGCTGTCGCAAGTTGTACTCTGAAAGTTCATTTAGGATTTAAAGTGTTTTCAAGGGTATTATGTGATTTATATTTCAAGGATGTTTACTTAAATGAAGTTGAGAGGCACCATGACACGGACCATACGGTTAAATATGTGGTTCAATGATCGGAATTAATATATCATACGGCTAGGGAAGGTGGATGCTGATGCAGTCACCTGTCCAAAGTTCCAAAATGGCCAGTTGTGGATGACTGCATGTTGAGTGGATGATGCGGGGATGGCCTAGGACATTTAGTTCATAATGCACGGGTGGAGAAAAAATAGTGTATCTACATCAGGCCTCACAAAATTAGGCGTTTGCATAAATTAAATATATTAGCTTAATTTATACGCGCTGTGCATCCGAGACGCATAAAATAAGCGTTTTTCAAGAAATGATTGGAAAATGCTAGGAATTGGACAACTGGAGTGTGTTTCGTATGGCGTTGTGTGTGGCATGTTTTATTGTGTTGACACGCTCCCATCTATATGGCAGGTGGAAGGCGGAGACGTAGACCAATGCCCGGGAAGTTTTTGGGGACAGTCAGTCAAGATCCTAGTGATTCTAAATCCAACCGGTTACATGTGGACATCTTCCAGTTTTGCTATATTCATTTGAAATATATTCTATAGATTCCTCTAAAATTATCGGTAACTCTCCTAAAGTCTCCAACTTCAACCGGTTATTTCTCAAACTCAACCAGTTCATTTGTAACTAACCACCGGTTCTCCCCGAGCAGTGACGTAGACGACCAACCTTAAACCTTGAACTACACGTCGGATTGCATAGCCTTTGGGCATTTTTAATTGTTTTTCTTAATTTATGCGCGCTGCTCAAATTATTTTCTGCATTTAAGGCGTCTATTTATAGAATGCCCAATTTAATGAGGCCTGATCTACATGCTACACTAATTATTCCAACTAGTGTGTGTTACTATTTAGAGTACACCCTAAACTCCGTAGTATCAACCTCCATAACGTCACTCACTCTCTAATATCCCGAAACCCTAGGGAACGGATCTGCGTAGTTCAAATCTCACTCCTTAGTGTCACCCTTCTCTCCCTAATATCACGAAGTTTGTCATTAATGCAAACCACCAAAGAAGTCAACCACACCCTTGCATTGCGCCATGTGTCAATATGCGGAGTGTCACCTTCTTATTCTCATTCTTCTTCTTCTTATGCCACTTGTTGAATGTTGGTGCATGCATCCGCCACATCGCCCGAGAAGGTGAAGCGGAGTGGACCACACCACACCATTTTATATGTTGCACTTTGTGTTATTCCATAGTGTCACATGCTAGACTAATTCACTAGTATCACGCATCCATGTTAACACTACAAAACTCCGTAGTATCCCGTGCACTTTGGTTGCCACAGGTGTGATGCTACGGAGTTTAGGGGGGGGCCGCACTGGGGGGGTCCATGCCGGATCCGGTGCCGGCCCCGGTGGGCAACACCTAATGGCGACCGCACACAAGGAGCCCGAAACGGAGCCAGGAACACCGTGTCAGAAGTTGTCGCTGTGTGGTTCCTGCCGGTATCGGGTTCGGGGCTGTCCACAGTGCTGCATTATTGACGTTGCCACATACCAACGTTTCGAGAGCTCCGATGGATGAACCGGATGAAATACCTGGGTTTGCGATGAACTCCGTCCGTCGACCATGCAGCTCCGCGGTGCAGGCCAGTCCATCGCACTCGGTCTCTGGGGTTACGCGGGGGATGTCCGGACGCGACGTGCGTTGCGCACATTCGGCTCCGACCGATCGATGCTCGTCGCCACCAGCCGACAGAAGGTGTTCGCGGACGGGTGTTGGGAGCTTGGTGTGGCTGGAGGTGGACGTTGGTGACTTGATTGCCAAGAGGGGAGTTCTGGGAGTGCATAGGGGCTGGCGCAGGGGCTCCCGGGTTGCGAACGCGATTGGAAACGCGTCGTGTTTGCGTCCAGGACGCCGAGGTATCTCTTGGACTTCACGCTTGGGCCACGGTTGAATTCGTTTGCAGGTTTTCCTCTGGGGTTCATGCTGCTTTGTTTCTGTTTCGACCTCCAGAGTCGAGGTCCACACGCTTGTTTGCCTGCCACGGGGAGGTCACTCCCTCTTTAATTAATGCATACACGTGCGCTCAAGACCTATTTATTAGGGGGCTATTTACCTTGCAGAAAAGATTATAAGGTATGGTATTTTTCAAAATAAAGATAAAAGCTTGTATTTTAATACACCCTATCAGTAATTATAAATTTTTGGGGGAATCATTTTAAAATACCCTATTTTACTTATACGACATTTGTTTCCTTTCCGGCATGTGGGTAGAGACCATTAACTCCACATTGGAACCGTTGGTTCAATAATGTTCAAGCAAGCCAGCCTGCGAAGTCATCCATCCAAGCATTTTCAACAAAAAATTACCTATTTTCATCCACTAGCACAGACCCTACCCTAGACCCACTACCCCTAGTAATTGTTTCCACGCTATTTTACATGTACTGACTAGATAAAAGAGGCCATTATATGTGATGGTATTTTACATGTAAACATGTTTCACTATTTTAAAACCCCCTATATTATATGTACATTTTTTGCAAAATTTACCTACAATAAATATATTAGACCCTATTTTTTATCGCACGTTGTTTCTACGATTTTCGCCAGTGACCTCCCCGTGTTGCCTGCCCGTCTCCCACAGTCGACCTCGGACGCTTCGGCTGCCCGTCTCGTGCCTCCACATCCGGTCCATTTTGGGTGGGTGTACTGCCTCCCAATGACATCGCAGCGGTCGCCAGGATGCGCGCCGGATGGGTGACCGTCGTCAAATCGAGGTATTTTATTGTGGGGACTTTTTATTCGCGCGTGTGTGTGTGTGCCGTCACTGGGTATCGGGTTTTTTGTGTTGGGGTTTGCTGCCTTTGCCGCCCGCGTCTGCGCATGGGGAGGGCTGGGTATTTTTTATTTCGGTTGGCGTCAACCGTGTGCGCCGTCGGTTGTTTTCGTGAGCTTCGTGGTGCATGGGTCCTGGGCACCGTCGACCATGAAGACAAACCCGTTTTTTTGGCCTCTTCTTAGGGTTTATTGTGCTGGCGCACTTCTGTGCGATGTGAGGTCGTTCGGGTGTTTGGGGGGGGGGGGCGCATTGGGTCTTGCTGCCTGGGGATTACTGCCATTCCCGTGGCGGGTGGGTTCCGTGTGCACTTTCTTTGTCTCCCAATCCCGGGCATCCTTCTCGTGCATTTTTTCTGCGCTGCTTGCATTCTCTGGTACGCCTGCCTCCCCCATTGGCAACAGGGAGATGTGTGTTGGCATCCAGCAATCCGCGGTGGGTTGCTCCCCTTCCTTCGCTTCTTCACCCACTGCCGGTAATTTTACCCGTCTGCAATGTGGGTGACATGGATGTCGAGCTTTTCTGTGCAGGTGCCGCAATGCATGGATATAGTTCGTTGTTGCATTTCAGAGCCCCTGCATCGTTTGTGTTGTGCACACAATTTTCGACTCTCTGCAGGAATCGGATACCAGGAGTGTGGCCCGCCCGTTCCTCTGCCCAGTCCTCGACCTCACTGTTCGTGACATCGTTCTGTGGCATTGGTGGCGCTCAGACTTTGTTGAATGAGGAGCTTGCCGAGAGTTTATACAAGCACTCCCATTGCTGGGGCCTCTCTGCTTTTGTCATTGCATGCTGGAAACGTTGCAGATTGGCGTACTCGTGTACAGTCGTCCAATCGGTATTGTCGGTCAATAACATATTTGATTTCTCCCCTGCTTGTCTTTGGATGCCGCAATGCTTAGATTTCTTCCTCTGCAGAGGTGCTGCGGTCACATTGTGAGCTCCAATTTCTTCTGCACTCTCTTGGGTCGGCCTTCATCTGGCTTGCAGGCTCCCGGCTCCTCGCACTCCCGCCACTGCCAGCGGCTGGTCAGCGCTGCCACACGCTTCTCCATCGCCAATGCTTCCCAGAGCCTTGGACTGTGAGCTGCCAGCCCTGTGACGACTTTGCTCCATCCAGGATCGTCCTCCGAGTTGGGCTTTGCATTGGCATAGAATTTTGTAACATCTGTCTCTCACTCTGTGCATTGTCTGTGCCTCCTTGCTTGCATGTACACTGTAGATCCACACAGAGTGACCTCCAGTTCCTCGGTGTGCATATTTTTGAATGCTCCACCAGATTGTCAGCTGGCTCTTCCCTCATGTGCGTGGGCTACTTTGCTGCTCTGCCAATGGATGACATTGTGAATTTGGACGATTGCTCCCAGGTCCCGTCCTCTCGCATTCACATGGACGATGAGGTCGACTTCCAGGAAGGGTTCGATGACGACCAGTTGCCTCCCACATTTGCACCTCTGCCTTCGAGAGGGGGATTGCGTCCGAGGGGCACAACTGTTTCCGGACGCTCCACATCCGTTTCTTCACCGTCAGAGGCTCCGCTTCCCCACAAGGTTCGAGGACCTAACTGGACGGAGGCGGAGATGCTTGTTCTTATAGGTCAAAAGCGTATTGAATGGGATGGTAGACACAATTCTAACCAGCCTTCCTTTGCCAAGTTTGTTTACGGTACTACCGCGTGGAAATTGGTGTTGGCGGGTTGCATGGGCGTGGTTGGTTTTCGTGCGAGGGATGCCGATCAAATCACGAACAAGTGGGATGGGTTGATAAAGGAGTACAAGAAGCTGAAGGAGTACATAGAGTGCACCGGTTCGGCCAATTGGTGGGGTATGAGTAGGGAGGAAAAGAAACAACTTTCAAAAACCAGAAAAATGTCTTTAGAGTTTAGTGAGGCCATGTATGTAGAGATGGAGGGTTTTGTGGGAAGGAGACAGATATTCGGGCGTGCTTCTGATGTTGTTGATTCCGACAGGGTGACCACACCGGCACCCAGGCAATATGGCCGATCCACTCCTCCCTCCCGCACACCGGTTGCCGGTGGGTCAGCGAGTCCCACCCCAAGTGGCACGGCTGCATCCGAAACTCCATCAACATCGACCCCTGGACACGACACTCCGGGCTCGACTGGACGCAAGCGCAAGGCTATTGGCACAGACAACCTCGTGGATTTTGTAAAAGATTTTAACCACGAGTACCTTGCTTGTGTGGAGGCTCAGGATAGTGAGAAGCGGACATGGAGGACAGATGTGTTAGCATGGACAACGCAAGAGAGTTAAGGATTGCACAAAAAGAGTCTCAAGCGGCAAGCATGGATCAAAAAATGTATGAATTGGAGGTGGAGCGAACCAAAAACCTCGGGAGCATGACGGCCGCCCTGCTTATGTTAGCAACCTCTATGGACACTCTCACTAGGTAATGTTTTCACCCCCCTCTCCATAATTGTCTCAACTAAACTCACAACCTCCGGCCTCTACCGTGGTGTGCCATGTGGTTCGCATTTTGAATGCGAACCAAGTAGTCTAAAAGATCCTCCCTTGCCATTTGTCCTTCTAGCAATGCTCGGTCCTCGGACACAAGGCCCATTGGTCTTGGAGGCTGGAAACCTTCATCATCGTCTCTCCGCCTCAAGTCATTAGAGTCCATTGCCGGTAGATCGCAATCAACCAAAATTTGTTCCAGTGATCGGTCTTTGCTTGCTAGAAGGATGTTGTGCAGGATACAGCAACAGTGCACCACTGTAGGTAGGAAGTCCAATTTCATTGAAGACTTGCCTCCAATCTCTTTGAACCTGGCCTTTAGAATTCCAAAGCCTCTCTCCACACACATCCGTGTGGAGGAGTGCTTCCCGTTAAACCACGTTTCTTCCTGTGAGAGAGGCGTCCCCATGGGACCCATCTTGAATGGTGTTATACACCAACTTAGGAGTGGGTATCCCCGGTCAGCTACAATGTAAGGAGGGAATGGGAGGCCCGATGGCCAGAGTAGAGGATCGTCGTGAAAACCTCCCATTGTGCCCTCTTGAACTTTGCGGTACAACTCTGTGCTCTTGAAGTGGGCACTATCGTGAATGGATCCGGGAGGACCTGTATTGATGGAAGTGAAGTAACATCTACTGTCCACAACTCCCTGTAACAAAATTGAGAATGATTTATTGCGGTTTCGGTGATCTGCTGCAACTATGGTGTTTGAGGGTGAGCTGATGTAGATATGAGAACCATCAATGGCCCCAATGCAATTTGGTAGCCATTGTTTTGATTGGAATCCCGCTGCGATGCGCGTCAGCCTCCGCCCAACAGGCCACGCTATGAGGTGTCCAAAGTTTAGGCTAATTGCTCCGCAAACTTGCCTCAAAATGTCACCCACGGTAGATTTACCTAGGGCAGCCCTGTCTGCAACCAACGGGATGCACACACCGTGCATGAGTTTAAAAAGGGTAACTACCACCTTCTTTTCAACTCCTATAGGTTGCCTCCAGTGTGTTGGCTGACCCTGAATGAAGGGTCGAAGATCATGTACCAATCTGTCGAATGTCCTTCTCCTCATGCGTAGGATATCATAAAACATGTCAGGAGTATAGATATTAAACACGTACTCGTCGAACCAACAGGTGGATCGCGGTTTCACATACCACCTAGCATCTAGGATTCCAACATGCCATGCTAAAAGGTCAAAGATTTGTTTAACATGTGGGTCATCCAACTCCTCATCGTCTGGACCACACATTCGAGCAGTGTTTCGAGGCGAGCCCGCTGCATCCGCCTCCCCTGCTCTCCTCAAATTTTTCCTTGTTGCTAGATGTATTGAGGTGGCATCCGTCGAAGTTGTGTGCATGACCACCATGGCCAGGCAAATGTCAAGGCACGACAAAACTAACCGCATGGCCGAGACCACATCCACACCGGTCACTGTATGTGTTGCTCGTGGTGGGTGCAGGGGGATGGTAGCTGGGTCATCGCAGGGAAACACAGGTGGGCTCCATGGCATGGCTGATGGGGCGCGGCGTGGGGATCGAAACACATCAGGAGGCTTCCCACCAACCCGGAAGGATTCGAGCATGGAAAACGAAGCTGGGACATCGCGGGCACGTGGCGGGAGGCTTGCAGAAGGGGAGTCCGGATCGGAGTCGGATTGAGGAGGCTCTATGTGTTCTTGTCTTGGAACCTTGTAGGAAGCAAACATTGTTGACATGTTTAGGAAACTGAACATTTTGCAATATGTCTACCGGGATCATGCATGGAACATGGCATATATGCACACCCAGACAATTCTCATTGAGGATGCGTAACATTTTGGAATACAGAACTACATCTTCCACAAGTCCAATGCATGTGCCTCCCATATGTGAACGATGTTGTGTAAATGAAGAGAAATACGGCAATGAAAGGGATACCGAAGGGCTCACAACCTCCGATCCCCAAATTACCTAGGCATTGCACAGATTGGTTGGATGATGGCACAAGTTTGGCAGTTGAAATCCTCCTCCTTGCAATAGTATGGAAATTGAATTACACAAGCACTAATGATGTCAAAGACATAGTCCCATGATGCATAAGCATTAAACCTGCGCTTTCAAGTTTGTGCACCTGTGGTTGGAGATCGTGTATGGCTATAGATGCTGCCGACAGCCTCTCCCGAAGCTCATGGAAAGGGCTAGCCGCCTCGCGGGCGACGCTTCGAAGAGGCTCAAAATGCAAACCCACGTCATCATCCCGTATCATGAACAATAGAGAGCGCCCAAGTTCGTGCGACTCCAACTCAATTTCAGAGTCAAACCGACACATGAGGGCACGTAGACTACTGCAGTCCTCCTCCAACACCCACTTGCAATACATCTCCACTAGAGGCAGTAACTGCATACACGTGGTTCGGATTGAATGATGCGATGGAGAAGGCAATTGACCGTATCGGCGCCACACGAGCATACCTGAAGATAGTGGTCGTTGAGGAGACCATTAAAAAACGCACGGAACATTCACACACGAAAGCACTGAAGGGCCCATAGCAACAAACATTCCAACCGGACGACGGGCAGCAGAAACCAACCGAGTTTCGACACTCGAAATTCGTGTTCATGCTGAAATGAATGGGAGTAGTAGGCGTAGCAAAATAGCTTGTACCCCTCCCAGTAATCCTCTATCCTGCAAATATGTGCGGTGAAGTTGTTAAAAAAAAACCGAAGTGAATGTGAGCAAGCAGAACAACACCTAAGACGGTAGTGCATGAGTGTATGGTGCAGAGCGTAAAGAATTGAAACAGACAGACGCTGTGAAATCCAGGCTTGCAGGTGCGAACAGAGAGCACATCGGCTGGTCTTGCTGTTGTGACGAGAATGAGTGCCAGCCGAGACGGCACAGGAGCATATCTGCTGGGATAGACCACGGATTGAGAGAGCATTATTATCGAACAGAGAGACAGTGCGATGCGGGGGCTACGGATGTTGATGGATGCTGTTGCGAGCAATCGGGTGGCAGCCGGGAGATGCAGATGAACCGAATTGTGCCCAAACACAGAACAAAATACTGCTGAAACAAGGCCTCAATGCCTGTCTGCTGGCAGACAGAGATCGATAAAACGTTGGAAAACAGTCACACGCGGAATGTGCTTGCACACGCATGCTGCCCCTGGCCGGATGGGCGTATGTGGCGTTTGGACGGTATGTCACAGTGCAAGGAGTCGGGTTCGAGAATGTGCAGGGGCGACAACGGCGGACAATTGACGCTGGATGAAGGCGCACAACAACGACAAGTTCCCCGAAGTGCCGTGCGTGGAAATCCCAGGGCATGGGGCACCACAAGTGTACCGCAAAACAAAGAGCATGAAATTGTGGACACGGCACAACAATCGCAGCCAACGCTCACGATGCGGAGGATTGCAATATGTCACAGTGACCAAAACGTGCACCCAAAGTGAGGGATTGGAGGCAGGCATATCATTTTCCGAGAAGCCCAGAACACACACCAATATAGCGAACAGTGGACGAATTGCACAGGAGCAATCACAGAAACGCAGGCAACAAGAGAATGGCGTCCAATTACAGTAGGAAATGAATACGGGAGAGAGGCAGAGACGTCGAAAAAATGCGATGGAATTAAAACATGTTGAATACAAGGAGATCCCAGGAACTGGGCCAGGGGATGTAGCCTGCCTACGTGCAGCCGTTCGAAAACAAAAAAACCTACGAGCATACGCATGGGCAACCATTTCCGAGGCCGAGCTGCACCACGAAGCTCCCCCCCTGTGTGCGGTCGTCGCGACAGAGAAGACGACTCCGAGGGCAAATTCGCGCTCCACCGGTCCAATAACCTGCAGAGGGCATTCCCGAGCGCCGTGACCGTGTGGAGGCTTCGGCATGCAGACTTGCGCAGCTGCGGGAGAGCCTCATGTCGGAGGCGACATGCTCAACATCAGGAGATCACCGCATGGGGGGAGCGCAGGGTCGAAATTGGTGGCCGACGTGCACGGCAAGCTCGTGGTGCCACAGGGAGGCCGCCCCGAACCCTACCCGCAAAGACATGCAATCACAGACGCGCAAAGCAGTGTGAGAAGCGGTCGCAGGACCTTCCACACAGGGAGCATTTCATTCAATAAATCACCACCTGCATTGGACAGCAGGCAGTCACTGTGGGGATGCACTCAAAGTGCCCCACAGACAGCGAGGCATGTGCTCCGACCCGCGCACAGACATGCCCAAAGCAGATGACAAAAAACGAGTAAGGAAAGACGAAGGCGCAAAGAGGAATAGGGCAGAACGTACCCGAACTGCAGCTCACGGAGCTCGCCGTCGATCGCGGTTGCCTCTTCCATGTCGAACTACACGCACTCGGAAGCGTGGGAGCAACCTCACTTGGCAGAGAGGGGGAGGGGTGGGAGACCTGCGGAGCGTGGGGAGCGAGTACACAACGACACGTGTGACCCTACAGAATCGGCATGGATGAAAGATATGTGTAGCTCCGGCCCATGTTCGCCTGGTGCGGCCCCCGGTGACAGACCCGGGTCTTGGACCGGGAAACTGTGCTACCCGGCCAGAGGCATCCGGGAGGGCCTCCCTTAACCAAAGTCCTGGCCCAGCACCACTTGGTGCGGCCAGGCCCTTAGAGTGTATTGCAATGCAATCATGTCTTACTCATGAGTTCAATTTTAACGAACAAAAGTTCAATAGGTTTGGACATTATACAGTAGATCATAAATGACAGCTTCATAAAATCTTACATTCTCAATAAATAGTTATAGCACTGTGTAACTCCAAACAGTAGCATCCACTGATTGGAACAATAAGTGTAGTAACCATTTATGGTCATTCTTTGTTGACTTCAAGTCACTTCTTTTGTATTGATCACGTGGGGTGCCCACGGTTTGGTCAAGGCTTCAAAGTTCATAGGACATGCAAAGCTTGAACTGCCCACTCCAAACGTTCTTGAAAAGGATCTTTGTAAAATACTCTGTAGCTCCTGTAATTTCTTTGTAGGAGTGATTTGGGTTTCATTATGACACATGCGAATTTTCTGTAAGAATCGGCAGTACAATTGATGTTCTTTGACATTGATGATCCCAATCTGATCACCATAACATTATTCAGATCCATGACAATGTTATGTGGGACTAACAATATTCCAAGGAATATTGTTAGTCCCACGGAACATTGTCATGGATCTGAATAATGTTATGGCTTCACACCATATATGGTGAAACTACACCCTTTCTTCTATCAAGTGTGAGCTCCGAAACAATGTGCCATCATATTAGGGTGGTGAGATGTAGTTTGTGAAATACAATGGTTCAATAAAATAATTGTTGTCCGCATGAGTCATTGCGTGGGTTTCCACCATCATTGTTGGGCTATCACTCATTGCACATGGTCATCACTCATTGTATAGGGTCATCACTCCTTGCAAACGGTCGCTATTACACCAATTTGTCTAAGTAGTGTGGGTTACCATTTGAAATTATGCGTTGCTATAACATTTTACTGAAAGTATTATGCTTAACCTAAGTAACATAAGTACACTAAATATGATATTTAGTGTCACCAGTTCTAGTTGTCTTGCTCAATACTAATTGTAAACCATGGTATGTGTCACCAACACTAAATGTTAACCCAACATCATTTGTCATACCTTGTAAATTTTTTGGGGGATTATAGATTTACAGTGTTGCAATTACTGTCACTTACCAAGTGAGTTTTCATCCATTTTTCAATCATCCATGACAACATTTCATCATAAGTTGCTGACAAGAGACGGTAGGGTTTTGGCCAATGGATGAACTCATCCATCATCCATGACAACATTTGTTCACTGATTCATGAGAAGTGTCATCCGAAAAGTATCCATAGAGACGTTAAATACCATATGACACTAAATATCATATTTAGTGTAGTTAGTATGCACACTGAAGAACATGATGTAACTTAGTTGGTAAAAAGTTATAGCAACACGTAAGTCCGAATGGTAACCCGCAAGTCCGAATGGGAACCTGCACTAATTAGAGAAAATGGTGTAGTGTAAAATTGAAGTACATCTTCAAAATTCTCAAGATGGCTTGTCATGCCTTGAGGCTAGCATTGCTAATAGTGTATTTGAGATTTTTTAAATTATTAATATTATTAAATTATTAATATTATTTTGCAGTTACGTGTGCGCTTGTGGGCTTCAACCCACATTAAATTTTGGCATGTGATGCTTTGCACACACTACACCAGTTTCTTCATTTTGCATAATAATTTGGCATTCTATTATAATTTGTACCACATTAATTCAAGATGACTAAATGAAAGACAATGCTTTGATAATGCAACCCACACTAGATAGAAGAGACCGTGTAGCATATGCACCAGCATGAAGAGAAAATTACAACATTATTTGTTTTCATAGGCATTGGGATCTCATTCCTAAAGGGAGGGCTCCCATCACACCAATGCCATCCACATATGTTCCCTTGACATCGGATCTTTGTGTTAGCAATAAACAATGCTTCACCTTTGCTCTAAGTGATTGACCATAGAAAGAGAATGTAACAAGAGGATCTAACCTAGCACAAGAAGGGTGTGGGAGATTCACAAAAATAGGGCTATATATATATATATTTTTTTTCTGGTTTCTTTGGTCTTTGAAACTTAGAGTAAAGCCACCCTTAGATGCTTGAGAATGGAAGACAATCGTCTAATAGGTTATTCATTGTAGCATTCTTGAGAAACGGAAGGCAAATGCATCCATGGATTTAAGATGGAAACATTCTCCCTTGTGGTTCCTCTCTTTGAGTTTGCAAGCATGGAGAGTGATTCTCAAGTAGGATACTCAACATTTTTCAACCAATAAGAGATTCAATTATTCTCCGCATGTATCGCCTTCATCCAAAAAGGATTCTTATCTCATGTTGGCACCCTAACTTAGGGCGAGTTTACATTAGAGTTGGGTCCACGAAACTTGGGATCCAAAACACCCCTCAATGGACCTTGCTTTCAAACTCAAGATCGGATCCAAGCTTGAAGATTTATTTCAGAACTTAGGAGGAATATTTTCTTGAGTGGGGACCATGAAGATTTGATGATAAAGTGATGCCACATTAGCACCAATTCATTTTTTTTCATACTTTGGACTTGGACCCTCGTGTAAACTCCTTGGGTCCAACTTTTAACTCTTGACCAATAGGAATACTCTAGTTTAGAGTTTCTTTGATCTTGGACCCTAGTGTGCACTGAGGGCCGGTCTACACTATGGACCATGAAGTTGGACCAAGGCTCTGCAAGGCAGCTGATTGGCTGTTGAAGTTGTCCCGGGACAACTTCGGTTTACGCTAAGGAAAAAATGTTAGAGGGACCATGGAGGTCGAGGTCCCCAAAATATAATTTGTAAGGCCTAATAAATGCACTGACATGGTCCAACATGTTTTGCATTGAGAGAGGCATGAGAGGTGGTATGGTAGGAAAAGGCAAGGGCCTATGGCAAAGAAATGTTGTTTTAATAATAATTTAATGAATCAACCCTCTATGTGCTTTAATTATAGCAAGGCCATGAGACATACCATTGCTACCTTACCCTACCCCTTAAACCGGCTCCCACATGTTTCACCAAACAACGTGGGACATCTAGAACTCAAGAATTTGAGTGCAGATTTGTTTTTTTTCTCTACCAATTGCAATGTTTGGAATTTGGGGGCTTGTAATATACCGTTGGAAAGGTCTTGAAAATACCTTTCCAACGGCATATTACACACCCCGAAACTTTTAAAAATTACAGTTGCAAAATGAAAAAGAAAAATCTATAGTCGTTTAGTGACTGTAGATCAGGGTGGTCAAAAGAACCGCAATGGGAAATCTTCTAACACTAATTATCAAAGAATTGAACTTTAGTGTTGAGCAAGGTAGGGTGGTAACAACATTAAATACAATCAAACCCTAAATATCCTATTTAGTGTAGTGACAACACAAGGTACATGTCACATGTAAATTACATTGAACATGTACAAATTAAATTGCTCATTTTTTGTAAAAAATTGTTGTGAGAAGCTTTGCAAGCCACATCTTTGACACATTTAACAAGAAGTGAAGACAAGTGAAGCCCAAGAGAAGAAAAGAGAATGGTCAAACTTGAATTTTTTTTCAAAATTGCCCTTTTTGGGCATGTATTAAAAAAAATCAGCACCTTCACTTTTGGGTGCATCACTGCATGGTCATTTTTCTTGGTCCACATTCGGTTTACACCTAGTGAGGGGCCCAAGGCTCTCAAAACTAATTTTTTATGAAGTCGGACCATGAACTCGGACCATTGACAAAGGCCATCTTCCATGGTCCGACTTCATGGTCCATAGTGTAAACCGGCTCTCATGCTTATCATCATCCAAGTGCTCATCTCCCAAGCTCGCTTGACTTCGCTAGGCTGTGCTTCAGTGTCTGTGCTACGGCCTTCCACGCTTCCTCTGCTCTGCTCTGCCCTTGCCCGCCACGCTCCTCTGTCTTTCCTTCCTTTCTTCCTTTCTTTCCTTCTTAATTTCTCCTATCCAAGAGTGAGAGGGCTTGGCTGGAAAGTGCGTGGGCCACCTCGGAACTGCGTGGATTCTGTCTTCTGGAGCCGAAACTGCCATTCTGGTATTCGGTACACAGATGGATGCGTACGAGCTCTTCTTGGTGGGAGAGCACGAGAGGCGAGAGCGTCAACTTTGGTACCGTTTAGCGTCAGGGTGTAGTAATTAGCGGGCTGTGTGTTATGGATGTAATTGAAGAGTAGGTCGGAGGCCAGGAAGCAATTACAGTTGAATCTCACAAGGAGGGGAGGAACTACGATTATCCTCTTTGTGTGTGTCTGTGTATACGCTTGCATTTTCGGAGGGGAAGAAGCGCCTTTTCTTTCTTGTGAGACGACTGCCTTCTCTCCCAGAGCATCGTCTTCATTGAATTTGATTCCCGGCTGTACGACTTTCGTCTTGCCTTAATTCCACGTAAGTGCCCGCGACACCTACTAGAGCTCCACTCTCCATTCTCCAACTTTATCTATTACCACGTTCTTTCTCTGTGCAGTTTTCAAATTCGCAACGCTACAGTACTGGAGTTTATGTTTCTTGAAAAAAATTCTGTCTTCCAGATGTGGAATGGCAAATTATAGAGCATAGGACTCAACCGGCAGTTTATCACTTACCACGTCCTTTCTCTATGTAGTTTTCAAATTTGCATCGCTTTAGTACTGGAGCTTACGTTTTAGCACAATTTCTGTCTTCCAGATGTGGCATAGCAAACAACAGAGCATAGGACTCAACGAGCAGTGTAAAATCACCACGTTCTTTCTCTATGTATTTTTATCAAATTTGTATTGATTCACTCCTGGAGTTTATACGTTTTCACACAATTTCTGTCTTTCCAGATGTGATATGGCAAAGAACAGAGCTCAGGACTCAACTAACAGTGTGTCAATTATCACGTTCTTTCTCGATGCAATTTCTCAAATTTGCAACGCTTCAGTACTGGAGATTATGTTTTTAACACAATATCTGTCTTCTAGATGTGGAATGGCAAATAACAGAGCATAGAACTCAACCAGCAGTGTATCAATTACCACGTTCTTTTTCCATGTAATTTCCAAATTTGCATCGCATCAGTACTGGAGTGTATTTTTTAATACAATTTCTGTCTTCCAGACGTGGAATGGCAAATAACAGAGCATAGGACTCAATCAGCAGTGTATGACTTACCACGTTCTTTCTCTATGTAGTTTTCAATTTCGAATCGCTTCAGTATTGGAGTTTATGTTTTTCACACAATTTCTGTCTTCCAAATGTGGCATGGCAGATAACAGAGCATAGGACACAACCAGCATTGTTACTTGGACGAGCTGTTAGAGATTAGTAGCGGAAGTCATCTCTCTTCCGGCTTCCATGTGAGAAACAGGCATACTTAACTACATGCGGCCTGTGTGCACCGCATAAATAGCAGCATATCCTTCTTTGTGCAATGGAGAATCATCCAAGAAAGGCAGGCTTTAGTCCTGCAGGAGGAAGGAGCATCAGGCCGACTAGCATCACGGACGCTTCCGTGAGACTGAAGCGTCTGGAAGCTTCCACCAGCCAGCAGTCTGTAACAACTCTCGTTGACACTCTCGAGACTCTCGAGGAACAACAGAGAAGACAAAACAACATTGCGACGACGTCGAGCGAAAAAGGAGAGATATCGGAAGGAACTGATGTCGAAGAGGTGGAAATATGGCAGCCACAACAGAAGTGGAAAAGGAAGTGGAACCCGGGGGTGACGGCAGCAGTAGCGGCGGTGGGCGCTATCGGCGGTATTGCTGCGGGGATGTATGCTATTCGTCCTAGAGATCCAATTTTTCATGTAGAACTTATTACACTGAAGGGATTCGACCTTCGATTTTGCACCGATTCGCCGCTGCTGCTTGCAGTTGTGGATGTTTCTCTCGTTTTGCACATTAATGTTACGAATCCAAATGTGGCACCAATCGTGTTCTCGGACACCATTATGGACATCTATTATCGGAGCACTCTCCTTGGGCAAGCCAAGGTGAGCATAGGCATGGTTTCATTTTGTTTCTACTATTATGATGTGCTGGTGCATCCTGGACTATTCGTTCCTTTTTTTCAGCTTAGGTTGACTTGTCGACATCGAGCTCTGATAGCTTATCTGCTGAGAATCACGTCACTTCCTAGAGAAAAACACTTCGTTCACATTAGTTAATCGTTTGGAAGCACGGTTTGAACATCTAATAGAGTTTTAGTTTTCCATCGTCCCGTGCTTCCAAATGCTATGAAATCTGACGTAGCAAAACAGCTCAAGCATGTTGTTTGAAGGTTATATTAAAAACGTTTATGTCCATATAAGTGGATAAGTGGATAAGTGGATAATTTGTATAATTTGAATTCATGCTTTCATGGCTCTTTATCTTCTGACCTTATTCAGAGGCCCAGTCAAAGGCAGCCTTGAACTAAATTACTTTTGTCTTGGCACTTTGTCGATGTGCATGTGGAGGTCGGTGCCGTTGTGTAGTGGTTTGGATGTGGCACTTATGAATTTTTTTCATTTGCAGGTGCAATCAGGAGATCAAGCGGCAAAATCCTCGAAGGTAATGGAATTGCCTGCAAAACTTGATGGACTTGAGTTGACAAACCACATCAAGGACCTATTCTGTGATGTTGCCAAGCGCGAAATGACCCTGCACTCTGTTGTCACTATATCCGGAGACTCATTGCTCTGGAGATGGAGGCATCACTTTAAGGTACTGCAGAATCTGATCAATTCATCACATCTGTTGTTGTATAGCAGGAGCCGGTACCTTGCTTTGGTTCATGTTGTTCTCTAGGAGTGTATTTAACTGCTAAGTGTATTTAAGTTGAAGAGCTCTTGGCCTTCTACCATCTCTTTCTATACGTTGCTACATTTTTTGACAGAGATGGTCGTTCACTTTCTGTATAGAACTTATCCTGCAGAATCACGAATTCGTAAGGCCTTTGTCGTCTATCCGTAGAAGCATATTGTGATCTAATTGCACCTGTATTTGTTTATCGCAGATATATGTAAACAGTGAGATTAAGGTGGATCCCATCTTCCTCAACGTGTTAGATCAAGATAATCAAGCACACTTGGAGATGGCTTCGATTATGTGATTCAAATTTGGGGAATATGACACAAGAACATGGTCGAACTCATCAAGCTGTACAGGACACTGATGATATTTGTAGCGTATATTTGTAATTTATACACCTGAGATTTAAGAGATTAACCAGTTACTGTGTGCTCTTCCCTGGAGATACAACTGTTGGCTTCCAATCCAACAACCTGCCCTAAGGCATCGATTTGTTGACTGGAGGTTGGCGAACCTCTTTTGAATTTTGAGGTTTGCTGGGAAATTTTGCAACAAGGTTGCTGAGCTTGTGATTTGTTTAATTTCTATGGTGACATTACCTTTGCTTGCATGTGTGAATTTGATTGCAAGTAGCAGCAAAATCACCTGGGTGGCTTTGTGGAACATCTTTTGCAGATAGAGGGAATTGACTCCTATTGATCCTTGATCTTTACTCAGACTTTCTGGCCTTACCGAATTCCTCCTCTTTCTGTTCAAACATCTCCTACAGCTTTGCTGGAAGAATCATCTGACATTCCTCATCATTAGATTGTTCAGAGTTTGAGGTCACTGCAATATAATGGCTCTTTCTCTTGTTCACTTTTATTTTGTCAATGTACACTTCGCATTGCGAGAAGGAATTGTTCAATGCAAAGCTCAGTCAGAGGGTATAAGGTATGACTTTCCTACTTGAAATGAGAGGATTGATTGAAATGCAAGAAATTTGGATTCATCAGCAGATTTCTGATGAGACCTATTTATACCCTTACACTTCCAAGGACCCTCCATGCTCAGCTAGGAATGAAATTGATCTTAAAGTCTGCAAAGCCATAATGCTTATGGGACTAAAAGATGGTGTCAAACCGTGTCACTAGGGCGCATCATGAGCCCAAGGGCAAAGCGCTTGCCCGCGTTTGGATGGCCCAAACCCAATCCACGAACGGCAAGGCATGCCCAAGGCTCATGGTGGGCTCTAGGGGTAGGGCAGGCTCAAGGCGGGCCTAGAGTAGTGGAGTGCAGTAGCCTCCTTAAGGTAGAGGCTAATGTCAACTTGATGGTCTAATTGAAAGAAATACTTGAGACTCCCTAATACTATATTTCTTAAATAGTGATCATTGAAACTTATCTCTAATGTAGTTCCATAGTGGAAACTCCAACACAATGTGTCTCATTTCCAACTACATTGTAAGAGCAAAAGTGGCATATATGATATCTCTAGAGATAGGGTTAGTTGACCATTGTCCAATTTCAATGGCAAGTCTATGAGTTGAGGTGCGGTGGGGTGGTGTCAATGGTTGCTTCAAACATAAATCACATTCGTATTTGAGAAAGTCCTTGAGAACATGACATGTAATAATGGACACCAATTAGAAAATTGATCAATAGCTTGTATACCATTGCAAGTGTATTCATTGTAGAACACAAACACAATGTGAGATAAACAAAAAATTTAATTAAAAAACATTAAAAAAATGAAGGCAATAGAGGTGGTTGTCCAATTCATCTTATTAGCTTAATGCTTAATGTCAGTGCTTGATGCTTAAAACCTCCACTTTTAAACCATGCCACATCCTTTGCCAACTAGGCTTGGGACTAAATAGCATTGATGGTGTGAAGGCTATGTGTTTAGAGTGAACTTTTAGGCTAAGCTAAAGTCAGGTGGGGAGGGGGCATTTTCTTGGTAAAATATTACATTCTCATTAAATATTTATAGCATTGCATAACTCCGAATAGTAATACGCACTAATTGGGATAATGTGTAGTCGAACTTGAGGGATGAGAAGTATGGTCCAAGGCCATCGTTGTGTTCAATTGTCTCCACAATCTGCATGCATTTTTTATTCACTCCTTGTAATACATGCACTGTTGGGATAGACGAAACGATTAGATGAAGATGTAGGTTATGCAAAAGAAAGGCATCCAAAACACCTTGGCATTGCGAGTCTCTTAAGAAAATCACTAAATGGATGTTACAAAAATCAAAGCCCATCCATAAATCACTGTCTAGAACTTTCATGAAAACTTGGTTTCATCCAAAATGGATGAAATCTTCTCATCCATCTAATGGAATAAAGTCTTGCAAACCAAATTTCCCAATGTTGCTCATTGCTATCACCTTGCACTATTATACTACCCTAAACATTGTTCCCCCCTTTTAATATGACACGTTTGGTTGCGCAAGAAAGTGTCATATTATCCAAATGTCATTTTGCATAATATGACATTTTGGCCTCAAATGTCATACTATCAAGGTTTTTCAAGAAAATATCATTTTGTATACACAATGAAATTCATAAGTACGAAGGAATATTTTTATTAGAGAAATGTGCTCACAACGTCACACAATATGGAGTTAATGATAATGTTAAAAACATATATAATCTCATGATGATGTCTTCACCATATCACATACTACAAAAATATAGCATCAGAAAGAAGCAAAATGCCAACTAAAACAAAAAAAACCCATCACACCTTGTCAAGATATCATTCTCCACCCCACACCTGCAAACCACCTCACAACACATCAAGGCATCCCCCAAAACCAAAAATAACCAAACAAAAAATAACAAACAAGTGCAAACACAACACACATACACAACTTCAATCCCTACCTAGCACCAAAACCACCATGTAGCTAATATGGATTGCCACTCCCCACACATTGCCACCCTCAATCACATACAAATACCAACAAACCCAACAACCAAAACACCATCGCCAAGCCTACCAATCACCAAAGATCAAGAGAGAGATGTGCATTTGCCACTCCCAGCCTCACCATCACCGCAAGCACTAGGGACTTCTCCGCTCAATACAACCTCAACCACAACTTGCTAGACAACCTGCTCGATGACCCCATCCATGCAAACCTACATCAAACTACCGAAACCCTTCTCAAAGGCCCTTTTCACCCGACATCAACTCCCACTAATGAAGATTCACAACCAGTAGCAGATTGATATTTATCCATTGGGCCCCCCACAGCCATGACCTCGACAACGGCCTCAACATCAACCCACCTTGCAACCATCCCTAGACTAGTATTAGCAATCCCAACATACGATGCACTAGAATACTTGCACTTGCAGCCACCATCACCAAAAGAAATCCCATAGTAGTAAATGGCCAACAAAGGCACGATCAACAACACTTATGAGAGAAAAATGCAAAGCAACTATGTCAAGGAAGCAAAGCCCTAGCAACCCGAAGTAACCAGCAACAACACAACATCGAACATGTAGAAAGAACAAATAGACACCGCCAACCTAACCCATCAACTTGGGGACACCACTCACTGAAATTGAAGAATTTCGAACTCTATGCTAAGCATTCTCAAGGGTACAAATGCCTTCATCCACATGAGAGGCCGGATGTGGTCCCGGGACAACACCTTCATTTCACACAACTTCCAAGACCTGAGAAGGTGAAACAAGACACCATGCTATTCGAGGCTTCCACATCACTATTCTCTTCGACACCGGATTAGAAAATATAAGCAAAGGCAATGCCCAAAGAGCATGCCTCAACTGTCTACACAAGATGAACATACTTCTTGGTACAAACTACTCAAGCCCAATTGATATTGGTTTGAACAAAATCACCAAGAATTGGGCGGGCTTTCTCAAGTTACATCTCGAGCACCCACTCAAAGATGGATTAACACTATTGAGAGGAGAACGTGCATTTGTAATGGAACTTGAAGGGAGAGTGGGTCATTGGTAAAGTTGAAAAGGGCTTTGAGTTGGTTACAAAGGCGCGAAACCTTTAACTCCACATTAAAGGTGACACACTATGCAACGACACTGTAGATAGCATCTTCAACACACTAGAAGCTATTACGGAGGCTAACAACTTGAGTACTTGACCACGATGGTGGAGAACTTGTCATGATGGTGTCTACAATCAACCTCAACATGGACAAATACATGGAGGTGGCAACTGACACACTCAAAGTTCAGACCACAAGCATCACTACAGCTATGGGAGCAATGGCTATGGAGTTTCAATTCTCAAACCAACACCTACAAGCTATAGCACAATCCTTGGCCACCACTGTCCAAAGCCTTCCGGCCCATAACCACTCAACCGTCCACCTGCCAATACACAATAAAGGAACACTACCTCAACTCCAAGTCCCATCGGGCTTCCACAACCTACCACCAACCAACAATAATCACCAAGGCTACAACATATACCATAAATAGTTTCCTCATAGGCTCACATCAATGGCTCATTCTACTTGCTTTAAGTACTATTTATATCTATATCAATAAAGAGCTTAAGTTTCTTCCATGGATTCTTATCATATCCCCAAAATGTTAGCTACCAAAAATCACAATTACCCATGCCTATACAAAGCACATCAATATATCAATAAAAACAATACATGCACCTAACCCCCATCCCAAACCCAATAAATTCCTCCACAACATATCCACCTCAAATACATACTACATGCTTTCATACTAATAAGTCTTTTTCACACCTCACACAAACATCCAACAACCACAAACATCCTCAACACCACACCGCACAATGGGAAACAAACACCATGGAAATACCACCTATCACTAAGATCGTCCTTACACTTTTACACCCACCGGGACACCATCCCAAGGCAAACTCCACATACATACGTAGTACACCCAATATACTCATAAAACACCACCCCACATGCATACAACAACAAATTAATCATTCTCATAATAAACACAAACTTCATAGGAACCTACCTCCACATCTCATACATACACCTTAAAAAATCCAATTGTAAAACTATTGACTATTACATGTGGCACTCCTCTACCCTCATTCTACTGGCCGGAGATATCTCCCCAAACCCATGACCTACATACCACATCCTTAACAAAATGCCAAAAATATTCCAACAAAAACATTCTCAATACTACCAAGGTGCAAGCACGGTCAAGTACACAACTCCATTACCCTACATAGGTTTAAGTGAAATTGATTTTGTAAAAGAAAAAATCATAAACATTTGAAAAACACATTGATCTATAAAGCCAAGCAATTTATGTTGTCAAAATGTTTTTTTTTTAAGTCTACATATTTTAGAAGACAAGGCAAGTAGTGTGCAAGTAGATGTACTGAACACGTAAATGTTCAAAATTTGTTTAAACATGATCAAATTACATTAAATTTTTTTTTTACAAAATTGTAATGGTGCCCTCAAGTTTATAATGAATTCAAGAAATATGAAAAAAATCCCAACTTAAAATTATTTAAGGTCATGAAATCTATGTCCAAAACCAAATTTAGCCATTACCTTTTGAGTAATATTCTGAATAATAAGCTTTGAAGATCTCATCTTGATATTCTATATTTGAGTGTCTAACACAAAAATAGAGTGCACCATGAGAAAATAGAGGGCACCTACTATCATGTTGCACTAATAAGCACATAAACAATCTAAGGACAAACTGACACAGTAAAGTAGTGCACGCACTAGTGAACACACTACTAGCCCACCCCACAACCCATTGCTTTACCCTAATCAACCCCAATAACATTAAAGACTGCATACTTGACAACACCATATTGTCATGGCTACTCCCATGCACATGCTATCTACCAAGATGTAAATGCCCAGCTCAACTTAGACCCAACATATTAGGCATCTTAGGAGCCCCACCCATAGATAAACCGCCCTTCACACCCAGCCCAAACCTCAAAGTACAAATAAATAAATTCACATACTGTAATGATAGATTCCCTGCAGAAGCCACCAATCGAAAACTTGATAAATACACCATTCTCCCCCGGGGGGTGCACTCCATTGTCAAGTTGAACACCACGTGCGATAAAAAAAATCTACTTTTTACATAAAGCATCATCAAAATGGGTCAAAATTTTATCAATTTTTTTGCATGAGTAGATAAAATCAGTATCTACTACATAGTAAAAAATGGTAACAAAATTTGATGATCTGTTTTTTTAATAAAACATACCGTTTCTAACTAGAATAACGCAGAATTGAACTAAAAAAATTACTACAAAAATGAAGATGACTAAAGATTTCAAAAAAATATACAAAAGATACCATCAATGGTTATTATGTATATGTAGAAAAAATTTCATAATTTTTAAAATTATCTATGGCATATAATAGAGGGTAGCAAACCATTATCGCACGTGGTTATGAAATGTAAGGGGGTGTGATCGCCCCGTGCATTCTCCACACAGTCCACCTAACCACACAGTCCACCTATGAAAATAGGCACTAAGCTGCCCCCACTCTCATGCTCACACGGACATGAAAGGGAGGCAGTGAATGGACATTGCATGTCAAGATAAAAGACCTTGACGTTCTTTTTTCTTTCTTTTCTTAAAAGTATCTTCCGCTTTTGAGATTTGAAATGTACATTGAGGCTCATCATCCAACTCTCAAATGCATCTGATGTCATCCATGCCAATTTGCTTTGCAAACCACCACACATAATTTGTTGGCAACCACCTTCCAAAACATCTTGGGCGTCAAGATTTGTAAATCATCAGTAGTTTCACCTTGTTAATGCTTGTCATGTTTATAGCAAGAGCAAGAGTAAGACGGTCCTTCTAAATTTTGCACCCACGAACTTTTCCTTGCACTAGTGTCTTGTTTGGTTGGGCACGATAAAATGAACCAGTCTCATCCATATTGTAAATATCTTCCGGCACCATAACCAATGCGAAGGAGGTTGATGCTTACCAAATTGTGTGCAAGTTGTTTTGTGTGGAGACAAAACGTGGTCATTAACACCAAAGTTGTTGAAAACATAACCGAAATGAAATGCATCCGCCACTCAATACTATGTCACCTCCGGAGCCAAGAAATTGAAGAGTGGCATGGGCAAATCTAGGAGTATAAGTCAACAAGGACTAAAATTTCTAATCTAAAGAGATGTAAGATTCAATGTAAGGACAAATTTTGAATCAAGAAGAGAAATCAACAACTTCAAAATTCTAGTTTGCAGATCCAACAATCCCTAAACCCTTCAACCTCCATCCAAACCCAAAGATTCAAAAGTGTAATGTATGTTTTGAAACCAAGGTTTAAAACAATTAACTTAAGTTAACCCATTGATGAATTCACCATGTACTCCCCGATCCAAGGCAATTCCTAGTATGGGTCCCACCACTTGCACACATTAATTACCTCTATTATATGATAAATCGGGCCTAAAATGTCATATTACGAGTGTTGTAGTTGTATTATTGGGGTAAATTAACACTAGAAAGTTTGGTTGACAAAAATGTGTTGTATAATCAAGGTCACGTGTCATATTATCAAGGTTGGACTGTATGATATTTAGTGTCACCAATTCTAATTATCTTGCTCGATACTAATTGTCAACTGCGGTGTAGTGTCACAAACACTAAATGTTAACCCAACATTATTTGTCATTCCTTGTAAAGGAAATTTGGGATTATAGATTTACAGTGTTGCAATTACTGTCACTAAGTGATTTTCATCCAAATTTCAATCACCACCCCAATATTTCATCACAAATTTTTTGAGACAAAACTTTGTAAAATTTGTGTAGAATACAAGTTTCTCAAACTTGGAACAACACAAAATTCTAATGAGGATGAGATATTTGGACATGTCAGGCTGCTTCTCAAAATTCACTTGTTAGAATTCTGCTTCTTTCTCCTAATTTGAAGGAGATTGATTCCGTTGGGAGCTTGGATGATGTGACTCAAGTGAATCAATAAATAAATAAATCAAAGAAGCTTAAACGACTTCGATCCATCTCATTTGCTTCTATGCACTACTTGCAATCTACATCTCCAATCACACCAACACATATACCTGCAAAGTGATTTGAGCTCTTTTGGTGTTGATTTGCACCAGATCCACTTAGGGTGAAATAGTTGCACACAAAGTTTTTGGGGCGAATGAGAGAGGTAGGAAGAAGGATCGCTGCTCGTAAGCAACAATGGACACATGAATGTAGGCTTCTATCGGAATGAACAAGATCTAAAGGACTCGACAAGCAGAATCGTTGAAGACCACCCATAAATGCACAACAGATAGGCAAAGATCGATTGAAGAAGCACCCTAAGATTGAGAGGCAGGGTTGAATCCTAACTCCTCCGAAGAAGTACCCAAGCATGCGAGCTATGGTTGGCGAGATCTACCTGACTCTGCCACACCAAAACCTCCCTCAAAGATTGACAAAATACTTGCAGCAGGAACCAAGAAGTATAGCAACAACGTGAACCAGAGGAGGGCGAGGAGGCAAGATCTGGAGTCCCAAGACTAGATCTAAGGCGAGTCCGAGAAGACAACACTGGGACAATCCCAAGGGAGACACAAGACAACACGCAGAAGCATGTAAACAAGAGGTAAGCTCATTCTCATAACTCTTTCTCCTCCGCACATCTTACAAAGATGTATCCACACCAAAACACCACAAAGAGCAACCACCAAAATACCCTAGGCTTAACCGCATCGCATGAAGCAAACTCTCAAGCACACAAGGAGTCCAAGAGATAGGTGGAGATGGAACCAAGAGAAGAGTAGCTGCCAAGAGAGTAAGATTTTTGCCAATGGATGAACTCATCCATCATCCATGACAGTATTTGTTCACTTATTCATAAGAAGTGTCATCTTAAAAGCTACCATAGTAACATAAAATACGATATGACACTAAAGTTGCATTTGGACACTTTTAACTTACTATATGCTCCTACCTCTTTGTTTGTCCGATCCATATGGTCAGATGTGCGTTCATTCATTCCCAAATCCAATTTCGAGGCATGCATCTGGAGAAGTTTTATAATATTTACATTATTAAGATCACCTGTTTTCCTCAATGAAACTTTGAACATTAAGCCACAGGATTGACCAATCCTAGTGATACATGTGTAAGCGAATCATGTGTTGGAACGAGGAAATGGGATTTGAGCAGTGGCTAACACGCCCAATAAGAGAGATATTGAATGCAAAATGCACAAAGAGGTGGAGTTGAAGTATGTTATTAACCGAGTGAAGCATACACCTTATGTACACATGACTAGTCCACTCAATAAACATCAAGATGTCCCGACTCGAATCAGGGCCGGGGCATCCTCTACGTAGACGGACTATGAATACAAAAGTTACGAAGCGAACTGGAAAGACTACCATGCTGATCTATACGAACTGGAAAGACAAAGCTGAAACAGAGTATTGTAGGGCTGGTGAACGACCAATACCAGGGATATGTACTTACATGAGCTCAAGCCCCTATAGTATTTACACCAATTAACATGTGCTCGCCATGTTAAACCTTCAAATTGCTCATTCTTCGCAAAACTCGCTCTTGCTCACTTTTGAATCTGTTCTCCACCTTCACAATTTCTCCTCTAAGCAAGTGCACAGAATTCGGATGAAGGTGAACCTTTCGGATGGAGCCTAAGAGTCTTTTCGCTATACCACCTTCTCAGAACAACCCAAGCACCGGGGAGTTCGATATATACAATACGCCATCCGAGGATTGTTTCCGCGACCTCCGAAACTAAAAATTCGTGGAGACAATCCGAGTTAGTTCACATATTTGTACTGTGGATACGAGTCATTCGACGTGGCCAGTGATGGTTCAGCATGGCCATCATTGATTTCGTCAAAATCTTGCAGATTCTCCGATACGTGTTTCTCTTGGGAATTTTTATAGTATGGAGACTGCCCACCACTCCCATACGGGCTCCTTGCAGCACTTGCATATCCTCCCGATGGGATGCCCTTCTCCCGACCTAAGGGCTCATCGCCCAATCCATACATATTGGCTGTCAGAGCTCCCTCCCATACCATCACATGCAGACGCACAGACTGACCAGTCTGTCTGTGTAAAAGGAGCTTGTTGGACATGGAAATGGTGTCGTAACAGCGAATTGAACCTGAGGACGCAACCAGCCAGGGTGTGATCTTTTCTCCTCCGAGCCGGGAAATCACCAGCAGCTTGCCTGCTGCACAGGCTGCTTGGTAGACAGTCTGGAGCCCTGCCCGGTCAGCTACAGTTCCTGGGTCCACCGATGAGACATGGCAAAAGCCCTGCCAAGGAAGAATGGCAACCTTTTGTCAGTTTCCTGCTTCACCTCTAAGTATGCCATCTACGCACAGTACTGTCACAAAGTAATAGAGATATCCTTTAACGCAAGGGGACATTTCGTCGATAGTTAGTTCCCTATGATTTTTAATTAGTTGTTTTCGTACTTTATCAGTAATTTCTTCCCACTTGTGGTGCATGCTCGGAGGTAGTACTCCGATTTGATTGAAGAACAACCAAATTCTGTTCATGGAGGACCAAAATGAGTTTGACTCTCAATGAACCAACATAGAATATTCTTTGTTCAAACTTCCACACTACCTCCAAGCATGCACAAAAAACTTAACAAACATGAAAGGTACTCTATGTAAAACAATTAACTCCTGACCAGAAATCCCGTTGAGTAAGGATTATTCTTATACCCTCAAATTGCCTGAAAATGAAGTATTTATATGTATCCTCCACGCGAGAGTCAATAAGAGATCATTTCATTTATTCAAGATACATTCAATATACGTTATCTGAACATTAAACTAAGTTATCTATGCCCTTAATACGTGTTAGACTCCAATTCAATTTGGCAGCACAAAACCTTATATAAAAAATACTGATGTCAAGAAACAGCGAAGGCCACAAGTGGAAGAAAGGGTTGAATACCTCTTCCGTGCAGCTAATGCCAACTCCCAAGCGAGATTCATTTTCCTCGGGTTTTAAATCAATTGCAAGCTCAGCAGCTGCAGGCGAGTACCATAATCTCACTGCTCGGACAACATCAACATCCATGCCTTCCCGGTCCTGAAAACTCAACACAATA
Source organism: Polytrichum formosum (assembly GCA_964035585.1). Lineage (NCBI taxonomy): Eukaryota > Viridiplantae > Streptophyta > Polytrichopsida > Polytrichales > Polytrichaceae > Polytrichum > Polytrichum formosum. Next base: position 43,363,016 of record OZ037935.1, on the reverse strand, counting down.
TTTAAGAAACAATGCAAGAGGGCCTTTTCCTCTGGGACATTCAAATCAAGCAAAATACACCAGTATGTTGTTATGAGATAGTCCACACAATCGAGATCAGAACTACACCTATAAGTTGAGTCAATTCAGATCAGAACTAGACAATGACAGTGGGGACCTACTCTGGTATGATGACGACTATGCTTGGAGGTAGTGTGGAGGTTTGAACAGTATTAACAGATCAAAGTCTAACCGTGTACTGGTAGTAAATAGTTTGTTGGTCCCTGGAGTTTTACGATCAAGAACTAATAAGGCTTCCATGAACAGAAGATTCACAGCCAAGGCAGCAAGTAGAAGAATTCATCTGCAAACCCATCTGTGCAGAATTCCGAGGGATATCAAAGGAGTTGTAAGTTATCATTGTGGCACGGGGATTTAAAGTGTTTACTTATTTCTGGATATCATTCGTAGACATTTACAGACTAATCCTACCTCAACACCCATACAGCTACATGTTGAACACAAACTTCGGGATCTAAGGTTAACTATGCATGCTTGTGTAGCTCGATAAGTATTATCCAAATCGTACCTGAAGTCGGTAACAACCACTGTTGCCAATGGCCACCGGGTCCTGCTTATAGCCATGTAACTGATACTCTGCAAACTGAATCAAATAACAGACTCGGATAGTTAAAAGTTGCGGTACTAAAGCAAATCCGGGCTATATACAAAGAAGGCTGATATTTACTGGTTAAACAGAATTACTTTTACAAACTGGCAACCATAATACAAAAGGTTAGAGAATTGTCCATAGCTGTATGAGTTTCAAGTACACAATCATGATGGATGGTAGGATAAATATCGAAAACAAGGTCTCTCTTAGTCTAGCAAGTGATGCAACAAGAGACAGGTCGCTGTTCTATTATGATTGAAAACCAATAGGCCCCTCGCAATAGCTGCCACCTACTTGCATGAAGAGAGGCTCTGTCTGGATATTCACAAAGGTGATTGGAACTCCAGAGGCCTGGGCAGCGGAAAGCCATGCAATCGCCCGCGCTGTTGTATTCTCAACACTGGCAACGTCACGGGCCTTCGGTGATAGTGCAGGCGGCATGAGAAGAAGAGAGAACACCATAGCAGAGCCCGTTACAGGTAGAAATGACACCATCTTCTGTTCCCATGGGTATGTGACATAACTGTCCTTGAGCTTCATACTATTCAATTTCACGAGGAGATCATCTTTTTTTGAACAATCTCTCATCAGCTTCGACGCTTCGAGCATCTTCCGGCTTTTGTCTGCGCAGATGCATACAGTTTTTTTAGTTTACATCTTGTATTTCCACACATCAGCATAAATACTCCTATTTCAGCAAATCGATATACAGGAATCGTCAGAGTCGTATAAAATGTCATCACCACTAACAACGATATGAGAAATGTATGTATTTTGGAATTAACCAGATTTGTGTAATGGATATCTGACAGTTGAATACAAAACTCTCTGAATCAAATGCAGGTTACGAGGGCCAGTTCACGTGAACCCTATTTCACTGGCATTGATATGGTTTTTAGAAAGCCAGTAGCTGCAATAGTACGAATTCAATGAAAAATTACAACGCCTGAGATATGGATTCTTATTCGCACTTTGATATTGGAGTGAACATGACACCACATAGCGCTCACAATGTATCTAAAGGCAAGATAATTCTTCTCTGATAATCCCTTTGCCTTTGGACATGATTACAGCCCAGAAAATTTTTGTTGACCAATTTACGAGGGCAGTAGACCTGGACATGGACGCACTCCGAGACACCCACTTCGTCTACAATCTGCTACAACTTATCCAAAGTAATTTAGCAACAGTACCTAGGCATAGCACGGCCCTGAATTTTGTATTTAGCACATTCAAGAAGAGGTAGTGAACGGTCTTCGCAACCAATTCTGAAAGTGGACAATTATAGAAACGATAGTAAAATTCTCTGTGGACTTCACCTTCATCTAGAGAACCCCAGCCTCGGTGGAAATTAAACGAAAACCACCATATAAACGTTCGGTTTTAGACCACCAAGCAAAGTCTCTGAGTGCGTTTGTCTCCTAACACCCTTTCGAGGATGAAAATGCAACGGATTGTGAGAAATCACTGTGTGAAGGACACATAGGTGTTTCGAGCACAGTTTGACTGCACACAAATTTGAAAGAGGAGTAGATCTGTCGACTTTACCTTGCAGGACCAGGCATTCCTGTTCCATCGCGTCGACCAACATTGCAATATGAGTGGGATCTGTAACACTAGCGAGCACGTACGTTTTCTTCAAAAGAGAGCTCTCGTCTACAACGACCTTGGCCCGAACCTCGATTGCAGATTGTCCTCTCCTTACCTTGATCTTGACCCCTCCTGGCACGTTGCTCAATTTTTTCAGTTCCCGCATCAACCCTGTCTTGCCACCCGAAAATGGAGCTACCAACATCACACCGCTATCACTGCTAACCTGCATTCCAACAGCCCCGAGAAAAGGAGTTCATTAAGAACCTGCTAGGCGAATCAAGCGAGCATCAAAACAATAACCAAAAACTTCTAAGATATGGGAAAATTATTTAGTCGAGTAACAGAAGAACCTATCATCAATCTTAAGAAGCCCCTTAAGTCGGTGTCTACATCTTCAGAATCGGGAGACATATAATGGATTCGGTACTCCATATTAATGGAGCTAGTGGTCGTGCCTCTGACTTTAAGAACTATTTAAGGATAAACCAATAACCAAAGTGTTTGCAAATATAATGGCACGCTGAAATCCTGCGCAGGAGATTTTTCGGCGCATGAGGAATTCTAGGTCGATATATAGTGGAATGGCAGTTACGGCATTAAGGAAGGGGAAGAATGTATCCTGTCCATTTAATCCCTCAAAACACCTTCAGGACTAATCTAGTACGGTCCCTAGCTCGGGAACAACTTGCACGTGAAATTCCACGCTGCCTATAAAGTCACCCTTTAAACTCCTTGTACCAGCTCTCTTCCATCGAATGTAATCACGCGGTGTACGAGGGCTTTCGAGACAAGCTGACGACTGAAGGCACCATACACGTCTCAGCTTAAATCTCGAATACAATGAAGATTTGATCATGGTTTCTGGCAGCAGCTACTTTTTGGTGACTCCTCAGGATAATAAGCATATTGAGTTCCAAAACAAGTTCACGTGCTCTACAGAATAAAGCCTTCATTGGAGGATGAAAAACTACACTTCACTACATCAAATCCATATTTTGCTTCAATGTCAAATGCAACATGCTGCTCCTCCAGGAGGTTTTACGAAGAGGAGTTTCAACCAGTCCAGCCTATTCTACAGACTTCTTTAGAAGGAAAAAATTGCAAAGTCTCAAGATTTCTCCCATGTTCAGTGAATAGTTTCACAACTGAATCATTCTATGCACCACTAACAAGATCAACGTACTTATACCTAAAGTTATTATAATCCGATCCATACTCCAGCCAGTTATATAGAATAAATTTAACGCATCGAGTCAATTGCTGAAGCTCGCACCGATATGAAAGGACACAAAAGACCTTCCGAAAATTGCTCTGTAGTAGACTGACTTACAAACTCGGTTGCATTATCGAAAAGATACTAACACGAAACACCACTAATCTTGATAACTTCTTGTGAATCCCGTCTTGAACACACCTAGCTCATCTCTGATAGTCCGAACGCGAGTGTACTGACAGCTTATAAATATCACCTTTGTGTACCAACTAGACAGGAAAAAAATTATCATCTTAGAAGTTGCAGTATTCCTCAGGATGCAGATTTCTGACTGTAAAATCAAAGTCATGTAAAATAGTGCGCCAAGATAGGTAGAAATAGACGCCGTCCCTACAATGCGAGGTGCTCCATCACCTGGTTCTATTTCACGAAAACTGTGCTAGCTTACTCCGCATCTATGAAGGTTAATAATGCTAGACTTACGTGCACGTTGCAAAAGGAAAAATAGCTTTCAGGAGCGGATCAGGAGTTCTAATTTTAGTTTAATCTGAGATTTTTTTTGGCTTGGAAGGTATCTTGGATTCCTTAAGTTTGTTCAACGGAAATGCAACGGCAACAAATAGAATGCGCCGACGACGCACCTATGAAGACATGTTCGTGATGCCAGACTAACGTGCACATAGAAAAATGGATTTCAGGATACGGATCAGCAGATACTAGTTAGAAATTTAGTTTAATATCTTAGATTCTCTTTGGCTTGAAGGGCATCTTGGATCCCTTAAGTTTTTTCTACACAAATGTAACGGCGAGAAAGAGAGTGCTGACGACACATTATGAAGACATGCTCGTGATGCTCTTACGTGCACGATGCAGAAAGAAAAATGGATCTCAAGAGACGGATCAGCAGTAGTTGCAATTTTAACATAATCTCTAAAAATCTCTTTAGAGGCATCTTGGATTCCTTGAGTTTCTTCTACACAAATGTGACGGCGAGCAAGAGAAAGAGAAAAGCGGCGACGACGCATCAATTTAAAATACTGTCCAAGTCTGAGCAGATGCTTACCTGCAGCACGACATCGCCAGCTAACAGCTTGCCTTCGTTCCAGGATTCCGGAACGCCATTACTAGCTCCGTTCAACTTAATGGCTACCACCGGACTGTTTCCACCTCCCGCCATTTCTTTTCTATTCTCGTTTCCGAACTCAACCTCTTGCTCGCTATCCTGATGTTAGAACGTGACTGACGCCTCCTCAGAACCTTGTCGATCTGCCACACTGCGTCGGTGCTCCAGAGTTTTACATGTGTATAATGATGACGCAGATAGCGCTTCGAGGCCTAGTATGGTACAAATGAGAAGCGCAGTAACTCCTCACCGCCTCGTTACAACAAATCGATCCACTCCTAGCAACTACAAGAAAAGCGTACACAAGTGCTAGCGGTGTTACACTGTACCGATTTCGGCGGTGGTAAAGATGACGATCTCCACCGCACGCCAAAAAAGAGACAAAAATCAATCAAAAATATATCGTCACCACGGAAGGCTTCCAAGAATGATATTATTCGCACCGGTCAGCGTCTACTTCGGTCCTAACCTAGTGCCAGGATGCACATCAACTACTTCTCGATCAGCTTATCCGTTAATCCTTAAGAAAAACGGGGGCGAGAGCAGGCACAGAGAGGAACAGTAGCACAACCTCTCCAAACTGCTGTTGATTCTTGATCTACTCATTTGTGATCGACGTCCTCACCACGCAACCAAACTAACCATAAGAATCAAGCACAATAATTAAAAACAAAACACTACTTCAATTGATCGATCGATCGATCTATCTCCTCACACTACGGCCGCTCCTGTCGAGCGTGAAGACGGCACCCTAGCTTAGAGCACGAACAAAGAGAAAAAGAGACGGAGTGAGAAAAAAATGGCGGCAAGCTGCTGTGAATAAGTGGAGTGACCTCCGACTCTAGTTTCTCTCGTGTCTGTCTGTGTGTGGAAGTTGAGAGGTGACTGATGGAATACTGCTGCTACATAAGATGTGACATGCTAGGTATGGTCTTCTTGCAGGTGTGCAGACAAATTAGCTACATAGGTAGTCCCCCGCGAGGACAACGGAGCATCCGGCGCAGCAGCAACGGAGGCCCAATGGAGGAGCCTCCTCGCTCCTTTAATACCAAAGCCGAACAACGTGCCTGCTTCTCTGCCGGATCCGTCGTGCAGCATCGCCTGCTTCAATTTATAAACCATTTGTTTTCCCATTCAGCTTCGGAATCAGAGAGGCTGCTAACGGTAGCACGGGAGCAGGGCTCCTATTTCCTCTTACGTCCACGCTGGTTGGTTGCAGTTCCTTCTCCCGTGCACGCAACTTAGTGGCACATTCAGAGAGAATGGAATGAAGCCAACAAAAAGAATCCATCTCTATTCAAGTACTGCGTCTTGATTTAGTGCCAAATTCACTTCACTTTTAGCTCTCCTTATAATTAAGGAGGAACGGAATTAGAGCATATGAGCGTACCTCTCCATTCATCCAACATAAAAGCCTTGAAATATTAGAGTACAATATTCCATGAAATATATGCTACATATGTGGGTTTGATCCTTTTTTGAGAAAACTTTCTATTAAGAGCTCCTTAGCTCATCATACATTGGAGCCCTTTTTTGAAAGTTGCATGCAAATTTTGAGACCTCCTCTTTCACCTCTCAAACTTAAAGAGAATTTTAGGATCTAAAGTAGGGTATACACATGGGAACCCCCATCCTAAATCCCAGATCGAGCTATGCAAGGCTACCTTGCCCACCCATCATAGTAGGACAAGCTAGAAAGCTAGATTTTAATAGCATGACACCACTCTTTGTGTATGGTAATTTAAGCATAAAGAAAACTTTGTGTGACTTTGTGTTAATTCTCATAAACTCAAGGTTTGGAACTAAACCCATGTTTCATCTCCTCTACTTTACAAATAACTCTATTATGTAGCCCGGATACTGCTTTTTGTTAATTTGACACCAGAATTAGCTTTAAAGATCCCAAATTAGTCTAGTGCATATCGTTTGAAATGATTCGACCACAAACTTATCAGGTTAGGTTTAATTTGGATGGATGAGAGGCATGTTCATATGTAATAATTGCCTTTTTGTCTTCCTTATAAGGATCGTTTACACGACAAAGGTGGTAATTGGGGTTGTGGTTAACCACCACAATTTACCACAACTATAGTGTTTTTCATTCACATTTGTCTTGTGTGAATCCTTGTGGTTGTGGTTGATGGTCCACGATAGCGCAAAGTCATCCACCTACACACGTTGGTTATCAGTCTTAAACAATCGGCTCATGGACCAAATCAAAGAATTGTGGACAAATATTGTGTCTCCGTGGATGAAGTTTTATGACGAGGTCTGATAAAAAAATTTGTTCTTGGATGAGCGGTTGGGTTATGGTGGGTTGGTTTTCTAAATCGGAATCTATCATTGGTTGAGGTCTTGGACCCGAGAATTTTTTTTAAAGGGATTATTATCCTTGTTGGCCATGGGTAGTGCTAAAGTGTTTACCCTCCTCACCTTTCTCCATGGACCTCGGCCTTGAACCTCTCTAGTGATGTCACATGAATATAAACAACCACCCCGTGCAAAGCAGTGTGTCAACGGGGTAGAGGGAAGTTGTGCTTGTGCGTACAATTTATTATGCTTATTCATGGAAATAGAACCAAAGAAAGTAAACCACAATTACCCCTAGCATAAACGACCCTTGAGCATGTTATGATAAGATCAACCATATCTTACATCCAAATATTCACCACTCACTTACTGACCCTTAATCTCCACAACAACATGTCAAGCATATCAATAACTTATTCTTTAAAGAAAATACTATCATATTAAAATAATCATATAACATGAAATCATATGTTAAATCGTATAATTTTTTTAGCCAGATCTAGAAATCACATAAATTTCACAAACTATGTAACATATGTACAATAACATCATGGTAGGGTCAAAATTAGCTACATTGTCTGATTATGAATCTTTGATAGAAAAAAGAAAAAAAGAAAAAGGTATTATAGTGTAGTTGAAATGTTAAGACCTATAGAGCTTGAAAACCCAATTAAAAAAATTCAATTTTGGGATTTATTAGATTTGTAAAGTGGAATAGAAAGTAGATTTCGAGCTTATTTTCATTTGGTTAAGCTCAAAACAATTGAAAACATTTTCAAGGTGGAATTAAGGTTTGCTTGACAAAAAGCCCCAAGGTGACTATTGTGATGATGATCAAGGGTTGATGTAGAGGATTTTTGCAAAGAGCCTTGAGACTCATAGCCCACCCACACTTATTGGTGCGGGCCACCAGTGAACGGTTCTTACCAATTGGGATCACTTTTGAAGTTGGTTTAGCCAGTGAGAGCCACTGGATGTAACCGGTGTTGGTACTCACCGTTCACTGGTGCCCCGCACCAGTAAGTGTGGGTGAGCTATCATCAAACTAGCCCAGTTTCAAAGGCTCGTGCCCCATACCCTTCTTAACTTTGATCAGTCGTGGGGGCTAAATGAATTTTTTGTTGTAAGGTAGACGTGCATGATTTGGTTACTTATATATATTGGACGCCTATGTTTGAGTGGTATGTGGTTGGGTGTGGCCCCAAAAAACGGATACTAAAAGACATTTATTTAGAAGAGATTGGACTACATGTTCAAAATAAGACAACCATTCTAGGCTCGACAATAAATGTAATTGTGGACACTTGTATGACCATTTAATAAGAACACGAATATTCACTTGGATAATAAAAGAAGATAGTCATGTGAGCTCCAAAATTTATGAGGAAAGTGGCTACAACTTCAATTTGGATTTGCTAACATCTCCTACTAATTCCGTGTTTCACATCCTAGGAGAAGTGAGCTGGTCATAAAAGATAACCATTTAAGACCCATCTACCTTAGATAAGAGAAGTGGTTAAGTGAATTGGGAGATTATGGGCTAGGCTCGGTTCTTTTCTTCGGTGGTAGGGTTTGTCTTTGGCTTGTGTTGGTTTTGTGGTCGGTATTACGTGGTGGTGTGACGCGCTTGAGAGGCCTATCCTCCCCTCCAAGTGAGCACATTCTCCTCTTGTTTTCATCTTGGCATTGGCTTATTGAACATTTTTCTCATAAAAATAATTTATAAATAAATAAATAACTGGTGATTGGTGAAGGCTTCATTATTTGTATGGTTTCACGTGGCTTGTTAATTAGAGTGGTCTACATGGCTTGTTTGTAGCAACAAGTGTTTGATGCCACTTTCTATGGTTATCATCTAGTGACTCCAAGATCCTTTACTACGTGGGTCAATGATGAACAAACCAAAATGATGGGGTGTAGAAAGACCTAATTGCACCAAACCAATGTTGGTTTCCATATATATATATATATATATATATGGGGCCAGGTGGAGCTCACCCGACTACTCGTGCACATTCCGAGGGAATGAATGACCCCACAAAAATCTATGAATATAGTAACAAGTTGGATTTATGCCAACATCTTGTCATTGTTAGCACTCACGTGGCAAGGTACTTGGCTCTATTGCGGACACTTCCAATTTCACAAACAATGTTTGGTTGTAAGATGGGCTTGAGAATCATGGCATCCATATAACCACTAACGAATCGGAATTGAGATGTGAAAGCTATAGGGAGTCAAAGCAAAGATGAATCTCTTTCTCTTAAAGTGATTGCATAGGTCCTTTCCAAACGTATTCACTAAATTCAACCTATAATGGTGTATAGTGTATGCACATAGTCCAATATTGTCATTTCGTGTGTGGACCTTATGTGGTCACTCTTCTTAATTGGACACATATATTTCAGCGGTATAAAGCAAGTTTGTAGTTCATGATACACTAAAAAGACACCAGTGTACGATGAGATTGGACTATGTGCTCCTGAAAATGTTGACACTAGTCTAAGTTCGATTGTTAACGTATTTGGGAGGCCTAATATGTGATGATCACTTAAAGAGAAAGATATATTTTTTACTTTGACAAGCCTTGTAACTTTTGCATCTCAACTTTGATTCGAAAACTTGACATGAACAATTTTGTTCTTCACAATTGCTAGATGGATAAGATGATTTCATAACCAATTCAATGGTCAAAATTGTATGTGAAGATGGAACTTCGGACCCCATAATAGGGTCGCATACCTAAGAGGCATTGTAGGACTCTCTTGGATGGATATAACTTAGCACTAGGAGTTTCGGAGATAGGTACAATGTTGAGACTAGTTGCAATGTCATTTGTATGGATATATCAGTGATAGAACTCAAAGTGTTGATGATGATTGCTTAGGTTGAATGGCAAAGGCTACACTATTTATTTGGTTTAGTTTGGCATCTAAATTGATTGCCCATGTTAATTAGAGTGGTCTACGTGACTTGTCTTGCAGCAACAAATGTCTTATACTGCCTTCTATGATTGCCACCCAAGGTTCACATGATCATTTACATGGGTCGATGATGCACCACACTAAATTAAATGTATATAGCATCAAAAGATGAATTGTTCTCCTTTTCTCTTAGATTATTCAAGCTTCTTACACACACCATGCAAAAAGTGGGGCATAACTAGGATGGGTAGCACAAATGGATGTCATATGTGATACCAATGGATTGTGGGAATTTTTCACTTAGAACTTATGCAAGAATTTGAGATGCGATTCAATACTTTTAACGACATGGCTTCCAAGTTCAATTGCTAATCCAAACGAGACAATCAATATCTGAATTGGATCACTTTAAGTTATCAAACTTGCCAAAATCTCCACAATAGGTGTGGTGGTTACCTTAGGGCCACTTCACACACGAACCAAGAGTCGTGACCATGAAATTGTGAGAGCCCAAAAGAAAGTGTCCAAAGGCCATCCCAACACACCTCTAAAATCATCTAGTGTGGTCACGGATCCTCAAGTGTAGTGTGAAGTCATATGTGACTGGACCCTCAATCAAATGCTATTTCAATGAATGTCTATTCATGCGGTTCTTGCACATGATAAAATAGAATAAATCAACGGTTGTGAGCATCTGGAGTGCCATGGTCTCCCAGTATTGTGTTAGGCCTAACTCCAAGAGGTGGTTTTTGAAAACAATCCAAGTGACCATGAAACATGATCCATTCGATGCCATGTAGACTTTACATCCGTCTTACATTCACATCCTCCGTTGGTCCCTCAAGCGTAATGTGAAGTGAACTTGGACCGGCTCCACCTTTTCCACCAATGAGAGTGCTGGAGGTGTGTAATGGTCACGGGCTCTCAGTCTCGTGTGTGAAGTGGCCGCTTAAGTTAAGTTGTTTTTTTCAGGCTTCAAGTGGTGAGTGACTCATGAGGTGGCCCTAAAGTCCGCATGAACAACCCTTGATTCTGCAAAGGAACAACGCATGCCGGGAACAGTGTGATTCATGCTCCTAACTTTACGAGGCCAACTTCCATAAGCTCACTTCACTTACCCACTTGATGATGTCTTTGGGGCCAGCCGCATGAATGAATGCTGCCAAACAAGATAGATAGGGTTACCTGCCAGGTGTCTAACATTACATCCTTTCTTTTGACGATTGACCATTTCCTTTGACTTCACCAAAATGATCCCGGAGCAATAAGTGCATGTTTACACCAAAGGCATTAGGCCATGGCTCTTAAATGACAATGGCACCCCGCTTTCCGGATGACACCATAGAGAAGTCCATGGACTCTAGCCCAAAAGTCTTTTGGAAGGTACAAGCAGGGTTGATTTTTCACAAAGTTTTTGCCCGTCCATGTCCAAAAACCTTGAATTGAAAGGCAAAAAAATTGCAACCCATCCCAAAACCGGTAATTTCTAAACCAACCCGTCCATGGAAAGGTTAAAGAAAAAACAACCCGTCCCAAAACCAGTTTGAAAATGAAAATACCCGTCCCGCAAGAGGTATAAATAAGTCTCTTACAATGTTGGTAAAAATTTAATTAAAAAACAAAAAACAAAAAAACGGAAAGATGTCGACATGTGATTGGTTGCACTTGGAAACAATAGGATCTTGACAAATTATGCCTTCAATGCCTGTCAATTATCTGTCTTTTGCTGTTGATTCTCATCTTTCCAATACACCCCATTCTAATTTCCTTTGCCACCATCATTTCTTTTTATTTCTTGTCCTTCAATCTCCCATATCTTTCCCCACACTCTTTTATGCAGGTACCACTCCAGAGTGGTCAATCAATTGGCTTGGTTTGAGTAACTGTGGAGGAGAGTTATGGTGATTCCAGTGAGCATTGCAATATGTGAGAGGGGTTTTTCTAAACAAAACCTAATCAAAAGTCATCTACGTACTAGTTTGAAGTTAGAGACTTTATAGATGCTTTGATGCGCATTTCATGTGCAAATATTCTAGTTGAAAACATCAATTGGAATGCAGTGATGCTTGTTTGGAGAAACATGAAGGATAGGAGAATTCATCCACTTCTTTGAAGGGTAAGTAGCTCTTTATTTTTAAATTTTTGAACATGTTTATATATACTAATTCTTATTCAATTGTTGAGTTTACCTTTAATTATAATCTTTGACATTATGTTAAAAAAGTTCTAAATTTTGTGGCTGATGAATTAATGTATGCAGGTGAATCAAGCACTTCAAGATTGATATTTTGATTGGGTATTAGTGGTTTGATTGCATTATGCTTATATTCACATGTCATATATGACATAATGTAACTAATATTTGTACCATTTATATTTTTTGGAAAAAATTATCAAAAAAATTGTTATTTTTAGAACCCGTCCAAAGTGAATTTGACACGTCCAAAAACCGGTTCATTTCCTAAGAACCCGTCCACTGGAAATGTTTTTTTTATGAACATGGCCCTGGACATGTTAGGGACCTTGTGAAAAATCACCATTGGGCACAAGCCCTTAGTGTAAACCCAAATTTCCGTTGCAAATTTCGTCATGCCTATCTTCAAGAGTCGTCTTGGGGATTTTTTTTAAAATCTTGTTTTAGTATTGTTTGGTTGTTGTGGTAGTCGTGTTGACCGGTTGGGAACCTGTATGGACTACTCACCAAAACAAATTAGAATAAAATATTAAAAAAATACCAACAACTACATGATAAAAACCTTAGGAAAATTAATAGGAAAGTCTTCAAAAACAATGACCCCCCCACCACCACCACTAGTGCCTTATCAATAAATTCAACAACAACCTCACAAACCTAGAAGATCTTGCCCAAGAAATCAACAATAGACCAACATGCCACTACCAACTAGACCACCTATAACATTGTATTTATGGTGTCAAACGGTGCCCTTGGCATGACCTAGAAGGTTGCACCATTGAGCGAAGAGGGGAACCACTAACCCCACTTTCACACATGTTTTGACTAAGAAACATATGATATAGCCTAAAAGACCTAGCCAATGGAAAAAAATCATGGTCATGACAAAATCCCTAATCCCATACTAAAAACATGCCACCAAGATTCTAAAAACTCCTATTTATATTTCTCTCCCATTGTTGCATACAAAAAAAATCCCCACATCCTGGAAAACAAGCCTAGCAATACTTCTATACAAAAAAGACAACCCATACCTCACCAACCACAAACCAATAGCCCTCACCAATACAATATAGAAATTATTCACTAGCACTTTTACAAGCATTCTTTCTAGATACGGGGAAAGACACCAAGTTTAACACAACGATCAAGAGGGATTTAGAGTTGAAAGATGCACATCACGCCAACTACAAATTCTTACATCGGCACTAGAAGATGCAAGGTTCACAAATTAAGACATTTACATGATATATATAGATTTCATAAATTCCTTTGGTTCTATCGACCATGTCAAACTCCTTGCTATCGTAGGAGATCTTGGCTACCCGCAAGATGCCATAGTCTTAGTAGGAAACATATATTCACAATCCACCACCACATTCGTTGGAGACTACTTTGGCAAAACACAACCAAATCAAATACAAAGAGGAACCGTACAAGGAGATACATTGAGTCCATGCCTCTTTATAGTATTCCTTGAACCCCTCCTTAGGTGGCTACAAAGAGGAAACAATGGATATTCTTTCAAAACCTCCCACACCACAATTAGCTCTACAACCTATGTGGATGATCTAGCAGTTATATCCAATAAACTAATGTTCCTTCAACCCCAATTGTACAAACTCAATAAATATTGTGAATGGGTAGGATTGGATCTTGGCGTCCCCAAATGTGTTATCATAGGTTGCCCCAACAAATCAAAAATAAACCCATGAGCCTTCAAAACACATATGCGAGCCACAAATGTTAATTTCATAAACCAACCAATACCCATACTTAGCCAACACGAATCACACATATATCTTGGAATTAGCTTAGTTCCTTTGTTACAATGGAAAATAAAAACTCACATAACCACAACCAACTTTATAAAGCAATGCAAATTACTATCCACATGCCCAATTGATCACCACGAAACAAAAAATAAATATGGATGATGCAATCATATGAGCTAGTATCGCCTACAGTTTCTACGTTTTCCCTTACTCACTCCCAACCATTAGAAATTAGACCCAAAAAAATGATTGCCTTACAAAAAAAACTATTTGTGGCCTCCCCAAATGTATGTCAAACACTATTACACAACTACCACACAACATGTTCAGCATAGAAGCATTCTCATTAAGATTCCATATGTCAAATGCATTAGCGAGCAACTTATCAATGCCCTTAACAACAAGACTAGACTTAGGAAAATATACATTGGCTTACTATAGCTAAACTTGCTAGGTATAGGGGAGCACAATGCCTAACGTCTACCTCATGTCATGATTGTACAAGATCTCAAACCACCCGAACCTTATTTCTACTTAAAACAACCGGCGGAACCCACCTAAGAAGTGCGATAGATGAGTTTCCCCTCCACCCTACACCACTCGAAACACAATTTCTCCAAGCAAGAGTCATCCCAACACTAACTCCAACAATATCCCTAAAATACCTATACAAACTAATACACAATAAATTTGAACTCAAACACATAACGCACCCCAATGGAATACATATAATGACTAATAATGAATTCAAACACTACTATAGCACACTCACTAAAGAAGGAAAAGTTGCGTTAAACTACGCCATACTACTCTTTTGTGAACTGCCATGCCACAACCAATGCACCAATCCCGTGCCTAACATACAATGCACCAAATGCCTTGAAAAATGAATACATAATCCAAAACCACCACATCAACCCGAGACCACCAAAACACATGAACCACCCTACCTCCACCACACCTGGAACACCCATAACCACCCCTATACATCCTTAAAGATCTTACACACTTCCCGATACACACCATATTGAATGACCGCTCCTGTAAATACAAATTTATTAATAAAATCTACATCTTATCTATGCCAAATGGACACTCCCAAATGAAGCAATATACAACAAATGGCTATCACAAAAATACCTATTTCCATGGAACAATCAACACGCCATAAATCACAACATCCTACTCTTCACTTCACTTACATATTACAAACTAACTTTAACCCTGAACAAATGAGGGATACTGGACAAATCCCCCCCCCTCCAACAAACCATGCCCTTATGCCACATTCATGTCAATGAATGTAACCTAGAGAACAACATAGCCTACACCCAAAATACTATCCAAACTCAACATGATGTGACACATGTATATGATGACGATGGCTAGCACCTTATCACCATCCCCGAAACGAGACTACAATGGCTATGACAACAATACCACCTAGCACTAAGTCAATCCGATGACCTCAATCCTCCTACCCAACCATTTGAAACATAATTAGTATAGTTGTGCCAAATATATAAATAAAGAACGCCCAAAAATAACCCCCTCGAATTCTCAAAATATGCACTTCCAAACGCCATCCTTGATCATCTTATAAACTCCTTTCAAATAACACACTCCTACTTCTCATCACCAGTAACGTGCCTTACTATCCTCAAACAAGACTACTCTCGATTCCCCAGAGACGTAGTATTTGGATCATTAGCAACAACCTTCCAACACAAATGGCAAGGTAATGGATATGCCTACCCACATACAGAGAACGAAACACAACAAGACCTCCATTGGGCACGTCTAGCAACCAAAAATGATGCAGACATTGTTACAATACTAGTAATCCCATGCCATAATTGGTATCACAACTTCAATCCCCAAGACGATCCCTTCCCAGACGCACGTGTCATAACATATTCAAAGCATACACTATCACTTACAAAGAACCAACAATCCCACCATATGAGAATTGAACCTAGAACATAAAGTAATGCCATCCATATACTATGCATACACCATAAAAACACACCCACCATATCTAATGAATTTATGCATCAAATGATTGCTCTTGCCAACACCTTATAAATCTTCGCAAAATTCACACAAACCGCACCACCTACACCCCTAGACATCCCAATAAACCATTCTACAAAATGGCCTAAACTCACATACCCCCCTCAACCGATCACCCAAATCTTAAATACCCCACCGATTACTAATCTAGAACGGTGTCTACCTCCCAAATACCCACCGCAATTATGTTACTACATAGACAGATCATTCAAACCACCTAAAGAAATAATCAACAGACACTGAAAATGTAAAAAAGAAGAAGGATATGGCATCTATAGCCCCATGAAAGGCTTTAAAATCGTCAGAAGACTACTAGGACTACAAAACATCCTACGAGCAAAATTGATGGCCATACAACACACTAGGGCTTGGGGAGAACCGGCGGTTAGTTACAAATGAACCGGTTGAGTTTGAGAAATAACTAGTTGAAGTTGGAGACTTCAAGAAATTACCAATCATTTTAGAGGAGTCTATAGAATATACCTCAAATAAATAAAGCAAAACCGGAAGATGTCAACATGTAATTGGTTGGATTTAGAATCACTAGGATCTTGACCGACTATGCCCAAAAACTTCTCGGGCACTGCACCACACCCTCCAACTCCTCACCACCACATACCATGATGAACCAACCCACATCTTCACAACCTGCTTCAATGTCCTATATCTACTAAACATCCAAATCAAGCACCCCACGATGCATAACAACCATGCATACAAAACTATCCTTGAGTCTATAGCCCAAATGTTACAATCCCGCACACAACCCACCACAATCCACAAAGTTAGGGTTCACACTAACATCGATGGTAATGAACAAGCATACGCATTAGCCAAGAGAGGACGCAAATTAGACCACATAAACGCCATAGCACCATATGAACACGCACACCCCACACCATACTACACTCTAAACTTTGTAGTATCACACTTGTGGCAACCAAAGTGCACGTGAAATTACGGATTTTTGTGGTGCTAACATGGATGCGAGATACTATAGAATTGGTGTGGCATGTGACATTATGGAATAACACAAAGGAGATGTGAGGACAATTTGAATTCGTCTCCGTCACCTACGCTAGTGTGGTCCACTCCACTTGGCCTTCCCTGGCGATGTGGCGGAAGCATGCACCAACATTCAACAAGTGGCATAAGAAGAAGAAGAAGAAGAAGAATAAGAAGGTGACACTCCACATGTTGACATATGGCACAAGCGAGGGTGTGGGTTGACTTCTTTGGTGGTTTGCATTAATGACAAATTTCATGATATAAGGGAGAGAAATGTGACAATAAGGAGTGAGATTTGAACTACGAGCATTTGTTCCCCATGGTTTCAGGATATTAGAGAGTGTGTGACATTATGGAGGTTGATATTACAGAGTTTAGGGTGTACCTCCAAAAAGATTGGTGGCATTCAATGCAACAAACACCCGACAAAGACCCCATCATCCACCTAGATAAACACATCCTTAAATATGATAAAACACATAACTTAGCAACTATAGAAGACCAAACATGCCAATTATATAAATGGCTTGAAATGAAGGACATAGAAAATCATTCTACATCATTGAAAAATCTACAAATCTACTACGGTGATGAATTAGCATATTTCTTTTAGTCCAAATTACGCATGATGATTGCCGAGGACTCATATCTCGATAGTGCAAGCCATTAAGAATTAAGTTAGAAATAGCACTTTGGTAGATTTTGGGGCATGAAACTATAAATGTTCCAATAGTTGCATTAGCGTAAAAAGACAAACATTGTAATTAAGTTCCTATGACAAAATGCCGATGTCCTACAGGCTCCCCCATCCAATGAACGGGGAGTTTTTGGGTTGACTCGGATTTTTACCCCTCTTTCCACATGTCATTTGGTGGTTGTCTATGCTCATCCGGTTGATGCCTAAGCTTAGTAACTCAATTTGGTGAAAAACCTAACATTTTTTTGGCTTCCCGGTCATTTTCCCTAAGTTTCTATAAGCAATCAGTTACAAAATTGACAAATAAAATAAGAACTCGGTTCACATACTAAATTTAAGGCAATTTGCACACCAATTCAAACTTTGATTACTACGTATGATAAAAGATCATTACAAAAATGATTTTGCAAGAATCATAAGTATTCAAGTATGAAAACATGAAACACCCTCAATAATACATGAAAACAACAACCAAAAACATCAAATAGGCACTCAAAAATATGAAATCATCACCCTTAAACATCAAATAAACACTGCAAAACATTAAAACAACACTTAACAAAGGGATGGGGATGATAGCTTTGGTGCAGTCCCACTGTGGCACCTCGTACATAAACCCTAAACGACATAAAGAGGTAGATGGAGGATTCAAGGTAAGGTGTGGGAGAACCGGTTATAACCGGAGATACCCTCGGGCGACCTAGCTAAGAACCGGTGGGAGATGGTGTGGGGCAGCTAATATCTGCCCACTCTTGAATGGGAACGGATGAAAAACCGTCATCAACTTTATAGAACCGGTTGATTTCCTATATACTTAATTTTTCCTCAGTTATACGACCTAAAATATTGAAATTAAACCGGTAATTTATCAATTTCACTCAGCTGATTTTACATTAAACCTCGGATCTCCCCGTTCACTGCCCCCATCCATGGTGTTTGAAATCTACTCAAGGTTATTCTTGACTTTCAACCATCTTGCACTCAATTGGTTAGGAGATCTCAAGACCCAAACGTTGCACGTAAGCTTAAATGCCTCATGCAAGTTAATTAGCGTATCGTGCAAATCTTGCCCTTGCTTTGTGGGTTGGTGCTTGCTTGCCTTCGGCACAAGGTCCCCAAACTTAGGAAAAGTCTATAAAAATGGCATGGGCCCGATACGTCCATGTGGATGAAATACCGGAGTCTCGGATGTGTGTGTGTAAACTTGCATGTTTAATTAAATGATTAAAATGTGAATTGAAAAAATGTGTCTCGTCATTTCCATTGTAACATCATTTGATCTCAATGGGTATGGGAATATGCAAGGCGTAAATTTCTTCATGATTCTCCTGCAACATCATAAGCACGGTCGAATATGGATTTTCATGCACAAAACAACCGATCAACTCGCATCAAAGTAGATGCATGTTACCTACAAAAATAACACTAAGAATTTATTGGAATTTTTAAGAAGATGAAAGTGGGATGAAAGGTTAACTAGTTTATTACCTTGTTTTTTATTTAAAATATTAGTCTATTGTATGTAAACAAAGTACATAAGGAACTACACAAATCATTCATTTAGTTCAAACTAGGAAATATTTAAAACTTGTAAAGTGACTTTTTCAAACGTGTGATGAACATTCAAACCATCAATCTCTTGTCATGCCGGATACTGATTTAGATTATAGTCACATATATTTCTATACCTTGTTGTGTGAGGAGCATATATTTTATATTTTGATGCATGTTTGAGGATTGCATATAGACTTATACCAACTTGAAAATGAAGAAACACCCTAATTCTTGCCGGTGACAATAATAACAACAAATATATCATAAATGATCGTTGAGAACTCTCAGTTGATGATGTGATTGAGGCCTTGTTTATCCTTCATAGCAAAAGGTTTACCCATGTGGCTTCCGGCACATGGTTATTGCCTACCTATTGACATGAGGGCTCTATATCCAAAGATCATGAAAGATGACATCAAGATATGGACACCTAAATTTTCACACTTGACTCAATTTTGATGAGATGGAATGTGGACTAGATTTTAGGATGTCATGAGGAGAGAAGAGAAGGGCAGTGGGGTGATTTTATAGATATATTTTGTTTAAGTGCATAATATAGTTGGTAGCGAGACATGTTGAGGTTGTGTGGCACCGGTTGTGTGACATAGGCGTTGTCTTTATTTCTTTTTATTATTTACAAAGTTGAGGCCATCTTAAGATTTTTGCAATGTTTTGGTTGGTTGTGTATAGATTTTTGCCAATTTGAAGGATTTTTGGGGGTCTTTTGACCTCTTCTTGTGAAAACACGAATGTCAATCTATAATAAAAAATATATATAAGTCTCGCTATTTCAATATAACTCTATATGGTGAAAAACTCAATAATTTTATCCTAAGTTGCAATTATAGCCCCCGTATCTACAATTTTGAAAACATTTTTACCAAAAAAAATATTTTTTATTGCTCATAAGCTACCCTTAAAGTAAAAGTAACAAGATATTAAATTATTATGTTAGTAAATGCATCGTTGCTTCATGTATCAAGCTTTCATTAACCATTGAAAGTAAGCCATTGAAGACCGTCCTCGGGAGAACTTACTTGTAAACAAATGTGATCCTTGACAAACAAACCCTTCAACAATAGTGTGAAATGAAAGATAAACTCAAAGGTCCAACCTCATGTGTGCCCATCCCAAAAACACCCAGAAAGCAAAGTGTGCGAGTTTAACGAGGTTACATCATGTGTCCACAGATAGAATCCACGTGCTATGGTTGTCACAAACCATAAAAACAATAGTAATAGAAATTTATGTGAAAAAAATTCTTCTTCCCTCATACATAGTTTGCCATCTTTTAAAACATTTTGTCCACGCCACCACAATACAAGAATGTGAGCAAAGCATGACATAACATTATTCAGATCCATGACAGTGTTATGTGGGACTGACAATATTATAGGGAATATTCCCATTATTTTTCATTCAGTCTGAATGTGGGGAATATTCCTTGTAAGATTGTCAGTCCCACGTAACGCTATCATGCATCTTAATAATGTAATGGACAATGTTGCTAGTTGGAAATAACTAAAACCAAGCCACCATGTCAAACACATCACTTTACCTTAACGCTAGCCCTTAGTGTTTCCATATCAAGGGTTTGAGATGGACATAAACCCAAATAGGGTTCACCTTTCCAAAGTAGCATCGGGCCATGTTCATTCAATTTTCAAAGAAATTTGCAAGCCCTTTTCTCAAAATGAGAAAATGAACATTGGAAAATACACCTCATAATGAAAATGTAATGCTCCATATATGTCATTTTTTTGGTAATGTGTATGTACATGGTAGAGGATTAGATGAAAGTCAAAATAGTTTTAGAGAGAGAGCGAGAGAGAGAGAGAGAGCTATAATTTATCAATGTAATAATGTAACCTAAGGTAGATGGTGCAACAACCAACGTCCTCAAATCTTGCACAATAAATACATGATGTTAATGAAAATATCCACCACCTTAACCCCTAAATGCCTACCACTAACCACCCCATAATGACATGAAAGCCCCTATGTGAATATAAAAACTTTGACGATTTTTATCGCCACATTCAAGAAGTGAAATCCAAATACAACCTCAGAGATGTTTAGCACGTGTAGGTGAGGAGTCCCTTAAAACATCTTCAACCATCCAAGTATCTCTGTGTAGGATATTGCAATGTGTATGTGATAAGGTGTCCAAAAAATAAAGGTCTTTTCAACATAATTTCTCATCAAGATCCATATTTGCTTTCAATGTAATGGGTTTTAGTACACTATTAGAAAGGTTGGTAAATTACCAACCACATGCAATTTACAACTCCCACAAATGTCACGGTTTGAGTTTTTGTAGGCCCTTGCTATGGCAATTGGACATCATTGGATCAAATTTCAACCAAACTCTAATGACATATTGTAATACAACTTTTTGGCCATAGCCTAGTAGTAGGAAGGAAAATACTTTTTTTTAAAGATAAAGTAACTAAAATGATAGATGAAAGCTAGTTTAGGATGAAATAGGAAGGCTATAGCCCGAGGAAAGTAGTTGTAGGAGCTACAACCGCCGGGAGCTCCGAGCTTGATAAGTGGGCTATTGTCAGAGAGAAAAGACACTTCTCGTTAAATCTACTAAGGCCATAGCCGTGGAGAGTCAGACTATAGGCAATAGGGTTAGAGTCGAATGCATTGGTTTTTTAGACTTCGAATTGCAGCATCACCGCATGTGATAGGGGATGCAACCAAGCAAACTGAGCTAGAATTGATTAAGTAAAACATGATTTTGTGATTGATTAAATGGCAATAGTCTGTGTGTAACATATATATGGTTGAGCGAGTGCATATAAGGAATGTGTATGAGTCGAGTGAGTGGAGAAAATACAAAGTGAGGGAAACAAGGGAGTCAAGTGTGAGAGGTTGTTGAGTAAGTGTGTGTGTCACAAGTGTTCAATGATCAAAGTGTATCGAGATTAAAAGAAATTGTTTGAATGAAGTATTGAAGTAGGTTTGAGGGCTTGAAATAGATCAGAATATGGGGAAGAAGGCTATAGCTGTCAAGGTGGAAGAGGGTGAGCGAATCAGAGTTAGAGGACTGCACCTTGTGTCAATGAAGGAAAAATTAGGCTATAGCCATGGCTGGTGAAAATCTAAGAGTGGTTGGGCCAGAGGCGAGAGAGATAATAGTAGAAATTTGAGGAGCTCAGCGTGAATCAAAGATTAAAAGAATAACTTATAGAGAACATAGATTGACTATAGCCTAAGCACAAATAACTACGAGGGCCATAGTCTGTAGCATGGACATGATGCCATAATCACAATTACAAGAAAGTGAGGAGGAGTTGACAAACGCCAATGGGCCATAACCAGGAGTATTGGAATATTGCCAAGGTTGTAAGAACGATGAAATGAAGTTGGTAAGAGAGAGCACAAAGAAAAATAGAGCAATTCCATTGAGAGCAATCTGAGAAGGAAAGCCGAACGCAAAGAGGTTTTGTGCGGCCACGACCGATTGCCAAGAGCAACTTGACAGACTATAGTTTGTGAGAGGCTGACAGAGATAGAGGGAGATGTCCTATGTAACCAAAGAAACTGAAGTGACGAATGGACAAGGAAATCCAATTAAGTAACTGATTATGAAAAATTATAAAGTAGTTCAGAGTTATCATTACTAAGAAAGACAAGAGGTTTCGAGGGATTGACAAGGTATGATGGAAATTGGAGAGTAATGATGATGTTGAGTTGGCGGACAATCTAATCAACAAAGAGCATGCTTTTATATGATTAGGAATGAGAATGATATGGTTGGATGTTGAGAGGAATTAGGCTAGCCGTCGAAGTTGATTGTGTCAGAATCTAATGGCTATAGCCTATGAGTTTATATAATTATGTAAGGATGTTGTAGGAACCAAAGCAAGCCTTTGTGTGTTGTGTGACAATGAACAATACGAGATAAGTGAAATTTGATTCTAATTAAGAAATGATAAATGAGATAAAGTGAAGGAACAAATTCTTTGAGCAATGCAATTTGAATTATGATTGATGGCATTAAATGATCATTTAATCAAGGAAGAAGAGACTAAACCCAATAGGATGAAAATCCATTGGAAGACTATCGCCAAGATACGAAAAGACTATTGCCAAAGCTTTTGAGCTTCACAACGGAATTAGAAAGTATGAAATTAGAGTGATAGGAGTCGTCAGATAGGACAAACTCACACACGACTCAAAGCACCAATGAACCATAAGAGTGGAAATTGAGCCTAAAGAAGAAGAAATGAAGGAGTAAATGACCTAGATTGTTATTAGAACCTTAATCCAATGTGACATTAACCCTTATAGACACTAGCTCAACCTTCCTTGAGACCTAGTCCCTGGGTTGTTTCCTTTGGGTTAGTTTGAGCCTAGCAAAAACCTTCACTACACATATCTGGTATGAGGAATATAAGAATGAATATTATATTTCTCATGATAAAAATATATCCTTATCAATATCCATATTTTTTTGAGTATAAAAGTAAGTTATAAAATTTCTGGTTCATAAATTTCCCAAATCAGAGGGAGTTATGACTCCTAAGAATTAAACCCTAACCCCCTAAACCAACGGAGCCAGGGGGTACACTAGAAATCCCAACCATTGTGCATTTGAAAGAATCCCTTGGTCTCATATCATGCATAAAAATGTCAACTATGGATATGAATCATATTCAATTAACAAAAACCATAATAACACGTCCATTTTGGCATGTTTATGATTCTTAGACAAATAGGATGAACATCATGCCCCTTGTGTTGGTTCTAAGTCATCCACCCCCAAAAAATTGAACCCTTATAACTCATGCATGCATAACCTAAGTAAACTTACATACTTCTATGGTTTGTAAATTGGAATCCCCTCTCAACTGCTAACAATAATCACTCTACACTTCTTATATATATAAGTGTTAATTACCTAATGTGACAATTTTAGCACCACCTACCTTAGTATAAGAAGGCTGGTAAGAAATGCTACTTTGCAATGCATCATGGTAGCAACCCACTCATGCCGTTTTTAACCAACTAAAAACCACAATAGCACTTGATGTGGGGTGAAGCCATTTGGACTGCATCATAACATTATTCAGACCCATGATAGTGTTATGTGGGACTGACAGTATTCCAAGTCATATTCCCCGCATTCAGACTGAATGTGAAAAATGCTGGAAATATTCCTTGGAATATTGTCAGTCCCACAAAACATTGTCATGGGTCTGAATAATGTTATGATGGATTGCTCGCAATGACACTTCTTTTTTTTCGGGCCCTTTGAAGCTCACAGTCTGGGAGAATGTACATGAATACTTTAGAATAGCTCAGAAAGAAACAATCTATGACCTAAGAACTTTTGGACTCATTGGACAAAGGCTAGGGTTCTCATAGTGGATTGTGGCAAATGTATTGGCAAAAGAAAGAAAGAAAGATTTGGAACATCTCTCACCCGTCCTTCGAAAGTGTGGTGTAGATGTTTACATTGTATCCACGAGCCCTTTTCGGTTTCACATATCCTCATATGGCTATTATCTAGGGTGAAGCATCCCCTCGTTCACTCCAGCCGTCGGTTCACATCGTCCCCTCTCTATTACATTGTTAACCTTCGTTTGTTCTCACCATAAAAGAACAGTAAAAAGGAACATCAACATTCGTTTTACATTGACATGCAGTGTCCATTCACCGCCTCTAGTCCATGTCCCCGAAGTGGGGGGCTGCTTGTTCTCATCATGTGAAACTAAGATGTTTATGGCACTACAGTCGAAGATTATTCCACATACAGTCAAGACTCTATAAGTGTTACCCCTATAAGCGTTATAATTTCATATATGTTAAGAAAATTTTACTCCCCTACAAAAACACAATTGGTAAGACTAGTGAGTGTTATGTGTTAAGTGTTATAACATGCTCTACTCCCTTCTTTGTTAATTGCACCTCTATAAGTGTTAATTTTGAGAAAATTAAGGTAATAATATATGAGAGCATACATTTTAAACATGTAATCACATTTATCCCATATTCTTTGGTGAAGGTTGATGAAGTTGCTACTTTACTTCATCTACTGACGTTGTTGTCATCTAATAGTGAGGTGGGTGACATGATGAATGCTCATGAATACCTCAATTATGAGACGGAGTTTGATTTAAACAACCCCTATGAACCTACCGATGAGGAGTTTTTGGATATGTATTCCTCATAACATCAAGAAATTGATGTTGATGAGGTTATGGTTGATGTGGTAGAAGAAGTTGTAGGATTGAGTGTTGTTGAGCGTTCTCTAGAGACTTTGAAGAAATACTTTGAACAAAGACCAAATGATGCCCTATCACACATCAGGAACATTCAAGGACTCTAGAAGGAAGTTTCATCTCATCATTTGGAAGCTTCTCGTCAGACTACTATAGACTCTTTCTTTCGGTTAGTTTAGTTGGAAGAATCTCATCAAGTTACTACTATATAGATTATTTCTTTCAATTAGTTTAGTTAACTTATGTATTATCATTTGTACTTTCATTTTTATTTTTATAAAACGTTATGTTCTTCATTTTCTAAAATTTTAAGTGTTATTTCTATAAATGTTATTAATCATCGGTATGAATTCTATAAGTGTTACTTGTTCTAATTCTATATATGTTATTTTTTTGCTACTCCCGACCTGTAACATTTATAGAGTCTTGACTGTACTCTCATTCTTAGTTCTAAACTAGGCATACTGTCATGGGATGATTGAACGCTCTGCGGCGATGTTTGTGGCAGTATCCAATACTTTTGCAGTCGCTCTCTTTGTTTCCCTTTCAAAACCTGGACACTCCCTTCTGAGCCGTGCTCGGAGTGTGGGCTTGTCATTGTGGTTGTATTTTTTACCTCTTGACAATCAAGTCGTTGCTCAGTATTTAAAATTTCATGAAGAAGGAGGCTAATGGCCACTTCACACACGAGACTGAGAGTCCGTGACCATTACACTTCAAGCACTCTCATTGGTGGAAAAGGCGGAGCTGGTCCAAGTTCGCTTCACACTGCGCTTGAGGGACCGACGGAGTATGTGAATGCAAGATGGATGTAAAGTCTACATGGATTCCTACATGGCATCGAATGGATCATGTTTCATGGTCACTTACACTATTTTCAAAAACCCACCTCTTTACGACTTCACACTACACTTGAGGGCCCGTGACCACACTACATGATTTAGGAGGTGTGTTGGGACGGCCTTTGGACACTTTCTTTTGGGCTCTCACAATTTCATGGTCACGGCTCTTGGCTCATGTGTGAAGTGGCCCTAAGGCTGTAGCGCGCTAAAGGAGGCTAAAAGCAACAGCATTTTGGGTCCACACACCATAGCACAATTTGAGCGAGGAAGCAATTGCAAAACCGCTTATTACATCAGACTACATAACCCATGATCTCTTCCATCCACATCATACCATGATCTCGCAGCCTTATTTCTAAGCAGACAATTTTTATAAACACCGCAACCAAATTCAACCCTCCAGGCTGCTTGCTCTGCCAACAGCCGCACCCGGTGATAAGGAAAGGCAAGTAAATCACATGCAACAGTAAAATGCAACTGTTGAAATTAGTATGCTATACCAAGAAGGATCGCATTATAGTATACATGTCTTCCAATGGCTGAGCCCTTGTGGAGCACGGCGGGGTACTACGGTGTCCTGGTTAGAAGCTTCTTTAACTTAAGTCAATACAATCTTGTGGTCACCAGAAAGACACGTGTCACGTCGAGATTGGATCACCTTTCTAAGTTCAATCTATGTTACAAAAACAAAGTTAATGAAATTGTGCATGGTCCATGAAACAGTGCTGGTGATGATGGAATTGCCTTGCCTTCAACACTGATATTGTATGTGCGATTAGATTGGCCCACACTAATATATTCACATTTTCAAACTACTTAGAATATTTACTGCCACCATATCAAAATATGGTTATATGGATGATTTGCACAAAGTTGTAAGTTTCTTGTATGGTTCTTAAAAGTGACCGAAATAAGGGTTGTCTACCTCACCTTACTTGGGGTGTTGGCAAGGACTGAGCTCAACCCTACTAATGAGGTGCTTCAAGTAATTTGTCTTCAATGATGGTTTTTGTTTCCTTCCCTAGGTTCTACTTAGGGGTTGTTTACACCATGGACCATGAAAAATCAGCACATTCGCTTTTGGTGCATGGTCATTCCTCTTGGTCCACATTCAGTTTACACCTAGTGAGGGGTCCAAAGGCTTCGTAAATTGATTTTTTAAGAAATCAGATCATGGATGTTGGACCATCAAGTTGGACCATGGGAAAAGGCCATCTTTCATGGTCCGATTTCATGATCCATGGTGTAAACCAACCCTTACTATTTTTGTGTTGTTGCCTCTCAAAGGCCTTTACTCTAGTTACCTTTTTGCAATGGCATTCTTATTTTTTTGTGGGTAGGAAAAGGGGAGGGCAAAAAGAAAGAAAGAGTACGGGAAGAAGAATAAGAAGAAACTACCATGTGAAGAACCCCCAAGCAAGGCTTCTTTTTGCACATGTCACAAGCAAAAGAAAGGCATATAAAGTTTTAAATTAATCTTGCCATGGAAAGGCAAGCAAAAATGGAGAAATGCCCATCACATGGAAAGCCAAAAAAAACCAACCCGCCAAAAGAAAGGCCCCCTCACCATCACCCAACAATCATATCCCATAACTATGAGCAAACAATGTTGTACCTTGTAATATATATATATATATACTGTAAGCATAAGCCATGCTTCAATTTCATAATGACTTAGGAGATATGAGTCCACTTTTGCACTTGTAAATGACACCTAACTAACCCCAATTTGAGTTTGTGTTGATATGGTTGTGTATAATATGCAAGTACGATGTGCTTGTGTTTTGTTTGAAGTCCCTTCGAAGCTCATAAGTTCAAGAATCATGTTTGCAATAGTATGCATGCAATGGTATGTATGGACATGGATTACTTTTGTATTACTTATAAGGAATATATATTATAATAAATTGCATTGGCATGGGAAATTAAAGTAATGGAAGGATAAAAAAAGAAGTTGTTTTAAATTAATAAGTAATCATAGGGAACCTTTAATTCACGCCTTGGAAGTAAATAACCCCTAAGAAAATAACCCCACACCGCATGTGGTGCACAAAAATCTTACAAAGTGACCCACTTGTGTAGAATTGTCAATATTGCCAAAACTATTGCTCTCAAGTGCAAATTATGGATTGTATAAACTCATGTATTCTAAAGCCACCCGAACTTTGAGCATTCACAAATCCATGATTTTTTGTCCCAAGACACACACTATTTTTTGAAGAATAGGATCTATTGAACATTTAAGGTCTTGCATGCAGAAGTCATGAGGACTTATCTTTATTGGTTGTAGTGTTGGTTTTTGTGTGGGAACAGTTTGAACAAAAGATGGGTTGGTTTTGGACGAGTATTGTGACAAGTATGGGGATGGTTTTGACGGGCATGTACAATTGAAAAAAGAGGGGGTCTAGGAAGAAATGTAGGAAGTAAAAGACTTCAAAAATTGCAATATATTCATATGATGTGCAATTGATTTTATTTTTGTTTCTATCATGGCTAAACCAAATTGCTAATACCATGCCCACACTAAGGCTACTCACTGGCTCCTTGCCAATAGGAGGAGTCCTCTTGATAGGGAAAAGTCATTTTTTTTTCAAAATTTGATGTTACTAGTAAAGACTTTTTGTCCTACTTACAATAACCTCATTGGATGTAATGTCTTGCCGTCAATGCATACAAGATAAAATTGTCATGGGAAACTCTCCCACTGGCATGCACCAATTGTTGGTCCTAGTGTAGGCGTTGTATAAGGCAACTGCACATACCACTATATCGTTATGGTATTTAGTGTTACATACGCTATTTACGAAGGGCCTAAACTAGATGCCTAAAGATCTCAAAGTGTCACACTTGCTAATTGACAATATGTTACTATGCATCAACATAAGTAACTTCTTTAAGTGTGTGTGTGTGTTTGTGTGTGTTTTAGAAATAAATAAAATTTACATTATGACATTTAGCGTAGCACATTGGATACTTAAGATGATAATTTTTTCAATTTAGTTTGCAAGCGAAAGATCCTCTTGAGCATGCTAATGACAAGTGTCAATTGTGTCCACTTTAGTCAACTTGTAGACTATTGTGCAACATAGACATACACCTCATAACATTATTGAACATACTCATGCCAAGGTATTAGTAGGCTTGCTTGAACGCCAAGTGTCACGAGGTGACACTAATGGTGAAGTTGTTGATAATTAGTGTAACTTAGGATACGCTCAAAATAGGGTAAGTGACACTATGACATATGTGACACTAAATACCATAAACCATGCAATCCAAATGGACATTGAGAATAGGCTAAACCACATAAAAGTGTCGGTTTAACCCCTAACTTCCCAAGCCTATGAGAGGGTTGTTTTGAGTGCATCTCACACAATGTTGGTTGTGGAATTTCCATGGACAAGTTTTGAGGTTAAAGTAGGTTTTATCTGTAGAATTTTGGAACATAGGAGGTGAGCTATTTCAATGGCAAAGCTAGGCATAAATAATCCTTTGAAGTATTTAGATTATAACAATTGAAGGAAGGGATGCACAAGAAAATTCCATGTTATATCCCTTCCCCCTCCCCCCCCCAAAAAAGAAGAAGAAGAAAAAGAAAGACCTTTAATCAATCAAATTTACATGGAAAATGAGTGGAATGCTTGTGTGATCCACTAGATGGGAACAACTCAATATTCGAGCACCTCCACATGCCTAATTTCATGCCAAAATGTGCAAACTATATTAGGCTAACCACCTTTGCATTTGGAGCATGTAAATTCTCCCATATTTCTAACCACCTATATGCAAGGAATTCCCTAAAAACTAGAGAGTGTCTAAACGTTGAATTGCATAGTCAATGTGAGCACAAATGTTGTTTTTACATGGACATTAAGAAAATTTCACTTTCACCAAAATAAACATCATTGATGTTTCATGCAATGAACAATTTGGCAACAATCGATTGGAGTCAACAACCTCACATGAGGTCCCAACACAACAAATGCACAACCACTAACCACTTTGGGAAATGTTTTCCCACATTATAATCATCTCCAAATTGTAGGGCTCATGTGCATGTAAGTAAATATCTATGTTGCTTGATGTTTATGATTATTTTGATTGCAGATGAATGAGTTAGGTGGGGTTAATTAAGGAAGAAATCATCCATCAACCCAAGACGGGTTGCTCGGTAAGTTAGGGGTTAAGCACCCATCTCTACCTTCATTGGCAACCGGGTGCTTCCCCTTGGGTTTAAGGGTTGGTTCAAATGGGGTCCCAAATCCCAAATCCATTCATGCTAGCAAGTCCCAACATGGAGGCAAAGTTCCAACTTTTGAGTCTCAAGAAACCATCAAAATACGGTTTATATTCATAAAAGTTGGACCTTGCTTATTTTATGTAAAATATTTTGTGGGACATGTGTTGAGAGTTGAGTCTAGCTTTTTGCTTGACCCAACTCTCAACACAAGTCCCAAGCCTCGCCTCCAAAAAGTGTTGCCATGTAAGCATCCATGTCTTACAACCCACCCTCAATATATGTTAACACTTTGGAGCACCGAAACTTGTAATACTTACGTGGTATGAACACTTTAACACTTATTGGGGGTAGCATAGACAATTTGTAGCACTTACATGAATGACACTTATGTGGCTTTGGAAAACAATAACACTTATATAAATAGAGGTCGAAAATACATAAGATATGAATGTCATCATACGTCCAAGGACATGGAAGAACAAACCTATAGTGGTTTCATGAGATTCTTGTGCACGCCAAGATCCTATTTCCTTTTGAAGTGTTCGAATGCTATGCATAAGAGGTGTAACATCAGTAGGTTTTTTTTCTTCCAAAATTTGTTATCAAGGTCACTAATGCACATTTAGCATCCTTGAATCCTACTCTATCTACCACCACATCGCCAATGTGCACATTGTCAACTTCTTTGATGGGTTCATTATCAATTGCATCATCTCTTTCATCAAACATACTTATTATGTCCTCCTCAATAGGTACATGGGGATCGTTTAGGTCAAACTCCAAGTTCCTAATCAAAGATCTCATGTGCATGAGCTCATAGTGGGTCCAGTTTTACTCTCTATATATACCAATGCCAATTGTTCAAGTTAGGTAGCATGATTCAGGGTTCATGGTTAGGAATTATGTAAATTTCATCCAAATTGTAAAACTTCATAGCCTCGCTTTCATCCAAATTAACTCTTATTGCGGTGAAGCACACTTTTTATAGTTTCTCTCAACAATTAACAATTACATGTATATTTTTGGGATTTTTTTGGGGGGAGCTCAATTTTCCACAACACATGGGTGATTCTAACACTTATCAAGGGTGGCATGTACTTGGGGGTTAGGACTTGGAACCCGTGGGAAGGGGTGAGCCCCAACTTCCATGCTCTCAACAACTGAGATTGCACGGATTGAGCTCCAAGTGACTTGGGACCCGTGGGAAGGGATGAGCCCCAATTTCCATGCTCTCAACGGCTGAGATTGCATGGATTGAGCTCCAAGTGACTTGGGACGGATAACATTACCCAACCCAAACGTCTTAACTCCGGGCGCGGAGTTCGATGCGGCTCCGGGGAGGTTCGGATGCCAGCTCCGGTGGGTTCGGGTGGGTTGGGGCAAAAATTGCCCCCTATTTTTTTGATTGGGTGGGGCCTTACTTGATCTCATAAGGGGCCTCCTAGAGTAATTTGGGGCCGTAGAACCCAAATTTAGCAAAAAAAAAACCAAAAAAAGTCATCAAGGGGCCAAAACGGGGAGGGCCAGAAAAATGGACCCACCGGAGCTGGCATCCGAACCTCCCCGGAGCCGCATCGGAGCCGCATCGAACTCCGCGCCCGGAGTTAAGACGTTTGGGTTGGGTAATGTTAGGGACTTGGGACCCGTGGGGAGGGTGGGCCCCAACTTCCATGCTCTCAATGGCTGAGATTGCACGGATTGACCTCCAAGTGACTTGGGACCCGTGGGGAGGGTGGGCCCCAACTTCCATGCTCTCAACGGCTGAGATTGCACGGATTGAGCTCCAAGTGACTTGGGACCCGTGGGAAGGGATGAGCCCCAAATTCCATGCTCTCAACGGTTGAGATTGCACGGATTGAGCTCCATGTGACTTGGGACCCTTGTGAACCGTCCCCAAGCCTTCCCACCCACATTGGAGTACGCATGTACGGTAATAGGAGGCAGTAGTATGTGACTCATCATAAGGAGACAACATATCATATGATGTTGTCTTATTATACTATTATTTCCCGGTGCAAAACTGAGCTGAGAACCAGGGGAGTACCAGACATCAGTCAGGGGGAGACTGAATAGAATAGAAGATGGAAAAGGCGAGCATGGCGGGGCATCTGGGAGGGGGCCCAGCTGGATGTGGGGCCAGGATCAGCTGCAGCCCCTATTGTATATATAGAGGGACGAAGGAGAGTTGCTGGCGGGCTGGCTGGCTTGCTTGCTTGAATCTCCAACCTTGTGGGAGGAATCCGGGGAGACTGCAGCAGCAGAGGAGTATGTACCCGCCAAAGGGAGCTGCCCGGGGCAGGCTGCAACTCAGATTTGGACCCCCCCACCTCCCTTGTTTATATTTAGCCTTGCCTTTCTTTGGCCGCCCCCCGTCCGCACACCTTGTGGTTGCGAGCTAGGGAAGATCTCGGCCGTCGATTGTGATCTGAGAGATCTAAAGGTTCCTATGTTATCCCAGCTTCCGGCTTCTCTTCCCCTCGGGAAGAGCTTGAAAAACTTCACGTTGGATGAAATCTCCACCTCCACGCACTCGTGAATCTACAATGACATTTTCCCAACTAAATCCTTCATTAAAAGGGACTTGTGGAGGAAATGATGCCAACGGGGGGAATCGAACTCCGACCTCTTCCTTCCTAAAGATAGAACCAAGGGTACTAGCCATCAACTCCAAGCCCCTTTTGATGACCCTCCGGGGAACTCCATTGGGAACTTTGGGAACCATATATATGGGAACCTTCCAAATCCCACACAAATGCTCTCATATAACCGGATGAACAATCAACCCCTTCATCTTGCAAACATGAATTTTTCATTTGCTAAAATTTCATCTATCGGAATCTTTCTTTAGGTTGCCCGAACATATTTGTAAACCATAGGATGGGGCGCTGTGAATGGATGGCTTGGATGTGATCTGCCCACTAGGGCCTCTCCGCAGAGTCATATATATGTGTTGACAAATGGGCTTGATCATGATCACCGAGTGGCCCAGGCTCGACTCCAGCAGCTACTTAATAAGATAGCCTAGTGGCTGGGGAGAGAGATTTTTGGGCATAATCCGGGTCGATATCCTAGTGTTCCCAAGTGCACCCAGATACATGTTCAGATCTTTCTGTTCTTTCTATTGAATCAGGTTATATTCTAAAACTTTCTCTAGAATGTTCCGTAATATTTTCAGCAGTCTTGAACTTCAACCGGTTCGTCTGTAACTAGCAGCCGGTTCTCCCCAATGGTCGGGGAAAACCGACGGCTAGTTCATTATCAGCCGATAGATTTCGCCTCATGGCCGGTCCAAATTTCCAACCATCGGATGCCAATCCGACAGTAAATTCAATCCTCCGGCAATTAGCCAATGGACTAGAAAATTTCCCGGAAATGTAGCCGATTCTTCTTGTGAGTTATCGGATTTCAGCCAGAAGAAGTATTCAAATACTGGCCGATACCCGGGAAATGGTAACCGATACCCTCCCGGTCGTGAGCATGGATATCTAAGTGGTCAGGGCTTCGAACGGCAAGTCGAGGGATGCAGGCCAGGTGCCCAGGTCAGGGTTTCGAACGGCAAGTCGGCAACCTGCGGCACCTCCATCCTCCGCGGCTCCGCATTCACTCTCGTGTGCCGCTCGCTTTGTCATCTGCACACTGCTCCGCCTCCGCCTCTGTCCTTCGCCAACCTGCTTGTTGCTCGCATCCAATTTGGTCACATTTTGCTCGAAGAGCGGACTTCCTGCACAACCTTCTGCGAATCTGCTCTCAAAACTTCATCGGAGTATCAGATCTGGTAATTCATGTCTCCTTGATTGCCTCAAATGCCTGCAATTCATAACCAGCTTTGTTAAGCCTGAAGATCACTATTCCTCCCAATGGACTAAGATCACTGTTCCTCCCAAATCGAAGTAAGGTCGAGGATCCAACCGACTTCCTTATTTTAATATCACTCAAGTACTCAACATTGAAATACAAGGTAGAACTCTTGCATAGCCTCTTCATAAGCTGATGTGGATTGTAGTGAGGATCATGTGCACAGATGAAGTACATTTCAGCTCATGTTTCCATCACATTCACCTACTTTCCTAAGTTATGAGGCATAAGGTTGACATAGATTTGCAGGACAATTCCACTGAGCCAAACAGTCATATATCACACACAAAGAGCTATTGTACTACAGTAATGTGAGGCATTGCTAGGTTCAATTCTTGCCAAGGATATTAACTCTTCACATTTAAAGTTTTGAACATGCCTTTCTTTTCACTTATTCAAGATTTTGTACTAAGAAATGATTTCTAATAACTTTTCATACATTTTTTAAACAATTAGTGCCAATATGAATTCCATTTAATCGGATATTGGCCAATGAAAATATGAAAATGTAGGCAATTGGCCGATTGATTTTACAAAAGACCGGCTCTTGCCGATGTAAATTGGAAAAAATCCGACCCTTTGTATCAACTACTGGCAATTAGCCACTAAGGCTTCAAAAACTTCCCGAACTCTGGTTCTCCCTGATCGTTGAAGATAACTATCACTGCTAGAAAACATGGTCTTAAAACATACTTATGATATGACACGGCCGGGTAGGTGTGAGAGGGGCTATATACAAACAACCAATCAAAGAATTAGAAAGACTAAAAATACCCAAAAATGAGATCAAAACACTTATGAAACATCTACACCAAATTGCCATCAAATACCTCACATATCTAATACTAAACAAAAGGAAGCTAGACAACAAACAACCCCCTATAGACCCCCCCTAGACCCCCGCCCCCTATGGATCCCCCCCTACATGACCTATTTACATGTGTTAAGTCCAATCTATGATGGTTGTCATAGAATCAACTTCACATATGTAAATGGGGTCATGTTGCAATGACCGCGCTGTGTCAGATGGGAAGTATGTTCTAGGCCCCACAACCCTACTAGTGTGTAATTATAGTGCTTTGGTGATCAAATCCTAGTCAATGGGTGATCAAATCCTAGTCAATGGCCAAAGTTTACACATATAACTTCTCAACTATTTGCACATTCCGGGCCTCCATTGAGGACAGAGAGAGAAGGAACTATCGTATACGAACGTGTCTCTCATTCATCCAGCATCAAAGCCCTTAAATAATATGCATCCCGGAGGTTACTTTTTAACCCCTAAATGCCCAAGAAACCAAAAAGTGGTTGCAAGCATTTTTCAAAGATATATCTCTCAAGGCAAACTTTTCTACTCCTTTTTCCTTCTTTTTTTTCTTACACCTTGACATAATAAAATTGTGCATTTTCTAGAGCAAAGGGATTGAAAATTTATGTCAATGACTCTAAGACATGGACCTTGAAGTGGTTGGAACCCAAAAAAATTATTTGTTATAAAATTATCTATTTTGGGAAAATAGCATGTTGGTGACATTAGTATTTTTGGTTTTTTCCACCAAATTATGCAACTCAAGCTTCTAGCCAACCATATAAAAGATCGAGTGATTTTGATACATATTGGAATTGCATTTTATTTTTGATAAAAATGTTTGTAAAACAATTTGGTGGAGACCAAGGATAAAGATCCATATTCCAACCACACGGATGTGATTTCAAACTAACTCCATCAAACTTTATCTTGTATGCCAATACAAAATAAAGTTTCTAATTCATGTTTCTTAGTGCATCTCTAATCCAAGCTAAAACCCCCAAGTTTAGGGGTTTAAGTTTTTATTTTACCAAAATTAGGTTTAAATCCCCCAAATTAGTCTATTGAATGTCATTTAAGATGGATCCACAACAAACCTATAGGGGTCCAAGTTTCTTATGTTGGATGAATGAGAGGCTCTCTCTCTCTCTCTCTCATGTGGTTAGTTTCACGCATACAATAAAAATTAAAAAATATAGAAAAGGAATACCAATAAAATGTACATGTGACCATAATGAGCTAAAGTGAGCAACCCGGGAAGGATTTTTGGTATCTTACTAAAAGAAAATAGTATTCTTTAAATCATGCAAATCTAGCAAATCCAGATGGCTAAGATTGGATGGCTAGTCTCTACACCTTGGTTTACACCATGATTTACCATGATTTGGAAACTTATGATGACCCTAAAAGTGCAATCTCTTAGGCTCACATCAAAGGATCAAGAACGAAGACACCAGCCTCTTCCACGCAAAAGTCCGGGCTCTACCTTGTTGCATACTTACCTCATAACTACCTCTAAGCAAAATTACCTACATGATATTCACGTTTTTGACGGAGCTCTTAGTGCTAGCACTACCTAGCCGACATTTGTAGAGCTATAGAGCAACATACACACGTGGTCCACCATGCTTAGCTATTAGACATTTTTCTATTTTTGTGCATTTTTATGATATGTGTGTGGCATTCCATGGCTAACAACGAGGTAATAAACTAAAATATATGACTAACAACTGAGCAAGCATGTTTTAAGTTGTAAATTCCTTTGTGCATTTTTTCTTGGCAACATAGATAACAATTGGGTATATCTATAGACACATGATGTGCGTACACTAACACTTTGGTGTGGTTTGGACATGGTCACAAGTAAGGCTTGCCCCTCCTAGGGATCTTGCATTGGAGCGAGCATAGAATGATGTTACAATCTCAAATGTCTATTAACTATCTTGGTTTCTTGCTTGCAATAATCATACTTGAATGATATGAGAATGTTATGTTTGAGTTTCTGAAGTGCTTAGGATCCCACCCTACCACCCGAAAAGTTGAAGGGAAGGAGAGAAAATTTGTCTAGACTTGAGATTACTAGAAATATGCTCAAAAAAACTCCAAATGAACTTGACTTGAATATGGCCTTCCCCTAAAGGATGTTTTTGCCATTAATTGAAAATCTCTCTCTCTCTCTCTCTCTCTCTCTCTCTAAAAGGTTTCAACCAAAAGCTATTTGAGCTTGATGCATGAGTAATTTTTGAAATGAAAAGTGCTTGCATGGAGTTCAAAAGTTATTTAAGGCCACTAACCATATGAACGTGAACTTTAAATTGAAGTCCACGAGTTTGTTTCCCAACAATTTTTTTTTAACCTTGCAACCTTCATGTTGTAGCACATGAATAATGTGTGTTACTATGTGACAAAAGCTTGGGCCTTATAGCAATGGCATGCTTCTAAAGTCAAATACCCCTTTTGCGACGAAGCGTGTGACATGATATTCAGCACATTGAGGGACCATCTCCAATAGGATGCACTAACATTTGTCTCATAGGCATGGTTTGTAAACCCACCTCAAGTTCACGCATGAGTATATGTCCATGATCTAGGGTGAAGTATTCCTTATTCATGCCAACCTAAGATCGGCGTTGTCTCTCTCTCCATCACATAAAAACAAATAATTTTTGGAAGAAACTCTTCTTAGATGCTTTGAGCAAGGATAGGGTGCAAGATTGTGAGCCAAAATTTTAGGCTAACAATTTCACTATAGGCATTATAGTGATCTTTTTATGAAGATTGTACTTAGATGGATGAAGGCAGTGAACCATGGATGAAGTTAGGTAGTTAGAACCACTCTCATGGGCTTAGGAGCCCCAAGTTGGTTAGAATTACTTTTTCCCCCACCTTGCCATAAGGAGGCAAAGGAAGGCGAAGAGGGGCATGCATTTGTTAGACCACCTTGAGCATATCATTAAACTTATTGTCTTGTCTCCCTTGGCACAAAGATTGTGCGAGGCCAATAGTTGAACTATATTCAATAAACAATCAGCAATCACCACATTGATTGTGAGATTGTAACTTTGTAAGAAAACTTATTGTTGAACTTGAGTCTATGTTGTGTAGAAGTTGCTGACATCCGGCTAAACTCTATTCTTGGTGTAAGAGATTGTGAACAATGTCTTGCCACTGAGTTACGTTTGATTGAGTTGGAATTGTGAGTTTGTTGGATTATGAATGTGAGAAGAGTAGAGATTAAGAGAGATCGATCAAAGTTGTGACAACACAAGTATGCGAGATTGATTGTTCGAGAGTTGAGGAATATGCTTTATAAAATTGACGCATGATAAAACCATTGTTAGCGAGCTAAGAACATTTCAATGTAGAAATGAAGGAGAATCAAATAACATTAATTTGAAAGTGAGTAATGAAACTATAGACAAAAAATGGAAATACTAGAAGTTTAAGAGCATATGTTGAACCATTGGCCAAGGAAGGCGTTATTGCACAAACTGTGTCGAACCATAGCTTGCCAATACTCATAGACAGAGAGGCTTGAGTGACTAGGACAAAGTGCGTGGAAAATCAATTGAATGGATGTGGAAAGCAAAGACCATTGTGAACTAAGTTTGATAAGGAGTTACCTTGTGAAAGGGAGAAATGAAAGTCACCGAGGGTTACCCAAGAGAGGAACCACTTGAGGACAACTTAGTCCTATAAAATGTAGATGAACTGTTAGGAGAGAGAAGGCCAAGGGTTAATCTAAGAGAGGTCACTTGATTATTGTTGAAGCATGTGAAAGGTGAAGAGCGTGAAGGATCATGTTATTAGGTTTGTGATGATAGTTGAAATAAGGACTATAGTTTTTTTGTGCATATGTAGAAGTTGAGTTCAATGAACCCTCTTACC
Source organism: Polytrichum formosum (assembly GCA_964035585.1). Classification (NCBI taxonomy): domain Eukaryota; kingdom Viridiplantae; phylum Streptophyta; class Polytrichopsida; order Polytrichales; family Polytrichaceae; genus Polytrichum; species Polytrichum formosum. Next base: position 43,324,031 of record OZ037935.1, on the reverse strand, counting down.
AACTGAAGATGTTGAGATTAGAGTTATGATCAGTTAGGTAACTCTAAACCTTAATTGTTTAAAACCTTGGTTTCAAAATAGATGTTGCACTTTTTAGCCTTTGGATTTGGGTGGAGGTAGAGGGTTTAGGGATTGTTGGATTTGCAAAGTAGAATTTTAAATTTGTTGATTTCTCTTCTTGATTCAAAATTTGTCCTCACACTTGAATCTAACATCTATTTAGATTGGAAATTTCAGTTTTCGCCAACTTATACTCCTAGATTTGCCCATGCCACTCTTCAATTTCTTAGTTTCGGAGGCGACAACAATCTTGAGTGGTGGATGCTTTTCACTTTGGCTATAAGTTCAGCAATTTCGGTGTTGATGACCACATTCGCACACAATTTGGCAAGCATCGACCTCCTCCGCATTACTTATGGCAACGGAAGATGTTTACAATATGGATGGGAGTGGTTTATTTATCGAGCCCAACCAACAAGACATAGCGCAAGGAAAAGTTTGTGGGTGCAAAATCCAGAAGGACCGTCTTACTCTTGCTCTTGTTGTAAACATGACATGCACTAGCAAATTAAAACCTAAGATTGTTTACAAATCTCTACACCCGAGATGCTTTGGAAGGTGGTTGCCAAGACATCATGTGTTGTGGTTTGCAAATCAAACGGCATGGATGACATCTTATGTATTTGAGAGTTGGATGATGGCCTCAACGTACATTTCAAATCTCAAAAGCAGAAGGTATTTATAATTATAGGCAATTTTGCTACCCATTCCCTTAAGCCTGTTGGTAGGGGTGAATTATTTGGTTTATCAACCTTGCAATTGAGCAATATTTGTATTGCTTTCTTACCACCTAATGTTACAAGTGTGGTGCAACCCTTGGATTAGGGAATAATTGCTTCATTCAAAGTTCGGTATAAGAAGAAGCTTTTGGAATGGGTTCTATCATAGTTTAATTCTTGCACTCACCAACACTTGAGGGTAATAGTGCGTAATGTAAGGCAAGCTATTATGTGGTGCTCTCAAGTGTGGAGAGAGATGAATCCCCAAATCATAAGAAACAATTGGAGGATTCCGAGATATGACTTGTAGATTGGAGTGCCGATTATGCCATTTATAATGAACATGAGAAATCAAGAATGAAAGAAGTAGGAAATGAATTGGCAAGTCTCATTTCGTCTTTGAATCTTAGAAGTTAAGAAATGCCTATTCAAGAATACATGCAACTAGCAGGGTAGGAAATTGTTGATGTAGAGTATAACATGGTTGAGTTGGTGGATTTGGCATAGGGTAGAGAAAACCATATGGATTTAGATCAAAACAAAGAGCAAATGGAGGGAAATAATGTGGATGACCAACCAATACCAATAGTCAAGCTTCCTCAAGCCCGTGAGTATGCCCAATTACTATCAGATTTTGTAGTGGAGCATCCTTTGGAGTTTTGAGTTGTAGATGTCATGAACATGCAATCTTTTACGGATAAATTGAACAGGATGTCAATTTCTAGCATCAACAAACACCATCAAAAGACTATAGATTCTTACTTTCGTAGTGTCTGATATGGTGAAGACATCATCATGGGATTATAGAATTTTCAAACTCCATATTGTGTGACGTTGTAAGCATATTTCTTAGTAAAAATATTCTTTCATACTTATATATCTTCATTGTATATACACAATGATATTTCATATTGAAATAGACCATTTTCTTGAAAACCTCAATAATACGACAATTGAGACCAAAACGTCATATTAAAGGGGGAGAACAATACCTAAAAACAGAAAAGCGAGAGAACATGGTTACTACGCCTTGGGCTAGATCACATCTTCATTCGACCATGGGCAGGGCATGCATGGGGAGGACCGGGCAGTGAAGGAGGCGTGGGAGGGTGGGACCCAGCCCAATGAAGATGTGATCTAGCCCGGGGCGGTTACTACGTACGGAAAAACCCTGAGTCCTGTGCTAATATCATATTTTAAAGCTACACTAGAAAATTCTATACGATATTGCATGCGCTATTCTAGTATTGTGGCACTCACATGGCAAGTTGCCAGTGTTTGTGGAAGTTGCATGGACAGCGTCAAAGAAATTAACATTGGTCAAGACTGAAGAGTTGTGGGTTGTCAAGGCTTATCTAGTATACAGTATTGAATTTAGAAAATGCTGTGAGTTTGCTAAACTTGTTCAGGGCAGTGTGTTGATTTGATTGCGAAATCACAGCTGATCAGATTTTGGCATAACACGTGATTAATCTCTATGATAACTGACCTAAATTCGTCATGTAGTTTGCATTGACTGTGGTCAGTCGTATTTCAGGGTTGAATAGGCGGTAAAACCCTTGTGATGGATCACAAATAAGGTAGAAACACCAGAACGGTGAATGACCACTACATGCTTTTGTCTAATTAGTATGGGTTACCATTTGGAGTTACGCATTGCTATAACATTTTACTATGAGTGTCATTTTTATTCGAATAATATAAGTAGTTAGTATGCGCACTGAAGAATATGATATAACTTAGTTGGTAAAAAAAAGATAATGTTGGTTATAAGTTATAGCAACACGTAACTCCAGATGGCAACCCACACTAAGTAGACAAAACAATGTATTGGTGCACTAGACTAGGGAGTAGAATGGTTCTTGTGTGGACGCAAAATGACTATTTGTGAAAGTGGTGACCTGAAAGGATGCAATGATAGGCGGGATGCAGTGATTGGGCGGATAGGTGTTGTTTCACACCACTTTATGTTCCTTGGATTCACACATAACAATATTCAGATCCATAACAGTGTTTTGTGGGACTGACAATATTCTACAGAACATTCCTCATCTTCAGCCTGAATAGTGGAATATTCCGCATAATAATATCAGTCCCACAAAACATTGTTATGGATCTGAATAATGTTATGCACTTTTGTTGCAATTACTGTCACTTACCAAGGGATTTTTCATCCAAACTTCAATCACCCATGACAATATTTCATGACAAGTCGCTGACAAGAGAAGGCAGGGTTTTGGCCAATGGACGAACTCATCCATCATCCATGACAATATTTGTAGACTAATTCATAAGAAGTGTCATCCAAAAAGTTACCATAGTGACATAAAATACCATATGAGACGAAATATCATATTTAGTGTAGCATACGGGTTGTTTCGCCGCAGCCTTGGGAACATGTGCCCGAAGATGATGATTTTCCACTTTGGGAAGTTTTCATCCTTTGGAAGGCTCCATGGCAGTTACCTAAGTTAGTCGGGGTAATTTTGTCGTAGCTGTCAGGCTCTATTCATTCATATGGGCCCCTCTAGACGCATGAATGACTGCTGAATATATGACCGCTGAATATATATACGAGACCCGTCATTCTTGCACTGTGTGCCATTGATCTGCTTGCTTGCGGACTCTCATCAGCTGCCATTACTCTGCCATTCTGGAAGATGCCGACTATGCCAGTTTAGTAGAATATTGGCCGGAGGCTTGAAATCCTAACTGACACATCTACACCATTTATGGTGTTTAGTGTCATGCACGCTATTTTGTGAAGGGCCTAGACTAGACTAGTCTAGATGCCTCGAGGTCTCCAAGTGGCACGAGTCTGCTAATTGCCAATCCGATACTATTCGTCAACTTGGCTAACTCATTTCAAATGAAATTTTGTTTACATTATGACATATAATGATAGTTTTGGGAAACTTGTGATGATAGTTTTGCATATTACTATGCAAGGGGAAGATCTATTAAGCATACTAATGGCATGTGTCATGTGTTTACATTTTAGTATGCAAGAAGAAGATTGAGCATATTGGGGTTTATGTACACTTTAGTCAACTTGTAGACCGTTCTGTAACATCTATATACAATAGAGCTCATGGTGATGGGAGTTTAAGGCCTGTAGTCCTAAAGTGGTATGTGATCTTAAATGGTTTCTAGCATATAAGTACATATTCAAGTATGGAATGTACAAATATGAAAGAAACCATTTAAGAAAATCTATGAGCACCACTTCAAGAATTCATAAGATATTCACTTTCATTCCAAAAATAGCAAGACCAACTCTCATGGTCCTCATTTGGATTTGCTAATGTGTTCATGTAGCTTTCTTGGATTGTCAACCCCTACATATGTTGGAATGTTGGAGTGTCCACTTTAGGCACCCTATCCTTATGAAAGATGGACACATGTCCGACTAGCTTTCCAAAGAAAAATGGTTCATATATCAAAAACAAAACATGCATCGGACAAAGAAGAATCAAATGTGGAAAGGTGGGGGACTACAAGTGCAATAGGTGGGCATGGAGCTAAGGTGGCGGCATGGCATGTGCAAGAGGATAAAGTAGGACTATCTAATTAAAAAGAATCAAATTATCAATTTTATCCTTTCCTTAAAGCATTCAATGGGGGGGGCATGGTGGTGGGTCATGGGGCATATGATTGCATGGTTGCATGAATGCATGTGTGTATGGGGTTAGATCCATCTAGGATATTAAATCATATGCACATGTGTAGCAGGCCAGGATAGGACGAAGCTATAGACATACACCTCATAACACTTCTGAACGAATTTCTTGCCAAAATCTTAGTGCGCGCACTTGAACGTCAAGTGTCATGAGCTGACACTAAGGGCCACTTCACACATGAGCTAAAAGCCGTGACCATGAAATTATGAGAGCCCAAAAGAAAGTGTCCAGTGGTTGTCCCAAGACACCTCCAAACTCATGAAGTATGGTCACGGACCCTCAAGTGTAGTGTGAAGTCATATGCGACCGGGCCCTCAATCAAATGCTATTTCAATGAATTTCTATTAATGCATGTCCTCACACATGATAAAATAGGATAAATCCACGGTTGTGAGTGTTCGGAATGTCATGGTCTTCCAGTTTTCTGTTAGGCCTACCTCCAAGAGGTGGTTTTTGAAACTAGTCCAAGCGACCATGAAACATGATCCATTCAATGCCATGTAGGAATTCATGTAGACTTTACATCCATCTTGCATTCACATACTCCGTTGGTCCTTGAAGTGTAGTGTGAAGCGAACTTGGACCGGCTCCGCCTTCTCACCCATTGAGAGTGCTTGAAGTGTACTGGTCACGGGCTCTCAGTCTCGTGTACGAAGTGGCCCTAATGTTGAAGTGGTCGATCATTAGTGTAACCTAGCATACGCCTCAAAATAGGGTGTGATACTATTCCACATGTGACACTATATACCATAAACGGTGTAATAGTCCAATTCCAATGTGTTTTTACATCCTCCTTTGCGGTGGTTCATATCTTTTGGATGTAATCGGTTTTCAGAGATCAACTTGTTTCTTAGTGCTAATCTTACCACAAGCATCATAATGCAAACATACCCAAAACCAAATCCAAGGCTAGGAATTTGTGGTATCATACCACTCATCCATTAGGAAAGCGACACACGTACACAATCATGTAACACAAGAAAGAGGGAACAAATGTGCAAAGGTAGGGAGACTACAAGTATAGAAGGTGGGTGTTAGCCCTAGACTTAGTTAGGCTGGTTTTGAGTATGTAGTTCTTATGGAAGACGCGACCACACATGTAACAACATACACACTTAGGATTTTTCTAAAGAAGGGGGGCCACACATGCCCTAGTTTTAACAAAATGAGGGCAAGGATACCACACATAGTTGTGGACGCCCCCTAAAGAGACTTCCACGTGAGTCTCATTCACAACTAGAGTCTATTGTGATATGTTCAATGATGCCTACATTGTTAACTACTAGTCTTTATATACATTTGGTTGTCCATGTGGTGGCTTATCCTTTCGTTAGTGTGATGAAGAACATCCTTCCATGTGCCTGCTAATCTTTAAGAAGGTTTTACTTCACCTAACGTTTACTATCAACCAGGGTTGTCTATCCCGCCGTTGTGACGGTGTCGTGCCGTCACGACGTGTCGTGACGGACCCCTCCGTCACGACACAATAGGGTCCACGTAGGGTCAACATAGGGGGAGCCGACTAGGGTGGGTAAAATACTTACCTTCTTGCCAAGGTGGCGTCCTATGTGGCAGAAAACGTCGACGTGGATGTGCATATTTCCCCTGCCACGTAGACCATTTTGCCATTGTGTTTATCATTGTGTTAAAATCAAAGTAATAAAATATTACTAAGGAGGGTGTGGGGCGGACGGGGAAGGGGGGTGGTGCGGACGGGGAAGGGGGGTGGAGCGGACGGACGGGGGGGTGGTGCGGACGGTGGATGGGGGTGGAGCGGACGGACGGGGGTGTGGAGCGGACGGGGGAGGGGGGGTGGGGCGGACGGACGGGGGTGGAGCGGACGGGAGAGGGGGGGGGGGTGGGGCGGACGGAGGAGGGGAGGGGCGGACGGAGGAGGGGGATGGAGCGGACGGGGGAGGGGGGTGGAGCGGACGGGAGAGGGGGGGGGGGTGGGGCGGATGGACGGGGGTGGAGCGGACGGACGGGGGGGTGGAGCGGACGGGGGAGGGGGGGTGGGGCGGACGGACGGGGGTGGAGCGGACGGGAGAGGGGGGGGGGGTGGGGCGTCCCACCCGTCCCACCCGTCCGCCCCGCGTTCCCTCCCGTCCGCTACCCTCCGTCCGCCACACGTTCCCCACCGTCCGCTCCTCGTTCCCTCCCGTCCGCCCCACGTTCCTCTCCCGTCCGCACGCGTTCCCTCACGTCCGCTCCACGTTCCGTCCGCCACACGTTCCCCGTCGTACGTACCCCGTTCCCATCCTGTCCGCACCCGTTCCCTCCCGTCCGCCCCGCGTTCCCCCCGTCCGCCCCGCGTTCCCCCCGTCCGCCCCGCGTTCCCCCCGTCCGCTCGGAGTTCCCCTACGTCCGCTCCACGTTCCCTCCCGTCCGCTTTCCGATCCCTTCCGTCCGCCCGCGTTCCCTATCGAGTTCCCTTCACGTCCGCTCCACGTTCCCTCCGTCCGCCACGTTCCCTCCGTCCGCCCGTTCCCCTCCCGTCCGCGCCTCGTTCCCTCCCGTCCGCCCGAGTTCCCTATCGCGTTCCCCACCCGTCTGCTCCTCGTTCCCTCCGTCCGCCCCCACGTTCCCTCCGTCCGCCCCTAGTTCCCACGTTCCCCATACGTCGTTTTCGTACCCTAAACCCTAATTCCGACCGGGATCCCATAATGATTGGGCTCCTCGTTGCCTATATAAAGCCGTGAGGCTTTAGTTCCTACCACTTTCCTCTCCTCCCACCACATAGGGACCCGAGACCTTGTTGCGTCCCAAAAGACAGCATCACCGCGCGGGTCTCAAGGGGTTTGGGAGGGCAGGGCAAATTGTGGGGGAACCCTCGCAATTTTTTTTCTTCAGATTTACTCGCTCCCGTGATTTTTATCACGAGAGATTTTCACACTCACTTATTCATGTGATTTTTATCACAACTCATTTTCAGATTCACTCACTCACGTGATTTTTATCACGATGGAGGGGGAGGGCATTGCTCCTTACGAGAACGAGGATTTGAGGGTGCACCGTGCTTGGCTCGTAGGCAATGCATCGGCGAATACTGCCGAGGGTACGGGAAGCGATCCTGGAAGTGGAAGTACTGCAGCACGTCCACCACGTCCAGATCCCTTTCAGTTTGACGAAGAGTTCTTGGCTGTTGGTCATTCGGGAGGCAACCAAACACGGGGAAGCCGTGGAACACGTGGGAGTCGGGGAAACAGTGGACATAGAGGGAGAACTGGAAGGGGACCAAGCTCAGGCAGTTCCACAGAAATACATGCACCGGCTCGTTCGGAGAACGTGCCACCACAATCTCCGACACGGCGGACATCAAGACCGGAGAGCCCTGCACGTGATGTACCTCAGGGTTCGGAGCAGACTGAAAGACGGGGATTAAAACGCCCAGCAGTTTCGGAAGGGACGGAGGACGGGTCCGCGGCATCGGGTTCGCAATCAAAGAAAAGGAAACATAGAGGCAAACGCGACCCGCGGACCGATGAGGCTCGAAATCATTGCAGGATCGTGTTGTTGGATTGGTTTAGAAGTAACAGCATGGTTTATTTGGAGAAAAAATACCTCAATGATGGTACAAAGGGTTTAGAGTTGGCGAGGAACGAGTTGATGTTTATTCTCACGGAAGCCACGTCTGGACCGGAGTTTGAGGAAGCTAGGGGCATGAGCGATTGGAACACATGGATTGAAAAACAAGCTGTGGAAGCAATCTACAATCCAACGATGTCATATGAGGCTATGCATCCTGGAGAGGGAAGTAGTGGTGGGAGGAGGTCCGAGCTGTACATTAAGCTAGAGAATTGGAAAAGAGGCGTAATAGCAGCAAAAGGCACATCCGCCCGCAACCTTCCCGTTTTTATTGACAGGCAGCTGGCAGACAACATTGCCACTCAGGGCCGGCAGGGTGTCATATGGTTGCCTAGGAATGTGGAGATCAAACCCTTGGATAGGGAAATCTTCCAAGGGACCTTCGGAGTGGTGCGGAGAGTCACAATTCATGGAGCATCATTCATCCCTAACTGGATAGAGTGGGCTGGGAAGACCATGAAGGCCACGAATAGTCTGGAGAACCGAAAGGAGCGTTCGGTTGAAGCATTGGCATGCCCAGTAGATCATCCTGGGATAATCAAGCTACAATACCTCCACCCGAAAACATACGAATCCTATTCGATGTGGTGGAATGGAGGCTCCTTGAAGAACATGAGGGTCTATGACCACCAAGTTCCGGAAACCCACGAGCGCACAATCCTTCAAATGCCTGGGGCAGACTTTGAAGCACGGAAACGGTTGGTTGTATATCGAAGGCATCGAGCTTATTTGGCATGGGCTCTAATGTGCATTGTGGATGTAGTGCACAAGCATGACGTGTTGCACAATGACCTTAATCCCAACAATGTCATGCTGCATTTCCCACAAGACCGTGAGAACACGGTTTTCATTGGTGTGTGTGATTGGGGGATGGCATCATGGGGAGATGAAGACGCACCCTCCAACTATGGAAAAGAATCAGTGGATGAGATGAACAAGCACCGCATAAAATACAACTGTGCTGGTCCAGAATTATTCCATGTACGAGGGCAGCGTGGAACATCTACCTCTCCGGTGAGGATGGCTCGGAAACATAGGCACACGTTTCTCTCGGAGTCCTTCTCAGTGGGTGCTTTGGCAAAGAAGATTTATGCCAGGGATTCGACTTCCTCGTTGTTTCAGCTAAACAGTGATCCAAATGGCTTGAAGATGCGGTTTGAGATAGCATTGGATGCATTGACGAAGCCCAATCCAGCGGAAAGGTCAACCATCACACACGTAGTGAACATGTTGAAGTCGCCTCCATACAACATGGTTAACCCGACAATGTGCTTCCGTGACACTGCAAAATAGTTTTTTTTTGTTTTCTTTGCAGCAATTTTGGATCATACCAATTTTGTAACCGTTGGAGATGTAAATAAAGCCATCATTTTTTCATACACAACTTGTATATTGTATGAGATTTATGGATCTTAGTGCAATGTTCATACTCCATGAGGATTTTTGCTTCATAATCGAGATGAAGTCTATGGGAGACTAACCAAGGTTCTCGCCTCTCGTGAGGCCACATCATTCTTTCACATCGTTGTTATCACATCCATGTGCTAAGTTCAAGTTAACTATAGTTGTTCGTGATATGTCTTGCCAAAATGCAATTACCTATATTTATTCTAATTTTGGTATGCCACAAAATGTAGTCAACTATAGTTATATCTAGTTAACTAAAGTTGAGCACAATGTTGCAATAGTTATATCGGTTGTACACGTGATCCTAAACATCTCTAAATGTTCTTTCTTGTACTCCACACATATTGCACACATACTTCACAATTGCTTATATTTATATTTATATAATTCACAATCACTTTTTTTTGGAAGTTTGGACATAGTCTCGGTTTTTTGGCTCTCAAAAATTCATATGAAGTCCAAAAAATGAGTTCTTGGTATCCATGGATAGGTAATGAAGTCCTCTACAAGAATATGCAATAAAAGTCCTCTACATAATAGTCCCCCCATCTACATAATAAAGTACACTAAAATAGCAATAATCAACTAAGGGTGAACGTAAAGTGGTTAAAAAAATTTCTCTTGGAACTGAGAAGTGGATGCATAGTTTCATATTGCTTTGTGCTTGTTTATCTCAACAGAAACTGTTCGGTTGGTGAATTAAAAATAAATAAATAAATCATAGAAGTGGTACAACATATTATACAAGTCATAACTTTATTATTGCGACAACGTTATAAATGCCCTTTATTAATCATATACATGAACAAACCATGCAAACTATAATATTCCACTTCATTCCGTCATCCCAACCTCGTAGATGCTCCTGGCTTCCAGCGAGGCTCCATTTTTGGAAGAGGATTCGGCTGAAGTAAATCAAAATAGCTAATCGTTCGGTCTTTCATCCGTTCCTTCAATGGTAGCCGATGAGGCGACAATCCTCTCCTCTTCTTACGAATAGACATAGTCTTTGAAGATTCCCCCGCTACCTTGACTATTTCAATGTCGATTGAAGTCTCCTCCACATCCACATCCACATCCCCGGGCTTCTCCAAAATATCCGCACACAAATCAATTAGATCATTTAGATCTCCACCCACGCATTGTGTGTGGTCCTTCTCCACCGCATCGATCTCAAAGTTGTCTGCATATCGTCGTTGTTCCTCCGCCGCCCTCATCCTCCAAGCTTGTGTAGATTGTGAGAAGGGAGTCATGACATACTCATCACGAAATCGATCCCTAGCACTTCTCTCATCTCTCTCACGCTCGGGTGTTGCATTGAATGGAATATGGGGATCGTCTAAATTGTGTATCTCCTCATCGCATTCTACACCCTCAAACATGACTCTCCCCTTTCCCATCCTATCCATGATACTCTACCTTCGTTATATGTATGAGTCTCAATGATCTACTTATATATTGACCTCTAAGGACTTGATGACCATGACCAATAATTGATGTAATCCAATATGTAGAGGATCCAATTCTCGTTAGTAAGATAAAGTCAACGCAATCGGAATAAAAAAAAAGTTGGTTAGGTTAAAAATGTACACTTTTGAAAAAATCTTCCGACATCCGCATCGGAAACCTCTTTGATACCTCTTTGAACTTTCCATATTTGATTAGTTATCCACTCATTCAACAAATCATTAATTTGTGCTTCAACCTTAGTGGTTCATATGGTTTCATAACCGATGTCACCCATCCGAATGCACCTTCCTTCAACAAATCATTAATTTGTGCTTCAACCTTAGTGGTTCATATGGTTTCATAACCGATGTCACCCATCCGAATGCACCTTCCTTCAACAAATCATTAATTTGTGCTTCAACCTTAGTGGTTCATATGGTTTCATAACCGATGTCACCCATCCGAATGCACTTTCCTTCAATAAATCATTAATTTGTGCTTCAACCTTAGTGGTTCATATGGTTTCATAACCGATGTCACCCATCTGAATGCACTTTCCTTCAACAAATCATTAATTTGTGCTTCAACCTTAGTGGTTCATATGGTTTCATAACCGATGTCACCCATCCGAATGCACCTTCCTTCAACAAATCATTAATTTGTGCTTCAACCTTAGTGGTTCATATGGTTTCATAACCGATGTCACCCATCCGAATGCACTTTCCTTCAACAAATCATTAATTTGTGCTTCAACCTTAGTGGTTCATATGGTTTCATAACCGATGTCACCCATCCGAATGCACCTTCCTTCAACAAATCATTAATTTGTGCTTCAACCTTAGTGGTTCATATGGTTTCATAACCGATGTCACCCATCCGAATGCACCTTCCTTCAACAAATCATTAATTTGTGCTTCAACCTTAGTGGTTCATATGGTTTCATAACCGATGTCACCCATCCGAATGCACTTTCCTTCAATAAATCATTAATTTGTGCTTCAACCTTAGTGGTTCATATGGTTTCATAACCGATGTCACCCATCCGAATGCACTTTCCTTCAATAAATCATTAATTAGTGCTTCAACCTTAGTGGTTCATATGGTTTCATAACCGATGTCACCCATCCGAATGCACTTTCCTTCAATAAATCATTAATTTGTGCTTCAACCTTAGTGGTTCATATGGTTTCATAACCGATGTCACCCATCCGAATGCACTTTCCTTCAATAAATCATTAATTTGTGCTTCAACCTTAGTGGTTCATATGGTTTCATAACCGATGTCACCCATCCGAATGCACTTTCCTTCAATAAATCATTAATTTGTGCTTCAACCTTAGTGGTTCATAAACCCTAAACCCTAAACCCTACGTCATTCCAAATTACTACCACATATGTGCCATTGATTTGTTCTCACACTCATGTAGAAGTGTTTCCATACATGGTTTGAGGGTTTAGGTTCCTAGCTTTCCAACGAACCCACCTGCTTTTTTTTTCGATGCCTACATTTTTTTCATTATAATAATCAATCATTGACAAGATCTTGGCCGTTAGATTGGAGGGGTTATTTTGAGCAAGTAATAAAGTGGCATGCTCCTTTGAGTTTGGACTTTTGGGCTTGGCCTTTGGAGGCTTCACACTATGCCCAACTAAGGCTACCTTTACTATATTTTATTGGCTATTTAGGGTTCATTTCTTTGGACTCTCAACAAAGTTGGGCCGCTCAATCGCACTTTGATCCACTCCCAAGGGTTAACATTTATAGATGGTGACTATAGTGTCCGTTTTTTGGCTCTAAAAAATTCATATGAAGTCCAATTCATATGTGGTCGCAATTCTACGTTGTTCCCCTGCCGCCCCGTTCCCTCCCGTCCGCTCCGCGCTCCCCACCCGTCCGCTAATCGTTCCATCTTTCATCCGTTCCCCCCCGTCCGGTCCACGTTCCCCACCCGTCCGCCCCGTTCCCCTCCCGTCCGCGCCACGTTCCCTCCGTCCGCGCCTCGTTCCCCACCGTCCGCTCCTCGTTCCCATCCGTCCGCTCAGCGTTCCCCACCTGTGAGGCCAAACCCCCCACCCTTAAGCGTCCGTAGTCCGAGTAGTGGGTTTGGGCTCACATTCCTCCGCGGTATTGGATTTGGACTTGGATGAGTCCATAGTGCAAGGTTCACCCTTCAAGTGGTCTTGGATTTAACTTTGGTCTTTGCTTCCTTTGTCTTGCCATCGCGAGAGTGCTCCACATTCTCCATTAATTTGTGCACATGGTTTATTTTTAAAGAGAGGATGCAAGTGTTAAAAAACACTATTCTCTATAGTCAATCTCAAATATATTTACTTGTGAAAGCCACACATAACACTAACTAGCATAATGTAACTAACTACTTGTCTATGAGCTAATTAAGTAGGCTATCTACTAAGCTCCTTCATGAACCCATCTCTTTACTTTCTAATTACATAAACCTAGCTCCTTCATAAACCCAACTCCTTCATGAACCCAACTCCTTAGCTTCTAACTAAATAAACCCAGCTCCTTCGTAAACCCAGCTTCTTAGCTTCTAACTAAACAAACCCAGCTCCTTTATAAACCCAGCTCCTTCATAAACCCAGCTCCTTCATAAACCCAGCTTCTTAGCTTCTAACTAAACAAACCCAGCTCCTTCATAAAGCCAGCTCCTTCATAAAGCCAGCTCCTTCATGAACCCACAACTTTGTAGTTGTAATCCCCAACTACCTCACTAATTATTCAAGCCCTTAACTAATCTTCCTACCTAATTTTCCTAATTCTACTAACAACCCCTTTCTAATCACACAATTCTTCTCTAATCCTAAAATCCTAAAATCCTAGAGAGGAGAGGGGGAGAGAGAATTTCCTAACTTCACTAAGACTAACTAATCCACACAAGTATATTTTTGCACTCATCACAACCTCAAGTGCTCAACTCTTAAACATGGAACTTGCAACCACGTGTATTCAAAACATGAACTTTAAGTACCACAAATTGGAATCATGAATTAACTTTAAAATCCTTCACGTCAACACTAATTCTACCAAGAGGTCAAGCCCTCTTCAAGGCTAACAAACCTTGGCTCTCAAACTAAAAACTAAGCACACACATGTGCTCCAATATGGCTTCCCACACCCACACTTATAACTCGTGGGGTGCCTTGGAGCACAAAGGAAAGAGAGGATGAGTGAGGGAAGAATGAGGGATTATATAGTAAGCTTGAGGGGGTGAGCACCCTCAAGGCTCACGATAAGCCCTTGAGATTTCCTCCTACTTAGTAGGCGCCAATCCTATCTTCTAAGCCTTCCTCCCTCAAATGATCAACAAGGATCCTAATTCGAACATTTAACTAGCCTTGGCTTTCTACCTACCACACTTTACCAAACTTGGGATGCTTCAACCCAAACTTAGTCTCCTTCGCTTTCCGCCGCCATAACTTTCTCCCCTTACTTTCCCAAATCGTTGCTCACCACTTAATTCAAACCACGATGCTTAACTCGTGATTTGATTGGTGCTTTGAGAATTTGCTTATCCTCCACCTTGCATTCTTCCTTGGACCTTCCCCATTAAGTGGCCATGATGAGGTGGTCCACTTGTGCGCTCCATGTGATCCTCCATTCATCCCAATTCGAATGTACTTGCCTCTTGAGTTACTTTGGTTGTCTCCATCCATTTGTACTAGCCTACTCACTAACTACTCAATCCAAGTTCTCCTTACCTATCCTCATTCACTCAAATCCTTCCGAAGGTAAAAACACAATAACAACTCACATCCTAGCCTCTTACAACATGGTACTTCTAAGACTAACATTTCACTCTTTTTATATTTTTGTGAAGTAACATGCTACTTCAAAGTGCATCAACTAACATTTCAAGGGTCTAAGACTAAATGTGGGCACCCTTTTGGGCTCACACCACCCGTCCGCCCCGAGTTCCCTCCGTCCGCTCCTCGTTCCCCACCGTCCGCTCCTCGTTCCCACCCGTCCGCTCAGCGTTCCCCACCCGTCCGCCCCGAGTTCCCTCCGTCCGCTCCTCGTTCCTCACCGTCCGCTCCTCGTTCCCACCCGTCCGCTCAGCGTTCCCCACCCGTCCGCCCCGCGTTCCCTCCCGTCCGCGAACATGGAGCGGACGGGAGGGGAACAGGGGGCGGACGGGGGGAACTGACGGCAGGGGAACGCGGAGCGGACGGCAGGGGAACGGTGGCGTGGACGGGAGGGAACGCGGGGCGGACGGGTGGGGAACAAGGAGCGGATGGGTGGGAACGAGGAGCGGACGGGATGGGAACGAGGAGCGGACGTGTGGGAACGAGGAGCGGACGGGATGGGAACGAGGAGCGGACGGGATGGGAACGAGGAGCGGACGGGATGGGAACGCTGGAGCGTATGGAGAGGAGCGTACGGAGGGGAGCGTGGGAGCGGACGGGGGGGAACGCTGGGGGCGGACGGGAGGGAACGGGTGCGGACGGGGGGGAACGCTGGGGGCGGACGGGAGGGAACGGGTGCGGACGGGGGGGGACTCTGGGGCGGACGGGCGGGAACGGGTGCGGACGGGTGCGAACGGGTGCGAACGGGTGCGAACGGGTGCGAACGGGTGGGGACGCGGGAGCGGATGGAGGGGCGGACGGGGGTATATAAGTGGAGGGGACCACTTACATACCTTACTCCACTCCTTCTGGGCGCCCAGACAACCCTCCTCTAACACAGAGTGCGGGGTAGCGGGGCTCTCGGAGGAGTTAAGGATCCCTTTTTTGGGATCCTTTTACACTACTTTTGGCAGGTTGTGGCAGGTTTTGGCAGATCCACGTGGCCGTTATTTGGCATATTCCTTGTGACGCGCCCAGTCAACTGGCCTCTGCGTGAGCGCCGGTAGCGGGGTGCTCGAAGGGTGTGCCGAATAGTTGAACTTTAATTTTTAGGGACATTTTTGAACTAATTCCACAGCAACACTATTTTGAAGTGTATGCTTGGATATTTTGTAGCACTATTATGAAGTGCAATTAGTATTTTAAAAAGTAGAGTTCTAGATTAGAATTAGAAACTCCAATTTGGGTGGAATTAGAATTAGAAACTCCAATTTTCAGACATGGCAAGTGGAGGAACTGGAGACATGGCAAGTGCAAGTGGAGGATCTAGTTCTGGGTGTTCCAGAGGACATGGACGCAAGGCCGCTGATTTGGAGTGGAATGTTTACGATGATCCCTCCCAAAAAGCCAGGGTAGGTTGGGAGAATGTACCACAACCGTGGTCAGCGAAGACTGCAATGCAGTACGTGGGCTTCCCTCACTTTGATCGGTTGTGGCCAAGATATTGTCACGAGCGACATTGCAAGGCCGTCAATGCGAGCTATACGCAGCTTGAAGACGTGGAGGCAAAATGGAGATTCCTAACGATACTTAGAAGTATCTCCAATTTGGATAGATGGCCCAAGAGTGCAATTCCAAAGTCGGTGGCGTGTATGATGTATGCGGAGCACGTGTTGCGAGTTAGGGTGGATTGGTCAAGTTTGGGTGCTCTGCATGATCAAAAATTTGGGGGTATTGGAATTGCATTCACTAAATGCACAGTTCCGGATATTCCATACACTCCCGTTCCGGAGTGGTTCAGGAAGAATCCTAAACTAGTGGATGAGCCTGGGGCACCAATTCCAGAAGGTCGGGAACCAAAAAAACCACGTACTCGCAAACGACCAGCCAATGACGTGGAGATGGCCATCGAGGAGGCGTTTGAGCATATGGATGAGGAGGGCATGGAGGTAAATGTCGATGTGGTTAACGAGCTGGTTAACCAGGTGGTTAACGAGGCCCTAAACGAGGTAAACCCTCGTCAACTTGGTGCGGACATGATGGAGAGCAGAATGGAGGCATTGCGCCAGCAACATGCCGAGGAAATTCGTGAGTATAAAGCAAGGATTCTCGAGCTGGAAAATCGACTTGCAACACTTACGATGGGGGAGGCTGGCAGTTCAAGTAGTACACCAATTAACATCCAGTCTTTGGAAGCAGAGAGGGATACAGCTTTACAGGAGGCCATGATTGCAAAGTCACAAGCAGCGGACGTATGTACGAGGAATGAAGTAATGCAAGGAAAGATGGAGGCTTTGCAAAAGGAGGTGGTGGACATGCAACAACAACTTCAAGTGGTCAATGAAGTGGTTGTCGATCACGAATCCAAGATTGGCGCACTGGAAGAGCAGAATGCAAGGTTGAGGAAATTTCTATTGGATGCGATTGTGGAGCGAACCAATATGAGGACAGGGACATTGCTTTCTATGGCCAAGGCTCGTCAATATGAAGCTGAATTTGAGAGCATCCAGCGAGAATGGAACCGCAATCATAGATTGCGGAACTTGATGCTCACGTCATGGCCAGATCAAGAACATATGTACCCTAGTAGGTGGGATGATGAGGATGACTTGAAATTGCCTAACGGGAGCTTGGATTGGCGGCAACTGATCGACTCCGATCATCATTGGGATGTGACCCAAGTGCATGAATATCCATACAGCATGAGGGGTGAGTTGTTATGGCCGGGTCCACATCCAATGGTCTTCGACGGATCCGTGTGTGGGATTTGCGGCAGTCCATTTGGCCCAGAGGGATGCTTTCAAGTTGGATCGTGTGGGGGCCAATTCCATCCACAATGTCTGATAGTGACAATGATCAGGAGACGGCAATGTCCCCATTGCAGATCACCCTTCCACCCTCGTTTGTACCTCCAATTTGGCCTTCGGGATTACATGCCTAAGGACTGGGTGGTAAGGCCAACGGACTATCCCTTCAACCTTTGCGAGTTTGATGGGACTTCTGTTGAGTGGAATTGGTTATTCAATCGTGCAACGGTTGAACTTTGGAACGATAACAAAGATGGCGAATGGACACAAAATCCACGTCAAATTTTGTATGTTGCAGACGAGTTGTTTCCCAACAAGCCCCCAAACCATGGCATGAAAAGATTTTTGTACCAAACTTTTGGTTGGCATTGGGATGCGACAACCATGCAATTACGGAGAGGCATTCAACCTCCTTTTTACAATGCAAGTGGTGAACTATCAATATCGGAGCATGAGTTGGAAGAAGATGCACATGAGATGCCCATGGAACGGGATTCCCATTTTGAAGCGCACTTAGAGCAGTCGTACCACAAACACAGAACGCAGTTGGAGGCAGTTGAAGCACTCTTGAATAGAGTTACGGATGATGCGGTATTGAGATGGCTAAATGGGGGGCCTAGACCACGTAATGCCACTCCACTGTCTCCTGGAAGTCGTCCATATCTCACCCGTGAAACCACGCGAATGATGGAAGCCGGGGAATCATCACGAGCACGACGAGGATCTACTTCAGCTGCAATAGACCTCGATTCAGATTCGGATTAGGCATTTTTGTAGCATGTTTAGAAAGTTGTAAAGGAACGGAGGAAGACTTTGTACACATTGAACATATTTCATGTTCAAAGAATATGTAATATAAAGAGGAGTTACCGACAAGTTGTCATTTCTAAGATCGTGTAAAAGATAGCATATGGATGTCACATGTTTTAATGTTATTCGAAACTTTTAAAAACTCACTTGAATATTTGTAATTCATATGATAGTCTAACCAAAAGTACTATTGACTACATAGTCAATATTGAATACCACATAAAGATATAATTATATAAATATGCAATAAATAATTTTAAAAAACATGCAATAAATAATTTTATTACTATAATAAAATGATACAACTTCGAACGTAACGTTCGCTTTGTGGTCTAAATGTCTTACCGAAGGCCCTAAGGTTGTAACTTGTATCAATTTTGACGGAAGTAATAAATTATGGGAGTACGTGGGAGCACCGAAAGAACACATTTGTGCAAAACCATTACGTTCGAATCCGTACTGTAGGATCATTTGCTTCGACACATCTTGGGTCCTCTTCAGACTCGTCTGTGCTGAAATCATCATCCGTTTGGGGAGTCGCGCTTCGAAGATGCAACTCTCGGTCACGTTGTGAGAAAATTATCCTCTTGGTCGGCCGGGAGCCATCTGCATCCTGTATGCCATTTTCATCTAGATGTGGTCTACCCTCATCTTCATTGTAGTCTTCAGCAGTAAACGGAAGCGATCGTCCCTGATACCTCTTCCTAGTACGTTTGACACCTCTCGTAGTTCTCTGGCGCCCTCCACCCGTACCACGACTTGAGTGCACTTCATCTCTACTTCCATCTATAAAAGCATCCCCCGTTGTACTTCCGCCTCCAACTCCAAGACCACCTCTTCCATTGGATTGACTGTGTGGAAGTGAAACAGACGCGGGTGGAATTGCAATTGGTATGTTCTCAACAACATGTCGTCGTACAGAAGGACGACGTGGCGCCTCTATAGTAACATTTCTTGAAACATTGTGCATAGCAACCAAAGTAGCACCCACCGCAGTTGCACGTGAAACACCCAATCTAGAAGTATTGGCAATACTTCGAGTGAGAGGACGATGTTGACCTTGTGCATGCAATTGCACCGTAGAGGTGGATGCAATCCTTTGAAGAGCACGGAATCGAGTTGTAGGCATTTCAAGAACATTGGGCGTTGGATCTTCTATACGATGGTTGGATATGAGGGAGGCATCCATGGATTCAGAATGTACTCGGGTTGGAAGTGGATCATGTTGAACGTGCATTGGCTCATTTACGGGTAGTACATTGTCGCCTTCACCAAATGAAAGAGAATCGCTCCGATGTTGCAAGGAATCTACTTCAATTCCCACTTCTCACTTGCCCCCATAGCAACATTATGGTCAGATGGAAACCCTTCTCCAGTGTGGAGAGTTTCAACATGCGGTCTTCCAATAGACCCCTCATGATCGTCATGCATTCCGTCGTTATGTTGGGGGACATCCGGTTCATCAAACTCAAACACCCCAAGGTTTCCATCACTACCATTGCCATCCTCATCTTCTGAACCATGATTCTCGGAATCGAGGTCATCCAAATCAAAGTCGATGTCATCAACATTGTTGTCTTCATCATTTCCAGCCCTATCAGTTGGATCCACGTCATCTTCGTTGTCATCTTCTTCGTCAAGGTCATCGTCAGAATGGACCTCATTCAATTCGTACCATTGAGCAGGTCTTGGGCCCCTCCGATGTCGAATGAGCCTACTATTGGTATATATGTAGACGAGGTCCTCAGCACGACTATGCTTCAAGCGATTGCGACTCTTGTTGTGAACGTATGAGTACATGCTCCAATTGCGTTCACATGCGGATGCGGAACATACTTGTGCAAGGATACGTCTTGCTATTGTTTGGAGGGCTTTAGCTCCACCTCCCATTGCATCCCACCATTCATGGAGAGGTGCGGCATGCACGCTCGGGTCAGTAGAATCAGCAAAAGGCCCTCGATTTTCAAGAAAATCTTGGTACTGGTGGAGGATTTGGACATAAGTGTCCTCATCTTGAGCAAGCCTGCGAAGAACTCGATTTAGGATTGTCCTCGAATTGTCATCCTCATGGAGTGGGGCCCAACCACGTAGAAGCGGATTTAACATCGCTCCAGCCCAGTGTAGATCATTCAACATCAACCTCCATCTATTTTGAAACGTTACCATAGCATTTGCAGCAAGCTCAGGGCTTAAGCGAAATGGAGGTTTACTGAATCCACGAATATGGGTTTGTAAATCATGCATGACCCTCCAAGCCATTCCCATTGCAGGCGCCTTGCCGTCAAATACACGAAGAGCTTTAACAACCGGGATCACCATATACAAGAAATTTTCGCACGTGTTCCAGAATCCATCAGAACGTATAAAGCTTCGCACAACAGAGCCCTTCATGTAAGAGGTGCCAGATCTCCTCCTCATATCACGCATTAGAGTGATCCAATCCTCATCAACCACCATTCTTTCCAAAGCATTGCGTACTTGGAGAAGACGTTCAATCATGATGAAGTTCGTAGCAAAACGGGTCTCTACAGGTAGGCGGAGTGAGAGATTTGGTGACAACCTCCGGAATATAGCTTGAGAAGCATGATGGTTTTTAACAAATACACAAATATGGCGGGATTTTTTTACCAATTTTTTCACCCATTCCTCCTTCCCCCAATCTTCTAAGAGGAGATCTAGGCAATGTGCAGCACATCCTTGAAAATATAGATCGGGATTTGCTCGAATCAAGTCGCGAGCAGCGGAGGCCATAACTGGGGCATTGTCGGTGCAAACTTGGACCACATTATGTCGACCAACCTTTTCCACAAATGGTTGAATTTGAGCAGCAACGTAGACATGATCCTTGTGATTTCCCGTGGTGTCAATGGTACCCAAGAAAACGTCTCCCTTTGTGCCACATTGAAGAACGTTTAGGAGAGGTCGGTTTTGCACGTTGTCCCATCCATCACAACATATTGTAACACCGTATTTTTCAACGGAATTCCCCAGCTTCTCCTTCACTTGCCTATCTAGGTCAACCTTTATATCAGTTAACAACTTCGTACGGATGGCATTGTACGATGGTGGTGTGTAGGCTGGCATTCGATGACGGGCAGTTTCACGCACAGCATGAACAAATGCAGGATGTCTCACAATGTTGAAAGGAATGTTAGCTTCATAAAAAGCCGTTGCCCATGCTCTATCGAGGAGTTGTTTTGTTGACACATTGAACCCCTCCGTTATGTTGAGTTGACGTAGTTCACGAGGAGGAGTGCCATATATCACAACATCAGAATGTTGAGTGGTTTGGGACATAAGCAAAGGCTCTGTTTCACTAATTACGGAGCCCGCTATAATAGGCTCCAAAGGTACAATATCTGCCACCAGAGAGTCTTCATTTACAATGCCTACATGTAAGGGCACAATGCCTCCGCAATGTTCAAACAAGGCCCTAATATGCGGGGGTACCATCCTACATGTGGAAACATCAGAAGCACCCCCTACATGAGGTCTATAACCAAGGTGGGCCAACATTCTATCTCCTCGGTAAGATATGACGAACGGGCAAAACCTACATTTAACCTGCCTTTGTGATTTACCGGGAACCCTCCCCTTATCCTCGTACCAATGATCCCATGCATCGTTTCGGCGTGGCATGACTTCAACAAAACCTGCAAATACAAACAAGTTAGAGCAAGTCACTTTGATCGCATACTAGGTCCTGTTCAAGAGTGCCACGAGGGCAACCCTAATTCACAGACACTAGATTGGACAAAGTATACTCTGCATTCGGGTCTCACGCATTCAATCCTCACTCCTCAAAGGAGAATCAAAAGACTTGAGACACACTATGTCAGTGGAGGCAAAAATGGCACCTTGCACCCTCAATTTATAGTGTTCGAATCGGACGGGGGAGCGGACGGAAGGGGTGGGAGCGGACGGGGGTGCGGACGGGGGAGCGGACGGAGGGGGGGGGAGCGGACGGGGGAGCGGACGGGGGGGCGGACGGGGGAGCGGACGGGGGGGGCGGACGGGGGGGGCGGACGGGGGAGCGGATGGAGGGGGGGCGGACGGGGGAGCGGACGGAGGGGGGGGGAGCGGACGGGGGAGCGGACGGGGGGGGGGCGGACGGTGGAGCGGACGGAGGTGGGGGGAGCGGACGGGGGGGCGGACGGGGGAGCGGACGGAGGGGGGGGGAGCGGACGGGGGGGGGGGGCGGACGGGGGAGCGGACGGGGGGGGGGCGGACGGGGGAGCGGACGGGGGGGGGGGGGGGCGGACGGGGGAGCGGACGGGGGGGGGGCGGACGGTGGAGCGGACGGGTGAGCGGACGGAGGTGGGGGGAGCGGACGGGGGGGCGGACGGGGGGGCGGACGGAGGGGGGGGAGCGGACGGGGGGGGGGGCGGACGGGGGAGCGGACGGGTTGGGAGCGGGGCGGGGGACGTGGGCAGACGGAGGTTGGGAACGGGAGCGGACGGGGTGGAACGGGGATTGGGAACGAGGGCGGACGGGTGGGAACGGGGATTGGGAACGGGGGCGGACGGGGGGGCGGACGGGCGCTAGTAGAATTTTCCCCACTTTCCCTTTACTTTGCTGACATGTCGTCACACGTGGACAATGTAAATCCTACGTGTCCGAAATTGGGTAATGTAATTACACAAAAAAATCGGTAAAATTCAAGTCCGGCAAGATAAAGACAGCATCCGGCATAATCCGGCATAATGTCGTGACGGATACGTGTCGTGACGGCACGACATTATGCCGGGATAAGCCTCCGTCACGACACAATAGACAACCCTGCTATCAACCCTTTGTTTTTACTGAGGGGTAACATTACCATGACTAAAAGCTAAAATTTTCTCCCATAATTGTATATCCGCGAGGGGGTTCGGCATTGTTGTGCAACGTATAAAAGACAACAACCAATCCATGACGCAAGATGCGGTCTAAGTGACGGTTTTGGCATGAGCACACAAATCAAACATTGTCTAAAAAGGTTTGGTGTCGCATAATGGGCAACAATATTTCGGTTATGGTGGATGAATTTATAGCCACAATGGGGAAAATCATTGCACCGTTCGATCAACAAGTTGTTGAGAATTCTTACCGATGTGCCCTCATTCGGTTGTTGGGGTGACTTGTTGGGGTATAAGCTTACATCGTCCTCATTTATCTGCGAAGTCCAGCTCCTCCTTCAGACCGAGGATGGATGTCCAATGTTGGTCGTGGTAAGGTGCAGAGCTACCCAATTAAAGACTTAGAAAAACTTAAAATACCCAAAAAAGAGATCAAAACACTTATGAAACATCTACACCAAATTGCCATTAAATACCTCACATACCTAATACTAAACAAAAGAAAGCTAGACAACAAACAACCCCCTATCGACCCCCCCCCCCTAGACAATAGGTACCGCACTCTTTCGTGAAAACTAAAGGAGCCCACCTTCTGAGAGGAAGGAAGTACTCTTACGGTGATGCTTGGTCAAACATGAACACGGTATAGAGGAACGGGCTCCCATTCACGTCGGTGTAAAATCAAACTCCGACGTTACTTTTATTTATTTATTTATATGCAGAGCTACACCAAATATGATATTTAGTGTGACTTACTATTTGGATTTACACGGTGCTATATCTTTTTACTATTGAAATTATTTTTTACCAAGTAAAGTTGTCAATGTTCTATAATGTCCAAACCACCAATTTAACAGTTGTTGGTAAACTATGAGATGTACAATAAATAGATATAGCATTGCGTAATTCCAAATAGTAAGTCACACTAAATATCATATTTAGTGTAGTGGGTCAACTATAGGAAGCAAGGTGAATGGTGCCCTGCTCGGGAAGAACCGGCGGTTAGTTATAGATGAAGCGGTTGAGTTTGAGAAATAACCGGTTGAAGTTTAAGACCTCAGGAGAATTACCTATCATTTTAGAGGAATCTACAGAATATACCTCAAATGAATAAAGCGAAACCGGAAGATGTTAACATGTAACAGGCTGGATTTAGAATCACTAGGATCTTGACCGACTATGCCCAAAAACTTCCCCGGCACTGGAATGGTGCCTCTATGGAAATGTCAATCACCAATTTGACATCAGGGTGCGTATCATCGGGGGCTGGCAACTCCTCCCAGTTTCGAAGAGTGGTTATGGCGTTGGGCGATTTGCCATAGTCGAGTTCTTTGTCACAATCAGCTACAACATCCACGTGAGAGAGAAATTGCTCCAAAGGTGTGGGTGCTTGGGGTGAACGTGTGTTGCCAAATGGTGTTTCATCAAATGAGGAGAGGTCGCCGAAATTGTCCGCTTCAGTGTGATCGCTGAAATCAGTGCCCGGGAAGTTTTTGGGCATAGTCAGTCAAGATCCTACTGATTCTAAATCCAGCCAGTTACATGTTGACATCTTCCGGTTTTGCTTTTATTCATTTGAGGTGTATTCTATAGATTCCTCTAACATGATCGGTAATTCTCCTGAAGTCTCGAACTTCAATCAGTGATTTTACAAACTCAACCGGTTCATCTGTAACTAACTGACAGTTCTCCCCGGACAGTGGCTGGAATGGTCATGCAACTGCTGTGCAGGACGGCGATTTTCTTCATGAGCCCATTGAAGAAGCAAGGAATTACGGGTTGCAAGTCATTCATTGAATCGAACTTGCTCTGTTTGGAAAGAGATGGCTGCATGGGCACTTACATCACATCCTTTGAGGGTGTGTATTTCACGATGTAACGTTTGGATATTGTGATTGGCATGTTTGAGGGTTTGCTTGACTGCAACTATCGACTCCATATTTGCATCTTGTTGAGAGTTTTGAAGGAGACCTCTAACATGTGCACACGCCCATCTCGCTCCAAGTTGTACAGGCATTGATCAACAAGGGCGGATGTAGGGGAGAAATCATCCACCAACCAAAAATGGGTTGCTTGGGAAGTTAGCATCTAAAAAACTCCGAGCACCAAGTAAACCCGTCAACCAAGGTCAATCCCTTTACCACTAGACCTAAGGACAACACACACATTGGACGTTTAGAGAATAAAATTTCAAGTGTCGCCTAACTACACTAAATCTACCAATCAGTGAGTGTGGGAAACTAGTGAAGGTGATACTAAATTCCTTTACGCTATGAATTAGTGTCACCAAAAGATCTAGGAAGCATTGTTCATCTCCACACTTGGCACTAACCACTTAAAGTATTGTCACTTGGCATGAAAGTACCACCACTTGACATTATTCACTAACAAGCATGTGTCACATACTAACCACAAGCATGCGCTAATTTTTTTGAAATCTATGGTAAATGAGCATAAAATTTATCATCATGATGAATTTAGTGTCACTCACTAGCAACTTCGGGCCTTGGTCACTTTGAGATTTGGCTAGATTGTGCGTGTGACATGCATTAGTACCACCCTCACTAATTGGTATATTTAGTGTAGTAGATTCTCTCTAGCTCCCTAGACATGATCCCTCTAGCCCCCATCTCAAACCAAATTTGTATGGGGGGTCTTCTTCCAAGTTGTGCCCTTTCCTAGGCAATTGTACCATACACAATGCATTCATCATGACTCTCAAATAATGAAATTGGCCCTTTAACTTGCACCATTGCTAGTTGATGAATACCTCATTGTTGCGTTCAATCCAAATCATCCAAAGGGTTAAATGCCTTTGATGTTGCCAAATGTCTCTTCATTTGGCAAAGGCTTTACAAATGCTCTTGCCTAAGAGAGCATGTTACCATTGAATTTTCTTTTCATCCCTAGTGCAAGCAATGATGAGTTCGTAAATATATAGATAAGAACGCCAACTTCATGTGAAAACAAGCTTGAATGGAGGGCATTTTCCCCTCATGTTACTGCCACCTTTCGTTGGGAACTATGTGATATGGACTGACCAAACGACTCAACATTTGAAGGTCAATTTGGGGATATTATATTGTTCGTGGTGAGGGGTTGGAGTGGAGTTTACGCTAGTTTCCAGTGATGTGTGGTGATTGGCAAAGGGATTGTAGTCAACTCATATTAGTT
This sequence comes from Polytrichum formosum, assembly GCA_964035585.1. NCBI lineage: Eukaryota > Viridiplantae > Streptophyta > Polytrichopsida > Polytrichales > Polytrichaceae > Polytrichum > Polytrichum formosum. The sequence goes on along the minus strand of OZ037935.1, from coordinate 43,297,698 downwards.
GCCAAGGCAAAGATGGTCCTCTAGGTGAGTCTGTACACAATGGTACCCACCAACTTCAATGCATGTTTGGCTTGGATGTAATCCCAATTTGTGTGCTAATGGATTCATAGTGTTCGATACAAAGAATAAACTATAATTGCTTTGAATGGAATAATGACCGCGGATAGTCTCGCTCTCCACTCATTAACTGCCATCAACGTTTGCCACAATGACCATATGAACATTTCTTCTTTGTTATATTGCTTCAGATACCAAACCTTGGTGTGCTCAAACATATAAATTGGGCATATGCATCCTTGAGGGGACACTATGGTTGAGACTCTCATTTGCCACATAGTTTAGAGCGACATCATCCATGTGGGAATGGCACATAGAAGCCACCTTACGAAGCACAATGAATTTAGAAGTGCAAAAAACCAAGTATGCCTCACTGTTGAATTTGTTAGAATTTGGTGGCGATGAGGTGCTTTGTAATGGTAACTTCGTTCACCTTTAGTGGAAATTATCCCTCCTTTCACCGTTTAAGATAGTCCCCTTTCCCATGAATGCAATCGACGGCTTGTTCTTGCTTTGGTTTTTTTTAAGTTATTTCAATCATTCTCAAAAAGAAAAGAAAAGAAAAGAAAAGAATATCGGGATGATGATTGGCCATGTGCTTTAACCATGAAGCAGGTGCCTTCTAGACGACATTATGACGTGTGTTCCAACCCATATGATGATTTTGGGATCACGAGTTGCCAATTCACTTGGTGACCTTACATAAAAGCCTTCAAATAGTATGAAATATGGATGTTGATACCAATGTTGGACCGGTATATATGTTAGGGCCTGGTATAAGCACTGGTGTCAAGTAGGGTATCGCAGACCATACCCAACTGGTATCAAAGGGGACAGTACACTAGCTCATACTTGTGCATCATGGGCAGGAGATATTTATGAACATACCAATACCAAGGAGGGGTTTAGAATGCGATACTAAGACCATTCTTGTGCACATGGTCACGTCATTTCTCCATAGTATTGTTCCTCACTTTCTTAGGGTTGCATTCGAAGGTTGTAGTTAAGCAGATAGGGATGGAAGATATTGGCGGCCCACCTTGGTTTTGATGCAGAATGGGAAGAGATTTGCTACATTAGTTGTTGAAGATTCAAGGTATCACTGCCTTCACTGTGGTTGTTGAGGTTTGGCCCTAAACCTGTATCACCTAGTTTAGTTCAAGATTTCATGTTATTTTTCCTTGGTTGATGGGTGTCATTTTTGTTTTCTAGTTGTGACCAACACATGTTAACAAGATCATTGTGGTCATGGCTTGGAAGGTCGCATGAATAAGATGTGATCTGTTTGCAAAGATTAGCTCTCAAAGACTAGGGTTCCCATGTTAGGGTTTCGTAGTTAGATTTCGGCAAATATGACAACAACTTTGGTTCAATTTGAATGGGGAGGACAGGGTTTACCAGGAGGAGAGCCTTCCAACAAGACAGGTTTTGGATGCCTTATCATAGAACCTCTTTAGTACCGGCGTTTGGTGTTGCGACACAATTCGAAGGAAAATGAAGAGCAAAGTGGGACTTGCCTCTTGAAAGTTACCTGTGAAAACAAGATTCTGAACCTGAACCTGAACTTGAACTTGAACTTGAACTTGAACTTGAACCTGAACCTACGCCTGCGCCTTCACCTTCTCCTTCTCCGTCTTTTTTCTTCTAAAAGGGTACCTAAAAGGGAATGTACATGGTTATGGGAAGTGTTTGGTCTTGTATGTAATCTGATGCGCTTCCCTCATGGACTACTAATTGCAGACTTAACAATTATAATGACCATATAATTATGAAGAATGACCATGTAAGACACACATAACTTACTAAATTTTGTTGTTATGTTGCAGGAAACACAAAAGTATCTAATGGCGATTAATATATCTTATCCTTCATTCAGCATCATTATCACCGTGTTCAAGGACTAGCATCCTCATTGCATTGTGAGCTTGATTCTGACCCTCAAGTAGCTGGAAATTATCCTCTGAGCAGCAACAAACCACTACAAAGCTTGCCAAGCACTTTGCAAGGCAGGACACCTGACTCTGCAGTGGATTGGACTAATGGTGAACCTAGTATTCCTCCAAGCTTGAGCGTTGGAACATGTTTTTGTACATCATTGGTTCAGCAACAATTCTTATATGAGGTGGAGCGAAGAGATCACAATGACCTACACAATCTTCAAGAATGTACATTGTTTCCAGCACGGCAGAAACTCTGCAACCAGCGTTTTCCTAATCTGGATGAGGTTATGAAAGAACCACTGCCAACTGCTAATATGGACCCAAAGAGTATTGATGTCATTGACAACCTCTTATACAGTGAAACGGTCTTTGACAGTAGTGACCAGTGTGGCAGTTCACCGTGGAACTATGAGAAGGAATTGGATTGAAGTATTTTGATTGAAGCTTTTTTTGAGTGTTTTAGTTCAGGAAGCTGATTCTGCCTCTATCTCTTATATGCTTTGCAAGTAGGTAGGATGGACACAGGTCTACTGGATGTGATCACACTTTGGCTAGCTATGTTGTTAGTGCACCAGTTAACTAGTTGACCAGTTAACTAGTTGACCAGTTTCACATACATAGGTTAGTTATCCAACTGGTAAGGAGTTGGGAACTTGTATTGCAAAGTGTTCAGATGTGAGTATAGTAGGTTGTGGTGGAGACATTGATACATTAATTTCTATATATGCATTTCCAATATTTATTAAATAACACATCAACTAATTTCTCGTGTCATTCATGACCTTCTTGGGCTCACATGGATATTGAGGGTTTGTTGTTCACATGTCTGATGTACGTGTGCTGCACAATGTTCAAGCTCAATGTACACCTATTTTGTGGATGAATCAATATGTTTGTCTTGAACTTTTAATTCAACAACAATTGGAGCTTGAAAATTTTATTGAACTTCACCACGCATTGAAAAGTAAGACTTAAAATCATAACATACCATTGTTTAGCCTTGGATGTTATCAGCAAGGCGCTTGAACTGGTATTTGATACCATTGCAGAGCCATAATTCTTGCATGTTTAATATTATACCAGGCTCTACATTTCATGACCCCCCTAGTACCTTGACAAGGCCTAATAGTGAGCTACAAAGTCATTGCATATCAGGACCCCACTGGTATCATAAAATAGTAATACCAGTTCAACACTGGTTGATACTCACAGTTGATTTGATACCGGAGTTAACTTTAAAGACCCCAAATTACTCTAACCCAAGTCATTTGAGATGAACTGCCCACAAACCCATAGAGGGCCAAGTTTCTATGTTGGATGGATGAGAGGCACGCTCGTATTTACTAATTCCTCTCTCCATGCTAGACTACTATCCCCATAGACCTTATTGGAATAAAAACAACGATGTGAAAAGAAAAAGAAAACACACATACTATTTATTGAGTGAGGTGTATGGAAAGACCGACCCAATGTGAAAAATGACACTGTCAATTTTACTCCCAAACCTTCACAATCTTTGAACCTCCACAACTTAGTCTATTCAAAATAAGTGGTCCAGGAACTCCAAAGTTCATAAGGGCCACTTCACACACGAGACTGAGAGCCCGTGACCATTACAATCCAAGCACTCTCATTGGTGGAAAAGGCGGAGCCGGTCCAAGTTCACTTCACACTACGCTTGAGGGACCAACAAAGTATGTGAATGCAAGATGGATGTAAAGTCTACATGGATTCCTACATGGCATCAAATGGATCATGTTTCATGGTCACCTGGACTATTTTCAAAAACCACCTCTTGGAGGTAGGCCTAACACAAAACCGGGAGACCATGCACTCCGAACGCTCACCACCGTTGATTTATTCTATTTTATCATGTGTGAGGGCCCGCATGAGTAGAAATGCATTGAAATAGCATTTGGTTGAGGGCCCAGTCACATATGACTTCACACTACACTTGAAGGTCCGTGACCACAGTACATGATTTTGGAGGTGTGTGGGGACGGCCTTTGGACACTTTCTTTTGGGCTCTCACAATTTCAAGTCACGGATCTTGGCTTGTGTGTGAAGTGGCCATAAGTTAAGTTTGTTGCGGAAATTCAGACCTCAGATTTTTCACTCTTGGAATCTCGTGCGAGGTGTCCCTACAGATTTAGATGCCTCAATTGCTTGCTTCCAAGCAAAAATGGAAAGGTGCCCCACATGTGACTCCCATCTCGAACATCACGTCATCTATTTCGGGCCTCCGTTACTTTTTCGTTTGAAGCGCACCGTCAATTGCAAACACATGTAAGTTAAGGCAGACGGTGCTAGATTTGGAGCTTCTGCTGATGCGTATAGATGTCATATTATATGGAAGAAGTTTAATATTTTGGTGAACGATTCTCGTTAGCAAAAGGCAAGAGATTTCAACCCCTTATAATTGCCCTGGGGTGCGTTCCAATGAACTTGGAGATTTTGATTCCAGTAAGTATAGTTTATAATTGAATAGGATTAATTAATTTGGTAAGCATGCTTTCTGATTTAATTGGGCTTAATTAGAATTAATCAGTATTAATTAGACCTAATTAGTTTAAATGCGTATGAAAACTTTGTGAAAGTAGAAGGTATTAACTAAAATATTATAAATTATTTTTATTATTTTATTATTTTACATTTTGTAAATAAATCACTAATTTTAGTTCCATTTTAGTATGACAAAGACCCTTTCAATGGTAAGTCACAAAAATTGTAACCTCAATGCTAGTGAGGGTTTAGTAATTATTTTTGACTTCCAAGTTAATTACATGTTTTATTGACGGTTTCAGTTTGATAATGAAATCCCAGTCAATTGCTTATTTACTCAATGGAAGTGGACATATGTATTGGATTTTGGACCTTGAAGGTGAAGTGCACTCAATATGGGATTTGTGGATAAGTGGCCTTCAAGAATGCAAGGGCCAATGGTTTTTTCGAAGTCGGGCGGGCGGACAGCAGTTTTCAATCGGGTCTAGAAAATCTGGATTTTCTGGATGGGCGGCTGCCCCTACCCGATTCTGACAGTCCGAAAAGTTCGTGGGGGGGAACTTAACGTCCTCCATTTTGTACCACCCTTGATGTTAAGGGCATTTAAGTCCACTAGTGTCAACATTTGTTTTTGATGGGCCACCTACAAGTAGAGGCCAGTTTTATAATGAAGGTGAAGGAACAACATTATCATCATTCCAACGAATTTTGAGAAGATCCAACGGATGCAAAGTTGAATTCATCAAGTCGGGGCAACTACACTAAGTATGATATTTAGTGTCACCAATTCTACATAACATTACTCAGCCATGTGGGTCGGTTTCGTGACCTTGGAATATGTCAATTGTATTCCTCGGGCCTCGAACAAATTGAGAATATTCATTGAATATTCATATATGCAAGCTGACCTTGGAAATTTGGATGGAGTTATGCTCCCGGCATTATGCGCATGAATGATTGTTCATCTGGGAATATTTGCAAGAAAAAATGTTCATCCATTATTATTCCCTGAAATTATTATTATTAATATAAATATTATTGAAAATTTTGACACTATTCGCAATATTCTTTCTATTCGAACCGGCACTATTCATTATCCGTGGCGGTGTTAGTTTCTTCTTATTTTCTAAGTTTCTTCCCATGAAGGTAAGATAATGGAGGCCCATGTCAGATGCTAAATATAGAACGGGAACACAACCATGTAGCTGAATAATGTTATGTAATTGTCTTGCTCAATACTAATTGTAAACTATGGTGTAGTGTCACCAACACCAATTCTTAACCTAATAGTATTTGTCATTCCTTGTAAAAAAATTTCGGACATTATAGATTTATGGTGTTGTGAGTGTTGTCACTTACTAAGTGAGTTTTCATCCAAATTTCAATCTTCCATGACAATATTTCATCACAGATATGTTAGGATGCAAATAATAGCAATTTTTTTTCCTTTCAATAATTGGCATTTGAATGAATTGGAAGTATGTTGCATGACAATATTTGTAAAGTTATTCAAAGGAAGGGTCACTGTAACAGCTACCGCAGTGACATAGAATGCCATATGACACTAAATATCATATTTAGTGTTTTGAATTTTTAGTGCCCTTGGATTGAAACATATAGACATGTACAATTTTGGAAACCATACATGTGAGAATTTGGAGCTCATATGCCTCTTGGAGAGGTGGTCAAGCTTCATTGACTAGATGATGGATGTCTCTCATATTAAACTTGAATGCCATCTTTGAAGCTTGTGTGCTTTGAGGTGTTGCCCAAATTGCTAAAGATAGCTTAGGCTTACAATGGGCAACACCCATGGGCAAGAAATCTTGCCTCCTTGCTCAAGTCTTAGTGACTTCCTACGAGGATCAAATCCACCTTGAAGCATTGTTCTCCTATAAAATCAAAACCCCATGAAATTTGTGCCTATCTCTTCGTGGAGTATATTAGAATCATCATGCCATATAGGAAACTTGAATGATGGTGTGAGGTGGTAGTCTGGAACACTCTCCTTGCAAGAGATAACCCCTTGGGTCGATGGGGGCAATAAAGGGTTAAAGCACTGAAGCATTTTTATTTTGATGTCGTATGCAAATGTTGTAAGGATTCAACATTTATTGGTAGATGACCTAAACAACATTGGAGCTCAATGTTGAAGTGGTGGACAATGTTAAAATCATATGTACTTATTGTGAAAGGTTTTGAAATGTTGGTTTCAACATCATCTGCCTTAATGACTATGTCTTTAGCAATGGATTTAATTTCTTCCAACTAATGATAGTGGAAAGGCAAAACACACACACACACACACACACAAGAGTGCAAGAAAAACAACAACAACAATGGACAAGTGTAGTTAGTTTTTTGCTATGACTGAATAAACAAAAACCCAGGGTACAGACTCTCAAGGAAGGCTTAACTAGTGTCTATTACAGGCATCTGTCACATTATAGTTCATTAATCAGACAATAGGTATGCTATCTTCACTCTAAAACATCTCTTATCCATCTTTTACTCTCCTTTCTCACAAGGTTTCCTCTCACTGTATTTCTCATTCAGTGGGGTACGTGTGTCTGTCACAGTAGTAACCATCTCGTCATGAGATTTTGTATAACCATAGTCAAGTGAGCACGATAGTCTTTGAGTAACACAATTGTCTTTTGGTAACCATTGGCCAATGCATTTGTAACTCACAACTCCTTTATTAATTGGTCAACGTTAATTCCAATACAAGACAAAGTGTTTATTTCTTATCTTCGGATTTAATCATTACTCACGACTTATGCAATTAACACCAACACGTCAAGCTATAATCTTGGCGGCCCTGCACAACCTGCATCAACAACAACCAGGGAACACACAAGATAATAGTTGCATAGGTTAATTCACATTACATACTCAAAGATCTATCCTCTTGACTTAATCTTAATTGTAATCCCAATTAACTTATGCCTAGGTCTTCTCTATAATCCAAAGTTAATTGTCTTGGCTTACTTTCAATCTCTCTTACAACTTAACTCCTTACTCTTATCAACTGATCAGAAGTGAACTCTCATCACTTCAGTTGATAGAGAGATTCTCTCTTAAATTCCATTCTACTCAATTGCAGTTATAACAGCCTACGTTCAGGATACAACTATGTTCTCATACGGCTGAACTAAGTTCAATTACTTCACTCTCTGTCCTCACAGGTTCAACAAAAATCATCACTCCCTGTGGGCTGGCCCCTTGGCCTCCCAACTTCTCTCTCAGCCTATAGTTAAACTTAACGATAGCCAACATTGTCACAATGGTCGGAGTAACGCAATGGTCGACACTTGGCTCTCTGTCCCCACGGACCTTCTTTCTTCTTCTACCTTCATTCTCACAGGCCCTTCTTCCAAGGCGAATATAGTTCCACTTCAGTTTACTCTCAACAGTCCCGACTTCCCTCGACTAAGGATTTCATGTCTCTGCGATTATAACTGAAGTAGGCCCATGGTTTCACTATTCCCTCACTTCTCGAGGTTCCGAGAATAATCCTCTTTTCTCTCAGACTATACAGATTTCTCCTTACGCTAATCGTTTCCTCTTACAACAAACTTTGAATTCCCCTGATTCAGACTGACAATCAATTCAATTAGTTCCAGGGTTTCATATTCTCTCCGCGATTACTAACCCTTTGTCCTCATTAATTACTCTTCTCTGAGATAAATCGACTTCTCTCTGTTTTCTCACTTGCTCGATGTTTCTGACCACTCACTCTCATTACTCAAGCTCTCTCAAATTCTCTCACAGGTACACATTAGACCATCTCAGTCACAACCGGCAGATAATTGTGCTTCCTGACTTCTTCATCAATTCTCTTCCGCACTCTATTTTCCTCTCTGATATTCAATATCTTCTTTCACTCACTCTCAGCGTACATGATTTACTCTCATATTCTCTCTCTCTCTCGACAGCGACTTCCACAGAGTCGACAACCACCTCTCTCGTTACTCACTCAATCAGATAATAGTTATACTGAATCACAGTTCTCTCATTAACTTCCATTCACAACCAAACAATGTGCTTCTGCGCCAAGTAATCTGCAATCACCGCAGTAATTACTTAAAAGAGAAAATAGTTCAACAATGATCCTCGCCCTTCACGGTGCTGAGGGAGACAAGTCAATCGTTATACGATTCGCTCAAAAACTTCTAAAGAAATGCCTGCCCTTCTCCTCCTCGCCGGCCTACTTAGAGGGCGAGGAAGACGATAGTTTCTGTAACCGCCTCTAAAGGCCCCTATGGCCATGCTAATAGTTATAACTTCCTACTAAGCCTATAGTTCAACTATATTAGTTGATTGGGATGGAATTCATCCTAGCTTTCCATTCTAAGCCTATAGTTGAACTAATGAGCCAAAAAATGAGGCTCACAACAAGTAATCTTATTGGATGGGTGATGAAGGAAAATAATCTTTCCACATATGCCATCACAGATCCCTTTACATTGGTCAACATACATTCAGGGGGACCCAAATGAAGAGGACACTCTACTTGAATGTAAGGATGCACAGGGTCATTTATCATGGTCAAACCTCTTTCAATACTAAAAAATACTTTCTTCATAACACTTCATGCTCTATATAAACCTTTAGATGGTTACTTTATTGATATACAACACACACATATATGATTATACACATTTAGAAATTATACTATCATTTATAGGGTGTTCAATGGTGGATGCCTCTAACATTGTTGTGTTAAGGCCCTTTAACGTATAACTACAAAAGCTCCTTCATTGTTGCTTTTGGAGTAGCAATTGGAGGCAATTGTGATGGTAGTGTTAAAGATGCACTACGGGTATCCTTCAATCTCTTGGTGGTCTACAATTGATGGGTAAAGGTAAGGTCTAATCCCCTAAACAAACCTTGAGGTACATCATGTTTCCATTGGCTCTTCCTAAAGAGTAAAGTGAACTCCTCAAAATGGGTGCCCAAATGCAATGTGATGACAGGTAAACTCTATAAATAGATATAAATGTTTGAATACCATTTCAAAGTTTCCTCACAACAAGCTAAGAAATTACCCTTCATTACTCACAACTCTTTGGGATATTTTCTATGATGTTGAGTTTCGTAAGGGGGGAACCACATAAAAGCATGTCATGCCATATAAAGATATTTAATTATTTGAAAAGATGAAATTTGAACAAAGATTGTGCTTGCATGTTACCAACTTTAGGCCCTCAACTAGTCTTGGAATCCAATATGGTTGGTAGCATCGAGTGCGCACATTACTCACACTTACCAAACACTACAAGCATACGTATCCACAGTAATTGATTGGTGTCATTCAAAAGTGTCCTAGGTCACATCTGCATTCACTAAACTAAATATTGTCATGGATGATATTCATTGACTTGGAGTTTGTTGATGTACCATGTCCATATTGCTAGACATAAATTGTAGCCATGCCTAACATGAGGTTAGTTGGAGATATGAGATCTCAACAATTTCCTCTTGGAGAGGAAACCATGTTGCAAGCCAACAACCCTTAAGATTACATGCAACAGATGGGACGCCTCAAGCTTTCTACGAGTTGCGCAATGTTTCACCTATGATAGCCATGCAAAATATGGCAAGCCGTGATTCATGGCATGTTGGATCTAACATGTGTATACAATGTGGGATTAATCTACATTGTATTGGGCTCTATGCGATTAATAACATGTTGTTTATAATGGTGGCATGGGAAGGTATTCACTAGCTCATCGATGGTAGGAATGAACTGCAGTAAATGTAGTTCTTATTAGGTGTTGTTGGCCATCAACCTTAATGAATTGGACCCTACACCGAATTAGGTTGGTTGCACAACATTCATTCTAACACTAAAATTGAGTTGTGATGTTGCAGTCACCCAATGTGCTAAACCACAGTTGCACAATGAACGGGAATGTGGTTGAGTTGGAGGGTAGGGAGTGTGTCGTTATTGTAGTTTAAATTTTGGATACGACAAAACCTAGGGAAACACTCAAGAAAGACTTAAAAGGTAAATTTTAGGTCATCTAGGTGTCTCAAATAAGTTTTTAAGGACAATGTTAGGTTTATTCCAAGTTATTTAGGACTTTGGGTGACCTTTCCTACATTCAAAACAAATTTTCAAGAGTCTTTCAACCACATTATATGCAATTGTGACCGTCTCTCGGTCTCAAACTATTTATGGCAGTAAGTTCATTTGACTTAGACCTTGTGCGATTCACAACCATTGTGAATAGTCTTGCAATAAGTATCCCATTTGGTCTCTTTATTGAAGCCAAGGGCACTTTGGTGTGGTCAGCAGTCTTGAATGGATTAGCATTTTTAATGGAACTTAAATTAGCCGTGCAGTCACCCCACATGGTTTTCAATCTTCTTTAATTAAAATTTTAATTTAATTATACCATCATGCAATTGTCTTTACCTCCTCATCAATTGCATGTAACAAATGTCCATGGTGTAAGCAATAGACTAAACCACGAATTTGGTTAATTGACCATAGTCTTGTTTTGTATATGCCTCCTTTTTAATCTCAAATCAAACATAATGACTCCTTTCAAAAACACCTCTTAGTTCTTAATTCACTTGCAACTCTCCAAGGCTATTGTCTCGGACCCATTGATTATCATGATTAAAATATTACATATTTGCTCTTAGCATAGATCAAGGTAACTTAATCACATCCAGGTAAGTACTTAACACTTACCAATGTTCAACATCCAAGGGTCAAATTTCCTTTCACCCATAGATCACTTTATTCTTCCAGACAATAGTCTTACATAGCTACCCTTTCAATTTCTACCAAAGGTTAAGAAGTAAGAATAACAAGGACGAACACAATATCAACCAGATAATGGCCTTTTAGGCCTTCTTTGGGTTAGCCGAGCCCTTCAACATTCACAAACTATAGTTCAGACTCGCAACCATATATCAATCATTTCACATGCAAAGAGGCTATAGACTTGAGTGAGAATTTCAACGAATCATACCGCATTCAAGGCCCAAAGGAATCAATCACTCCTTGTTGACTGAGCAAATTAAATCACAACCAAACTTTAACACCAAAGTTGGGGCAAGAGAAAATACCATCCAGTACACTCACCCAAGAGGTAATAAAACTATTCAATCATTAAGCAATTGACTCACAATTAGGTATCACCAACAACAAAGTCAAGTTGGGTTTGAATTTCAATTCAATTGAAGTTGACTCAAAAAATCATAAAATTCAACTGAGTTATGGTATCACAAGAGATGTGCTATGAGCCCATCTTGCCGCATAGAATGATTCTAAGGTCAGAAACACCGCAATTAATTGTCCAGCTAGAATTCAAGAATCTCTCCTCCTATCTCCAACTTTTAAGTACAACACATGTGCTTTGATCCCTCTATCAAAGGATAACTAAAAGTTAAATTACATCATATCCGACCATAGTCCCAACAATTCAAAATTCATTGCTAATGCGAGTTCAACAAAACTTTCGTCCAAGTCCTAATCTTGGTAGAAGCTTCATACAAAATAAACCATCCACCTAAACCAAGGAATCACTCCTTGCTTAGCACTCAATGTATAGAACTCACTGCAAATTTGATAAGACTGTTAGCAATCCACTACATACACCCTGGATGGCTTCCAGTTATCACAAACATCAAACCATTGTCTTGCAATCTAAGCACCATACATCTATTACTTGAATCTAGAAGTATAATTGCCCTTCAAGAAGATAAGTCTTTCCATAAGAATGTAATCAAAGTTTTTAAATTGCTTGAAGAGAGAGAGAGAGAGAGAGAGAGAGAGAGCTTCTAGCCTATCTATATTTTAATAAGCACATGCGGATTTCAACTCACACACCCTTTCAATCAGACCATAGTCTTTCCACCCACCACTTCCTGATATCTTAGGATAGGGTCTATTCATACTTACTCAATTGAACTTTTCTAGTTCTTTTCATGGTATGTTTCCACATGATTTCTAATTAGGCTAAGATAAACCAAAAAAAATCTTGCCACAATTATCAAAGATAGCGGACCACCACCTCCTACCTACAATGTGTTGGTGAGGACACTTATGAATGCCAACATATCATGACCTAACACATCCACCAACAACACACCTATCCCGATTATACAAAGGATATCAAATGCTACAATAATTCCCCCCAACTACTCCCATTTGCACACATTGTGAGAGCAAAGAGGAATTAGACTTGGATGGTGAACTACAAGGCTCATGGAGCTTTCCAAGACAAACTCAAACGATTTCTAGCTGAAGGGAGGCTTGCTAAAATGAAGTTGTCATCTAAGAGATGAAGGGAAGGTGACCCATTTACAATCTCGTTGGCATGCAATTTGCCAAAGAGGTCGGATACGTGGTGTTGGATCTCAAGAAAAAGGATTGGAGTTAATACACATGTTTTGAGAAAAATCACATACACATGGAGATGCCAAAACATATTAAATTTGATCCTTCTATGACACTCAAGGAACTTGTGCATGTTGCAGGCAAACCTACTCAAATGATTTAAGGTCCGAGCAATGGCACACGTTGCAGAAGATAATAGAGGCCATAATGGCATGGGTCAATAAATTGTGTGGATGAAAGGGAAGGTTAACAATGTGAATAGGAAGGTTAATGTTGTGGACATGAAGGTTGATGGATGTCAAATGAGATTACTAGTGTCAAATGAGAGGGTGGTGGAGACGAGCTTGGAGTTGGAGAAGCTAATCGATAACCAACTTGATGCTTTACATCTAGTCAGGCAATGCACCAGGGCAATGACAAACCATATGGGTCATTTAGTGTTATGTGGGAAAACACTTAGAGAGATGACGTAGTGGGGAAATAATATGACAATGAAAACACAACATGAGCTTGCATTATCCAAACAATGCATGATCTGCACTTGTATTAGTACATATCATGCATTGGAGGGGGGGGATTATACTAGCGGGGAAGGGCGGAGGGAAGTGGATGGAGCCTCAAAGTCAAGCAGAAGTTCAAAGAGCATGTAGAGCCAAAACATTGCAAAGTGGGGAAGTGGAAGATCAAAGAACACATAGGGCCAAAATGTTGCAAAAGTGCGGATGTTGCCAACATTATGCCCATGTTCCATATGTGGGCGAGTTAAATCTCCTTCATAGTTTCCAACCGGGGTAGTGGACTCTTCATACCACCCACAAACTAACATGAGTGTAACAAGGGGCATTGTTCAAGGCATTATTGTACATAGTATACATTAGGGAGACGCATATTTTTTCTCTCTAGTGTGTACATTAAAAATGGCTTTTAACTTTTTTGGAGTAAATGTAGATTCACAAAAGTTTAGAATTTTTTTGACAATAGATGTGCTAGTTTCATCCAATTTGCATTTCCATCCATTGTTGTCATATAATGATAGTTCCCAATGAATTGTATATGTAATAAAGGCCTACTTATTTCATGATTTATATATTTGTGTATGCAGTGGAGGCATTTATCAAATCGAACTGAAAATCTTCTTATAAATACATGAGTCCATTTTCTAGCCTAGCGTTTGTACGTATACATTTTTTTTTCTCTATAGAATTCTCACAAATAATCACCCATGCACATCATTTAGGTTTCCATTGAAGAGTCCAACCCCGGGGTTTCCAAACCCTAAACCCCTTGTGCACTCATAATGTTATGGACTTGTGGTCGCATATGTGTGCATGACTACATAGTTATTAGGTCCGAGTGTTGGATGTGGCAACCAGGGCATGACACAAAACCAGTGGCCAAAGAAATCGGAGATTCTCCTCCAACAGCACATGCAACCCAGATTAGGAGAATATTACACTAAATATGATATTTAGGGCCACTTCACACACGAGTCTGAGAGCCCGTGACCATTGCACTTCAAGCACTCTCATTGGTGGAAAAGGCGGAGCCGGTCCAAGTTTACTTCACATTACGCTTGAGGGACCAACAGAGTATGTGAATGCAAGATGGATGTAAAGTCTACATGGATTCCTACATGGCATCAAAAGGGTCATGTTTCATGGTCACTTGGACTATTTTCAACAACCACCTCTTGGAGGTAGGCCTAACACAAAATTGGGAGACCATGGCACTCCGAACGCTCACCACCGTTTATTTATCCTATTTTATCGTGTTGTGAGCCCAAAAGGGTGCCCACATTTAGTCTTAGACCCTTGAAACGTTAGTTGATGCACTTTGAAGTAGCATGTTACTTCACAAAAATATAAAAAGAGTGAAATGTTAGTCTTAGAAGTACCATGTTGTAAGAGGCTAAGATGTGAGTTGTTATTGTGTTTTTACCTTCGGAAGGATTTGAGTGAATGAGGATAGGTAAGGAGAACTTGGATTGAGTAGTTAGTGAGTAGGCTAGTACAAATGGATGGAGACAACCAAAGTGACTCAAGAGGCAAGTGCATTCGAATTGGGATGAATGGAGGATCACATGGAGCGCACAAGTGGACCACCTCATCATGGCCACTTAATGGGGAAGGTCCAAGGAAGAATGCAAGGTGGAGGATAAGCAAATTCTCAAAGCACCAATCAAATCACGAGTTAAGCATCGTGGTTTGAATTAAGTGGTGAGCAACGATTTGGGAAAGTAAGGGGAGAAAGTTATGGCGGCGGAAAGCGAAGGAGGCTAAGTTTGGGTTGAAGCATCCCAAGTTTGGTAAAGTGTGGTAGGTAGAAAGCCAAGGCTAGTTAAATGTTCGAATTAGGATCCTTGTTGATCATTTGAGGGAGGAAGGCTTAGAAGATAGGATTGGCGCCTACTAAGTAGGAGGAAATCTCAAGGGCTTATCGTGAGCCTTGAGGGTGCTCACCCCCTCAAGCTTACTATATAATCCCTCATTCTTCCCTCACTCATCCTCTCTTTCCTTTGTGCTCCAAGGCACCCCACGAGTTATAAGTGTGGGTGTGGGAAGCCATATTGGAGCACATGTGTGTGCTTAGTTTTTAGTTTGAGAGCCAAGGCTTGTTAGCCTTGAAGAGGGCTTGACCTCTTGGTAGAATTAGTGTTGACGTGAAGGATTTTAAAGTTAATTCATGATTCCAATTTGTGGTACTTAAAGTTCATGTTTTGAATACACGTGGTTGCAAGTTCCATGTTTAAGAGTTGAGCACTTGAGGTTGTGATGAGTGCAAAAATATACTTGTGTGGATTAGTTAGTCTTAGTGAAGTTAGGAAATTCTCTCTCCCCCTCTCCTCTCTAGGATTTTAGGATTTTAGGATTAGAGAAGAATTGTGTGATTAGAAAGGGGTTGTTAGTAGAATTAGGAAAATTAGGTAGGAAGATTAGTTAAGGGCTTGAATAATTAGTGAGGTAGTTGGGGATTACAACTACAAAGTTGTGGGTTCATGAAGGAGCTGGGTTTATGAAGGAGCTGAGTTTGTTTAGTTAGAAAGTAAAGAGCTGGGTTTATGAAGGACCTGGGTTTGTTTAGTTAGAAGCTAAGGAGCTGGGTTCATGAAGGAGCTGGGTTTGTTTAGTTAGAAGCTAAGAAGCTGGGTTTATGAAGGAGCTGGGTTTATGAAGGAGCTGGGTTTATAAAGGAGCTGGGTTTGTTTAGTTAGAAGCTAAGAAGTTGGGTTCATGAAGGAGTTGGGTTTATGAAGGAGCTAGGTTTATGTAATTAGAAAGTAAAGAGATGGGTTCATGAAGGAGCTTAGTAGATAGCCTACTTAATTAGCTCATAGACAAGTAGTTAGTTACATTATGCTAGTTAGTGTTATGTGTGGCTTTCACAAGTAAATGTATTTGAGATTGACTATAGAGAATAATGTTTTTTAACACTTGCATCCTCTCTTTAAAAATAAACCACGTGCACAAATTAATGGAGAATGTGGAGCACTCTCGCGATGGCAAGACAAAGGAAGCAAAGACCAAAGGTGCGAGGGAGAGATTGACATAAGTCACATAAGTATTTCTTAATACTTAAAGGCTTATGTACGGTATGGAGACACCAAGTGAGACCTCTTATAGTAGCGATACGGAATACACAAGTGATAGTTCAAGTGGTAGTATAGAGTCAACGGCACGGACTCCATTTAGGAGAGGGATATCCTTAAGGGCTTGTGTAGCTAAAGCGGCCGGATGGACGTTAGAAGCAAACAAAGACAAAATAGCACCCGAGCATAAGGAGGTTAAAATAACATAGTTAACTTGTGCATTCTCCACATACGTATTGAAATCGTACATTGAGTTGTTAAAAGTGAAATTCCAGTTAAATCCAAGACCACTTGAAGGGTGAACCTTGCACTATGGACTCATCCAAGTCCAAATCCAATACCGCGGAGGAATGTGAGCCCAAACCCACTACTCGGACTACGGACGCTTAAGGGTGGGGGGTTTGGCCTCACACGTGTGTGAGGACCTGTTGAATAGAAATTCATTGAAATAGCATTTGGTTGAGGGCCCAGTGACATATGACTTCACACTACACTTGAGGGTCCGTGACCACACTACATGAGTTTGGAGGCTGGGGCGAACCAACCCATATATCCGTACCTTACCGGGGAGGGCGAACGGCTGGGGATTCGTGGCACTCACTTAAAATCAACCATCCTACATATTGTGGATGAAGTGGCTCCAATACAAAAAGACCCCCTATGAGGTTGAGGGCCGATTCATTCGAATGTGACATCACTAGACATCCGGTAAGGTACCAATGTATGGGTCGGTTCGCCCTAGCCTGAGTTTGGAGGTGACTTGGGATAGCCTTTGAAGAACATGCCATAGATGTTTCTGAATGAGAACAATGCAATGAAAACATCAGACCAAATCAATAAGTAGTGTGATGATGATGAGCACCGCTTGCACTAGTAACACTTACATCCGGTGGTCATCACATTACGTAATCTCTATTTTTTATTTTTTATTTTTATTTATTTATTTATTTTTGAGATAGATGGTCGACATGCCAGCGCCAAAGCACAAGAGGCAATTGACCACCTGGCAAGATTCTGTCAAGTAGAGAGGAGATTTCACAGCCGGGAATCGAACCACCAACCTCTTCCTTGAGATTTGGGTATCTCTCCACCATCATCTAGTAGTTTAGGGTCGTCTCGGACCATCTCTAAGTTCTTAGAGAGTGCCCCATTCTAGTGATTATTGTAGTGGTGCAAGGACAAGTTTAAAAATTAAAAAGAAAATGAGGAAAAAAGATTGTGGCGTAAATCGACTAAGCGAAAAGGCCCAAATGTTTATGATTGGATCACATGCTATTGGCATGTTGTGTGAATTAATAACGTGTGGCAGTCCCTGCTCTTGCATGTCATGCCATTTTCACATGGTTAAATTTTGATTTAACATAAACACCGAGAAACCAAACAACACCGCCACATGAATCAAAACAACACCCACCAGACATCATCCATACTAGGTAGCAGTGCCTGGGAAGTTTTTGGGCATATATAGTCGGTCAAGATCCTTGTGATTCTAAATCCAACCGGTTACATGTTGACATCTTCCGGTTTTGCCTTTATTCATTGGAGGTATATTCTATAGATTCCTCTAAAATGATCGGTCATTCTCCTGAAGTCTCCAACTTCAACCGGTTATTTTCAAACTCAACCGGTTCATTTGAACTAACCGCCGGTTCTCCCCGAGCCCTGCTAGGTAGGCCCTACTTCCATTACAAAAATGGAAAAGCCCAACAACTTGGATGCCCCAAAATGGATCCAACGAATAAAGACAACATCCCCTTGTTATGTCTAAACTACACATATTGGATGATGGGGGTTGATTGTTGTCGGGGCTCCTAGGATGCATAGCATATATGGCTGTAGTCGGGTCGTGCATGTGCATGGTGTGTGGGTACATGTACATTTTAGCACCTTTTAAGGAATTGTTATGTCTTGGGGTCGGGCGTCATGAGTTCCTACATTTACCATGGTGTAGAAGCGGGTGTGTTTGTTGGGTTGTAGTGTGTGAGTGATTTGATGGACGGCTTTGTTGTGTCAGGCTATACGAAGGCCTTTAAGGTGTTTAAGCATGTGGACTATAGGTGGGGCCATGTGTCAATTGTGTTGTTAGGGTATAATGTGTAGTTTGGATTCGGGTGGGTTGTTGGCCAAAAGATGTTTTTCCAATGGTTTCCCATATATTGGGCGTTTCAAAATTGTAGTGTTTGCATTACCCATGCATTGGAGATGCTTTTGGTTGTCCATAAGTAGTTGAAGAGTTTTTGGTTTGTTTCTTCGTTTAGATATCCGCTTGTCCATGTAGGAATATTTTAGTTTTGTTGATGCCAACTCTTTTGTTATGTGTTTTTTTTTGTTTATGTATGGTTGTAAGTTGGCACATGGCTCTGTCATGTGCTCTTACTTGGGATTCCTTTTAGCTAAAATGGTGTGGTGCGTGCAGTGTGTATGCATGGTGTGAGTGTTGGTTTTGCTTTAGTTGTGCCTTCATTGGCAAGTTGGTCAGCTAGTTCATTTCCTATTATGCCAGTGTATGTTCGGACTTTTTGTATTGTTATTTTGTGTGTGGTCCATTGTATTTGATTCACTATGGCAGGGGTGAGTAGTTTGTCCGAATGATGATGTTGTGATGAGGGGTATCTTATGTGGTTATTTATGAGGTAGATGATGTTGAGATTGTCTGTGATTATGTGTATGTCTTGGGGGTGTGGTAGTCAGAGCAATGAGTATGGCGTATAGTTCTCCTTGGAGTATGTTTTGTAGACCAAAGAGTCTTTCGGCTATGCGGAGGTTGTTGGTGGGGTTGTAAACCCCTAAGCTAGCTATATTGTTGACTCCATGTTCATTGGGTGGTATAATTGAGCCGTTTGTGTATACACATTGTTGCGGGTTGAATTTAAGTGGGTGGATTGTGAAGAATATGTTGGGGAAGGGGGTGTAGGGGGGTTGGGTGCCTGAGTGACAAGGCTTGGGGTTTGAGCAACATGCCTTGGAGAAGTTAACTTTGTATGTTCTAGGTGTGCTTTGGATGCAGTTGTGTATTATTTGTACATCGTATAGTTTTAGTATGTTGGTGGTGAGTGGGTTTTATATTTCTTGGTTGCATGGGGGGTTTCTTCAGTTATGGATGCATATGATAGATATGTATTGAGTTTCATATGTATGGAGGTATGTTGGCCATTATGAGGTAGGTTGTATTTTATGGTGTGGGGGGGGTAATAGTGGTGATTGTGTGCATGTCCTCATGTTTTATATGTGGGGTGAGTTCTTTTATGGTTGAGTATTACTAAGGTGATGTGGTTGATAATTGTGATAATTGTGCAACATTGATGATCCAAAGACTAAGTCATATTTTCGTGGTGAGTTGTATTATGTGAATTTTGTGGGGCATGTGAATTTTATATGTGTTAATTAGGGTGTTGATTGGGTTTTTCCATGGGCAAAAATTGTTACGTATCTTTGGACTAGCTATAAGATCTTAGTGACAAAGTCTTGTGGTAGGGGTTGTAAGAGATTGGTCATGTGAGATGTGATATATTGGTTGAATCTTTCCCATAGCCATTGAAGCCTCATTAGAGGAATGGTAGTGATGTAGGTTCATGTTTGGTCGTATATGTGAGTTAATGTGATGTGGATTTGGATAGTGGATTTGTTGGAGATAATACATTTATCCGGGCTACATTCTTCCATGGAGAGAGTTAGGTCTTTGATCAATGAGGGCTTGTATTAGTTGTTGTCCTATGCAGTTGACATAGTCTGGGAGTAGGGAGATGGTGTTTATACCAAAGTTTGCGTGTGAGAGATGAGTGAGAATGATAGCCGTGCTTTTGGGGAGGTTACATATTTCTTTGGTTAGTGGGTTTAATATATTGTCAAGTTTTTTGACATTTGGTTTAGAGAAGGGAACTGCGTGGTAGGCACATGCTATGCATGGTTTGTTGACCTTGTTTAAGGTTTTTTTTTCGTGGTGGCTGGAGATGTCATTAGCAAGTTTTTTTTTGTTTTTTTTTGTTTTTTCTATTGTGAAGTAATTTTGTACTTTCCATGCTAGGGATGGATGCCTAGTATTTGTAGGGTTTGTTTTGTGACAGTGTGGGAATAGTTTTGTTTAGAAGATATACCTAGATAAGCCCCAACTGAGAAATTTGGTTTTTTTAATTTTTATTTATTTATTTATTTTGGGGTTGGATTTGGGTGATATTATCAATAATGATGGCTAGGTCATATGTGTAGGTTATAGTGTTGCATGTAGATGTGGAAGTGTTAAATTGGTAACCCATGTTGCCCTTTTGAAGCCATATGAGGAGTGGATATAGGAGGACTATAAATGCATGGGTTGAGTGTTTCTCCTTGGTTGTTCCTTAAGTGCGATTACTAATATCTTGGCATGAGTATGTTCAAAGTGTTAAGAGGTGTATGCCTATGTTTACACATTGGTCCACAAGTTGCCTAAAGAATACACACATGACACTTGACATTAGTATGCTCAAGATTTTCTTCCTCTTGCATACTAAAATGTAAACACATGGCACTTGCCATTAGTATACTCAATAATATCTTCTCCTTGCATGCTAAAACACAAAATATCATCTCAGGTTTCTCAATGTGCTATGCTAAATGTCAAAAAGTGATCTTTCACTTAAAATAGTTTCTTAAGTTAACAAATGGTATCATGTTGGCAATTAGCGGGCGTGACACTTTGAGACCTTCTAGGCACCTAGGTTAGGCCCTTTGCCATAGTATACGTGCCACTAAATGCCATTAATGGTGTAGTACAAGTCGGGTTTCTAAAGCGGACCCACATGGTTTTGTAAATTGCTATTCGGCCTCACAGTTGAAAGGTATATGACCCATTCCCAACCAGTTAAGTAGTTTAGCATATATGCAGTATGGGTTTGATGATGAAAAACAATTCCCCGTGTAGAGAAATAGAGTTAATAAGATATTCATATTTTTGTAGATTGTTTTCCTCAAAAAATAATTACCATAAAATTTTGAGAGGAAGATTTTGTTTTTCCTATTCTCATCATATAGGTTACCCTTATTTCCGATCAACGGTTGGATACAAAATCGACAATGTATGATTCCTGTAATTGATAATTGTGGTGCCTAAATATGCTTTCAATCTACACCTCGTACCGTGCTTACCCAAGGATGATAATATGTAAATGAGGCAGCTTCAATTCAAACATTCGGTTGTAAATAATCAACTACTTCACTGTCACATTTTTGCAACAAAAACTCCATGATCCCGCTCGTCTCCAACCCTAGTGACGAGGTCAATCTTGCTATTGTGCATAAACCCTTCCAAGAGGGTCACCATTGCTAATTCTCCCTTTTGTTAGTAAAAACTTGACGAATTCGTAGATAATTCAGAGGTGGTTATGACTAGGAGTAGGAACCAAATTTGCATATTGCATCACAGACTCTCTAGTCTCTCTTGACGCAACCTAATTAGATGCAAGAATAAGAACAACCCATGCCATTATCTAGTAATAATGCATATTTCACAAATCCTTTGGAATGTTACTTTCATATCCTCTAAGTGTCCCTTGTGAATTTGCACAAGATGGAAGGATTAGGATATAGTTTAGAGGTGGTTATGATAAGCAATGCCAATCAAATTTTGCTCACTGCATTGCAAACTCTCTAGTCTCTCTACACAACCTAGCTAATCAGGTGCAAGAAAGAAATTACCTATGCATTATCTACTCGCTAACATTACATCTTCAAAATCCTCTAGATTGATGCAATCATACATGAAAATCTACCTTGAACATTCTTAAACTCAAAAAGAACAAGTACACATTTGTATTGCTCCCTTGTGCAGACACAAGGTTGAAAAATTGGCAAATTTTGAGGTGATTATAACTAGAGTACAAATCAATTTTGCATAGTCTATTGTAGACTCTCCAGAGATCTCTTTGCGCAAACCCCCTATCATCTAGTTCACTGACATTTCATATTCACAATACTCCATGTTCTATTTTTCCTCCAACGGCTACCTCAAGCTCTCTCCATGTGATTGCTACAATGTAAGTCTAACTCTATTGATGCTATCTATGCACTCCAAATCGGCTAGACACAATGAATCACATACACATTGTCATTCACAAGCTTGTTGCAAGTCACGAAATACAATTGCTAATGTGGAGAGCAAGAGGTGAGAGTCGACTAGATTTAAATTCCAATTAGAGCCTTCTAGACATTCGCCATGTCACCCATGCAAATCAGTAGATCATAACAACCCTTGCCAACCACACCATAATCACAAATCAGTCGCTCAAGATGCATTTGTAGCCTCCACAACTAGACAACTCCACTAATGCACACTTAAATTTCCAATGACTGTGCTCATCCATTTCGAATATGGGCATTTCCAATCCTACTAGATGCATGAGTTGTCAACTTACCAAGAGGTTACCATATTTATGACCATACAATGTCAAACTCAATCAATAATTCGGATGAAGTTGTACATGAGTAGACCACCCTATGCTGCAAAAATGGGGGGTTGGTCAAGAATGGGTCATTTGCCTTAGACCTATTAGACATGTGAGACCTATGGTGGTAACCCGGGTTACCGAATTTATAAAGTGCGTGAATGCGATTAATTAATTAATTTTCCAAAGCAGACGCCGAAGAGGAAAGTTGTGCTTGGCGCAGAGGCACTGGCATCCAAAGCTTGCGTTAGTTGCCCGAAGCAGAAGGCGACGGTTGACTCCATACAACTGTCCATCTTGAGTTTCTTCTCAAAGAAATAGTCCCCCATCACCGGGCCTCAGACACTCCTCATGCCCCGTGCTCGTGCCCAGACGCACTGACCAATCGCACACTCTCGGAATAAAAACCAAAGTCTCATGAATTGTTGTCGTTCTGAAGGCGAATAGAGCTCGATGAGCCCGACAATCTAAGCCTTTTTTCTTTTGATTTGGACCAATTTTGAGGTAGCTATCGTAATCCGTGCACACCCGGGTTACCGCCATAGGTCTCATGTGTGGTTTCATTGTGGAAATTGTGTAGTTCAACACCAAGTTTCTTAGTAGTGTAAGGATCATGGAGGGTAGGTTGATGCCGATGGTGTCCCAAATAACTCCGTTTAGACTCCACTCATACCATGTGGTTCACTACTTTATATAAGTCCATTGCCTTAACCCCTACAGGCCGAGGTGGATTTTTTTTGTTTGGGCAATCACCTCTGTCCTACAATAGTAGCATACACATTTATGTTACAATCTTCTAATTTTGGACACATGAACAACTAAAATTTTGTGTGATCAAAATTTTACAAAACTTTCATTTGTGTGGTCAAATCCACCATAGAATCACAACTTTTTCTTTGATAAGCTTTTAAATTGGGTTGAATTATTTTAGGCGATTTTGATAAGATTTTGCTTCGGCCTTTGAGGGTGAATGGCTTCACCCACCTCCTTCTGGGAAGACTTCTTCACCAACTTGGCGATGGCCTCTCCATCATCTTTCAAGAGTCTCTTATTTAGATCATAAGGAAGAATGCGTGGATGCTCTGAATGGAGCAAGAGATTATTGCATACGAGTGTACCTCTTATTCATCCAACATAAAAGCCTTGGAATATTATGCCTCTTGGAGGATATTAATTCTAGTTGACTCAAAGCCGGAATTAGCTTTCAAGACCCTGACTCGGGGGGGGGGGGGACACTTCACTATACTTTGTGTGAACACGTGCGTTAAAGGGGTATTTAATGTAGGGGTATTATGTCTAGATGTTAGATTTGAACACACCGTTTAATTATATAATTCCCTAATGTGGTGTATTATTATGATGCCTTACTATAGTTATAACTCACATAAGATTTTTTTTTCAACCCTATGTTCATTATAAAAAATTAGCTCACCCTAATTTGTGTTTAAGGATTGCCTATGTTCATTACAAAATTCATTTGACATGCAATGAGAACTAGCATGAACAAGCATCACCACAAATCAATAACAATACAAACAATCATCACCACCATGAGAATCAATGAACTATGAACTTGAATTACTAGCATGAACTACAACAATGTTTGTGTTTAGAAACACAAGTCTGTGCACTGCAGTCACAAGCAGACCAACAAATTTAGAACTTTAGGGTCCAAGGTTTAGGGTGAACGAAGTTGGCTGCAATCTATTGCTGAGAAAACAGAGTCTAAACAACATTGTTGTTTTCCAAAATCAACACTTTAGTCTGTTGCACACAAGTGGAAGGAAGAACTTCAGAAACAAACTATCATTCTATCAAAATCCCTATGCTATATTATATCTAAAATCTTGATAAATTTCAATACTTAGTATACCCCAATATTATTTATAATATGAATTTTCAATTTAAATAGTCCATAGTTATATCCAATAATTTTCTAAATTTTATTGCTCATGAATAAAACACACCCTATATTTTAACGCACCATGTTTACTAATTTTCCTAAGTGTCCCCCCCCCCCGAGGACCCCGAATTAGTCTATCCCAAGTCATTTGAGATGAACCAACCACAAATCTACAAGGGTTAAGTTTTTATGTTGGATGGACGAGAGGTTTGCTCTTATGCATTAATTCCCTCCCTCCCCTCTGAACGAGGTGTTTGAGAATCTTCACTTTGATCTCTTATCATATTTGCATCTCAACCCCGACTCTAAAAATTGAAACGAAAATATTCATTATTCATAATTATGAATAAGATGAGACAACTTTCGATCCGACCAACAACTATAATTGTTTGTGGAGTTGGAAGTATGCAACATACGCTTAGGGTTTATGGCATCTATGTAAACTCATTCAGCGTGGATGAAGGAGCTCTAGTAATAAAACAAACCCCCTATAAATTGAAGATCAATTCATTCTCAATCAATAATAGTAGACTAATTTGGAGTCATTGATGCCATTTTAGGAGTCATGAATCCAAAAATGTCCATTTAAAGCTATAGAATAGTTCTCGGTGCTTTTAACTTCCTCATGGATGAGGTTACATAGACACCGCAATTCCTTGGGTCGCAAGATAGGGCCACGAGCCTTGGGTTCGTGCATCTTCCCCGTTGTTGTTGTTGTGGTCTGTTCATCACTATGCTATGCCCACCTGTATATGCCTAAACGGGGTTACTTCCCGGAGAATTCTACGTAGACGCATGTAAATCTCCTGTTGCAAACTGGAGATCTGGGAGGATGTGAAAAGTATATGCTAAGTTACAACACCGCATTGTAAGTAGTTCGTAAGATGGAAATGGGAAGGCGGGTTGTCTTTGGTTAAAACCAGATCCTATTAGTATTAGTCAAATGGCATGCTTGTCGCACTTACCTGCAACCATGTGTTAATAGCGTTGGGTGTATGAGACCATGGTATATGGCATTAACTTATAAGCTCTTGGGGCATTTATGTGCTTGTCCAATTTATCTTGCAAATAGATATGAAACTTTGGACAAACATGGAATACTGAGTGTGTTTGGTATGCACTCTACATGGTTTAATTTTGGTGCTATATGGTGGGCTAGACCATTTTCATTCCACGATGTGTCCATGAGCTCATTTGATTGTGCCATCAATGCTCAATTGTGACCACAAATGTTGGGCCGACATATACATGGCGGTGTCTCATTCCTCGGTGCATGTTTGCCATCCACAAATGAAGTGTGTGTATGTGTGTGTGTGTGTGTGTGTGTGTGTGTGGAGGGGGGGGGGAGGGGTTGGTTTAGGGCACACCTTTGCCCTAAACATCCTTCCTAGCCTGCCACTCCCACCCGCATATACATGTTTGTCCAACACATGAACACTCTTTTCGGGCACTTTTCACTCTAAAATGTTGTGCATCCGCATAGGTTCATACAGGTTGTCTTTCACTATATTTCTTACCATGAGTGCATCTTCCTCATACTTATGAGGCATTGCATTGTTGTCTGGTTTTAGCTATATTTTGGGGTGTTATCTTATGGGGTGAATTAATGTGATTAATTAGAGTGAGAATAAAATTCACCTATTGTTACCATTGTGGGTGGTCTTAGGGTTCCCCATTGTTTGGTCATTTGAATTATACATGTGTGTGTTTCCTTTGGTATGTGCATAGTGGTACACCACAAATTGTATTTAGTGCCTCCAATTCTATTTGTGTTGTTCAATAATAATTGTATGCCACCTGTGTAGTCTTGCCAACACTAAGATAAGATGTAAACCTCACATTATTTTGTCAACCCTTGTGGATTTCTTTAGCTATTGTACATTTACAATGTTTCAACTAATGTCAACTACAAAGTGACTTCCGCTCCAAACTTCAATCATCTGCCACTATATTTCATTGTGGACTTGTGAGCTTGCAAAACAAACTGAATGGATAATTTGTTTCAATAATTTGCTTATTGATGAACTTACAGTAAGTTGGGGTGACAACACTTGTAAACTCGTTCATAAGGGGTGTCACGAGGAAAGCGAAACTAAATTTTGTATTTAGCTCACATACTATTTATGTTTATGCAATGCTATATCTTTATATTGTATATCTCATATTTTACCAACAAATGTCAAATTGGTTGTTGGACATTATAGAACATTAGCAATTTTACTTGGTGAAAGATAATGTCATTAGGAAAATGATATTTTGTACAATAGGGTCCAAAAATATTTCGAATTTTGGATGTACTCCCAGTTTTGTGCTTCAAAACTAGTTGCATTCAATTGCATGTAGCTACCTCATTATATATTCTTTTTTGACCAAATCAATTGCAACTTGTGAAGCCATTAGTGGCCTTTAGTCACCACCTCTTAATCATGAGCACATGTCAAAAATTTAAAGATTTGGTTGTAATTAGAAAATTGTGTTGTCAAGAGCTCAAAGATGCAACTTCCCTTTTGGAGCTCGTGGCGCCACCTCATTGTTTTGATGGCATGTATTCATTGCAAGGTTTAGTGTACAAAGTTCAAGATTACAACATGGAGTGTCATTGCAATGGAGATTGGCTTGCACATATGAGATATGGTGGCTTGAAGTTGTTTTGGAGGTAGTTTGGCCAGCAACATTGGAGTTGCCTTTGTTGTTCTGTTGGTGATTGAATCTAATGATTTTTAGATTGTGCATTGGGTCATTGAGAGATACCATGCCGTACAAAATCTTGAGTGATGAAGAAAGGGGTCGCATTGTGGGAATGCGTGAGAGTGGAATAAAGAGTTCAGACATTGCATCTGTATTGAATGTTCCACGGTCAACTATTTCTACTATCTTGACAAATTGGAAGGTCCGAGGGAGTGTAGAATCTTTGAAACCCTGATGTGGTAGGCATCGGAAGTTGAGTGATCGCGATGGTAGAGCGTTGGCACATTATGTTAGAGATGATAGAAGACAATCATTGTCGGAATTATCAAGCCTATTGAATGTGACACAACAATTTACATGATCATCCTCAACAATTGAAACTATGGAAGATGGTGCTCCAGTCCACCGTAGCTCACTTACGTTGCAATGGAGACAAGCTCATGGTCTGGAAAAAACTAATTTGGCCTACAAACTCTCTAGATTTGAATCCCATAGAAAATTTATGGAAGATTGTCAAAGATTTGTTACGACATCATCCTAGACTCAAAAACAAGGAGGAAATGGCACAAACCATTCAATCAACATGAGATACAATATCTTTGGAGCAACTCCAAACTTTGATTAGAACTATGCTTGATAGAATGCAAGCAAGTGTTTCAGCAAGAGGTGGTAGCACTAGATGGTAGATACTATATTATAATAAAATTTTAAATGTATTATTTTCTACTTTTGTAATGCAAATTTTTCATATCGTCAAAGTAGACTCTATTATCTTTCCAACACAATTTACGGTTTGTGAATTGATGAATTTTTGAGCCTACAAGAGGTTTTCAAAGTTTGTAGTTTTCATTCTCATTCAACTCCATGCCAAAAATTCGAAATATTTTTGGACCCTATTGTACCTTCAAACAGTAAGTGACACACTAGTAGAAAACTATGTGGAAAAAAACCGCAGTCGTTTTCCCATTGCAGTTCTTTTGACCACCCTGATGTGCAGTTGCTAAACAACTACAGATTTTTCTTTTTGCATTTTGCGACTCAGATTTTAAACATTCCAGGGGTGTGTAATATACCGTTGGAAAGGTATTCTCAAGACCTTTTCAATGGTATATTACAAGCCCCCAAATTCTTGAAATTTTAGTTGGTAAACCAAAAAAAACTGCAGTTGTTTAGCGACTGCAGAGCAGGTTGGTCAAAAGAACCATAGTGGGAAAACAACTTCGGTTCTTTTTCACATAGTTTTCTACTAGTGACACTAAAAATAAATAAATTAATATACTACTATGACATTGAATGTCATATGCCCAGTAGTTGTAGTATTGGGAGAAGTTGTCTTCCCAAATTTGATCACCATTGCTTATATTTTGGGGGAATTGAGGTGCTCTTTTCCAAGTCCAAAATACTCCATGAGTCTACGACCGTGTCCAAGTGAATACAACATGTCATGGGACGGTAGAACCTAAGATCCATAATCAAATGTTCTACATAATATGCCCACTTCTTTGTAGCATTACCCAAGGGGTGCACCTTTCGTTAACCAACAAGAACCACGTGCATTTGCAACATACTCTAAATACCCCCTTTATACAAGTTTTGTTTTTGTGAAATCAAGCAATACACATACAATTTCAATGATAAAAATTACATTCATATATGGTCATTAACACAAGTATACAAATATAATTTTGAATAATAATGAGCCCCTGGCATATGTATAATGTAATACCCTAGCAATCATTTATAAAGTCGTTGAAGATTTTTTCATCCCCAAGATGTAACTCATAAGCATCTAAGTTTACAATATATGCCATAGAAGGTAATGCAATTCTTGTTTCTAAATCTACCATCAAATGATATGTAAGATCGTAAGTCTACTTAATGTTGGTTCCCTTTTGATACCAACATAAACCAATCTCCATCTTTGATGAATGGTCCATCAAGTTAATTAGATCTCTATGCTCCACCCAAAGATTTTCAAAATTTCAACGCACCCTATAAACACTCCCAAGAAACCAAGCCTTAATTGGAGCTACTTTTGATGGTCTAGCACATTTTTTTGACAATTCTAGCTTCAATTGTGTTCTAAAAAACACACTCCACAATCACAACCAAGATTCTGACATAGTATTATGATTTGTAGCGGTAAGGAGTTTAGGCTTCATATATAATATGTCAACCTTAATCCAAGTCAATCGATCTTTAGATAAAGTTGGATTATCATTCAATTGGCTCACAAGTGTACCTTTGAAAATTCTAGAGTCCTCTACCTCTACATAAGCCACAACGGACTTTACATCAGATTGAGAGGGCATTTCAACATTTTCATGTTTATCAATTATAACATCCCAGGTATGTTGTAGCTCACTTTGCAACTCCACATCTTCATGTAAATCATTTTCAACACGTGACTGCATCAATCCATCTTTATGACAACATCCTTGCATGTTTGAATTGTCTTCTCCAACACTACAATTTTCCTTGTCACCACCTTGTGCACTCGAATTATCAATCAATGTATGATCAGAATCACACTCCTCATCCTCTTCCATACTTTCAAATAAATGAGCCTCAATAAATGACCCTACCATACACGTATATAACTACAAGTTATAGTTTGTGTAGCATATGTATATGTAGTATGGAAAAGTTCAAATTAATACCCCTTTTATCCACGCACATATACTCATAAGTGTAATGAAAGGTGCACCCTCAAGGAACATAATGGAGTCTATATATGTTCAATAATATTTCATTAAAATATAGTTATGCCTTTCATTTTCGGATGGGTTCCATCACATCATGATCTTGAAAACACCAACATGAGTATGGGTTGTGCACAATAGCTTTATTTAGATTTGATGTCTAGTCCTCATTCCAAGTTTTCTTTTGAGATGTGTGGTTAAAATGGAGAGTTATATTTTGCTCTTGTGCTTGAATTTTTTTTGATTGGGAAGTATTGGTAATTTCATCATATGGGTACTTGGCCTCCTTCCACATGATAAGTTGTGCATGACAAATGTGTTCTATGTTGTGCAAGATGTCCTTAAGGCGTCAACCGTTTGTTTGCTTTCAAAGTGCATTTGATGGTCTCTCCTCCATTTGAGACCCACGTTTCTGAACCTCAATGCATGATGAGAATACATCCCCCACTTCCCCTTTGGAACAACACTTTGATTTTCACACATGGGCGACGTCCCAAGAAGGCACAATCACTACACTGTTTTTTGCATTTAGTGTTCTGTGACATTTAATGTTGTTACTATTCATTTACCTGCAACACTATCTACCAAACACTTGACAAATAGTGTTCGAGTAGTGGTGGTGCAACCATGCGGCAACAAAACACAAAACATAAAAATATTATAACACTAATTGTGGAGATGTAAACATTAAGGGCGTCACTGGCATTTAGTGTTGTGGTTCGTAATTACTATTGACAACACTAAATGCAAAAAATAGTGTAGTGTTGGTTGTGCCTCCCCCCAAGGTGGTTTTCCGTATCAACTTTCCTTCCACTTTAGCCACTGCTTTATTGGTTCCTAGGGAACCCGTTATTTCTAGCCCTATTACTTGGACCACCCATTCTTCTTAGGCTTTCCCTCATGTTGTTGATCTTGTATCTAATCCCATTGGTCTTGATGATTTAGGATCCCCCAGTCCACTGCTTCACCTGGGGTCCAATTCACAATTGGCCTTGATGCTTTGAACATGATTCACAATGGACGTTCCTCAACACCTTTTGCATCACCCAGTGGTACTCCGATTTCCTTGCCTCATGTGGATGGGGTTCCGATGTGCGTACAAGGACCCTCCCACCATACTCCACTTACTTTGATGGAGGGTCTTCCCCCCACTTTGGAGGACTCATATTCTGAGCAGAATGTGTTGGATAATATGAGTGATTTCTTCATGTTGTACACATTTGACAATGTTGTTGATGACAATCCATCAGTGGGCTCCATATGATAGAGGGTTCATATCAACAAATTGTTTTGTGGACATGCAGCGCAGGAGAAAAAATGACAATGGTGGTTGGGCATGTGTTTGGTGACATTATAGGTACGCCTTTCTGGTAGGTGTCCATTGCAGATGTACTTGAATTCATCTGATACGAAGGGGCGACTCAAAGCATGAGCATGCGCTTGGGGCTCAAATGGGTTATACATGGATGGTCCATTTGGGATAGTATACAGGGCCATGTGGAACATAGTTTGGTATGGTGTGTTCGCACATACTTTTAATTTTGAGGTGTTCGCCCTGCTCATGGTGGACAACGGTATTACACACAAGGTGATACATGCATTGAATTCTATTCATACGTTTGGAATCTTCAATAGTGTTACGAATGCCAACATTTGCACACCAATGCAAGTCCTCCTTAGCATGCAATGTTGGGTCCACACATTTTATATTGATTATGCTATTGATTTTGATGCTCGTATACACTCCATTTTGGATTGACATCGTTTTTTTTAGATAGAAGGCCGACAGGCCAACGCAAAAGCACAGGAGGCAGTTGACCACCTGGCAAGTTTTCCGTCAGGTAGAGAGGAGATTTCATAGCCGGGATTCGAACCGCCAACCTCTTCCTTGAGATTTGGGTATCCCTCCACCATCATCCGGTAGTTTAGGGTCGTCTCGGACCAATGGATTGACATCATGGAGACCTTCACAATTGCCTCCTTCCCAAACCACTTGGGATGGCTTCCCTGAAAGTATGCTTTCTCTTTTTGGGTGAGGGAATTCATAATTTCTTCACATTTGACATGGTTTCAATAAAGCAGTTTCCCCTCAATGTTTGTTTGTTGCTTGTGTTGATAAAAATTAAAGATTTTCATGAATTTTTTTGGGATGGATTATTTCACATGTATATTTATCCATTTTTATATCACTTTTAGATGTTTCCTTGATGCGATGGTGTCCATAGACATTTTACAAAGATGCGGCGAAGGATGGACTTTATTGTGAACATACAGGTGGCGTCATGTTCAAAGTCTAGGTGATGTAGGTTTCAAAGTGGGCTTCATATATGGTTAAACTATATGAACGGAGGTCAAAATCCACATTGTTGGATGTTGTTTACTTCACACTTGCTATTGATGTCAGATGCCACTGGAATCGGGGCAGACAAGCGCAACTCAAACATCCCTTGCAAATTTTGTTTATGCGCAATGCACCACTTTTGATCCACCTTTACGGTTTGATGAAACAGTCACTACAAAGGTAACACGTGTGGCTAAAAAGGGTTTTTGGGTAGTTGCTTATGTTATTGTAGTATCATAGTTTAAGGGCTAGTGAATACATATCTCATATTCAAGCAAAACTAGATTAAGTGCAAGTCCAAAATTATAACATGCCAAGTTCTATCATACAGATCATACAATAGGATTGTATGGCAAGATCTTCCAATAGAATATGTAGAGTTGATTAAGGATATTGATTTTTGAAAGAAGGAATATCATGCTTGAATTTCCCATGATGGAGTTTGCATTGCCTTCTAGTAAATGCTATTGCAAAAATTAAAGATATTTTGGCATTTTATTATAGACCACCTTGTCTTCACAGTTCTTTACTAGAATTGTACATCAATTCATTTGTTTTGTGTATTTATATCTTACTTTTTTTTTTGTTATGGACGTAGGTTTGAGAAATTATTTTGATGCTCCTGCATGACAAAGGGCTTTGGTATTACATGTCATTGGCAAAATTTGAGGGAATAGATTCAAAATTGGAGGTCTTTGCTCATAAAGCTAATGGAAAAGTCTTCCTAGAGGGGGGCATAACATTATTCAAACCCATGACAGTGTTCTGTGGGACTGACAATATTCTAAGGAATATTCCCCACATTCACACTTAATGTGAAAATACTAGGAATATTCTTTGGAATATTGTCAGTCCCATAGAACATTGTCATGGGTCTGAATAATGTTATGGGGAGGGGGCACTTTTTTTTAATTTTTAAATCAATTGCGCAACTTGGTGGATAATGGACTCTATGTCAAAGATCATTTGTGCCACAACCTAGCTGCCACATATGTTTTTGTGACATGGTGTCCAACTGGGGCTCTTGGTCAACATTTTTGCCCTTGGTGCTCCGCCACATAAAACACATCTTGCAATATTGTCAAATATAGAATATCAAGATGAGATCTTCAAAACTTATCATTAAAAATACTACTCAAAAGGTAATGGTTGATTTTGGTTTTGGATGTAGATTTCATAACCTTAAATATTTTGAAGTTGGATTTTTCCCATATACCTTGTATTCGTTATAAACTTGAGGGCACCATTACAAAAATTTATAGAATACATCAATTTAATGTAATTTTATCATGTTCTAAATAAATTTTAGACAATTATGTGTTCAATATATCTACTTGCACACTACTTGCACAAAATTTTGTAGATCAATGTGCTTTTTTAAATGTTTATGATTTTTTTTCACAAAATTAAAAGTTAGTATATAGTTTTGAATCACTTTCACTTAAACCTATGCAGGGTAATGGAGTTGTGTACTTGACCATGCTTGCGCCCCTTGCAAATCACAATTCCAAATTGCTCAATGTGTAGGAATTGAAGACCGAAGGATTGCAAACCGGTTTCAGGAGGAGGAGGTTAATAAGTGGTCATGGATATGAGAAGATGGGAGTAGCTAGTTAGCACATACGAACCCTACCCCACTAGATTTCATCTACATTTGGGCGGGTTTGTCTTTATTCACACTAGAATCTGGTGGGCAAGCGGCCTCCATGGAAACTCACCCTAACAAACCCAAAAATACAAAATTACATCAAGAACACATGGAAATGATGATCGAGAGGCTATAACTATGCTATAACCATTAAAATATGCTTAATTATTATTAAAATCGGATTGTGAAAAAAAAATTATGCAAAAATATTTGCAAGATTTGTGTTTAGAGTTCGGTCAACTTTTTGCTCAGCTAAACTCCAACACAAGTCCCAAGCCTCACCTCCAAAAAGTGTTGTCATGTAGGCATCCATGTCATAATTGGGACTTGGGACCCCGTGTGAAGGTGTAAGTCCCAACTTCCATGCTCTCGATGACTAAGATTGCACGGATTGACCCCAAGTGGTTTGGGACTAGGACTTAGGACCCCTTGTGAACCGGCCGTAATACTCTCACAAGGAACTCATTTTGTTAACATGTATGGCATTGCCAACTCAAATATTTATACTTTCAATTAGGTAGTTAGGTGTGGAGTGCAAGGTTTCTTGGCAAGCATGTGGTGGTCGTGAGTTTCCTCCTTGTGGTTCTCCTCTCTCCATTCTTTTCCTTGGCATCCCAATTTAAGCAATACCAAGGGTTGGGGGTGTTGTTGTGGTTGCAATATTAAGATTTTTGGCAATGTAAATCCATTGTTTGTCAGATCAAAAGACATAACATTATTCAAGTTCATAACAATGTTTTGTGGGACTGGCAATATTCCACCTAATATTCCATGATATTCCCACATTCAGTCTGAATGTGGGAATATCAAGGAAAATTCCGTGTAATACTGTCAATCCACAAAACATTGTTATGGATCTGAATAATGTTATGGATGAAGAAGTTGTATTCATATCAATGTTTATGACACAACTTATTAGCATTAGGTAGAAGTGCCTTTACTGAACACTTTGAGCGCTCGAGACCCTTACTCGACCCTTAACATGTTCAACCTACTTCACAACCAATTTTCTCTTATAACAAATTAGCAATCAAAACCATAAGGAGATATTCGTATGGATTTATGAGGGTATAGGTTTTTGTGATTTAAATTGGAATATTTAGATATCCCACAGTATATTTATGAAATTTTATGTGATTTGAGTTTAAACATACAGAAAGCAATTATCTTATGTGTGGTTAGAACCTGTACAAGGTAACCCCCTAGGTACCCAAGGCTTTAGGATGGACACAAACTTGCTAGCTTGTAGGCATTTCCCGTTATTTGAATATGAACATGTGTATATATGTATCTATATGGATGGATAGATAGATAGATAGATAGATAGATAGATAGATCATTTAGGACAACACTTTAAACCAAACACACGCTAGACATGGCACTTAAGCCCAATGTGACAAACATCCACCACATTGAGCACTAGCGCATAAACTTTGATCCTTTCTTAAATAGGCTTTTGAACTCCTAACTTGAAAACTGACAAAATATTGCATGTATATAGTTCAACTTGAAACAATTGAACATGTTTCCGAATATAAGCATATTCCATGTCACCATTCATATTAATAATTATTTTATTACGTCTCTCAAAAGATGGCATCATAACTATGAGTAGAAGGTGTCAAGCCAAGATAAAACCCATGTTGACCACCTCGCAATCCCTATTGGGAATCTCCAATTGTTATAACAAAGCATGTTGGCTTCACGGTAAGAGTTCACCCCGTTGGCAAATCTCACAAGATTTTATAGCTCCTGATGGACCCTTGCATCTCGAGCCACCAAAACTTTACTTGCACACACTTCCAAGTCTTAATTACCTAAACGTGACTACTATACATTACATCATAATGTTTCTAAATTAGAAAATACCTAATATTCAACCCTTGAAAGGACACATTTGAAACCATTGTCACTTAATTTTGCCACCAGATGTGATTCTAAAAGGATGCTTCAGATTGTGCGAGTTTGAGAAGCAAGGAACAAGAGCATACCCTTCAATGATTGTATGATATGATTTAGAATCACTGAAGAACTCATAATACCCTTTAGGTTGATTGTCCAACTCTTCGGGATTCTCTCATATAGTGTCTATTGCCATAATTTGAAGGACCGAATCACTTGAAGCTACCTTGGGTGTCATCAAGGCCTTTTAAACACATGTATCTAGCAAATTCATACTCAAGGGATCAATCATATTGATGCATCTTGGGTGGTATACCCACTTATAGATAAAATTTTACTCCAAGAATTCCAACCATTGAGTTTGACTCGTTGATAAATTTTAATCTGTTTTTAAATACATGAGTGGGTTGTAGTTTGTCACCAATCAACCCCCTCTAAGTAACACCACTAGGTTCACATGACGTGCACAAGTGTTGCTAACTCTTACTCTCTAATAGTATAAATCCTCTTATCATGGGAGAATTTCCTACTTTCAAAGGCAATAGGTCTTCTTCCTTAAAGCATAACTACTCCTACCTCTATTAGAGAAGCATCACTGACAACCTCAAATGGCTCCCTTAACTTGGGTAAAGTCAAAATTGACACATATGTTAAAGCAAATTTAACACTTTCAAAGGCACGTTTACAATCCTTGGTCCAAATAAACTTAGTCTTGTTTCGCATCAAAGATGTCAAAGTTGCCACTAAAGTAAAATATCCATGGATGAATCCACAACCGTAATCGTCCAATTTCAAGAGGTCTTTGCCACTTTGTAACAATTCTAATTTTCTTTGGATCCACCTTAATGTCCTCTTTGCCGATAATATGGCCTAAGTAACATTATTCCTCTTTCCTTAAATGACACTTAGCCATCTTGGCATAAAATTGATTCTCTCTTAGAACTTGGAGTATTTGCTTTAAACGTTGTACATGTTCCTCTTCACTCTTTGAGAAAATTAGGATGTCATCAAGATACACTAACACAATCCTCTTGTTTAACTTATTAAAAATTTGGTTCATCACTCTATAGAAAGTAGTTGGGGCATTAGTAAGTCTGAAGCTTAAGACCTTATATTGATAAAGCCCAAACATGGTTCTAAACATTGTTTAGGTGCATCTTTCTTTGATATACAAAACTGGTGATATCCTTGTGCCAAAACTAGAGATGAAATACACTAGCACCTGCTAATTGATCAAACAAACTATTAATGCGAGGCAATGGATAATGATTCGTTACCGTTTGCTTATTGGGCGCACAATAATTGAACACCATTTGCAACAGTCCGTCCTTCTACTTGACAATTGATATGGGAGACCTATAAGGCGATAAAATAGGCTCAAGCCACCCCTTTTCCAAGTATTCATTGATCTACATTTTGTCTTCCACTTGTACTCTAGAGGACTCATCCTATGGATTGGCATGAAAGGTGGCTTCCCATCCGGCTCAAGAGGAATAGTGTGTGTCATTTCCCGCTCTGGAGGCAATCCACTTGGTAAAGGCTAAAACACATCAGCAAATTCCTCGAACATTGTGGCATAACATGGTGCCACCGTCACCTATACATCATCTCCAACTGCAATCAATTGAACTAGGAATAAGGTTGCTCCCTTCCGAATTAACCGTTTGAATTGCATGGCAATGAGTCTATGGGCATTGGACTTTGTCTTTGCATTGGGTTCACATACACAATCATTTTATGATGGCCCTTATAAAACACGCAACATTCAGATATAAAATCTAAACATGTCTTGTGTTGTACTAGCCAGTCGTTACCCGATATGAGGCCAATACCATCAATCAACTTAAAGACAAGGCAATTAATTTGATTGTGATATTGTTGTATCTTAACATAGACTTTAATATGCCCGTCTGTGAGAACTTGATCACCATTGCTAAATACCAAAGTATTATTGTCTTTCTTTATTTTCAACCCGAAGGTATTAGCAAAAACAAGCATTGTGATGCAACACACAATCCATTAAAACATATGCATCCCAATCCGTTACTTGCCTTGAGAAGTTCATCATCAATTGAGATGACAAAATGAGCTTATTCAAAACATGTGACATGGCCTCGTCCATATATACTTGCCATAGTTTTGAACATTGCAACAATTTAAACATTGTCAAAGTTCTCTTAGGGTACTTTGCCTTATGTTTTTTAGCAACAAAACATGCATTGATATCATAAGGTACCTCCTTATTACCATGCAAATAGGCCCTTGATAAACTTTGTAAATCCTCAAACAAGGGAATAATTAATGAAGAAGTCTCAAATACGTTAAACTTTTCATCATAAACAACCTTGAGTGGGAGTAATGGAGTTGGAAAAATGATGTCTTTATTCAAAATATCACACACAATTACATTAAATTGCTTATTGAGTTTACCCTAGATAACTTCTTGCACACTTAATGGTAATTCAAATAATTGTTCTAAAGCTTGACCTTGTCCAAACACTAGCCCACTATCTAAGTGTTGGATTTGGGAAAAGATTTCTTTGCTTTATATGAAGTCTTGGGTGGTGCGTCCTTATTCTGATGACATTTACGGGCAATATGACCTTCTCGATGGCAAATAAAACAATATACAGCCTTTCTGTTTGCATTTTTGTGGATTGTTCCTTTAAAGTTTCCTCCTTCTTGTAAAAGTCGGAGTGGCGGGAGTATGATTGACAAGTCTTCTTTCTAAGCACATGTCCCATAACTAACAAGTCTCTTTGGCTACATCACGTCGGATTGAGGCTTGAGCATAAGTGGCATCAACAATGACTGCATAGTGAATGAGACATTGATGTCTTTCCAAATTCACTAGGACTTTGTTTCTAATATCTTCTTTGAGCCCCATAAGAAACCTTTCCACCTTATCACCAGTGGAGATAGGACACTTTCCCCCCTCCATGGAAGCTTATGCTTTGTGAAAAGGGTGGCTTAAACCCATGGCCTTAACATGGATCCCATGGGGACTCCAAGGCTAAGTTGCCTAAGGCCATAATAGTACTCAGATGGGTGACCTTCATAGCACTTGATTTCTGGTGCACCCTACCATCTATGATCCACCCAATTACAGTGAAATATTTGGGTGAACTAGATGTTTTCAATGAACCAGATGGAAACCTAGGGGCTTGCCCTTTGGGGAGATAGGTGCCGGCCAGCTTGTCCGCACCCGTTCAAGATGTTGGCCTTCGAAAGGAGGCAATATTCATCATGGACGCTCTAATTCTCGTAATGCTCATTTCGGAGATTGCATATAGATTTAGACCAACTCAAAATGAAGCAACACCATAATTCACACTGGTGGCAACATCATAATCAATATTTCATAATTTAAGAAAAACAAAAGCTTTATGAAACATTGGATCTTCTCAAAATTGTGAGTAGTTTTTTTTTAATTTTAAATGTTCCATAGAGGTTACGTTAAGTAATGTAGATTGTTTGAGTGGCTGATGCATTTAAAATTATAAAATAGTAAGTGGAAGAAAGCCCCTCAATGTCAATGGTGGTCTAAAATTTCCATCATGAATGTAATCCACCTGAAGAGAAAACAAAGTTACGCAAAATGCAAATGATTATGGTAGGCATGCCTTATTGAAACATGAAACATAGTCAAACGCCTACATTAGGGTGCAAATGGTTCAATATTCTCTTTAAAAAAACATAACTATAATTATTCCAAGGATATATGTGACGACTCGTTGGTTGGGATAGCCAAAAACTCAATGCTAGACACCCCATCAACACAAACCACTTTAGGCATATTTATGTAACCACTTTGGAAGATTACATATATGTTAATGCGAAATTCATCGTAAATGGAGGGTTAAATACTCTTAATCTCAATCTTATAACAATGGATTTGTACAAGATTTGCTAATTGGATAAGTTTTTTCTCTTGGATGTATCATGTAATAAGCTCATCTACCTTAAGGTCGGTCACATTTCTTAATAGGGCACTGATAATTGAGTGGTATGTAGTATGGTGTGGCTCCAAGAATGGACACTGATTTATTTTCTACTAAAACGAGATTACATTGCGTGTTCAGAATATCATAACCATTCTAAGGGCCGGTTTACACCATGGTCCGACTTGATGGTCCAACATCCATGGTCCAATTTCTTAAGAAAATCAATTTACAAAGCCTTTGGACCCCTCACTAGGTGTAAACCGAATGTGGACCAAGTGGAATGACCATGCACCAAAAGTGAATGTGCTGATTTTTTTTAATATATGCCCAAAAATGGCAGTTTTGATAAGAATTCAAGTTTGATCATTCTCTTGTCTTCTCTTGTCTTCATCTTCTCTTTCCCAAAAAAACATTTCATTAAAAGAAAATTACAACATCATTTCTTTGCCATGGGCCCTTGCCTTTTTTCTACTAGAGCACCTCTTTTGCCTCTCCCACCGCAAAATCCGTTGGACCATGTCAGTGGATAATGTAGGCCTTAAAACATGTCTTTTGGGGACCTCGAATTGCATGGTCACTCTCACATTTTTTTTTTCCTTGGTGTAAACAACATGTAAGTTCACCAATCAACATAATTGGGGGGGGGACCTTTATGGCCATTCAACGAGCACGGGAATCTTCACTTTGATAATGATCAAGATATTCATACGAGCTCCAAAAATTATGAGAAAATTGGCTACGGCCTCGATTTGGAGATTGGCAAACTATAAAATGTACAAATCGCAAACATTTCAAATGCTAGGAAGGAAGTGGGCTAGTTAGGAGGGAAAAGTAACCATTCAAGACCCATAGACCTTAATCATCGAAACACGGCAAGGGTTAAGTTGGTTGTGGGACTTCCAAGCACCGACAGAATTCATTCCATGGGACCATGACTAGCCCCACATTTAACAGAGTCCATATTTAACTTTGTTACAAAATAAGCCTAGTTCAAACTACTTGCATGTTGTTCCAACAAGCATGAACAATTAGGTCCCACCACTACATGTACTTACTTCGTAGGCTTGGAGGGGGAGAGATTCCATCCCCGTAGTGTGTGTGTGTTATTTTAAGGAGGGCATTCGGAATACACAAAGTAGGGAAAGGTCATGCTAAGTTGGAGGTGAGGACAAAGTGGGCCGGCTAAACTTGATTATGCCAATTAAGCAAGCCTATGTATTTTAGTTTCAAGAGAACTCAAATAAAGTTACATAGACAAGTTTTGGGGAGCCGGACTAGCTAGGGCCCCAAGGGTTGTGGAGATCCCCCCCGTCTAGTGGTGGCATCACATTCTAATTTTCTCGTGCGTGCCCTAATTTGATGAAATTGCGTTCAAGTTCACAAAAATTCCCCTTCAAAAATGCCCCCGCACCGAGGAGGCAGGCGGCTAGGTGCAAGGAACCGTGAGATTCGCATCCAACCTATAGGGTTACCGGATACACGTGCTAAGTTATTCGGGCATAAAATAAGATGTGTGTTATACGAACACTTTTCTCTCTACACCCACCCTTCACATAGGATGTGAAACACACACACACAACCAAGTGCGAGATGATTAGCAAATTGAAATTGTGCCTGTAGCCATTTGCCCATAATTGTTGGAGCTCATATGAGTATCAGGGTTGCTTCACACTATGGCCGTCCAAGTCAAGAGGTTGTGGGATTGAATGGTCAAACTTTGTTGAGAGTCCAAAGAAATGGGCTGAAAAGAACCAATAAAATATAGGAATTGGAGCCTTCGGCAGGGCACAGTGTGAAGCCTTCAAAGGCCAAGCCCAAAGTCCAAACCTTTGGCCATGAACTCCCACGGCCTCTCGACTTAGACAACCATAGTGTGAAGCCTCCAAAGGCCAAGCCCAAAGTCCAAAGGAAGAAGGAGCATCCCACTTTATTCCTTGCCCAAAACAACCCCTCCAATCTAACAGCCAAGATCTTGTCAATGTTTGAATTTTTTATGAAAAAAAATCGACAGCCTCTCAACCATAGTTTGGGTTTCCATTCCCGTCCGACCCAAACTTCCTTCAAGAGTCCGTCGCCTTGGTAAAAAAGTATTGCCATGTAGGCATTTTAAATTGCGACAACTTTTGGACTTTGGCCTCTAGTGTGAAGGGTCAAGAGGCTGAATTCTTGGTTTCTTGCAATCTGATTGGTGGATATCGACGGCCTCTCAACCTTCGGCCATAGTGTGAAGCAACCCTCATATTCATTATCAAACAAAGATTCTTGTGCTCATTAAGTGGTCATATAGGTCCCTCTATTTCTATTGAATCTTGAGCTTAGAATGATGAGCATATGTTTGAGCATGCGGTTTAATCTTTTTTGAACACATGTCTTTTTGATGTTCAGTTTTAGATCCACAACTAATCACATACCACTCAGATAAAGTTGTCCAAGATGGGGCCTTTTCTTTTCTTTTCTTTTTGGTTGGATCAACACATGTTTACCTCACTACATACGCTATGGCTTCTTGATTTCTATATTAACCCATCCATCACATACGAAGTGGTTATGGTGAAGGCAAGGCCCCTCCCTACATGTTAACATGTAAAGGTAACTAGGTGTTTTTGAAGGCAAGTTAACTAAAGATGAACAACTTTCCATACTCAAATGTCATTCATACAAAACTTGAAGTTGCAAAGCACGCAAAGATTACATCCATATGGTTTTGAATTTAACATCTTCACATGGCATAAATTAAAGAATAAGTGAATATTCCTAACCGTTCAAATCAAGGTATTCTATAACGAAGTTGTGTCCCAAGGCTCAAACTAACCTATACAAACCATAGTTTGAAGGATCAAACAAAATATAATCTCGTGTAGAAATGGTGGCTAAAAAAATTACATATTGGATAGGATGGTACATTATATTATACACAATCTTTTATTTTTGTACTTGCACCATATTTTCAATGTATTCCTTTAATCGAAGAAGTTCACTAGGAGGGTAAAACTATTTCAATTAGGGATACTTCTCCAAGGATTGACTAAAATCACAGTTAAGAACAAAAAACAAAGTCATTTGTCTTGTCTCCAAAACCCCGTCAGGGTTTCAGTGAATTTTAAGGGTTGAGGACCAAGTCATTCCAATCGAATCCCACTAAATGAATTTTGGACTACTTGTGCTCTTTTAAGATCCAAAACATCTTGAAATACCCATGATATGGCTATCTAAGGATAGTTTATTAAGATTTAGGTTATACCAAATAGATTCGTCCCCAATGGATGAGGTTATGTTGGCACCATGAATCCCTAGCCATGTAGATGATTTATAATCCATACAAGTACATGTTGTATGTACTTCATAATCTTCATCATATTTTTGATAATACAATAATATAATCTACGTCATCCAAGTCACCTCGTGTAAATTGGGCATGTGAACCACCCACATGTTTTTTCACTAGTGTGAGGGGCTACAATACGGCTGGGGCGAAACGACCCGTACACTGGTTCCTTGGAGGCAAGGGTTTAGGCATCCAACAAGGAACGAGTGTATGGGTTGGTTCGCCCAAATCCTACAATACCCTCTTTCTACATTGAGCTTTAGATGTGCAATAAACACAATATTGAAACTCTCATATTATAAATAAAAAATAAAAGTAACACTCGTATCCAAGTACCGGCACAAATGTGAGCCTGTTAGCCGTATGTTGATCACAGTTAACCATGATGCGACATAGGGTGTTATGCCTCCTTTGGGAGGTGGGCTCTGGTAGTAGAGTATTTATCCCAAGTTCATTGGAGGGAGGGGGGGTGCTTGTTTGTTGTCAAGTTTTCTTTTGTTTAAGACTAGATATGTGAAATATTTGATGGCGTTTTGGTGTATGTTTTTCATGAGGATTTTAATATTTTATTTTGGGATGTTTAGGTTAGTGAGTCTTTTAATGGACTGTTCATTTTTTTTAATAAACTCTCATATACTAGAAATGCACATTCTTTCAGTACCTACATTTATGGACATGATTGATTTAAAACTATATTAAAAAAAGTGTGTTCATTATCCTACAAGAAGTTGGTGCAAAGCTACAAGTGTCTATTGTAAGGCGCGCTAAGCTTAACCATTCTAGGTTCAATTCTGAATACACTTGGGGGTCCCATGTGATCACTTAAACATGAAGATAATCTTAACTTATTTGAGTATTTCATCGCCAA
Source organism: Polytrichum formosum (assembly GCA_964035585.1). NCBI lineage: Eukaryota > Viridiplantae > Streptophyta > Polytrichopsida > Polytrichales > Polytrichaceae > Polytrichum > Polytrichum formosum. The sequence goes on along the minus strand of OZ037935.1, from coordinate 43,253,517 downwards.
GTGGCTCAATCACAAACTTGTAATTGCACTACACTGTTACTAGTATTTAATGTCACTGCATATCTGTTCTCCCTCTTTAGTATGACACGTTTGGGAAACACACAAAAAAGTCGTATTATTGAGGTGTCGTCTTCTCATTAATATGACAAATGACATAAAGTTGTCATATTATTGAGGGAATATGAAAACATAAGTAATATGAGCTTAAAAATATATGCAACGAGTTTAAGCAATATAGATGGTATGAAATGATAACTTATAACTCCAAACAAATACAAATATTCTCAAGAACCCTTGAAATAGGAGTCCAAAGATTTTTGGTGTAGTCTTCCCAAGTTAGCAATTGTCATCTTATTTAAATTCTCTACTAACTTTTGAAAACTAATAATTTCGTTAACACCAAAATATAAAGAGTTCTCTAATAAGAAACTAGACAACAATGATGCATGACGTTTAGCATCAAGATACTGGTGTTACTATATCACCCATGTACAACGCAACATACTAGGCAGGAGGCCACTCGAACCTTGACCATGTCCATTCTACACTAGTAACCCTAATTATCATTAAATTCCCAATGATAAGTGAAGTTCCCAAGTAGTTCCCAAGTAAAAATGGATGTATTTTAGATATACATAACATAGATGAAATTTTTTTTAGCATTAACCACCTCTTTAATATGACAAAACGGAGATTCTAGATGTCGCATTATCGAGTGTCGTAGTCGTATAAAAGAGGGAGTTTTGAACTAAAAAGTTTGGTCTCAAAAAAATGTGTCGTAATATCAAGGGTGTCGTATAAACGAGTGTCGTATTAACAAGGTTAGACTGTAATAGTGTCACTTGCCCTATTTTGACAAAGACATAAATATTTGGACCCTAATGGAAACCCACCCTTAAGTGCCTATACCTATCTTACACGTGGGGATGAGCAAACAGGTGTCACATGCTCCGACACTTGGCACTTGGCATGTCACCATGCCATCCCTTGCCACCCGCCATAGCCACTCCCCTGCTGCAACAAATTCTCCTTCATTCTCATCGTCCTCTCAACACAAGACTCATCACAGGCTTGGAAGCAGGAATTGGTGCTGTGCTCAACCCTTAGGCAGAAGCTGCTCAAACTGTCATAAGGTAATAAGGTATGCAGCCAAACCTGGCCCGACCTTGTGGGTTTTAGTTATGAGCATTTATAAGTACATGTTGAGTGCAAAAAGTTTGGTTGATTGGAGTCTGTGATGGATGATGAAGAGATGGACTTTGTGGGCCGGAGGAGGATTTAGGAGTTGGAATTTGAGTAGGTTGGTGTAAGTTAGTAGAGGCCTCTGATCTTGTATGACACTTTGGATGTTTGGTCCCTTTGTTTTGATGATTTCTGGGTCACATGGCACTTTTCTATAAGTTGCGCTTCGTATGACATGGTTGTTAGTGTACCTTAAGGGTTTCGGAAACCACCCAAATGGGTTTGTGTGCCTTCATTGCAGTGTGTGTATATATATGTGCGGGTTTGACCTTTTTTTTAGGAGGGGGGGAAATAGAAAAGGGTAACTCTTGAGGCACAAAAACCATGCCAGGGCCAAAAGAGCCACCCTTTTTCAGATGTAGAATTGTTGAGAATCAGGTCGTGACACTCTGCTCAAAACAGCATGGTTGTTATGTGAAGAAGGTACTTGAAAAACCCCCAACACGGGTTTGCGTTTCAATATAGGTAGAGTATGCACAGTTGTGCGGGTTTGACCTGATTTTATGTAATAGAAATGGGTACCTTTTGAGGTCCGAAAACCACACCAAGGCTGAAAGAGCCACTGTTTTCAGGCGCAGAAATTGTTGTGAATCTGGCCATCACACTGTGTGCGAACAATATGGTTGTTATGTGATTTGAGTGTTTCGGATTACTTCCATCATGGGTTTGTGTGCCTTCAATATATAGTGTACACATATCTGTGCAGGTTTGACCAGATTTTTGGTAATAGAATTAGGATAGCTCTCTAGGCCCTTGCGTGGTTTGACGAGCCCAAAATCCCACTGGCCAAAAACCTGACTACACGAGGGCATAGAGTGGTTCACAAGGGCGATTTACAACATTCCCTCTTGGCACAATTCCCACTTGTGTGTGGGAAAAATGTAAGAATTCCCTTCAAAAGGAGGGAATTATGTCAAAGTGGGAATGTTCATAGTGAGAACACCATCCCTTTTCCCATGCGGGAATTTCCCAAATGCTCCTTGTGGTTCCAGGCTTTAAAAGCTGACCTGATTTTGAATAGGAGCAAGAGGCATGTCTATCTATAAGGTAGAAGAAGCGTGCGTTTTGTAATTTGGAGGACTTTACACGTAGAAATACAAAGAAAACATTAAGTGAGATCTTAATGTATGGTGCTCACATGCAGAAATTCAGAGGGATAAGAAAATGAATGATGTGTTGTACGGTGGTTAGGTAAGTACTCAAAAATGCAAGGAGTGAAGGGAGGAGAGGAGCGTCCGAAGGTGGACGAGAGCGGGTTGGAGTCGGAGACTTCCAAACAGATGAGGAAGGCGGGTTTCGAGCGGGCGCAGGCTGAAGACTACCAAAAGAAAGGAGTAGTGGAGAAGCTGCAGCAGAGTACATCACAGATCAAGGACTTCGCAGCTGACAAAATGGACAAAATGGGTGCCACGGTCAAGAGTACCGTTTCTTCATCATCTGACAAATAGATCCCCGACACGATATTCATTTGTGGATGTTCAAACAGTACATAGCGAAAATAGAGAGTTTCGGGAAGACTCCAAGGTAGAGCATTGCCAGAAGGTATTAGCCGGTGTAAATATAAGCATGGTTGGCACAACTATGTACAGAGAAAATTGTCGCGTGTGTCATATCTTTCAGTTGCAATACACTGGCCATTGATTGGCGATTCTGAAACCTATGACTGTCATTCCCATCTCATAAATTGTATCACCGGAACATATCAACTCGACACTTGTCATTAATGCATCCAAATTGAAACTCTATGTAAAAGTCTTATCGTTGGGTCTGAGGGAACTGAGGTGTGGTCACTAATCTAGAGCAATCAGGTGTGTTACAGATTACATATGTAACCACCAATTGTAAGAAACTTGGGTGTGCATGTCTGTAAGCTGGACATGACTTAACCAAAACTGGACTTCATTGAACACCTAGATTCGAGTGGTATGTGGTAAGGTGTGGATTTGAGAACGGACACCAGAAGGAGATGTGTTTATAAGATATATGTTCAAAATACACTAACTGTTCTAAATTCAATAGTTTAAATACTCAAGGGAAAGGCGCCCTATATGACCATTTAATGAGCACAAGAATAGACCATTTAAAGAGCACCAGTAAGTCGCTATTCATTCTCTTTTCTTTGCAGCCTGCTGCAACACATCTTTATCTACGTGTGGTATTCAGTTATCTAGAGGAGGAAGGCGGATCGTGGTAGGAAACTGTTGCAAGAAAATCAAGAAAGTCATCTATCGATGCCAATGGAGAATCATTAGCTTTCTCCCTTGATCTCGTTTCTTCTGAAATGAAATGATAAGTGTTTTTGCTAGCCACACACCAAACATCGGTGGTCTTGAAGTGATTTGATTTTTTTTTATAATCAAACTGGTCGTTCCCTCCGCAGTGGGAGATTTACATCAAATTTAGTCAATCTTAAGTGCAGGTAAAATGCTCCTGCCATGGTTCCAAATCATTTATGTGGACTCGAGGAAGGAAGACAGTCCTGTGAAAAAGAATATTGCGTGCCGTGTTGGAAATCAAAATTTCAACCAGTGTCCACAAGTTATTGGAAATTTTGAAGCCCACTGTCTTCCTCGGGTTCACATGCCCGTGTCTCCTCAAGTGCCTTCGATTTCTCGAGTTTGTCACCGTTGAGCAAAGCTTGAGGCTCATATGAAATTGTGTTCAATTGTGATCAGATTTTTCAGTCACCAGCATGCCTGCTATCTATCACTTGAAGGTCTGAGTCGAAACCAGACTCAGAGGAGATGAAGAGTTTAGGTCTGACGCTAATGAGATCAGTTTGAGATCAATTTCTTGAAAAGACTACACAATCTTTTTGTGATGCGCACAATGCAGCCAGGTACATGAAGGGCAATGGCTTCTGTGGTGGTTGTCAAAAGTAAAAGACACTTGCAGTCAGTTTATTTGTAGAAATTGGGAACACTCACATGAAGTGTGGTTTTACATTGCCAACATAAGAATGCCGAACACAATGTAAATTCCACTTACAGATGCCGTTATATTTTGAAGCCTATCTCAAATAGTGTCAATGAGGATAAGAGTTTCTCTTCCTGGTTGCAATTTTGACGCACATGACTTGGAATCAATTAATCTAAAAACTCTGGCCATCGATTTTGGATCTCAAGAAATTTATATTTTCGATCTGGGATTTCTACAGAAGTTATGGTCTACGTGAAATTTTCCTCTAGTTGTTTCCAAGTCACTCTTCATGTTGGCACACAAAATGCTCGTAGGCTATGTACAACTATGTTTGTGAAAGGTATGGTGAAATGCATCTGAGGGACATGATAGATTGCTGCCTTTTCTGTGGAGCATTGATTGCTGAATGTTGACAAATGGCATTATGAAAATCGGTCTCAAGGGATCAATTCAACATAAACTGCCGGTTGTTCCCAACTCAAGCTTTGAAAGTGTTTTTTAATATGTTTCTGTTAACTCCTGAGGGGTTGTGGGATCCAGTACTTCTAAATTTCTGTCTGTTTCTTGCTTTCTGGCTCAATCTGTGCAAGCCCGTTGTCCATTATCAATCTCACATTTGCAATGTCTTGGAACTTTTCGGTTCTTTCAGCAATAGTGCAAGATTCTGCTTACTGACGAATCACTCTGGTTCTATTTCATACTTCCATGAACCAACCATTCATGAATCATAACTGCTTTACATTGCTTGAAAACATCACACCTGTGACGTGTTGATCATTTGCAGGGTAGGCAAATGTGGCCATGGCCGGAGTCTCCATCATTCCATGAGTTCCTTCCTCAACAATCATCAGCTCACATGGAATGGACTATTAAGTCGCTTCTGCAGAACATTCTACGCACAATTCAAAGCTTTTGCATGCACACGTGGGCATTTCTGGAAATTAAATTTCTGACTCGGGCACATTCTTCATTAACGTGGGAGTTACAAAAAGATCCCAAGCCACAACTCATTAAATGTAGCAGCACTTCTGTCTTCACATAGATAGATCTGCCTATTAAATTGGACTATTCAACACTAAAGAACAGAAGATATCTGTTGACATGCTGCAACGGGCTACTTGTGCAGCAATTACAGGTTTTCAGGAAACATCGTACTGGGCACAACACCATGCCAAATGAGGACGATTGACGAAATTTCTTCAGTCAGGGGTCAGTCCCCTCTCCCTCTCCCCTACCCTCCTGCCTTCCTGCCTTACAAGAATGACATTGTTGAAAACAGGTGTGAAGTCCTCTGGGAGGACATCAAGTGTGATTCCGTGGCTTCAAAAGCTACAGTTTTTTGTATTGCTCAATAAGTTTAGAAGCATGTAACCGAGATGTTGGGTCCACAGTACAGCCAAGACTACGTAAGAAAGCAACCTGCATTTAGAAGCATGGAATTTGTAAGTAATATGCATGAATTATCTTGAGCTCAAAGACGTACTGCACATGCGAGAACAAATCAGGCATTCCAATGGATACATACCTGCTTTGGTGTGGCAGCTGCAGCACCCATGGATCGCTCACTACTTTGTTGTTGAAAGTGCTCCTGTATACAGGGACGAATGGTATGAGAATTCATCAATAGCATTGATCAAAATCTTTTGCAGCTCACTTGTGTAGTGTCTACCAAGCTTCAAGGGACCGAGATGAGATTGTCCATCCCATCAGAATCCATTTTAGATATATGCAGGTGCCAATAAGGCACAGGGATCTGTTACCTATTCAAAGCTATCTGCCTCAAAGAAAAATCTTGTTTGTTGTACTACAAAACAACCCATCAAGTTCAGGCTCTTGAGAGATCTTAATCCCTTCCATTTCGGATGGTTCAGCTTAACATGATTTAGGAACTTTACCTGACGCTCTGCCTGCAGCAGTGCCCGTTCCTCAGACGGTAACTGCCCCCATCTGATTGCCTGCTTGATAAACAAATACCAAGTTCGAGTTTGAGTGATGACATACGCTGATTGATGCAAATGCCGACATTTAAGAAGTATAGCATTGCAGTAGTGAAAGTCGATTACAATAGGAGCCTCTAAGGGTAAATGAAGCTTCCCACTTACATTCATAGCAAAAGCCATCGCTGCATCATCTTTCAAGCAGCATTTCAAGGCAATCAAAATATCCTGCCAAGTGGCCATGTAAGAATCAGCATAAATGCTGCTGGATGTCGTTTATACTGTGGACCACACAAATTGCCAAATGTAGACCGACATCTAGCAAAACAAACAAATTTGCACACCCAGCTTTTGCAAAGACTCAGGATCCTTTGCAAAGAAAAGAAACCTGATACAAAATCTGACCGAAGTCATCAGCATTCCAACAATATGAAAGGTTTACCAGGCTCAGCATAAAAAGAAGGGACCAACCCTTCAGTAACAAGTACTTGAAAACTGGACAAGAGAATGTATTGCTGGATGGCTCTGCATAATGTATAGTGCACGTATGGAGGACATGTGTGAAGCCTGGAGATGACCAAAGAAAGTGAAGGGCTTCATGATGAAGATAATCCTTTCCTTGTAGAGATAAGTGCACTCATGTATGAAGTGATGGCAGCTATTATCTCCAGCAAAACTATAAACTTCCCTTCAATGATAGTGCAGTACCTTGTTTTTAGTATTTTTACTCCGAAGACGCTCATCTACTACAAATCCCACCTGCATGCCCAATCAACAAGAGACTCGGTTAGAATCTAGTACCTACTCTATAATATTGTTAGACTGCTGAAAGACAATTCACCTATATTGTCACAAAATATCAGTGATTTTGCTCCAACTTCAAGGCTAAGCACACAAAATTATATAAAGCAAAATAGGATTTTTCATAGCCAAACTTTCCCACAAGAATAATCATGTTCTAGTTAATCAAATGTGTAGGATCCAACTGCTTCCCTGGCTGATATGGTGTGGTAGGCTTGTGTACCTTAGAGAGGAGGCGCTTGGGATCTTGAAAGGCAGGTTTCCTGGCCCAGCTGTTGAACAAGGCTGATATTGTTGACCTTGATTCCATGTTGAAGCTAAATATCAGGTGCCATCGCACTTGTCAATTAAATGTATTTTTAAGCACTTCACAAGTATATGAATGAACCCATGACTCTATTCAGCACTTCTATGATCAACCAAGCAGATTTCAACTGGAAAAAGGTGAAAACGGAGACATGTTGACATCATCTAGAAATAACACTTCAAGAATTTGGAACTCACCCCTTCAAGAATGTGCTTGCAACTGCTCCATAGTCAACGTCTGCAGGTGCATTGCTTTCCTGCTCATGACTACCTTCTAGAGGCTCTTTCTTTGCCTCCAGAAGACCAAGGTCTTCAGCTTCAAATGGACAGTGATCATCATTGAGGTCAACCACGACATCGACATCACATTTGCTAATGTTCTGTTTAGAGGTATTCTTAGTGACAGTGTTAGGAGACATGGTCATATTCGAAGTTTCACTGAGCACGCTCAGAGGAGGCCCCATCAAAGTATGTCCCTCAGCTTTGATTCCACAATCCTGCTTGGGGTCACCCTGCATAATTTTAAGCACACAGTAAGTATCCCTTGGCAGTTGGTTACTTTGACATCAAGACCATCCTGTAAATACACCTCAACCTAGACTGATGTGGATGGAATTAAAAAACTTCTTTTAAGTTTCAGTACGGTGACAAACTATCTAGAGCCCATGAGCACAATGCAGGCAAAATGAATGATAAGAGCTTTGAGTAGGTCACTTGGAATAACTACGTTGAATACTGCGTACAAGAGCCATGAAGAGCCGATTGGCAATTCAGTTTACCTGGAAGAGCAGAAGGTGACGTGGGATCTCCTTCAAGAATCGAGAAGGCTGTAGGACCTGCACAAAAAGTTGGCCCTTTAGAGATTATGTGTTTTGGCCTTAATCTGAATGTCCAGATTCTTACATCAGGATAAGCGATTGAGTTGATATTTTAAAATGTCAAGACAAGAATGCCAGTCTCTGTCAAAATCTCAAAATCTGGAGTCTAATCTATGCATCTGGAGTAAATCTCTATGCATTTTCAATATTCATTGACAACGCTCTCACCTGCCGTTGATTATCCACCACCACATAGCAGATATATAGCTTTTTCCGGGCACGAGTCATAGCTACATAGAAGAGACGCCTCTCCTCCTGCTCAGACAGGTAAAGACCCACGTGCATCATTAAGGGAACCAGAAAGACTTCGTCCTGTATGCAAAATGTGAGAACGAAACTGTGTCAAATTGAGGTGCAAATTGAGGTGCGTCTGACTCACAAGACAGGATCAAAAATTCTTGCATACTATGTGTACAGAATTGTAAATCAAATTCTTAAACCAAACAAACAATCTTACACTTTAAATGATCATGACCAAAATGTTAAGTTTTTCAGAAAATACATAGTTTATGAGAAAATTGTTGATGTGAACGTACTTCAAGGGAGCATGCTACGTCAGCCACCTGACCTCTTGCCTCATTCAATAGTGGGGTCTCGGTATCATTTGCCTTGATATCCAATTCAACAAGTGTTAGTGATGCTGCACTTTTGCAGAAAATAACAGCTATGAATATGTTATACCTAATTGAAATTGCTATGAGAAATATACTTACTCGGAGGCTTTGTCCTACAGACATTTGGATGATGTGGACTTAGCATTTGTATGACATGCAAGGGTATTGCATGACACCAGATTGAGAGATACCTTTATAATGTACACCATGTCCCATTCCAATCCTTTTGACTGCACCAATCGTGTTACAGAAAGTAAGAACCACATCAGAACATGCTCATGTGCAATACCGTAGCAAAAGAAATAAGCAAATGTTCCAACGGCCTTACAGAATCCGGCCTCAAAGTATTGCATCTAAGCACCTACAAATGTAGCTCTAGTATAAAGTTCTAACATAAGAAACTCAGCTCATGTTTAGAAGCTAGCCACAATCACCATTAGAACTCATTAGTGACATGGTGAGTGTCTACAGTACCTGATGCATTGTTGTTAACGTGACTGAATTTTTATTATCTTCCCTCCTCTTTTGAAAATTATCTGCCTCCCGGCTGACAAGGTGGTCCAAGAAGGCCTTAAGTACGGGTAGACATCCATCATCCTCTTGGGGTTGTTGTCCACATGAAAAATTTGACACGTCTCCATCAACTTCTGAAGAAGACTGGCAGACGTTGCTCAAGAAGTCGTTGACATCATCTAGAAAATACTCTAGCACCTGCAAGTAGAGGACACATCTTTCATCAGAATAGTGACAATTTGATCATCAAATCGTATACTTATATACACTTTAGCCAACACACAAACTTGAAGTTGGAGTGAGAAACAATAGAGAGGTTTGCACTCATGAAACAAGATCACCAGATGACCAATGACAATGATAGGCAGCAGTTGCACATGTTCAGTAGGATCTGTTTGGCACCTGTTTGAATTATGCTCCTTACTGGAATTTATTTTTATAGCACTTAGGTGATTAATTCTAGTGAACCACTTAACTACATCATACAAACTCTCATGCCATTCCGTATTAAATACCTAGAGCTTTAGTTCCATGTGGCACAAGGGCTACCTAGGGCACTTAACCTATTGTATATCAACATTATAAGTTATCAGGTAATTGTAAGCAAGAAAAGGACTTACTGTTCGAGGGTCATCATCTTCGTTTAGCAGCTTTCCACCATCGTCATGTTTAACAGCACGAGAATCAAATACATGCTTCTGTATGCAATTTGTGGCCAATTCAGATCTATTTCAAGTTTATGTCAAATAGACAGCCACAGAAGGAGAGTGGAACTAAAGTGATATGAATGCCTAGGCATGAAAGGTGTTTAATAATTGAATTATACGTCCTGAAATGAGCACCCAGAAAATTTATAGAGGTAGGCCACTAAGTGCCTTTCATCAATTCATAGAGGTAGGCTACTAAGTGCCTTTGAATTTCATCATATTACCCAAGGGAGGTCTTCCTCCACCTAGAGTCATAATACCCAGAGCGACTAATTCAAAGAGATGGTCATCCTCAATTTTGATAAGGCACAGTGCATGCAGATCCTTTCAGCACTCCCAAGATTCCACAAAGCGCAATTGGCTACAGCATGTGTCATGAAACCTCAAGTAGCTCAAAATATATGAAGGAGACAACTGAGGCATGAGGGGAATAAGGGAACTTTATATTGAACTCAATCACTTAAACACCAACATACAAGTGAAAATTCAGACAAATGTGACAAAAGGGAACATACTTGCGGGAGCAAGTTAACAACTGCTGTGATCAATCCAGATAAAGAGCGTTCCTGCTCACACCACCAGGTCCCTAGATTGGTTTCCATGATACTAAATGAGCACAAAAAAAAGTACATTGCTAAGGGACATCCATCAAAATCCAGCATCACACATGCTAGCCCCAAGCAGCTGTAGGTTATTGAACCTGGTACACGTTTGGAGCTGAAAATAAGAACTTTCTAATTTTAAAATAGCTTACCTTGTGTGCAATGCGGTGAACCACATCAACAGAGGTGAGGACCCTTCTCCCAAGAGCAAGTTGCTTCCTGGCATGCAACAACACTTTTCATACTTTGTTACATGGAGCAGTTTACAATTTGGGGAGATCAATAGAACAATGAATTCATAGAGGCCTATGTCTTTCCAGTGTGTATTTCAATGCTATTCGTCAGTCTTTGGAACAACAACTGTTGTGATAAAGAATACTCGTTTTGTCAAGAATGGAAAATTCTAACATCTGGAGATGCTGAGGTTAAGTGATTGATTATCTAAGGGCTTTGACACGTCTACAATTCTGGGGTCATTGATAAAACTAAAAAATATTGGTATTGACCTGTTGAAGGTGCCAGAAATCTTTGCAGTAAATATTGTCTGTGCAGCTTTGTGAAGACTACACTTGCTTCCCTTAGCAACTTTATCTACGTAATCCACAACCTGCAAGAACAACAACTTAGAGCACATTGTCTTCAAACCCAAAGTACAACTCCAAGCAGATCCAGATCTCTGCCAACTTGCAGGCATAGCCTAATCTGCACACACTGAGCTGCGAATCAATTCAATCTAAAGATTTACCACTGCAAGTTTGAAATATGTGCTGGGTTTGAAGAGAAGTGACATAGAACAAGCCATGTTGTGAAACACTAACCCTTTTGGTTTCAGATTTGTCTCCTGAATATAATGCCTTAAGCACTCGTCGCCAATAAATGTCAGTGTTGCCTGGGAGGATAGTCCAGAGGATTGACGTCACAATCTTTATGACCTGCACACAGTAATATTATCCCAACATGCATTGCAAAAGGGAAACACAAGATTTCGTAACCTGGATTTACCCAACAAATTATGTCCCATGCCAAGGAAATCCGGAACAAATACCTTTTTACGATAAAAGGCAACCCCGTGCACATTGAATGGAACCTTGCGTGACCGAAACACTGCTTGAAACATCTTTCCAGTTACCTATTCACCAATACACTGCCTTATTAGTATGGTAGTAAGCTGCACCTGAGCATGTACAAATAGGGAAAGTACAACAACAAGGAAACACCACAGAACAGTTACAAATTTATCAAAGTGCTCACCTGCCGGCGGTATAATACAGCGATATTACCAAATTGAGGACTTAGTGAACCCTGGCCACCCTGGCCAGAACTATTCATGAGAATGTTGTCCACAACAAACGCACACTGTGCTGCTTCTGTTCGGCACTCCATCACCACAATCTACTTGCAGCACTTGAGCTAAGGGTAGTTGGAAGCAGGCTTAGCAGTTCTTTGTATAAAGCTGCTGACAAAGTAATTGAAGAGACGATAAGAGAAGTGATAAGTTCACTCCCCCCCCCAATCATTAAACCCATTGAATCTGTCGGATGTACTGAACTTTGAAAACTAACTGTTCAGAGCAAACTTGAGTTGACAGCTTGAAACCAGAATCTGCAAAAGGATACTTTATCGCCAACAGCATTATCTGTGTGGGCTTGCTTCTCTTGACAGCGTTTCTGGTTGTGCTGAATCAGTGCAGTGGCAGCTTCCACAATACAGCGTGTCGACCTGTAATTTTGATGAAGTCTTACCTGGTTACATGAACCACACAAGGTATCCTGACTTTGATACAATTTAGAGGTACAGACACAAAATTCTGTATTCCAGTATTAAAACCAAGATATAGTCAGAATAGAGCCATCAAAGATCAAAAGCAGTACCATTTGTGTACACGGTGATCAAACATTATAAATTATGAAATACAAAAACACAAGATTAACCCTGCATCACAGGTGAGGGATGCTAGAGCAGGGATTGCCATGTACCTCTTTGAGGAGAGGAAAGTCACGCCGAAAAGAATCAAATCCTGAAGCATTTGCTCCGTTGAAACTGAAAATGGACTGCAGACGGTATTCAAAAAGTACTTGCATATAAGTTGCCACATCAATGAGCCGATCATAAAAACAGAATTACTAAAAGACAGTTCAACGATCTCACCTTCTAGTCAGCTGAACTACAGGTTCAAATGATTAAAGGAAGCATCACTGAAGCATGCATAATGATAAAACCATAAATCAGCAGCTAATTGCTTCTATAATTGTGGAATAAGTCTAAAAGCATAATCACAGCTGCAAGTCATCAACCACTTGCGATAGCCTTGGAGTTGGTTATCCAACCTGGTCATCATCACCAACAATAGTGACACGGTTGTGTGATGCAAGAAGCCGAAGAAATCTGTATTGCATCACGCTTGTGTCCTGGAACTCATCAACCAGCATGCAAGTCCATTTTTTCTGACAATCATCCAACACTGCCCCTTCAACTTCAGAATTGAACTCATGAGCAGTTTAAATTGACCATCCTTTGCACTGCTCTTTTTAGTATTGTAGCAAAGACATCATGACAACAGACAAATGAGTATATAAGGTCACTAGATTACAGGCTCCAAATTGGAAGGTGAGGTCATTGTGTTAGAGCATCTCAGACTCAAGGGAAGTCCGGGATGTTTGCATGAAGTAAATACAAAACTCATTGTTCTACCTGATCTATGTCATGAAGAAGTAAAGTAAACTCAAAGCAATTCTTTGATGAACATGGTAGAATAGTTACATAGCAATAATGTCTCAATGTGGCAGTATTTTCAGGCATCTGCTAAGACATATTGCAGGACAATGCGAACTTATCGTTATTGTATCTGATGATGATGTACCTTCAGAATTTTTCTCAAGCAGACGGACAGCAAAAGTGATGAAATCATGGTAATCAAGGGCATCACAAGCTGCCAGGGTTCCCTCATAATGCCTCAGAACTGCAGCCTGTAAAAAGCTGAAGTTAGTAAAAACATATTTCATAAAGTGTATTATTGAGAGAGACTGACTAAGATGACTCTCTGAATTAAGAGATAAGAATGCACAAAGCCAGTGTAACACATCGAAGCCCAGGAAAATAAACAGCATTCCACTCACCCCAAGTGTATTTCCCATATTCTGGTAGTCCATGGAAGTCATTCCAGCAGCTTTAGCCTGCAAAATACAAGAGATTTAGGAATATAACGTTCATGTTTTACCCCTTTGTACATGGAACATGGGATGATGGACTTAGCTGAAGGGACCTGAGATCGTCCACTTCTGCATTATGGATAGACTAGATCATTGTTAGGTTTAAAGTTTAGGCTGAAAGCAAGAGGGTGTTACAATTCTAATTTAGAAGCACTATGCTGAAAGCAACGAAGGTTCTTCCCTTCTGCTGGAACTGAAGAAAACAAGAGTGCACAGTTTCTTGCGAATTGCATTCCGCACTTATGATGTACAAACAGCCATAACATCATGTAATTTAGTTAGATGACGCTTATGATGACCTGATGGATCTCATCAAGGTCTGATGGGCCTCGTCACAGGCATGCAGAGCTCATAATGTTTCATAGCATTCAGTACCAGTTTCTATCTTACTCCAACTGGATAACATGATTAAAGGAAATTTGCATGTTCATAGGTGCTTTGCAACCCACAAGAGACAGTAGGGACAGAGAGTGCATGACATGGACTCAGGGCAACTAATCTTACTTGAGTGACAAACTGTTGCCATTTCTTGCCCTTGTCTTTCCACATAGCAGGACTCAAAGTGTTCTCTTTACCAATTGTTTTCAGGTCCGAAGACTCATCCGCAGCCACATTTCCCTGAACAGTTGCGGCTTCCTGCATTGCTAGTCGGGTGGCTTCAAATACAGCCTTTCTTTGCTGCCCGTGTCCATAAACGAGGAACTCTGCAGAACGTCCCAACCTGCCACGTTATCGTTATAAAACTGTCAGGCAGAGATCATCGCCTGGCAATCTTGTGTCTTGATTTGCAAATATTTTTCAATCAGTACATCTATGAAGATGTGAAGATAGTTTTTAGTTCTAAGATCAGATAGACACATACTATCATCTTTTTTTACGTGTAATCAGATCCAATACCCTAGCTGTTGGTCAGTTCACAGTTGGCATACTCACTTGTCCGCGTGTGCCCTGCACAACTGTAGACAGAAGGAGTGGAATGTAGAGATCGAGAGCTCCTTTGCCACGATTTTTCCTGTGGCGACCCCCACACGTTGTCTCATCTCTGTTGCCGCAGCAGTTGTGAAGGTCATGGCCAGGATATTCTTTGCTTCCACTCCCTGCCAGAAAATCCCAAGTGTATGTACACAAATTGACATTCTCATTTTTGACAATTATGTTAAGCACTTGCAATAGATGACACACTGATGCATAAGCTCAAGACTTACAGCACCAATGGATAGACCCATCTCGGACACTTCGCCATACCTCCCTCAGAAGCGTCAGCAGTCTTGCAACCATGGTAGAGGTCTGCAACGCCAGTCTAAAACAAGTCAGCAACTTGTAGACCATGAAAATTATTTACACAAAAAAAGGGTCCAACCCAGAATAACACGAACATGAACATGAATTCATCTGGAAACTCAATGTGAAAAGCAAATGCACCTTCCCACTGCCAGGCCCAGCTAATATGAGCAGAGGCTTGAAGGTATCACTAACAGCGGCCTCCCTTTGAGACTCGTTCAACTTCCTTAAATGCTCCGGGAGATCTGTATCACATGCACCTCTGTTGCTTGTAGATGGAGCAATCAAAGGTTGAGTGACTGTGACATCACTGCAGCCAGAATTTGCCCGACTTGGATTGGGTTCAGTTGCCGGATACGCTGCAGATATGGGTTCGGTTGTAGTAGCAGAGTCTAGGTGTAAACATTCTGTATCTTCGCTTACAGTTGCTTGTTCAGCTGATATTGGTTTTTCTGAGATTGAAGATGTGACACATTCAATGGGTAGTCTAGAAGGAAACGCATTTGTAACATGTGAAACCGCTGTGGATTGCTTTGCAGGCTGCTCTCCTGATGTGTTTGTTGTTGACAACCCAAGGGACTCAGTTTTTATAACATCCTTTTGCAGCGAAACCCAACCGCGAGATGGAGAAAAAGAATCCGTGGTGTCCAAACGTGATGCAATCCTAAATGGGGAATCACTGAGTTCTTGGTATGCATTTGATGGCTTTTTCGGTTGTTTGTTGCAGAAATCATCGAGTTCACGCAGCAACTGGCTGTCAAAAACCTCACAAATGTCATCCTGGAGAGTTACCACTGAATCCTGAGTCCTAATTTGTTGCTGCCTGGATTCACTTCCGAGTGGGTTTTTCAGTAGCGATGCTTCCGTATTGATGTCATGGGTATCAGCGCATTGACCTTTAGCATTGTTATTACACAACTTAATGGAACTTGTTGGAGTCTTGCATGAATGTGTCTCACCAAATTCAGGAGGTCTATTTGGAACTTGAATATTTCCTGACAATTCTCCAAGGGGCGTTCGCTCTCTGTGATTAGGCAAAGATGGAGTACACATCCTCTTAGCTGGAGAAGCATCCCTGAATGCAAATGTCGGATGTTAAGTGAGCCAATGATCTCCACGAAAGGATCAGTGTGCACAACAAGAGAATGTCCACCACAAGAATTCAAAGCAGTGCATAAATTCGGCGAATATGTCTTTTAAGATGTACGCCTCCAAATCCAGAGCTCAATTATCACCAAAAACATGGTGGAACACAAGAGCAACAAAGCTTTATGAGTCCTCATCCTTAATGAAGTGTGTAATAGCTGGCTATGAGAACCAAAGTATTCGCACATCCTCCAATCCAATAAATTTTATTACCACCCTTATATTCTATACTCGGTAGCAAAGATAAGACACACAAATGCGGTGATTGTCTAGGCATTAACAGGAAGAAAGGCGAATGACAATAATATGGAGACAATGTGGAGTTTTTTCGCTTTTAATGCACGAAGTGTTGGTTGGTATACACCTAATACGATTACATTGACCGAATGCGCGAACGAGAGAAACAGTGCAACCAGAAGGCCCACAAGATTGCGGATAGCGAAATTATTTTCGGCATTGTCGGGAAGAAAGGAGAAAGAAGCTCTACAAGCAGGCGCAAAAGAAGAGGATGATAATAATATTAAGAAGAAGAAGAAGAAGACACGTGAACTTCCCTGCCAACCTTGAAACCTGCAAATTCCATAATGTGGAGACATGCGCTTAATAAAAATTAGAATTAAATGGATTGCTGTTGATAATTGGCGCCTATGCACCAAATACGATAATATTGACGAAATAGAGTGCGTGAAAGAGAGAGACACAGAGACAGAGAAACAGAGAGCAGACCTGAAGGCCATGGCAGAGTGAGGAGCCATCCTTCCATCAGGCAACAACATTTTGGCCGGACTTCCATCCTGTAGAGGCAAGAAGTGTGGACGCTTTCGTGCTTGAATGGCTTTGGCCGCTCGGTAGTTGTCTGTGATTCTCTGTTGCTGCTGCGCAGTCAGCTTCGACTTCAGTTCTGTCGACATTTTCACTTCTTCACGGCATGGCTATCAACATCACAAACAATGCAGGACTACGAGATCGCAAATTCCAATTCCAGCGTCTCCGTATAGACACGCTCAATCGCCATCTTGCGAGTTCCCTGCAATCGACACTTGAATCGGAACTTGAACCGAAAAACATAGATATCTATTTGAGAACTTGAAGTGGAACTTGAATAGAAAAATTTGTCGATTTATATTTCTATCTGGTCCACAGCGGAGGAGTGAGGAGGCGGAGGAATGTGGAGATGGGATGAAGAGGAGAACTAGAAGACTCAAGGCAACACACGAGGAACAAAGCTTCACCATGAAGCTACAATTCAAAGCCAAAATGGCGGGTAATGAGGAATGTAAGGAAGGGTGGGTTTACACTAGGGCCCAAGACCAAAGGAACACATTAGAGTTATTTGTAAAGTAAAGCAGATGAAACCATGGATTTAGTCCCTGAGTTTATGAGAATTAACACATAGTCATTCAAGTTTTCTTACTGCTTTAATCATACACAAAGAGTATTGTCGGATTATTAAAAATTAGCTTTCTAGCTTGTTCTACTAGGATGCATGGTCCAAGCTAGCCTTGCATAGGCTGATCCGGGATTTAAGATAGTGGGTCTCATGTGCATAAGCTATTTTAGATCTTACGATTTCCTAGGAAAAGGAGGTCCCAAAAGTTTCATCCAACTTTCAAAATAGGCTCCAATGTATGATGCACTAAACAAGTTTTTCTCAAAGAAGGATCAAATCCACGGTTTTATTCCTTTTTGAGGGACTTTACAAATAACTCTATTGGTTCATAACATTATTCAGACCCATGCAGTGTTCTGTGGGACTGACATTATTTCGGGAATATTCCCCGGAATACTGTCAGTCCCACATAACACTACATGGGTCTGAATAATGTTATGTTTCATACTTTTAGTTTTAAGCATATAACATTGTGGGCTAAAGTGGTTCTTAAGAATGATGTGGGTGAACAAATGTTACATTGACCAAAATTATTGTGGTATGACAAAACTATAGTGGACCACATATCAAGTATAGAAGGTGTAGTTGCATACAACTGTAAGGTAAGTACACTTCTTATGAACACTTTCTAGATTTTGACACATATAGAGGTTTGATTATCAATGTTTTTCTTAACTAAAAAGGACAAGTACATCAACACAACCAAATGAAAGAACATGAGAATCAAGCTTCATATTTTTGGAGTCAAGGTGAATATCTTATGTATTTTTTAAGCAAAAGTCACAGTTGATCTCTAATTGTTTAGAAGCATCATGACAACTTTACAAATTGCATGTTGCATTGGTCTATGGAGTTTGACCCTCGAGATTAGGTACATTTATCTATAGTCTTCCAAAGAGGCACTAAACAAGGAGTTATTTATTATGAGCTCATTGGAAGATGGATAAAACTCGTAGGACCTCATTTTTTCAAAGCCAAAAACTTCATAACATTATTCAGATCCATAACAGTGTTCTGTGGGGCTGACATTATTTTGCAAAATATTCCACCATTCAAACTGAATGTGAGGAATATTCCATGGGATATTGTCAGTCCCACATAACATTGTTATGGATATGAATAATGTTATGTTGGAGAGTGGTCATTGTGTCCCTTGAACTCAAGTTTCAATGCTCTCATTGTAGGTATGTTGCCCTATTTTTGTGGGCTACATCTTGAGCCAAACAAATTCTATTTATGTACATTGGCGTTTGGCAAGAATTTTTTTCCACATAGAGGAATGTGAGCAAAAATTTGTCCTAATTTTTTGAATTTAATTTATCCTTTTTTAATTAGTTATGAATTTTTAAAAGATTATGCTAGAGTGTTCTACAGTCTAACCTCGTTAGTACGACACTCGTTTATACGACACCCTCGATATTACGACACATTTTTGCGCGACCAAACTTTTTAGTTCAAAACTCCCTCTTTTATATAACTACGACACTCGATAATACGACATTTAGAAACCCCCTTTTGTCATATTAAAGAGGGAATAAATGCTAAAATTCCTTTCATCCATGTTATGTACATCTAGAATACATCCATTTTCACTTGGGAACTACTTGAGAACTTCACTTATGATTGGGAACTTAATGATAATTAGGGTTACTAGTGTAGAATGGACATGGTTAGGGTTAGAGTGGCCTCCTGCCTAGTATGTTGCCTTGTACATGGGTGAAATAGTATCTTTGTGCACTCTCTTTGCATTCTTGCAATCACCAAATTCAATCTTCTACAATCTCCAATACAATCTTACAATCTCCAATTCAATCTTGCAGTATTCCATACTAGTCTCGCTCCAATCTTGCTTCTTGATTTGTGTGGTGAATGTTCCATCTCCTAAGCATAGCCTGAAGTTTTTTGTTTTTTGTTTGGTGGAATTGTATTCATTAATTTAAAGTAATTTTGATCTTTTTAATTCTGTAAAAGGTGAGAAGTAAAGATGGGGCACTGACTGATGAGATGCTCATGTGAAAGGCTGCAATTCTTTAGGAATCTTTTGTGGCAAAACTTGCAAATGATCCAATCAAGGTTGAAGAGTACAAAAACTTCAAGATTTCAAATGGTTGGTTGGAAAAATTCAAGAAAAGGAGCACTATTGCAAGGTAAACATTGAATATGTTTCATTTTTATTATTTGATCATGCAAGTCCTCATTTTATCTCCGGAAGGCCACACTAAGTATTGATCATGTCTTGATTACATTGTATTGAATTATCCTCACACTATTGTACATAGTGTATCTACATAGTGAAAGTGGTGATGTTGATGCTGATGGAGTTGCCCAAGCAATAAGCCAACTTCCTATTCTTTTGTCAGATTATGAGCTTGAAGATGTTTACAACATGGATGAGACTGGATTTTATTTTAGAGCACATCCTAATAAAACATTAGTACAAGGGAAGGTGAAGGGTCGGAAGTTACAGAAGGAGCGTGTAACACTTGCTCTTGCTGTTAATTCAACTGGGACTGATAAGTTGAAGTTGCTTGTGATTTATAAGTCTAAGCAACCACGATGTTTTGGAAGGTGGCAGCCTCATGAGTATGTTTGGTGGCACTCAAATAAAACAACTTGGATGAAGGGGGATATATTTGAAGCTTGGATTTTGCAGCTCAACAATCAGTTCAAAGGCCAAATTCGAAAGGTGATTATGATTTTGGATAATGCATCTTCACATGTTGTTTGCTCTGCCAAAGTTGGTAAGTCTCGTGGTTTTTCAACCTTGGAATTGAGCAACATGACTTTGGTATTCCTTCCTCCCAATGTTACAAGCATAGTTCAACCTTTAGATCAAGGTATAATAGCATCTTTCAAAATTCAATACAGGAAGAAACTTTTGCGGTGGGTTTTGTCACAATATGATGGATGCTACATTGAAGGACTTAAGGAAGGTGGTGCCTAGCATCAAACAAGCTATCATGTGGAGTTATGAAGTATGGAGTGAGTTGGATGCACAAATAGTCAGGAATTGTTGGAGTATGGCACGTATATTACATGCACACATGGAATGTTGATTTTGCCCTAGTTGATGAAAGGGAGAAGAATAGAATGCGAGAAGAATTACATGAACTTGGTGCTCTGATTTCAAAGTTGCAATTGGGTGATGATGAGATGTCAATCGAGTCTTACATTTAGATGGAAGGGGAAGAGATTACTGAGCTAGAATTGAGTACTGATGAATTGGTGGATGCTGCTTTGGGAATCAACTATGCACAAGGCTTTGATCTTAATGTGCATTCAGTAAATGTGGATGATGTTGCTCCACCTACAGTAAAGCTTAGTGATGCTAAACGTCATGCATCATTGTTGTCTAATTTCTTATTAGACAACTCTTTACATTTTGGTGTTAATGAAATTATTAGTTTTCAAAAGCTATTAGGGAATTTAGATAAGATGATAGTTGCTAACTTAGGTAGGCAACACCAGAGATATTTGAACTCTTATTTCAAGAGTTCTTGAGAGTATTTGTATTTGTTTGGAGTAATAAGTTATCATTTCATACAATCTATATTGCTTAAACTCGTTGTATATGTTTTTAAGCTCATATTGCTTATGTTTTTGTATTCCCTCGATAGTACGACAATTTTACGCCATTTGTCATATTAACGAGAAGACGACACCTCGATAATACAACATTTTTTGCATTTCCCAAACGTGTCATACTAAAGAGGGAGAACAATATGATAGATTTCAAAAGGTCTCATTCTAGAATTGAACAACTCCTATCATAGAAGCAATTACATCTAAGTTTACCTTTACACACTCATCATGTGTCTTGGAACCGACACCTAATGAGCTAATTAAGGTAGAGGGTGCTTAAACCAACGCTTTTTGAGAGTGTTGGTTTAAGGTAGAGCCCTTGAGAGCATGGAAGTTGGGACTTACCACTTCACATAGGGTCCAAGTCCTAAGTCCCAAGTATGACATGGATGCCCAGATGGCAACATTTTTTGGAGGTGAGGCTCAAGACTTGTGTTGAGAGTTGGGTCGAGCAAAAAGCTAGACCCAACTCTCAACACAAGCCCCGTGAATTTTTTGCATAAAATAATGAAGATCCAACTTTAATGATAATTAACCATATTTTAATGGTTTCTTGAGGCTTAAAAGTTGGGACTTTGCCTCCATGTTGGGACTTGCTAACATGAGTGGGACTTGGGACTTGGGACCCCATGTGAACCAACCCTAAGATAGCGGAGGTCCATGTCAAGTGCTAAATATAGAATGGAACACAACCATGCAATTGAATAATGTTACATTATTCAATTGCATGGTTGTGTTACATTCTATATTTAGCACTTGACATGGACCCCTATCATCTTACCTACATGGGAAATCATTTAGAAAATAGCAAGAAATTGATGCCAATACGAATAATGAATAGTGTTGGTTTGAATAGTAATAATATTGTGTATAGTGTCAATATTTTCAATGATAATTATGTTATTGATAATAATTAAAGGGAATAATATTGTGATGAACAATGTTTCATGAGAATATTATGGGGATGAACGGTGTTGCTTGTGCATAGTGACGGGAGCACAACTCCACCCAAATTTCCAAGTTCAGCTTGAATGTGTGAATGATAAATGAATATTCTCATTTTGTTTGAGGGGCCTACAAAATATAATTGACATATTCCAAGGTCATGGAATTGATCCACATGGCTGAATAACGTGTATGTGCAAGTGCTTTTAAATTTCCTTCATGGAGATGGGCTCCACCTAATTCCAACACCTCCCCTCCCTCACTAGTTCATTGCATTGGGAACTTTGGGAACCCTAGGACCCTATTGTTTGAATTTGTTCCCCAGAGCTCGGAAAGAGGCACCCCACAATAACAAGATTGCATACCTTACATGGCAAGCAAATTTGCCTATATTTGTGCATTGCAACTTGGCATGTCATCTCGATGCTTTCATTGAGCATTCCCAAAGGTGGGCCCCTTTCTACACAATTTGTTAAGCCTAACTTTTAGAAAACTCAACCGGTGTTAATTCAATTGTGTTGCTCATTAGGTCATAACATTATTCAGACCCATGCAGTGTTTTGTGGGACTGACAGTATTCCGGGGAATATTCCCGGAATTTTTCACATTTTTCACATTCCCGGAATTATGGTGTGTTCCAAGCTAGATGATGATTGTGTAAAGATAAACTCAAAGTTAATAAATAAACAAGATTTGATTTTACACTAGGAGTTGTTCAAGTCTTAGATAAGACCCTTTGAGATCTATCACATCTCACTCTAGCACAATACTTTAAAAAAATGCTAATTAAACTATGATGATGTAGATTTTAAAGAAATTATGACAAATCAATGCTCACTTCCTCTACATAGGGAAAAAATTTAATGCCAAATGTCAATGTATACAAATAGTAAAATTGCTCAAGATGTAGTTCTCTATGATAGGGTAGCATACCTTACTTCATAGCCAAGAATCTAACTTTAGTAATTCATGGATTTGTAGAATTTTGTGGCAAAAATTATATGAGGCATTGTCAAGTCAACCAAGCTAGCATATGCCGTCCGTACATGGCATGGAGGCAAGCACGCCAACATCATTTGATTGTCTTCTTTCTTTTAAAAATATTCTATATACAACTTGAATGATTACAACCTATACTTTAAGAGGTTCTTGAGGCTCAAAAGTTGGGACTTTGAATCTGTTAAAGAGATGAGAATAGGTTGGTTCTAAGTGGAATCAGAGGTTCGAAATACAAGTTTTTCAAGTGAAGTTTACTTCTTTGGATGTGCCCTTATATACATTTCCAAGTCGGCCCTTAGTATGGACACATGTCTAATCCAACCTATAGTAGACTAGCTTACTCACTTGAGATAAGTTCATTATCTCGGAATATGCTCTGAATAGAAGATACCATGGACCTTAATGTGGTGGTTATCCTTTACTTTATACCGGCGACTACGGTTAAGTCTAACCCATGTGACTAGTATAAATGCCGGTGAAGCCTAACCGGATTTAGCTAGATTCCCACATGGGTCTCATTAATACTTAACGAGCCGGTGAGGTTGACTAATGGGTTGTTTAACCTCCATAACACTCCTCCTCAACCTATTGTTAACCTCGTTAAAAACTTTATCAAGTAAAACCCGTATTCGGGATAAAACCTTGACAAAGAAAAGAGTATTAACAATTTACATTAGTGAGGTCTTGGAGTGATCTCATCCCGGCCGCATAAACTAAATTTTTATGCTTATATGCCGGGAGAGCTTTGGTTAACATGTCGGCCACGTTATTTTCTTATTCTACCTTTTGTATATCAACTTGACCTTTATCAATCAAGTCTTGGGTAAAAATGAAAATATGAGGACTAATGTGTTTAGTCCTATCGGCCGTAATGAAACCTGAGGACATTTGTCTAATACATGCGGCATTATCCTCGTAAATCACCATAGGCTTCATCTCCTCCTCCTGGATTCGGCATTGCTGGTTTATGATTCGTTCCAACGTCCTCAACCAGACACATTCACGCGCCGCTTCGTGAAAAGCCAACAGCTCCGCATGGTTGGTCGAGGTTGCGGTGACCGTTTGCTTCATGGATTTCCACGAAATAGGCGCTCCGCATTTGAGGAAGATGTAGCCAATCTGCGATTTTCCCGCATTCGGGTCTGTTCGGAATCCGGAATCTGCAAAACCTCTAATTTCGGTTGGGTTAGACCTTTGGTAGTATAATCCGAGGTCTGACGTACCTTTCAAATACCTTAGGAGGTGTTTGACTCCGTTCCAATGTCTCATTGTTGGGTTTTGGTTGTGCCTCGCCAAAATGCTTGTGGCGAATGCAATATCGGGTCTCGTGTGAGTCGTGAGGTAGGTAAACGAACCAACCGCAGTGAGGTATCGTTGTTTGTCGATCACCTCCTCCTCCTCCTCACGAGGTTGGTACGGATCGTCATTCGTCTTGCTCCTCCCAATCATCGGTGCGGCCATTGGATTGGCCTGGTCCATCTGAAACATTTTCAACACTTTCTGCACATAGGCCTGTTGGTGTAAGAAAATGCCATTGGGTGTGTGATGAACCTGTAGTCCCAAACAGTAGGTGGTGGGTCCCAAGAACTTCATATCGAAGGTCTTGGTCAAAATGTCTTGTGCAAACTTACACATATCGGGGGTCCCGATAATGTTTAAGTCATCAACATACACGGCAAGTATTACAAATTCGTCATTTGTACAATAAGTAAAAATGCAAGGTAAGGCTGTGTAATGGATAAAACCTTGAGAGATGAGGTAGTGACAAAGATGGTGGTACCAGGCTCGGCCTGATTGTTTCAGGCCATACAAAGCCTTGCATATCCTCAAGCCTATGAACCGTCCCGGTTTCGGCTTTGGCACGGATTTCAAGAATCCGGGTGGAGGATTTATGTGCAAAATCGAGTCCAACGTACCGTGGAGGTACGCAGTCACTACGTCCATCAAGTAGATTTTCAGGGCTATATGAACTGTTAGAGCGAGTAGGTACCTGAAGGAGACACAATCCATAACAGGTGAGTATGTTTCGTCAAAATCAACACCTGGCCTTTGCGTAAAATCTTGAGCAACTAGTCTTACCTTGTGTCTAATGACCCGTCCTTGAGAATCAAGCTTGCGGGTGAATATAAGCTTGTGCCCTATAGGCGGTTTCTCTAGGTCGGTTGAAATTTCAGCAAAAACATTATGCTTTCTTAGAGATGAATATTCGGCTTCTATGGCCTCCTGCCATTTAGGCCGATCCGGCCTCTTCTTCGCTTGATCCAGGGTGGTCGGATCGGCTTCGGAAGTCGAGTCTATTGACTCGGTTGTAAAGTAGACCTTGGGTTGTTTCGGTTGTCGTTTGTTTTGGGTTTTCGGGGCAATTCTCTTGGCGGGTAAGGTTAGGCCAGTTCCTGAAATTGCATTTCAAATGATCCGGTCTTCGGTTGAGAATCCATCCGGAGTGTTTTCGGCCAAGGCTTTGAGGTTCATGAGTTTGACGGTCTCGGTATTAGCGAGTGAGGTGGGTGGGTCGGGATTTTGGGTCAAAGTCTCCGGTGCACCGAAGTTTAAAGGTGGGGATGGTTTGGTTTGTCTTAGGGTCGGGAATACCGACTCTAAAAATTTACAGTTTGCGAATCTTGCCTTAAGCAAGTTCCCGGTTGTGGGCTCTAGGTACCGGATGATTGAGGGTGAGTCGTAACCAACATATATGCCCTCTTGGCGGTGTGGTCCTATCGTGTGGCGTTTAGGTTCCGGGAGAGGTACCCAAACCTGGCAACCAAAGGTTCGGATGTGGGAAACGTTAGGAGGTCTTCCGGTTAGTAACTCGTAGGGAGTTTGGACATTCAGTAAGGTTGGTCTTAGCCTGAGTAGGGCTGCGGCATGAAGCACCGCATGGCCCCAAACCGATGATGGTAAGTTGGCATGAAGGAGTAGGGGTCTTGCTATGAGTTGTATTTTCTTGACGAATGCCTCTGCGAGGCCATTCTGGGCATGCTCATAGGGTACCGAGTATGTAAGGTTAATCCCGGATGCGATACAAAAATCCTCAAATGCGTGAGACCTGAATTCTTGCGCATTATCCATCCGGAGGTGTTTGATGGGAAATTCAGGGAAATGATTTTTATATCTGAGGAGGATAGCTAATGTTTTTGGAAAAACCATATTACGGGTTGGTAGTAACGAAACTTCCAGGTGGCTCCCTGATGCATCAACAAGTACGAAGTAGTAGCGAAATGTCCCGGATGGTGGGTATATGGGTCCGCATATATCCTCGTAGATCCTGTGTAGCGGTTGAGGTAGTTCCGTGGGTAGGGTCCAATTTGATGGTTTCCTGATGAACTTGCCCTGTATGCATGCAACACATTCCCGTGTTTTCCCGGCATCGGCGGCCGTAAGGTTGTGACCTTGTGTCAATGGGACCATCCTCCGAAACACCGTTGTTCCTGGATGCCCAAGTCTTCGGTGCCAAATATCAGGCTTGGCGTCTTTAACATCAAAAGATGGCCCATGCTCCAGGTTGCGCTCCGGCGTGGGGCCTCCCCCCCACGCGGCCATGCAAACCTCTTCCTCGTCTATGACGGGGCTAGATGCCAAGGGTTTTATGGCAACCTTGTAAAGTCCATCGGAGCCCGCGCTAGCGGTGGCAAGGACCTTCGGTCCTTGCCTAAGTTCGATGACTTCTTCATCACCGTGCATCTTCGTGCATGCGTGGATATTCCTTGCCCTCAGATCCCGATAGCTGATCAGGCTTCTCGGCGCATCTGGGGTGTACATTGCCTTCTCGCAATTGAGGGGGAATCCCCCGGGCAAGACGATTGTTGCCCGGCCCTCCCTGAACCGTAGGGTTCGGCTTCCGGCCATTGTCAAAATTTTACAATATTGCCAGGACTTCTCACTTTGAAAGTAGAAGAATTCTGCCTTTGTGAGAATTGTATGGGTTGATCCACTGTCTAGGAGGGCCACGTCATGGTTTGGCATGGTCTCCTCATAGACAGTCATGTAATTCTCGACCTCATAATCCAGGTCCGGAAGGTCTGATGCTTCAAAGTTATAGTTCTGCCGTGGTTTATTGCGTAACTGTTGCACCTCTCTATACAGTTCTACCAAGTATTGGGATGCCCTGCAATCCTTTGCAAAATGACCTTTCTTCCCACATTTGTGGCAATTACCTTGTACATGTTTGCGTTGGTAAAACCTAGGCTGGTAATTCCTTGGTTTGTTTTGGTAACCTGTTGCGGGGTTTCTATGCCATTTTGGGTTAGGTTTACGGAAAGAACCTCTAGGTGGTCTTCGTGATGCCTCGGCAACGTGGATCTCGGCGTGATGATCCTCATGCCGGTTGTCTCTCCGCGATCCTCCTCCTCCCGCGGGTGCTCCCGTTGGTTTGTTCGGCTCCGTTGGTTCCGCGGCTTCGATTTTGGCGATCGTGTTGTGCACCTCCCTTGCCGGTCTTGATTCGGCGTTTCGGAGTAGTATTTGATGTTGCTTCTCGGCTAAGAGCAGGTGCGACATCAGCTTGGCGTATTTCGTGTACGTCATGTTCCGGTACTGCTGGGAGAGGATGGCCGTTGCGGGTGGAAATGTTGACAGGGTCTTCTCGATCATCTCAGCTTCTGTAATCTCTTGGCCACCCATTCGGAGTTGTGAGATGATTCGGTGCATTTCCTCGTCGTATGCGGCGAAGTTTGGAAAATCCAGGACGCGTAGGTTGGTCCAATCCGATCTTGCTTGCGGCAGGTACAATGCTTGCTGATGATCAAAGCGAGCTTTGAGTTCGGTCCAGAGATCAGCTGGGTCGTTGATGTGCAAGTACTGGATTCGCAACGCGTGGTCAAGATGTCGGCGTAGAATCATGAGTGTGTGCCATTTGGCGGTAGGTGGTAGCGGCTGCTCTGTTTCTGGAATGGGATATGTGCTGACAGCCTTAGCTATGTTCTCAGATTGTAGGAGTATCATAGCATCATTAGTCCACTCAGCAAAGTTTGTGCCAATAGAGGTTAGTGGTTCAAACAATAGTGATTGAGTTTTAAACTCTTTGAAGTTAGTTTTGGTAGACATGGTTGTAACCTGGTCCATCCAGTTACAGATTTATATTATTTTGTTTGTAACCTACTAGCTACTGAAATAAACGTTAGTCTAGGTCTAGTACAATTAGATTTAAGGGTCTGATCTGTAGTTAATTAGTTTCTGTAGGCGTAGTTAGCGTATCTAATATGAAATTTGTCCTTACATGTAGACTTTATTTCAAGTAGCATGTACTTAAGTCTGAACTAAGTTTAGAGTTAATATAAAGTTAGGTACGGCTGTTTTCGTAGCAAAGTGAGTTTCAGTGGTGCTATATAGTCTGTATTGTGTTATAAAGTCAAAATATAAACGGAATAACTGAAATCAGTAAAAAAAAAAGGTTAAGTATAGATGACTTACCTCATATTTGAGTATACTACTGGTGATATGTTAGTATAAAACAATAGGTATATAGGTTTATATACGTAGATATATATTTATAAAGTAGGTAGAATGTAGATAAATCATATCCTACACCACAAAAGAAAAACTTCAGAAAATGAAAATTTCGGCATTATGACATTTTTGTATATAGTAAAACCAGAAAACATACCTGCAAAAACTTCAATATTGGAAATAACAGAGACAGAATAACAGAAAGTAAGTTAACGACCTTCATCTTTATACTTGAATGGTTAGTATAAATGTAGTTCAGATAGGTGATTGCTATATTTTCTAGTGAAATTTCAGCATTATGACGTTTCTATAGTGAGATCAGAAGTTCTAAAGAGAGAAAATTGACTGTATTTATGTAGTTAGTGTACAGTTCTAGCTTCAGGTATACTTCTACAGCAAAAATAAGCTAACTAAGTAGTGATCAGAAGATATATATATAATTTGTAAGCTAATCTTCTAAGAACATATTTCGGTATATTTGTAATGTATCTGCACTGTATGTATTGTATATGTACTATATTTTGGGCAGTATTTCGATATATCTGTACTGTATCAGAATATAGGAAAGTAGAGTATGAGATAGAAAATACTACTCTATTGGTTGCGACTAAATTTTGGCATTATAACAGTTATGTAGCTATGATCCAACAACAAAAATAGTTAGTATTTCAGACAGTACTTTAGTACTAGCTTGAGAAGTCCAGAAAAGCAAATATAAAGCAAGTATAAAGCAAGTAGAGATTGTATCTCTAAGTGTGGATAGTTCGAACTATATAACAGTGGTATAGGTAGCTCAGTATATACTTGTAGAGAAAACTAAACACAAGTAAACTTCCTTCTCTCAAAATGTATCAACTAAGTATGATCAAGAGTGCTCTCAAAATCAAGTCTAATGCTTGGAACTTGTCTAAGTGAGAAGCTAGGAGCGTGCTGATAACGTGTTAAAGAGATGAGAATAGGTTGGTTCTAAGTGGAATCAGAGGTTCGAAATACAAGTTCTTCAAGTGAAGTTTACTTCTTTGGATGTGCCCTTATATACATTTCCAATTCGGCCCTTAGTAGGGACACGTGTCTAATCCAACCTATAGTAGACTAGCTTACTCACTTGAGATAAGTTCATTATCTCGGAATATGCTCTTAATAGAAGATACCATGGACCTTAATGTGGTGGTTATCCTTTACTTTATACCGGCGACTACGGTTAAGTCTAACCCATGTGACTAGTATAAATGCCGGTGAAGCCTAACCGGATTTAGCTAGATTCCCACATGGGTCTCATTAATACTTAATGAGCCGGTGAGGTTGACTAATGGGTTGTTTAACCTCCATAACAGAATCCATGTTGGGACTTGCTAACATGAGTGGATTTGGTGGGGACCCATGTGAATTGGCCTGGAGTACTATTCATTTTGTGAGAAAGGCCCAACATAAGGGGTGCATAATTCTTTCTTAATTCTTGACCATAGCATTATTAAGCAGTGTGTGTTTGTTCATGTGGGCCCCGAGAATAAAACCATGGATGTTGCAACTAGTACAATTCAGACTTATGACACTAGAGGTGCAACACCCTAGTGTTGAATAATGTTATTTTGTTGATCTTTGATATGTGTGGAACACAACCCAATACCGTAATTTAGCAGTAAGGTACCGACATGGTACTGACATAGTACCATAGCAACTGAATTATGCTACAATACTTCATAAAATATGCATGATATCACAGACACATGATTTCCATATTAGTAACGTAGAGTAGACGCACCCGTAACCGATCACTTAAGAGATTTTGCGCCAAATTTGGAGAAGTATAAGGTGCTGCAAATTTTTTCAATGTAGAATGATAGAAATAAGGAGGATTACAAACTTTTAGTAATTTTATCCCTTACATTGAAATTATTGTGAGTCTTTGAAGCCAAAAGTTGGCCCGAACATATTACCAATGTCTAGAGTCCACCATAACCGCTCACTCCTCCTCACTTTAGCACCCAAATCTAGGACATGTGTGATGGCACTATCGATTCCAACCTAATTGAAATTTAGTCCAAGCCCGATCGAAATGTTGGTACCATGTAGATTGCAGATGGGGTCTTGATCGGGAATAGATGCATCTACAATATATGAAATTGTACCAAAATAGGGCATGACATGTGTATGACAACAATCCTCCGTCACGGATCAAGACCCAATACACTAACAAACACTTAAAGTTCTTTACATAGTCTAGAGTAGGCTCGGTATGGCTATGGGGGCCATTGACCTATTCTAAGATAAGCGGGTGCTAAATGGACACTTATAGATCTGCACCCACTTTCTTGGGTTGCGATGCACGCATTTAACTTATTAGTGTGAGATTATTGCCAATTCGAAATCATGTCAATCCTACCTCTTTAAAAATGACACGTTTGGAAAATGAGAAATCCGTCGTATTATTGAGGTGTCACATACTCGATAATATGACAAATTGGACCTCTTTGTCATAATAACGAGGTACTTCATGGAAACACATATTAGATACTTTGCCACATATACAAAAATAAATATTCTTTCAAATGT
Source organism: Polytrichum formosum (assembly GCA_964035585.1). Lineage (NCBI taxonomy): Eukaryota > Viridiplantae > Streptophyta > Polytrichopsida > Polytrichales > Polytrichaceae > Polytrichum > Polytrichum formosum. The sequence continues at coordinate 43,222,448 of OZ037935.1, read as the reverse complement.
CTTTACAAATGTGAAAATTTCTCTCATGATATCCACGTGGACTTGAAGAAGGAATTGATTGTCCGTTGATGTTGCCACAACAACGCATATCTCATTGAGATTCTCCGATATAACCTACAGTTTCATTATGTTTGCAGGAGTAGATTCTAATGGGTTGTCCATAAAAATAAACGTAGCTAACAATTGAGCATGATGTTGAGCATTTGCTAGTTTTACAATAGGTGAAGGTCTCTCATCAAGATCTAAAGAGCCCAAGGACTTTGCATTAAGGTCAAAACCATGTGGCTCTGTTCTCTGTCTCAAGGCCATATCAGTCAGCTTTGATATGCAATGTTCAGCTTCAATGATGTATTCACCTTCCATTGTCAAATAATATTCAATTGACATCTCATTTTGTCCAAGTTGCAGTTTTGCTGTGAGGAGTGCCAGATCTTCAGACTCCTTGGTCAGTCTTGGTCAGTATATTGCTACCCGTATCTACAATAAAAATACTCTACATACATATACAATATATACGAGGAGGGGGACAGGCTACGGTAGGATGGTGCTTTCGCAGCTTCCTTCAAGACTTCCGTGGATGCTGGGCTGCCGAGGCTTCCATTCTTCAACACAAAAGGTTCTCCAATCTATTGTCCGCAATCATCCACCACTTGTCAGAGCTCGTACTCATACTCCTGCATTCTTACTTCCAGCAAACGTTCAACTCGAGTGCTGGAAATCTTTCGTTGCATCTGTTGTTCTTCATCAGCCGATCATCAGCAAGCAAGATCTCCAACTTCGCCATGGCTGCCAAAGTGTACATTGTGTGAGTAGCGAGATTCCACCCGCTTTTTGACAATGATTTGGAAAGAGAGGGGGTTGTGAAAAGTTGGTGTGGGTTAGCTAGATTGGGTTAATGTTTGTGTGTTGTTGTGTTTTTTTGGTAGGGGTTGGGTGATGCATGCAGGCTGCGAGGGCGTAAGTAGTCGGGGTGGGCAGGGATTTCGTGTGGGTTGGATTTGGAGGATATTTGGTTGGTTGTGTCAGTGTGTGCATTTGGTTTTGGTTTGGGTGTCTGGGGGATTGAGGAATCCATTTAATTGTGTTGGCCCTGGGAAAGGTCGAAGATGATGGTTCTTTGTGCATGTTATGGATGATGAGGATTCTGAAGGTTTGGAGTAATTTTGGTTGATTGGGCTACGTGTGCATTTGTTTTGGGTGTCTGGAGGATTAAGGAAGGGATTGATTGTGTTGGCCTTCGGAAATTGAGATGGCGGATTCTTTGTGCATGCCAGGTAGGAGTGATAAAGATTTTGAATTTCGGAGGATTTTGGGTTTGCATATGTTGTTGGGTGTCTGGGGAGTTGAGGAAGGGATTTGATTGTATTGGCCTTGGGGAGGGTCGAAGATGATGGATCCATTATGCATGTCAGGATTTTTGGGTCTGCATTTGTTGTGAGGGTGTATGGGGGATTGAATTGATTGTGTTGGCCTTGGGTATGTCGAAGACGATGGATTCTCTGTGCATGTGAAGGGTGATGAGGAATTTGAATGTTTTGTGGATGTGGGTATTTCTGGCAGGTACTACTCCATGTATGGACACATCGAGAAACTAGCGCGGGCCATGGAGGAAGGCGCCAAATCGGTGGAGGGTGTGGAGGTGCACTTGTTCCAAGTGAGTGTCTTGCTATCCTTACAAACCATCTTTTGATATCTTGTACTCCCTTTGGAACCTCTGCCTTTACAGTGTTTCAAGGAATTATTAAAGCTTTAGGGGATACCTAAGAGGGGATGAGCTTGGCAAAGCCCTGTTGCCAAGAGTACAGGGTGTATTATCGAGTGATCTAAACATTTGAGTTTGGTTTTCCTACTTTAGGGGTTTGTCTGATCTCTTCTAGTTTCCTTATGTCGAAATCGAGGTCTTAGTACACGTGCTATAAACAACTTCAGAGATTTAGCAGAAACTGATGCCAAGGATCCCACTGATGAATGTAGTGGAAGGGGTTTCTACCAAGCAGATTGCATGTTGCAGATGGCCTGTGGTCAAATGGCTTGCCACCGTTTGCCGCATGTGTCATATATTTTGCTTTCTATTCCATTCTAGTTTCTTATTACTTCTCTTTGATTGATTTGTTTTGAATATGTAACTCTAAAAGCTCTGGTTGAACTCTCTCTTTTGATTTGATTTTATGATATACTGGTGACCTTCATCTGTGTTTGAGAGCAGTACTTGGGCCCCCTTCACACTAGAGAGTCGAGAGCTCGAAGAAAGGAGCCTGTTACACATGCTTGTTCACTCATATCCACTTTATACCTGAGCTTTCAGCCTGAGAGCTTACATCAATTAGATGGCGCCTGGATGGGTCCCATGTGCAAAGACTATCCATGTTCTTGGTGATTTTTGTCAGGTTTTTACATAAAATCTCAAGCTACCTCCTTGAGCTTAGGAATGTTGAGAGTATGAACTCTCATTTTGTGGGCCCCAAGCCAATGAGCTTTCAGGCATTCTTTGGCTTGTCGTGAATGCTTCTCTGTTTACTACCATTCCTCCCTGATAACTCACTCTCAGCATGACCACTTTACACTTGCTCAAATGATTGAGAGCTTGCTTATTGGTGACGCTCTCAGTAGTTTGAGCTGTGGATGAAATCTTTGACAACTCCAAGTATCAAACTCCAGAACATTGCAAGTTTGAGGTCTCAACTTGAGCTCTAGTTTAATAGATAATGACCTTTCAAGGATAGTCTTATAGATTGGAAGTGTAGAAATGCTTGAGTAAGATGGCTTTAACACTTGTGGTGCATTTTGTAAAATTTGGCTGTAGGTGCCAGAAACATTGCCACAAGAGGTGTTGTTGAAGATGGATGCTCCTCCTAAATCCGAGGTGCCCATTATCACACCAGCACAACTTGCGGAGGCAGATGGCTTGTTGTTTGGGTTCCCCACTCGCTACGGTATGATGTGTGCTCAATTTAAGGCCTTCTTGGATGCCACTGGAGGGCTTTGGAGGACGCAGGCACTAGCAGGGAAGCCTGCGGGTATCTTTGTGAGTACTGGCTCCCAAGGAGGTGGTCAAGAAACTACAGCGTAAGTTTCTAAATTCCTAAATTCCTTCACCCATGGATTGTGATGTCATTCATATTTGATGTTGATATAGGGTAAGTAGGTCTGGAGTGTACACTTTTTGCTTTGCTTCCACTTCTTGTAGGATATGAAATTCGGAATTAGTGCGAGATGACTAGCAAATTAAAAAAATTCATAGGCACTTCCTCATAAATTTAGTGCTCATATGAATATCTCATCTATATCAAAGTGAAGATTCTCTTTGTCATTAAGTGGTCATATAGGGCCCCCAATTATGTTGACTATTGACTTTAGAATGGTTAACATATTTTGAGCATGTAGTTCAATCTCTTAATAACACATGTCTTTTTGGTGTCCGTTCTTAGATCCACACCTAACCACACATGACTCAAATAGAAGTGTCTGATTAAGAAAAGTAACCGAATTAGCCATGCTTACATTATGCCCCATAAACGGCTTAAGTAGGCGGATATCTTGCTGCTGGCACTATCCTCTAAGGAGTTGTGGTTCGTTCACACTTGCTTGTTTTTGTCAATGTTGGTGTCCTTTTATGTTCTAATATTTATTCTGTTCAATTCTTTTTTGATGTCTGGGCTTTCTGTCGTCTCTCTTCTTGAGTATGTGCTCAAAATATAGACACCATTCTAGATTCAGTAGTTAACAGAATTGGGAGGGTCTACTATATGATTGCTCAAGGAGAAGAGAATATTCACTTTGACCTCTTACAATTTTTGCATCTTAACTTCGATTATGAAATATAGAAATGACAATCTGCCTGATTTGCAATTGCTATCTAGATGATACAATTCCTGATCTAACAGCCAAAATTGTCAAGGGAATCGGAATCGCCCATGATAGGGCCATGGACCTTATTCTAATGATACAACGATTACTTGAAGGCCTTGATCCTTATGTGGAAGACATAGACAGTAGCACCATTTAAGAACAGAATCACTTTGATCATGAATAAGATAGACACATGAGCTCCAAGAATTATGAGGAAACTGGCTACAACCTTGCTTGGGTTTGCTACTCATCTCTTACTAACCACGTGTTTAATATCCTATAGAAGTAAGCTAATTAGGAAAAGTAATGATTTAAGACCTGTCTATCTCAATGTTAAATCAACCTGAAGATTTGTCTCCTGAAGTCGGGTCCTGTTAAAAAGCCATGGTTGAGATTTGCAGTCCTCCATCCAGTCTTGGTATCTGAACTGCATGACACTAAATCTGAATTCTTCCCTGATTCCTTTCTAGGAAATGCTTGTGCAATTTTGGAAGTGATTTCTAGAACAAACAGGAGCAATAGCTAGAGTTATCCATAAAGTAGTGATGTGGTCTAAGGGAATCTAGACCTTCTAAGTGGATTGTTGGGGGTGGGTTTGAGTTGATCCGGAAAGTAAAGGCACTTTAGGAATTCTTATATGTAACTTTTGCAACATAAATCATGGATCCTCTTTTAGACTTGGAATAACAAGAGGGTGACATCAACTCAGCCTAATGGTGGAGGTTAGTGTCTATTTTGGGGCCCGAAACTCATGGACCTCTCTTGAACCAAAACTTCCTTGAGTTTTTTTAAAAACAAAATCAGGGATACTAAAACCGGAGTTTTATGAAGGTTCCTTGAACCCTCATGATTTTGACCCTCCCTTTTTTCACTTCATGGATAACTTTACTGTGCATATATATGTTCTGATAAACTTGGTTATTTTGGTATCAGATTGACAGCCATCACACAATTGACGCATCATGGTATGCTCTATGTGCCTATTGGATACACTTTTGGCATGGGCATGTACGAGATTAATGAAGTGAAGGGTGGATCACCATATGGAGCTGGAACACTTGCAGGAGATGGCACACGTCAACCCACAAAATTGGAAATTGATCAAGCTTTCCATCAGGGCCAGTACCACGCTCAGATCACCAAGAAGTTGAAGCAGTAACCTGTCAGAGATTCCTTCCTCCCCCAGGCAACTCACAAATGGTATCTGGTAGTGGAGATCTCACGCACATATGTCAGATTCTCAAAATGTTCAGAAGCCCATATCTTCTTCCACTATTCTAAAGGTTTATGACAAAAACTTTTGTTGCGGTGACAAAAGTATGTACTTGTAAATGTTGGAAACTGCAGATGTAGAGTGTCATGGTGTTCAGCTTTACAATAACAAAGGCTGTTCTCAGTATTTGATGTCTTGTGAGGCTTTGTTGGAGAAGAGAGAACTGGTTGCATCATATTGGGTTTGTGGGGCCACAGTTTATGTCTAGATCTCGCTGTAAGTTATGTGAACTTGTAAAAGGTAAGTGGGCCTAATTTGGTTACTTATCTTAACTGGACACCTATATTTGAGTGGTAGGTGGTTAGGTGCAGATCTAAAAATGGACACCATAAAGACATGTTTAAAAGTGATTTGATAACCATTCTAAGCTTGGGAGTGAACTCAATTTGGGAACCTAAATGACCTTATGGCTCATTATTAGTAGACTTTGACAATTGATAACAATTTGAAATCAACTCCAAAACTTTTTGAGTTTGATCCTTGCTTCTTCAAATACATTTGTGGATGCCCAAAAATATCAACCTTGCGAATTGAGTAGAAGAAGGTAGTGAACAACAAAAAACAGCCAAATAAGGGTGAGTTTCCATGTAGATCGCTTGTCCATTGGATTCTAGAAAATAATGGGCCAGAGGTGTTTGCATGTACTTAAGCGCAAACCATCATACAATCACATTTTGGCAGCTAGCTAGAATGTGGAGGGCTGTGGACATAGGTTGCTAGACTTCCATGCACCCACTAAAGAATCTTCAACCCACAAGTGTTGGTCATTGAAGGTCTTGAAGACCGGATTTAGAAGGAGGAGGTTAGTAGGTGAGCCCGGATTTGAGAGGATGGGACAGTTAGTTGGTACATACGAACCCTATCCCACTAGATTCCCTCTACATTTGGGTGAGTTTGTCCTTATTCACACTAGAATCTGGTGGGCGAATAGCCTATATGGAAACGCATGCTCTGATCACACCAAACTTTATGCTCGGTTTTAGTTGTGAAATCATTGGAGATTATGTTGAGAAATAGATGTTGGCCCACCACTTTTCACACTATCACAGTCGGAGATGCCGACGGATGGTGCCAGAAGCATCCCTTCGCCTTAAGGCCCATCTACCATAATCAATATCAATCCTCTAAAATATTGTAGGTGTTGCAACTTGTGAAGGTAACTAGGATACCTTCAAGGTGGGCTTGTTTGGAAGTTCACTTATGGAGGTTCGCTGACGTGGTGACCTGATTGTAAACTATTGACCATGAATGATATAAGATCACATTACTTATCAGACACAATAGTTCATATTTGTTTGGTTCACATAACATCAGCCATGCCCCTGCAGCAAATTTAGTGCTACACACATGAGCAACCATCAACCGCTCTACCTAGCGGAGGCGATGATTCTCATCCAGCTCCGCCGGCGAGGGTGGCAAAGCGGACCGTCCGCCCAAACCCGGAAGCCACGGGTTCGCCGCTCCCCGCCGGATAATTCCCTGGCAAGTTTCTTATTGCGGAACAACTTCAACACTCTCAAATTTCCTCTTTTTTTTTCTCTCACAGTTAAAAAAGGATCGGGAAAGATGAATGCCGGAAGCAGACGGAGGCGGAGGCTGGGGCAGCAAGGCGCTCTCCGCCCGCCTGGCATATGAGCCTGTTGCAGGCACCCCCGGCCAGCCAACCGCGGGGGGCCACGTGGACCTCCGCCAAGCGGCTAGCGGGGTGGACCGGCGCCCATGTGCGCATGCCATTTGTAGTAGACCTATTCAAGCATGGGGTTGCTATCATGAAATTTGGCCCCAAAAAGATATGAATATTGAATTGCACTTTGAAAAGGAAAATGTTACAATGCAAAATGTGTTCTAAACAGATACACCCTGTGTAACCAATATAAATTTGCTAAAATTTAAGGATGTAAACATAACATGAATCAACATCAGGAGCGAGTTCCACAACCGAAAATATCTTCCATGTAATTCTCAAATGGGGAAGGAAACAACGAACCATTACACCATCTATGACATTTAGTGTCACATGCATAATAGTGTCACTTACCCTCTTTTGAGGCATATGCTAGGTTGCACTGGTGATTAACAACTTCACCATAAGTGTCACCTCATGACACTTGGGATTTTGGCGAACCAACCCATACACTCGTTCTTTGTTGGATGCCTAAACCCTTGCCTCCAAGGAACCAGTGTACGGGTTGTTTCGCCCCAGCCTGACACTTGGTGTTCGAGTGTGCTTACTAGTATCTTGGCATGAATATGTTCAATAGTGTTAAGAGGTGCATGCCTATGTTACACAAATGGTCTACAAGTTGACTAAAATGTGCACAAATGACACATGCCATTAGTATACTCACGAATATCTTCCTCTTGCATAAAGTATCCCAATGTGCTACTCTAATATCATAATGTAGATATTTTTCACTCAAAGAAGTTACTTACGTTGATGAATGGAATCATATTGACAAATAACAAGCATGACACTTTGAGACCTCTAGGCATCTAGTTTAGGCCCTTTGCAAATAGTGTACATGACACTAAATACCATAAATGGTGTAGTGCTATGCCTAGTAACCTTGGTTAAAGTTGAGTTGGTGTCAAATTTAGTGTGCAACTTTAGCAGGTAAGGCGACGAGGATGGCGGGTTGGGGCCGGGATGGATGGCAACTACGAAGGTGGCAATAGTGGCCCTCCATGTCGCTCTATAGCAAGGGTGGGAAAAACCCAACTTTTCTTACCAATGCATTGGGTTTTGGGTTTTAATGCAAAAAGCCCGATTTCTACGAATAAAACCATGGTTTTATTTGAGCACTCGGCAATCAGCAATTAGCAATCGGCACTCGGCATTGGCGGACATTGGGCCTTCTGCCCTATAATCTCAACTTATCTGCAATAAAACCGGATTTTGCTAGACCTCATATGATTGGGTTTTCTTTTAAAAAACTATGAAAAACCCAACTCTAAAAAACCGCATGGTGCCAGCCTTGCTCTATAGGGGAAGGCCACTAATGTTTTGAGATCTGAATGCAATTTGTCCATGAATGCCGACAAATATTGAAAGTGGGCAACTCGAATTTGTGGCATGCCGTGTATGTGCAAACCTCTGCTGCAAACGTAAGTGTTTAGGCGATATGAACTATCTACACTAAATATGGTATTTAGTGTCATATGGTATTTAATTTCACTATGGTGACTTTTTGGATGACACTTCTTATGAATAAGTGAACAAATATTGTCATGGATGATGGACGAGTTCATCCATTGGCCAAAACCCCACCTTCTCTTGTCAGCAACTTGTGATGAAATATTGTCGTGGATGATTGAAAGTTGGATGAAAAATCACTTGGTAAGTGACGGTAATTGCAACACTGTAATTCTTTAATCCCCCAAAAACTTTACAAGGAATGACAAATAATGTTGGGTTAACATTTAGTGTTGGTGACATTATACCACAGTTTACAATTAGTATTGAGCAAGACAATTAGAATTGGTGACACTAGATATCATATTTAGTGTAGTTTTCTAGTTTTCCATAGTTTGTCATATTCTTTGCACGTGTGGCTTGATACTCACTAAGTTGGGCAGCTGCTAAAGAGCAATGTTGTCTACGTCCATCTGTTGGTTGCTATGAGGATCCATCCATGCGCCTAGTAAGACCGTTGGCAACCAATGCAAACTCTATCACAAGTGTGATTGAATGGGGTTCTTTTTTGTCTCACCGTCATAACATTATTCAGACCCATGACAGTGTTCTGTCTGAATGTGAAAATTTCCATGAATATTCCCTAGAATATTGTCAGTCCCACAGAACATTGTCATGGGTCTGAATAATGTTATGGTGGTTTGTGGATGTTCATTGGAGTTGTCTAATGTAGCTTAATGGGCCCACAACCTCCCCGGATATAGCCGCAAAGGCTGGTTGGAGGGTAAGAAAAGGGTCCATAGAGGTGTTGGATGTGTAGCGTGTTAGTGGTACGAACTAGGCTATTATGAAGCCTCATGGGTAGTGTTGCATTTTTTATTCTAGAGGTTGGAGGCGGCATTATAAAAAAAATTAAAAATTAAAAATATTTTTATGTTTTTTTACTGAAAATCGTCGAAGACATCAATCCGTGAGGTTCTTTATGGCAAATCATTGTCGAAAACATTCCCCTCTTCTAGGATCAGTTCTTCGAGCTCTTCTCCGCCCAAGTATTGATCCAAGAATGAAGACATTGCGAATGCAAACCACCATTCACGACTTGTCCGATGTGCCATGTGGTGCGTTATGTATTCCAATATTTGTCAATTTGTGTGGCAATGCTCAAGGCTCAAACATTGCCATTGAGTTTGAATGTACTAATGCTACATGGTAATATAAAACAATTGTCGAAGTTGAGCGTGTCTATATTTGCCCTACTAGCATGGACTGGCTGTAGTCGTGAACTTATAATAAAAAACATAAAAAATGCCTCAAAATTTGCCGAGTATTTTAAAATGCATTTTAAAATGTGTATTTTAAAATAAATTAAAAATAAATGCACCCCTGCTCATGGGTGAACTCAACTAGGTTACTATGAAGCCGAGTGGATTAGAATGGATTAGTAGCAATCTAGCTAACTACTTGTAACTCATTTTTAATCCTCTTATATTGGACAAGTGCCATAGGGATGAGCACTTTGCACGAGGAAGCTTTATATGGCAAGGGGTTCCTCATAGCTCGAAGGTGGGGTGGTCTCTCTCTCTCTCGCTCTCTCGCTCGCTCGCTCGCTTGAGGGTTTTTTTTGTAATATTATTATTATGAGCTTTGTGACCTTGTGATAATTTGCATTTGAGCGACTTTGCAAAATATTGGGATGTGAGTATGAAACCAACGCATTTTAATGTGCAAGAGTAGAACTGTGAGTACAACTTGGGTATTTATCACAAATTTTCACACAAGTCATTTTCTTGCCAAAGTTATTGTTTTGGTAAAGTAAATGCCAAGCTAGGGTTTGAGTGAGTGTTTTGTTAGTAAGGCATTTGGCACACAACACCAAATTTGACTTTAATTATCTTGGAACTCGATAACAAAACTTCGTTTAATTATCTTTTGTCATTTTGTCTATTTGTTCGCACTCCATCATTTTTATTTTGTGGGTACATGGCCCTTGGGTGCACATTTGTTATTCCAACAAGGTGGTCCCAATACCAAGAAAAGTATCTAGTCAATTGTCCTCTTGCTCAAGAGGGGTCAATTGTTTCTCTACGTATTTGTGGACCTACTCCTAAAAATCATTGACATTTTCATCACTTGCCATTTGCTCCAAATCTAGAGGCGTCCATAACCGATCACTTTAAAGATTATGCGCCAAAACTGGAGAAGTATAAGACAATGCAAATTTTTCATGTGTAGGAAGATAGAAATCAAGAGGATTGCAATTTTTTTTGGTAATTTTATTCCTTAAATTGAAATTACTGTGAATTTTTGAAGCCAAAAGTTGGCCTAAACATATTATCAATGTCTAGAGTCTACCATAACCGCTTATTTTAACTACTCATTCCTCCTCACTTTAGCATTCAAAACTAGGACATGTGTCATAGCACTATTGGTTATGGCTTGATCGAAATCCAATCCCAAGTTGATCAATATTCCCATACCCTATAGATTGTTGATGGGTCCTAATTGGGAATAGGCACCTCTACTATACCCTCATGTGCCTGTGCTTGCTTCAAGTACTTATGTTATTGAATGCCTATATATGAGTGGTATGTGGTTTGGTGTGGCTTCAAGGATGATAGTATGATGTCATTTGTTTTAAAGACATTGATTGTGCACTCGAAATATGATAACCATGTTGTGTTCAGTAGTCAACTTGATTAGGGGAACACTCTAAGAGATGTGACCCTTGCCACACTTGAAATATATAAGGTAGATGGGCCTTAAATGGACACTTTTAGCTCTATACCCACTTCTTGCATGATATCAAACATGCAATTTATACGAGATACTTAGCAAATTCAAATCGTGCTCGCAACCATTTTCCTCATAAGGTAGATGGATCTTAAATAATTACTTTCTTTGACTAGCTTACGTCTCCTAGGATATTAAACACGTGAATAGTATGAGATGGTTAGCAAACCCAAACCGAGGCCCGTAACCACTTATGGAGCTCATAAGAATATCTTATTCATGATTCAAGTGAATATTCTCATGCTCATTAGATGGTACACATACCCCCCCTTCCATATTATGTTGACTATTGAACTTAGAATAATTATCATATTTGGAGCACATAATCCAATATCCTTGTCGAGGCCACCTTCAACCCTCAGCAACTTAGACGGTGTAACCCGCTGCTGACCGGAAGTTACTCCCACCAAAATTAGATCATTTTAGATTCCAATACTTGTGAAGGTGTCCGTACTCTCCTTGTTAACTTAATCTTGTAACTTATGGTTTTAATGCTCTTTTGAATTATCCAGGAGTAATTGACCTAAGTTGGCAAGGTTATGTTCCCCTAAATCCTAATGTCAAGGTTAAGTGTCATTAAAGGAACTTCATTCTTGTATACAATATCTTTCATGGTTCGGATGATTTAAAACCTTCCTTCTTTTCTTTAGTATTCCAAGAATGTTTTCTTACGAGATGTTTATATCCTTAAGCATACTCTCTCACTAAATGAGACTCAGGAGGGTCTTCTTAGTTTCTCCAATATTCATTTAAGAACTCGATACCATGTTATGTTGTAATAGCATACTTGTATCTCTTTTATGTCCTCTTAGAATTCCTAGGGAGTAGTTGCCTTAGATTTCCAAGTTTATGTTTCCCTAAAGCTTAATGTCACGGTTAAATGTTTAAAAGGAAACTCTAAATGTTGCATACAATATTTTTCATGGTGTGTATGCTTCTAATCTTCATTACTTTCTAAGAATATTCCGAGAATATTTTCATAAAGAGTTTCTAGTTCAAAACCTATTCTTTAACATTATGAAAATCTTGAGAATCATCTTGTCTCTTTCACCTTGATTATACTATGGCGGTAGTATCCTTGGTCCTTCAACATTCCAAAAATCACTTGGGAATATTTGAGGGATTAGAATCCTTGTTTGATTCTATTGTAACCAATTTCCTCTGAAGAATGTTCGATTAATATCACCCTCATTTATGAGGTATTAAATTCATTGCCTAAATTCCCCAAGTGTTCCCCTTAGGCGAATCCCCTTTGATTTAACAACATGTAATGATTTAGTATCTAGTCATGCCCGGTATGACGTGACCGGTTGCCGGTAAGCCCGCAACTTACCTTCCTCAACCATGAGTGACTTATGTTTTTACTGTAATGATTCTCCTTACTTGGCCGGCTTGAGGTCGGAGATTTACTTGAGTGTACCGCCGGGGTAAAATTTACCTTCCCTCTGTAATTATCTCCATTCGGGTCCTTTATTCCTCTAGGTTCGAATTCCTCCTTCCTTATGTTGATTCGGATCTTTGATGCTTGGTTAGTTTCCCTTTTATGAAGCCTTTGATTATCGGATGTAAGCTAAATCCGAAGTCCCCTTTGAATTGTGCCTTGGTGTGATTGGATTTCCAATATCCCCCGAGTTGGGATAAGAATATACCTCGGCTACCTTAGCACATTTATATCTCCAATGCCCTCCGAGTTAGGGCACGAATACCTCGGCTAAATGTACTAGCTTGAGAGAGAGTGCTAGAGGCTCTGACACTCATGTAGAGTTTGCGTGTTCAAATGAAGTGTATTAGATGCCTTAACTTGGCTTCTTATATAGTGTTCAACATCTACCATTAATTGGATGTGGCGGTTAGGCCTAATTTCCCCTAATGCCAAATGTAAGTTTTCGGCTATTTTTAGCCATAGATCCAGTACAGTCTAATTTTAGCATGTTCGGATCTATTTACAGCAGTGATAATGTTCAGATATGAAATGTACTTGTGGGGTTCATTCGTTGGGATTCTTTGTTTAATGTAGATGTGCTATGTGATACGATTATCATCCGTGTATCTCCTTCATCCGAGATGAAACTATTCATTGAAAAAGAAATGGTTTATGTTCATCTTAAAAGGATTTTCATCCTCTTAAGGTATGTCTTTCATCTACCCTTGCTAGGTGTTCACTAATCATCTAACTATTTCTATCTCACTTATTGCTCGTCCGTTCCCGGGCTTGATGACGGCGTTCCCGGTGTCGTTCACTTCTCCCGGTGGGTTCCCGGTGTCGTTCTCTCGTTCCCGGCCGCTCCCGGTGGGTTCCCGGTGCATTCCCTCGTTCCCAGCTGCTCCTACATAACCGGGTAGGTCGGTTCTCGACCAGGGTGTCCAGTACCTTCCTCGTCCCGGTCCCAACCCGGGTATCTAGTTGTCTTCCTCGTCCCTCGTCTCTCTGCCCGTCTCTCGCTCGTTCCCGGTGCTCCTTTCGATACACTGCTCCTTCTCGGCACTCTGCTCTTCCTCGGCACTCTGCTCCTTCGATGCACTCTGCTTCTTCGATTATGGCTATACAATCCTCTAGACACATGTCTTTTTGGTATCCATTTTTGGAGCCACACGTAACCACATACATTCTAACATCCTAATATTAGGCATGTGGCAACCAAAATGCATGTGATATTAAGGAGGTATGTAATGTTAACATGGATGCATAATAATAGAGAATTAGTGTAGCATGTAACATTATGGAATAACACAAAGTTAGCATTGGAATAATAAAAATTACTGACAATGATGACAACGTGATGCATGCGAACGTGTGGTTTGAATTCTTTGGTGGATGACTTTAATGTCAAAACCTGTGATATATGGGAGAGAAATGTGACAACATGGAGGGCGATTTGAACAACGAACGTCTGTTCCCTAGGGTTTCATGATGTAAGAGAGGGAGTGACATTAAGGAGGGTGTTATTATAGAGGTAAGGGTGTACACAAAACTCTCGCCCTATGCATCATCCGCTCATACTAATGATCTTGTAATCCATGGGTGACAACTTGGTGTTACATGAGAAGTTATGAAGACCACTTTAATTAACATGGCACACCAATTCTAACATCAACTAGATTAGATATTTATTGCAATTACAAAATTGAGCTGGTTGAGTTTGAGAAACAACTAATTCATGTTTAAGGCTTAGTTGACCAGATTGTCAGTTGTTATAGAGTTCAAATCTTCTCAATCTAATCAAAAGAAAATGAAAGACCAAAACAAACCAACATGTAACCAATTGGTTAACCTTTTTTTCTTTCTTTTTTGTTTGTATCTAACTCAGACCAGTTTTGCCCAACTTCTTTATGTTCATTGTTGTGTTGCCCTTATGAATCTCTTGAGTTAATTCTATATATCAAAGGCACATGGAGTGGTTGGTACTTTGATTCCTGCTGTGAAATCTTCTCTCTACTTGACCAAAAAAAACTAGCTAGGAAGCCAAGAGCCCACCCACCGCAAGGCAGGCAGTAAACCCCCACCTTGCACCAAGAGGATTCTTTGAGTAGTATAGGGCCAACGGGCTCAAATTCACATCGAATTGCCTGACATTGGTTATTTATTTATTTATTTATCAGAGGCACTATGGAAATAAGACAAACCGTCTAATTCAATTAGGCGTGGACATAACGACGGACACCAAAAAGACACGCTCTTAAAAGAAATCGGGATGCATGCTCAATGAATGAGATATTCGTCTGCACTCCGAATATTAAGGTAGACTACCTTTAATTGGACACCTATACTTGAGTGGTACTATAGTAGGTTAAAATTGACAAGGTAAAGAAATAACATGAAGCTCAACTGCCTCATGATTTTAGGATTTGGGCGAACCAACGCATACACTCGTTCCTTGTTGGATGCCTAAACCCTTGCCTCCAAGGAACAGTGTACGGGTTGTTTTGCCCCAGCCATGATTTTAGCTGTCAGATCTCTCCGTTACTTACATTGATTGATTGGTAAACATGAGTTCAGTTAAGTTAGAATTTACACTTGATAGACATGGTTAATGCCCTTGATTATCAAGTTTACAGTGCCCTCTGGTCATCATATGTAGAATTTACTCACTAAGGTAGATCTGTGTTAAAATAACGTAGTAATAATCTAGATTCTTATGTTTGAGTGGTATGTGGTTATGTGTACATCTAAGAAAGGCCATTGAAAAGACATGTGATTAAAGATATTGGACTACATGCTCAAAATATGTTATCTTTCATAGGTTCAACAAAATGAAATGAAATGAAATTGACTTCAAAGTCCACGAAGCCAAAAGGCTAATGGGACTAAGAGTACATCATGGTGGTTTCAAACCGGCTAATTTCTTATAGTGGTAGAGTGTGGTGTCCTCTGTGAGATAGAGGCTAATATCAACTTGATGGTTTGGTTGAAAGACTCGAGGCTCCCTAATACTACCTTCTCAAATAGTGATGGAATCTTATCTCTGACGAGGTTATACATGGGACACTTTAACACAAAGTGTGCCTCATTTTCAACTACACAATACGAGCAAAAATGACGTAATCTATTATCTCTGGGGTAGGGATAGTCGACCATCATCCAATTTCAGTGGCAAGTCTATGATGTAATGTGCAATAAGCAACAATGACCTTGTGCCGTGGTGGGGTCAATGGTTGCTTCAAGTCCAATTCACATTCGTATTGGAGAAAATCCTTGAGGTGGAGGTAATCTAGTATCTTCCTTGAGAGACGAGAAGAGTTCCACTTTCTAGCAGGAAAAACCTCCTTGATATCTTTAAATGCGATTCTTGATGTTGTGTCATGGGTTTCCCAATGAGATAGACCCCATGATGCTTGCCACATGGTTGTCGATTTGTGCCAGGTGTTAAAAAAAATCCTTGATTGGCAAGGTTTCGGGAAAGTGAGGTTGTTTAACTAACCAACCAAGAGGGAGGTAAATGGGTCAGCCGATGTTGGAAATCCATAACGAGATTAGAGCGTATAATTCTATGGAAAGTTCTCCAAATTCGGCCAACATAGTACGATAGGTTGTCGACAAACACACTTAGACGTGAGACATCATATGCATCTTCATGCCCTTCTCGAAACCTTCCCATGAGAGTTTTTCAAGTTGCCTTCCCAAATATCAATGCCATTTGTGAAAGTTGGAAACACCAAAGCCTTGAATAGATGGTATTTGAGTTTCCATCATGTTCAATGGTCAACATAATTGGGGGGAGGGTGCATCCAATTAACATTGGTCTACCTTAGATTATCGAGGGTAACATGCGATTGCAATGAGTTAAGTCAGAATTTAGATTGATTGGTAAGAACTTAGGTCTGAGATTATGTGACCCTTGTTGCACTTGATTAATAAATTGGCATTGCGGTGCCTTGCTTTCATCCGATTTCTTGGAATTGGGTTGTTTAGTTAGGAATTCCTTTCAAGACTTGGCATTAATAAGTAATGTTGAAATTTGGACTTACTTAGCTGAAAGGAAGTTAGTAGATGATAAACTTGAACCATTTTGACTATTGGCAAGGGTTAGGAGAGTTTTAGTGTAGATGCCATAGACATGTGGGTGAAGGCCAATGAACTCTGGAATTTGGCTATGGACAATTGTGCACGTTGAGGCTAAAACTTCTTCCATCCTCCTCCCTTTATAATTGAGTAGGCCATAGTCAATAGGTAGTCAATGTGGACTAAAGAAAACGAGATGAATCAAGAACCCCCCTTTGGAAGAGAGTAGTTTTTTTATGAGGTTGAATTATTCCCTATAATCTAAGTGAATTAATTGGGTGTGAAGCCCTTGTTTTATGAGTGATCATCTTATGTGAATGTTGAAGGATTGTGACAATTTGCTTGGCATAGTTCTTGACTTGGCAAATGGTGTGATGCAATTGATTGATTTTTTGTTTGTCCCTCACGAGGAGAGGGAATGAGAGATGTGGAATATTTGTTTATCACTATAATCTAAAGTCTCACTATTGATGTGAAGTCGTAGTATGTGATAAAGTGGTCCGGGTGAGAAGCCTTGGAGTTAAGGTGATTAGTTTTTAAGTGAAAGTGTGTGTGGCCATTTAATTGCTACTCATTGTCTCTATATTGGACAATTGTCTCGTCTGAGTTAAGTGACTCCTTGTGTAGAGGAGGGGATAATTATGAATGCCATATGTGCAAATAACATGAGAGAAGTCGATGAGGTGTGATGCCCTTGACAATGAGAGAATAAGTTTTTGTAAGGTGTTTGTGTATGGCCATGTGTGGTGTAGAGTTGCAAATATGATTTTGGCAAATAATCTTGTTGGGATTAAGGATGGTTGAGATGTATGAGTCTTGTAATCAATTGCCTAAATCATCATAAGAGGATTTGATCAAACCATAGTATGATTGGAATGTGAAGCTATGGTTGGTGTGTTATTGTCAAGGGTAGCATTATCAACTAAAATGTAAGAGGCCCTCGAATACTTTGTGAAGTCCATAGGCCATGGTTTAGAAGCTATGTATCTATGTGTATTAAATGTGGAAGCATAAGAGAATGAATAATGTCTTAAACCCAATTGTGAGGGTTTTGAACATTAATCCAACTTGAAAGACTTCTTGGAACTTAGATTGAATGAATTGAGCCTCATTTTTTGGAGAGTAGGGATGAAAATTAAAAGCCCATGGTATGGCAATGTATTGACCATTGACAACCCCATTATCATACCTTGAGCCGGAATGAAGGTCTTGAAGATGCATCAAAATCTATAATGCAACTAAGAGTTCCAATTGCATTGGAAATTGTCATCTAAACTAAACTTACTCATTTGAATGTAGAAACTTTAAATTCATGTGAATGAATTCCCGGCCACTAATTTGATTACAATGGCTATGAGTATGTGAAAGATCCTAGTTTGAGAGATATGTCCAAAGAATGCAAACCATGGCCTATAATAAGGCAACTGTCTATTGGAGATAAAGAGGTAAAGACATGGAAGCATAACTTGACTTTTGATAGTGAAAAGATAAAGTTACGGTGCTAGTTGTAGTGTGACAACATGTGCACATAAAGGTTTGGAAGGCAAGCTCCTGAACAACATGTTAGGGAGACTTATGACATATAAGGGTTGACCATTGCCACGTTGGAATAATTAATTGATTATAGGATAAATTTAAACTTGCTCAACAAATTACAAAACAACTGAAATTAAACGCAAAACTAAGAGAAGATTAATTATCACAAAGGGTACCCAATAAAACTGTTAAACTTAGTTTATGAAATCAATCTTGGACCAATTAATGAACTGGATTACTAAAGAGATTGTTCCAGTCTATCGCCCAAGAATATGACTTTGATTATTCCCACAAATAAATACTATTTAAATAAGATGGGCTTACTTGTGAATTGTAATTAATTAAAATCATCTAAAAATGAAGGAACGGAAAATTGTTTTGGTACCTACCAAATCTGCCATGGACAATGATTATGGAAACTTACAAATGGTGGTCCTTCAGTCGACGATGGTCGGACATATTCATTAAATCAACAATAACATAATTAACCAACCGACCTGCAAGCTTTGTTCTTTGTTCTACAATATTTCATGGTCCACTAAATTATCATTTAATTGAGGATAGATTATAGTATGTGTCAGGGTGCCCCTTTGGCCCTGATTATATGATGTTATTGGCACTCGAAAAAACAATTGATGAGTTGAGACTCCCTACATTGAAATCCATGGTATATCAAGTTGTTACTATTGGACTATGGTGGGCTATAAGGGAGATGCCATGCAATTGCATGTATTGCACTGAGTGACCTTCAAGTTCAACTTGATAATTCTACCTTAACCTAGCAAAATCATATAAAATAATGAATCACCTAGGAATTGTCTACAAATTCTATCTAGAACTCATCATGATATATCAATCAACCTAATAATACTCCCTCTGTCCCAAAATGATTGTCCTACCTCCCATATCTTTTTGTCCCTAAATGATTGTCCGGTTTATCTACCTGGCTAGAAATTTGAGGCTTAGAGTCAAATATTTTCGCGCCAAACTTTCTTCATCAAGAAATCTTTCGACACCGCAACTTTGGGGGGGTGTTTCAGAGTAGTCGTTGTTTCCTATTTTAAGAGTCATACTTACAACTACTCGGTCAATGATCAACGGGCCTCAATCTCGCCAAAGTTAGGAACACGGACAATCATTTTGGGACGGAGGGAGTAACACTTAAAACCACAAATTGACACTCATTTAGCCTTCCTTGTGTTGTTATGTTAAATTGAACCCAATTTAAGAACCTATTTACACTTGCTAAGCTTAGATTTGATGTGATGTATGTTAGAACTCCCTCACGTTGACAAAGAGATTGACCACCTGCACTTGCCATACCAAAAGGAGTTGGGTGATCCTCGTACATTTTCAAGGGGCAAAGTTGATGGGTCCCAAGCATTGGGATAAGTTAAATTGAAGGGACCGATTTCGGTTGAAGTGACTGTGATAACAACTCGTATATCTATATATAATAACTCGTACGATGTTAGAAAATAGGGCTGGGGATTCGTGGCACTCACTAAGGAACATCCATCCAAGATATCGTGGATGAAGTGGCTCCAATAAAAAAAAGTCCCCCCTATGGGGTTGAGGGCCGATTCATTCGAATGTGACGTCACTAGACTAATTCGGGCCCTTTGACTCTATTTCCGGAATCAAATTGCCTAAAAATAGTCATTTAGATGATTCTTGCGTTTTTTTCATCCGCATGGATGATTTTACTTGAGTGCCACGAATCCCCGGCCAGAAAATAGGGCCAAGGATTTGTGGCAGTCGCTTAAAATCATCCATGTGGATGAAAAATGCAAGAATCATCTAATGGATATTTTAAGGCAATTTGATTCCGGAAATAGAGTCAAAGGCCCCAAATTAGTCTAGTGATGTCACATTCGAATGAATCAGCCCTCAACCCCATAGGGGGCTTTTTTTATTGGAGCCACTTCATCCACGATATCTAGG
This sequence comes from Polytrichum formosum, assembly GCA_964035585.1. Classification (NCBI taxonomy): domain Eukaryota; kingdom Viridiplantae; phylum Streptophyta; class Polytrichopsida; order Polytrichales; family Polytrichaceae; genus Polytrichum; species Polytrichum formosum. The sequence goes on along the minus strand of OZ037935.1, from coordinate 43,202,423 downwards.
ATGGATGATTTTAAGTGAGTGCCACGAATCCCCAGCCATAAAATAGGGCTAGAGTTCCCCAAAGTCTCATACTGGTTCTAAGCCACTTATTTGCGATTTTACATAATAACAAGAATTTTATAATAGCTAGGAGGGGACAAGGGGGTCTTACACGCCAACTTGAAGGTAAGGGGCGCTTCACACTATGGCCGAAGTTCGAGAGGGCGTCGATTTCCACCAATCAGATTGCAAGAAATCAAGAGTTCGGCCTCTCGACCTTTCACACTAAGGCCAAAGTCCAAAGGCTATCGCAATTCAAAATGCTTACTTTTTGACAAAGGTGATGGACTCTTGAAGGAAGTTCTGGTCGAGAGGCCGTTGGTTTTTTTTCATTAAAAAATCTATCGTTGACAAGATCTTGGCTGTTAGATTAGAGGGGTTGTTTTAGGCAAGGAATAAAGCGGAATGCTCCTTTGGGTTTGGACTTTGGGCTTGGCCTTTGGAGGCTTCACACTATGGTTGTCCAAGTTGAGAGGCCGTGGGAGTTCATGGCCAAAGGTTCGGACTTTGGGCTTGGCTTTTGGAGGCTTCACACTATGCCCGGCCAAAGGCTTCACTTACTATATTTTATTGATTATTTTCAGCCCATTTCTTTGGACTTTCAACAAAGTTTGGCCACTCAATCCCACGGCCTCTCAACTTGGACGGCCATAGTGTGAAGCAACCCTAATTAATTAAACTAACCTCCCTCCGACCCTCTTGATGAAGTCATCTTGAACCGGATGACATTACTTGAGTGCCAGGAATTCTTGGCCAAGTTGCATGTCATTATAATCCCACCATCATACGATGGTATCAATTCCTTCACAACAATTTCTATGGTCACTTTTAAATGATTCTCTCAATAGTTGGCTTTCAAATACATTATGGACCATTGTTGCATGCTCGTCTCACAATAACGGTCATATGTAAGGTAGGTGCACATGTTTTGGTTTGTGATCTATTTTGAACATTTAAAATTATTGTTACAGGTGGACACATATGTTAAATAATCCACTAAAGACAAAAACTTAAGTGATGACATAAGGTGGAGATACCATAAACCGTGAAAATAAGGTAATTCGCATTGAAGATATGGTCTTAAAATCATGAGATAATTTTCCAAGATAGATGAGAAGGATTCATGAAGAATGCAAGTTGTTTCATATTTTTTATTCCTTGTAAAAAAATTCTAGAATTTTTCAAAGTGGAAAGTTTGTCAAACCCCCTACTCGTTCACTAGATTCTCCTTAAACCGAACACGGTATTGCCACGGGGGGGTCACTCTATAGGATTTTTGTGCACCACGTGCGGCGGAGGGGTATTTGTTTAGGGGCTATTTACCTCCAAGGCACGAATTAAAAGCTCCCTATAATTACTTAATTTTCTAAAATGGCCTATTTTTTTGTACCCTACCATTACTTATAATGCTCATCATGTCATTGCAATTTTTTGTAGTCTACATTTCTTTTAACTAAAATTAATTAATTTAAAAGCGTATGCATTGCAAAAGTGGTGGGAAAAAGCATGGCAACAAAAAAGTATAAAGAATAGATACCATTGCAAAAACTAAGTACAAAAACTTAAAGTAGAAACATAACAAGAAGGCTTAGGATGGAAACCTCGGGGAGATCACTCCCTTGTAAAGTTGAACAACCACGTGCGAACACTTTACATCTAAAAAATCCTACTTTTTACATAAAGCATCACCAAAATGGGCCAAAATTTTATCAATTTTTTTTTCATGAGTAGATATACACGGTATCTATTATATATTAAAAAAATGGTAACTAAATTTGATGATTTGTTTTTTTTATAAAACATACCGTTTCTAACATCAAATTTGGTTAGCATTTTTTACTATGTAATAGATACTATGTATATCTACTCATGAAAAAAAATTTGATAAAATTTTGACCCATTTTGGTGATGCTTTATGTAAAAAGTAGTTTTTTTTTTATCGCACGTGTTGTTCAACTTGACAATGGAGTGCACCCCCGGGACTTACATAGTGTGAAACACACCAAGCTTGGTCATAAACCCTAGTATAGTTCATTTTGTCACAAACTTGGACAGTTGCTCTGAATCATTCCTATCTAGAGTGTACACTTCATTTGTAGAATTATAGCTCATAGTTACAGTAGATATAACGCAATCTACATCAATCCATTTGCTATCCGTGTGATCATACTTAAATTTGTTACGGCCTGGATGTTTTCTATAATATTGCAATATTGCTTCGATGTGGGGATTGTTAGGATTTCTCCTCCCTGATTCCTCCGTTCGGGCAAGGAGGTCAACCGCCTACCTTAGTACCTCAAATTGTTTCCCATTGCACAATGAGAGAGAGCTTGGAGTGATCAAAGATGGAAGTTGGATTGAAAGCAACGTCACAATGATCTCGCAAAAAAATCGCAAAATAAAGAAAACTGAACAATTGGGCAAATATGGCAGGAGCAACATGCAAATCACAAAGACTCTAGCATTGAATAAAACGTGTGCTATGAAGAAGCGGTGGTGGAAATGAACATACCTGTTGGAGATGATGTCGGAGTAGAGAAGTCACCGAAGAAAAATGAAAAATGAGAGGCCACCAAGAGAAGGGAGAGAAGCCACCATGAGGTGTCGGGAAGAGAATTAGGGTTAGGCTTACAATTTCTTCCATTTTTGGATAAATGATGAGTCATTTTTCATTCATCCCTCATGAGGCATGCGTACAAAATTGATTCTACTAAACATACATCTTAGGATCCTTATTTTTGGCCCCTATATTATTTTTACAAAAAAAGAATGGCCTATATTTTATACCTATCTATCTTACTTGTAATGGGATTGCCTACTTTTAATGGACCCTTCATTATTTGGAATATTTTTATAAATTTTATGTCAAACGAATTTAATCCTCCCTATATTATGCCGCACGTCGTTTTTAAAATGCACTAAGTGACCCCCCCGTGGGTATTGCTCATTTCCACACAAAATATCACCTGACCCAGTTAACTCATGAGTACATTAAACTGTGATTGATGGTGGTCAAACATGACTAAATTTGGCTACACTGACTGTACACGCATTTCAAGTTGTCAGCCTCACAATTATCGGTTTCAAAAATAGCACTTCACTATTTTGACAGAAGTCTAGTGCATGGGTAGAGGGTAGTTCACAGTTTATGGTGTTTCTACCTTAGTATGATTATGTGCACATACATCAAGTCCACCTTGTACCGCACTGTGACATAAATAAATTGAGTGGAGACTCCAACATAATAGGCAAGGCCATGGATTTGTGTAATTTTATACTTCAATGAACTATATATATAATGCTTTGGAGGCATTGGAAGCAAATGTTTCATTCAACTTGTGGTCCCACATTTTCAAAAATCACAATGTGCTAGCCAAGTTCATAACGTGTTATTCAATAAGTGCTTTATCCCATGCAAAAGGTGGGGCATGACTCAAAACTTGTGATTGGATTTTGTCAACACCGGTATAACTTGAGGTTTCATGATTCATTGAGTGGCTATGTGGGAAGGCCCATTTTGGTTTCTACTTCTATCTCGTTCAAGATACTCAACACTATCTATTTATACATTCCAAACAACACAAAATGCTTTCACATGTGGTACTTATTTGTAGCAAACTCATGTCAATGAGATTTTGCATGAGATGGACGTGTATGCTAGAAATGGTTGCAAAACCAACTCATTTTTGGCCTTAGGTAGGCGTACTTTATGTGGTCACTCTTCTTAATTAGACTCCTACCCTTGAGGATTGGCTTGTAGTCAATAACATACACGAATAAAACAAATGTTATGATGAGATTGGACTATGTGCTTGCAACCATTCTAGGTTCCATAGTCAACACAGTTGGAAAGACCTATGTGATCGCTTAAAGAGATAATCTACCACCTTGCCCGCCCAATTTAACCAAATTTATCACCTTGCCATGATGTTGAATCTTTGGTCATTTTTCCTGACCAAATACCTAATTTTGATTACCCGTATTGTAAGGTTCTTACTTAGAAGGAATATGAAGATACATGTGTTACATGAGATTGAACTATGTGCTCAAAATATAAACACAATTATAGGTTCAATTATCAACACATTAAGGAATGCCTATATAAATACCAATTTAAGGGGAACATGAATCTTCGCTATAAACCCATATAACTCACTATGAGAAACTTTGGTGTCTCAACTTTATTTTGAAACTTGGAATGACTATCTTTGTGATTTGCAATTGTTAATTGGACAAGATGGTTCTTATCCCAATCCAATGGGTATGATTGTATGGAGTACATATATTGCGTTGTAATCCTTGGAGTGATGGAGGGCACTCTTATTGGGCGGGTGGAGATGGGGCAATGGCTCAACAAAGGCATGTGAGGCGCAATTCTTAGAGCAATGGAGGGACGCTTTGAGTAGATGAGTGGGGATGGGACAAGGTTAGACCAAGATTTAATAATCACATAGTATATATGTAATCCTTAGGGCCGGTTCAAACGAGGTCCCAAGTCCCCAATCCCAAGTCCCACTCATGATAACAAGTCCCAACATGGAGGCATGGTCCCAATTTTTGAGCCTTGACAACCATTAAACTCAAATCTTGATTGTTTCATGTACAAAATTATTAGGATTTGTGTTGCGAGTTGGGTCTAGTTGTTTGCTCGACCCAATTGTCAACACAAATCTGGAGCCTCACCTCCAAAAAATGTTGTCATCTAGGCATATATGTCGTACTTGGGACTTAGGACTTGGGACCCCATGGGAATTGGTTTTCATAGTGATGGAGTGGCACTTTAATTGGGAAGGTGGAGATGGTGCAAGGGCTTAACAAAGGCACGGGAGGCACGATTCTTAGAGAGATGGAAGGGTGGTTTGAGTGAGCGCGTGAGCGAGTGGGTGGTGATGGGCAAGGTTCAACCAAGACTGAAAAATTACATACGGGAAATGCAATCCTTAGAGTGACGGAGGGGCACAATTTATTGGGAGGGTGGACATTGGACAAGGCTCAACAAAGGCATTGTTGGTGTAATCCGTACATCTAGTGATAGTGGAACACTTCATGTAGATGGGTACGGATGGACCAAGGGCTCAACAAAGGCATTAGAGACAATATCCTTAGAGCTAATGATGGAGGGGCACTTCGAGAAGGTGGGTGGGGATGGACCAAGGACTCGACGAAGCCATTGGAGGTGCAATCCTTGGAGTTAGGCTAGTGATGGTGGGGCATTTCGAGAAGGTGGGCGGGGATGGACCAAATACTCATGAAAGGCATATGGAGACACATTCCTTAGAACTAAGCTAGTGATGATGGGGCACTTTGGGTCGAGATGAGTGGGTGCGGATGGACCAAGGACTCAACAAAGGCAATTTGGAGAGACAATCCTTAGAACTAAGCTAGTGACGGAGGGGCACTTTGGGTTGAGATGAGTGGGTGGGGTGGAGATGGACCAAGGGCTCAACAAAGGCATTTGGAGACACGATGCTTAGAGCTAAGCTAGTGACGGAGTGGCACTTCGAGTAGGTGGGTGGGGATGGAGCAAGGGCTAAACAAAGGCATTTGGAGACATGATGCTTAGAGCTGAGCTAGTGATGGAGTGGCACTTCGAGTAGGTGGGTGGGGATGGAGCAAGGGCTCAACAAAGGCATTTGGAGACATGATGCTTAGAGCTAAGCTAGTGATGGAGTGGCACTTCGAGTAGGTGGGTGGGGATGGACCAAGGACTCAACAAAGGCATTTTGAGAGATGATCCTTAGAACTAAGCTAGTGATGGAGGGGCACTTTGGGTTGAGATGAGTGGGTGGGGTGGATGGAGATGGACCAAGGGCTCAACAAAGGCATTTGGAGACACGATGCTTAGAGCAAAGCTAGTGATGGAGTGGCACTTTTGAGTTGAGTTGAGTGAGTGGGTGGGGATGAGGCAAGGGTTGAAGGAGGGGTTAACTTTAGAGGGGGTGGCCCCTTCGCGGAGGCGAGGTAGAGAGAGAGGCCACCTCGGGAGAGCGCCGGGGGGAGAGAGAGAAGGCGAAGGAAGAAAGAAGAAAGAAGAGAGAAGAGGACGAAGAGGTAGAAGAAGAGGAAGGGGGGAATGGGGATGCTAGGAGGCCTGGCTCGCGCTTCTTCTTCCTGCTACTGCTCCACCTCCTCCGCCGGCTGCTCCCTGGTCTCTTTACGATCCCTTCGCCTCACCCCTACCCCTATCTCCTCCATCGCAGCTACCGCCAGCGATGCGCCACGCAGGAAACGTGAGACTTTGAGTAGCGTGCATTCACAGCAACAGCAGCAGCAGCAACAACAACACCACTCTCGACGCTTCATCTCCAGCTTCTTTGTGTCGTGTCCATCCTCGGTATTGGGTCGCAGTGATCGACGAGCCATCATGACGGGAGGTGGAGTTGTGAAGGCGGTTCTCACATCCGAGGTTGGGCTCACCAAGCCCGCCGCTCCCGTGGTTCCCGAGGTGCTCCAATCTTTTCCTTCCTTCCCCCCCGTACCGCAATGCTCTCATTTGGCACGTGGGTCAATTTGGGACGTGTTATCTGCTTTTTGTTGGAAGGGGGAGCGTTTGCCAGGTCCTATTTTGTGACAGTTTGGGTTTTGGGTCCGACGGGTAGAGTGCGGATGTGATGGCTTTGGTAGGCTGTACGATTCCAGATTAAAAATACTGGTTGAATGTTTGCTGAGTTGTCTTTGCCATCCTTTCATCTATTGAAGAGGTCGTGCCTGAATTGGATCTCTGACTTGGATGTGCTACATTTGTATTTGGATGGTGTTGGAGCGCAGTTTATGCCAGGGTTTAGGTCAGGTCACAACAGATGGCTTTTGTAGCGGTTGTTGAAGTGTCAGGGAGAGAGGCTGCATTATGGGAAGATCATTGCTAAGAAAATAGCAGAAGGTTTTAACCTTTTTTCCTGAGCTGCGTGTTGACATGACATGAGATTCGGTTCTCAACTTTGGTTATGCCAATGAACGCATTCATGTTAGCGTGCAATGGATTGTGAAATTGATCCCTCGAATGCGTGACGGTGATGCATTGATGTATCGTGTTTTGTATTTGCCACCTGTCTTATTGTGTTTTGTATGTGTCAGTTTGGCTGCTTGCTTCTGTTTTACTTGAACAAATCATGTTTTCATGCATATGAGGCAAGTAACAAGAAGTGTGAATTGAATGCAATGAAGAACATGAGGCTTTCGTGAGGGCTTTTCATTGATTGCTCGTATCGATGTGCTGGGACAGATTGCTGTTCAATCATCTGAGGCAGTTGCAGTCAAATGGAAAGGCGACATCCTAGTTTTTGGAGTCTTTGAGGGGGGTTTTGAGGACAAGGAACTGAAAAGCCTAGATGAACTTGTTGGAGGTCTTATAAGTGATATTATCAAAGAAGAAGACTTTTCAGGGAAGATTGGGCAATCGACATACACTCGACTGGCTGGTCATAGCTTCAAGCGTGTGGGTCTGGTTGGGCTTGGGAAAGTTAATGGAGTTAGCAAATCCACCAAGGTTTGGAAAACTTTAGGTGAGAACATTGCTACTGCGTCCAAAACTGCACAGGCCACCTCTGTAGCAGTTCTTATCGCTGGCTCCAGTGATCTCTCTGAGGATGCGAAATTGGCAGCTGCATCAGCTATTACTTCAGGTATAAATATGTAAAGCATACCTGCTGTGCTTTGAGTCTGAAAACTTGAACTTGAATCTTACTTGTAATTCACGTAGCTAACGATTGGAGTGCACAAATGTATTTGATGCATGTCAATAATGTAGAGGTAGGGTGACAGACATGGTTTCATTTATGACTTCCACACTCTAAACAAAGCTTCGTTACGACATTCTTACAGTAGGAGCTTTGTGTCTCCTATTTGTTATTGTGGACAAATTGCTGAAGGTTCTACAGCTTGTCTACTGAGACGTCTACCTGCTTCATGTGAATACAATCTTGTCAAGTAGCTGAACTGATGATGTACTGGTATTTGCATTGTGCAACAGGTGTCGTTTTGGGAACATATGAGGATACAAGATTCAAATCAGAGTCAAAAAAACCCTTGCTGAGAAGTGTGGATCTCTTAGGCTTAGGAAACATTGCTCAGCTGGAAGGCCAACTTGCCCAGACTATCCACCAATGTGCTGGTGTCATTCTTGCAAAGCAGCTCGTTAATGCACCTCCAAATGTGCTCATTCCTAGTAAGCATCACTCTGTCGAAAATGTTCCATGTGATGGACATGGAAACTGCTACCTTTGTGTTCCTAGTGCTTGTGAAGTATAGAAACCAGTGAGGAGGGTTCCTAACAAGCCATGCCTGCTATTAATTATTTATTCTGGTTTTTTTGTTTTTTTATTTTATTTTAGTGGTCACCCAATCAGTTTGTAACGTACGTGCTGTTCTCCTTGTTAAGGTTTAGCTACCCACAGGTCCTGAAGGTTGTCTTTTGTGCAGGTGTGCTTGCGGATGAGGCAGAGAATATTGCAGCAGCCCATGGAGATGTCATGACTGCCAAAATTCTTGACAAGAAGGAATGTGAGGAGCTCAAGATGGGTGCCTATCTTGGTGTTGCTGCAGCTTCTACCAATCCTCCTAAGTTTATTCACTTGTGCTACAAGCCTCCTTCAGGCACAGTGACTACGAAGTTGGCTATTGTTGGCAAGGGCTTAACCTTTGACAGGTGTGTACCATCTCCTGGATAGTGTTATTCTTGATGTCACTGATGTCTATGTCTGGTGTGCATCTACACCATTTTGCTTCACATAGATTCTGTTAATCTTCCTCAATCAAATTTTGAAGCTGGTTCAATTTTGAGTTCAGAAATTGACACATGGATGTGCTAGTAATCACTTATGATTGGGTGCAACAGTGGAGGCTACAACCTGAAGACTGGACCAGGCTGCATGATTGAGCTTATGAAGTTTGACATGGGAGGTGCAGCTGCTGTGCTTGGTGCAGCAAAAGCTATTGCTGCTATTAAGCCACCAGGTGTTGAGGTGTGCATGTTGTGCATCCAATGAATTTGTGTCTGCTCTTCAGCATCTATGGAAGGTTATTGATATCTGAGCATATTGACAACTATGGTCACTTTCTTGTGTTCTATCTGCTTAACGCTGAATTTTGGGATGGTTGTGGACAGGTGAACTTCATAGTTGCAGCTTGTGAGAACATGATCAGTGGTGGAGGCATGAGGCCGGGTGACATTCTTACAGCTTCCAATGGAAAGACCATTGAGGTCTGCATTACCTACTAAACAAAAGTGTTTGAACCCCTTCATCAATAGTTGTGTAAGCTTACTAATGTGAATGGGATATTCTTTGCAGGTAAATAATACAGATGCTGAGGGCAGGCTCACATTGGCAGATGCGCTGATTTATGCAGGCAATCTCAAGGTTGATAAGGTCTGTAAAGTTTGAGACCTTTTGAGCACGGTTTGAAATTGACTTATTTTCAAGGTTGTGAAATGACTCTTTTGCTGCACTTATTGGTGGGCACTATACGTGATTATATCTTTGGAGGGATGTCAACTTTCTATCTGTGGATTAGCTTGAGAATTCACAATGTTCAGAGAATAGATCTTCTGCCAATCTCTGTATTTGAGCTGTTAGAACCATCTTCATTAAATGTACTTTTGGAAATGTGCAGATTGTCGACCTGGCAACTCTTACTGGAGCTTGCATCATTGCTCTTGGAAATGAGATTGGAGGTGAGTTGCTACATATAGACAAGTCTAAAAAATGTTGTTAAACCATGTTTTCTCTCAACAAGTGTCCTCAAGCTTAGTAATGTCAGTAATGCATCTTGCTTATTTGATGCCAACATTCATTGTGTGATTCCTGGCCTGGTCATCTGAACTAGGTACTGCAGGTCTGTTTGAGTTTTGTTGTACTCCCAGTGAATTTCCTTCTGAAATTCCCTGTTTTTAATTGTGAATCTGCAGGGATGTTCACACCAAATGATGCGCTTGCTGAGGAGCTCACAGAAGCCTCGAAAAAAGGAGGAGAGAAGTTTTGGAGGATGCCCATGGAGGATGGCTATTGGGACATGATGAAGTCAAACATTGCAGACATGGTTAATACTGGTGGTCGTCCCGGCGGGTCCATCACTGCAGCTCTATTCTTGAAGCAGGTCAGTGATTTTGCAACTTTCTGCATAGCTCTCTTGAATTGACTGTTCCTGCAACCTTGCATTTATGTCAAGCATGTTGCTTGTCGCCAAATCCAAAACTTCGTTTTTCAGATTTACAGCTTCATTTGCAGTAATATGCAGTTGTATTTATCAATGAGTGTTTGTGGTTTGATGTCATCTGCATTTTGCTTCCACACAATGCAGCTCTAACTTTTGCAATTTGGGATTGACGGCTTACAGTTTGTGGATGAGAATATGCCCTGGGCACATCTGGATATGGCGGGGCCAGTTTGGAAGGACAAATCAGGTGCAACTGGGTTTGCAGTCCCCACTTTGGTAGAATGGGTGACAAAGCACAAATCGTCATAGATGGCCCAACCTTGGTGTGATGAAAGAGGAAGCCTTCTTTTACAGAAGCTCGTATAGAAACTCCTCCAGTAGTTCACTGTTTCAGCTTGGTATTCAAGCATGCTAAAACGCCTCCTCAGGTGCACTTGTAAAGTTCAGGCTTAGTTCCAAATACCTGGGGTCATAAAGAAACGCAATTATTTCAATATATTTGTCAAAGTGTGATGCAGTTTCACATGAGGATTGGTCCTCATTCATGATTTGGGCTTTTGTTTGTGATGTGTACCTGAATGTTGTAGTTAGGCAATGGTTTGACTCTGTGTTGAAGTCGCAAATCCTTTGTATATATGTATATATATAAACATAAACATCAGAGGTATTTCTTTCTTGACTATGTTAACAATGTTTACACATATTGTGAATAAGAGGTTCAAGTTTAAGGCAGTGATTTTTATTTCAAAAGAAATTGGTCTATTCATTGGCTCTTGGCTATTGTTGCATTTTTTATTCTAGAGGTCGGAGGTGGCATTATAAAATATTTTTAAAATATTTTAAATGTTTTTTTAATTGAAAATCATTGAAGACATAAATCCGTGAGGTCCTTTATGGCAAATCATTGTCAAAAACATTCCCCTCTTCTAGGATCAGTTCTTCGAGCTCTTCTCCGCCCAAGTATTGATCCAAGAATGAAGACATTGCAAATGCAAACCACCATTCACTACTTATCCAATGTACCATGTGGTGCGTTATGTATTCCAATGTTTTTCAGTTTGTGTGGCAATGCTCAAGGCTCAGACACTGCCATTGAGTTTGAATGTACTAATGCTATATGGTAATATGGAACAATTGTCGAAGTTGAGCGTGTCTATATTTGCCCTACTGGCATGGATTGGCTGTAGTCGTGAACTTATAATAAAAAACATAAAAAATGCCTCAAATTTTTTGAGTATTTTAAAATGTGTATTTTAAAATAAATTAAAAAGAAATGCACCCCTACTCTTGGCACATCCATTGGCTAGCTTTTGAGGCACTGAGTGAGGTTGAGGGAGACCTAGCTGGCGATGTGGGATGACTTTGTAAATTGCAAATGCAACAAGAGGTCCTACAACGTATACGTACATGGTTATGCATGATTTTTTGTGGTGCGTGTATGTGGCTATGTTCTGGTGATGTGGAGCTAGTATGTGGCCCCCACTTCCTAAGTTGTTGATGTAAATGTGGTTAACACATTGCAAAGAACATATAAATTTGGCTACATGTAAGAATTATTGTCTTAGAAAAAATTTGTTTCATGGGGAAATTGAACCCCTGTCTTTTGACCCTGCCCTCTGTAACGTGGAAGGATATGCAAACCCACACATTAGCACAACCCATCCACCACCCTAACAAAATTAATATCTAAGTAGTTGACATGCATTGACATCTTCTGACAACGGTTCCATCCAAATATAGCCAATGTACCTTACACAAATGGTCATGAAGGACCTGCACCCTAAACCATGCCACACATGGTTCAAATTTGACACTAGACGTTCCTTGTCTCATCATGTTCCAAAAAGTGAGTGCAAGTTCAGTACATAGGTACCTCCTAGAACTAGAGCTGCACTAGTTCTTCGTTTTCAAAGCCACTAATTAGTTGTTGTTGCTAGTTGCCCTTGACATGTGCATACATCCACTACCACTGCATTTAGAAACTACTTGGAGCAACATATGTTAGAACTCATCTACTCTTCCCCTCCATAGCGAACCCTTTGAGCTTTCCAATATGATATTGCTACTTGGCAAGGGAATGTGTTCAAGGTATAAAAGTCTTGGGAAAACATGTGGACCACTAAGTCTAGATGGATTGCGAGCTGATTGAACTTGCTCTTCAAATGTGACAAGGTACTGAATGTTCTCTTATCTTCCGCACTACCCAACACTTGGATGTGAGCAATCTCAACAACTTTCATGAACTTTGAGAGCTTCACTGAGATGAGGGCATTGCTAGAAAGCTTGCGCCAAAGATGGGACTATTGGGTTCTTAGTCATAGGTAAGGACATGACATCTTATGCGTTTGACATCATGATGATTTTGAAAAAGGAGCTTTGGAGCTTAAGGTATTATCAAGGGGTGGAGGCACCCACTCCTTAACATCCTCGGGTGTCTACATGTACTTACAATTTCTTTGCTGTCCTATAGAACGTTTTCAATGTTGCAATATGCTCGGGATGTAGCCTCAAATGTATTAGTTAGCCAATGCTGGAGGTCGCATATGCCCAAGGCACACATTACCTCTTGGTGTGGAAAACGATTATCTACTCCTCTATAAGGTGTATCATTGCACTAGTTAGTTGCCTTCACACCTCGCCAAGGATTACCTCATAATCAATCTTGTTCACTTCCTCTCATTGTCCTGAGAAGGCCATAGATCTCATTGTAGCCATGTGGGAGACATTTGCAATCTTGAAGACTAGGTGGTTCCCCTCATGATTATAATAAAATAACCAATCTTGCTCGACCACCATGGATGTGTCATCTGCCAATCTTTTAAAGGTGTTGAACTCCTCTCCATTGGAAGCAAAGGTTGGGTCAATGTACAATTATTATAGATCACCTTTGGCAAATATTTACTGCAGAGATGAAATCCACAATGTAGCATGTTGGACTTTGTGCAAATTTAATGAGGGAATTCATAGAGTGCAACATGGGCATCAAGCAAGGTAATGTTAGCATGTTCTGCCCATCTAGGAGCATCTAGGATGGAAAGGTGATGACTCCTTTGGGGTGTCCACTGCCATCTTTGTCACTGAGGGCTTGTACTCCTCAAGTACCTTCTTTGCAAGCCCAAACATAAATATCCAATGGGTCTTGACATTCCTAAGGATCTTATTACCTTTGGATTCCAAACAAGCTGCAAGCTTTTAAAACTCGAGGGTATGCTTAGGGGAAGAGTTGATGTAGGAATACAATGTTGCTAAGAGATCCTCCACATGTCTCACTACCTCAAAGTCAGAGAGAGTTTGGACAATAAAGTTAGTTCGATGTGTGTTGCAATGGACACCCACCATGAAGGTTGCATGTTTGTTGATAAATTGCACTGTAACACCGAATTTCGTACCTTAGAAGGAAGAATTCCCATTTGTCTCGAATGTGATCAATCCCTCCTTACTCTAATCTTATGGTCTGATAGACAACCATAAGCACGAGCAACACTCACAACGACAACAGTAAGATTATTTGATGTTCCATCCTCAACAAATCTCTCCAAGATAAGGAGCAATGGGATACGTTTCCAATCTCTCACTATGTACCAATGGACATTGATCCGTGATTAGCAATCTACTGAAGTGACCTCATCACAAGACAAACTACAAAATTTGCACATTGCATGTCCTCCTTAGTTTTGTTCAACACTACACGCTCTATAGCTCTACCATCTCACACTCATTAGTGTCACTCCAATGGTGGTGTGGATTGTTTTTTAAATTCAAGGTTTCAAATACAAATACAATTGCTCATAATCTATGATTGGTCTACCTCAAATTAACAAGTGAACAAGGGTGACAAACTATAATTTTCTTCTTATTTCTAACTATGGGCACACCCACTTGGGCTCAGATGCTATTAGTGGGAATGACAACAAACAATCTCTCAATTTGGGTTTGGTTGGACTTAAGATTCATGTATTTTTCCCCAATTGCTACCCCATGACCTAGTCTCCTGGTTGTCTTCCTTCCTTGGTGTTTTCATAAATTGGCACTCTTGGCCACTAAGACCATTGACTTCTCATGAATCTTATAGAACACATCTTGCAAATCACTTTGGTTACTTCCTCTTCCTTGTAGATAGGCTTTGCCCAAGGAAAAAGATGTAATTAAAAGAGAAACATTCAAACATGAGCATGCTCATGCTACATGGGTCATATATTTGTGGTCATAGGGTATGGGTGCCCAATGATCATGTATGGCTGCTTGGAAACCGAGCCCAACGAGATAATTGCCTAGTAAATACACCTTAAAATTATGTACCATGGGGTTTGGAGAACTGTGTTGAGGTCCCGTTGAGGTGAATGCATAGGAGGGTCACCTCAACCTCATGTACTCCAAAGCCTCTGCAAAATTAAATGTTGACACTAGCATAAGTGCCATGGGGAGTCAAACACAAGGCCATTTGAAGATGTCAAAGATGTGCACTTGGATGTCAAAGATGATAAATAAATTTAAGGGTTCCAATTAACAATAATATACATTGTAAATAAGAAAATTATAATAAATAATAACCATTAAATGTGTAAGAGGAATAAACATAAACCCTAGTAATTGATTAACATCTTTTGTATTGTAGAGAGAAGACGAATGATTGACTTCATGCAAAAATATGCCTCTTACTATACATTTATATGTGCAATTAGGTTGCCCCCACTAATTCAACAAAAATCCACACTAATTTGAATAGTTATTCCCACAATAATAGAATAGACAATTTTGTTCTACTATAGTGGTTATAAGGATAGATAAGCATAGTTATAAATTATTGTAATATGAGTTTGACCCAGGGTAATTTGTATCTATACATTTCAAATTAAACTAGTTAATAGTTTCAAGCCATGCAACTTACTACATCCATGCGGTTGGGCCCCTGTTTTAAATGTAAATAGTATGAATGCAATATAAAAAACAACCAGATCATGTAAGCATGTATATTAAGTAAGGCTATGGAATAGAACAACCAAGCCCACGTGGATTTGTTCTTTTGGGGGAAGAGTTTTTGAAAAATGTAAAGTTCATGTAATTTGCAATTATATTGGTGCCCTTTAAATTCAAACACATCTTTGGACTCCAACCTAAAACACTGGATTCCAAAAATTCACTTGAAAATAAATTAAAGAAATTCACATGCAACAATTTCCCTTGAGGTCAAATTAAAGGGGGTGATCGCACCCTCTTGATGTCGACCTCAAGGATAGTTTGCTATGGTAGGTTTCGAACAACTTGCTCCCATCTACACATTACATTGTCCAAGAAATTTGCACAACTTGTCTACAATGATTGTCTAGGAGATTTGGACCCCCTATGGAAAATGTCTCAACTTGCACTTGAAGAAAGGTTGTTGTCACCGGAACCCTTTCTTAGGTGCAAGTTCAAACTATGCACACTTCTAGATTCCCAAAAATTGCTAGATTTTCTCTCATTTTGGAGGATTTTTGGGGAATTTTTTTGACATAATTCTTATTATTATGATGTCAAAATGGTAGATTTTTTAATTTTATTTATCTATTTACTTATTTATTTTGTCATTTTAGTTTATCAAAGCATCAATGAATTACAATTTGTGAAACCCATTTATGACTCGGGGGTGCACCGTACATTAAATGCATATGTCACATGAATGCATCACCTTCATTTTGATACCCTTATATACAATTATGTGGTGGACAAAATAAAGGGTATATATACAAAGTGGTAGTTAAGAAATTGCTATATATATCTATGATACAAACAAATATGGAATACCATTACCCTATATATACAATAAATACAAAAGACTTGCAAACAAAAGGCCTCCAATATCACTATAGAATAATGTTTCATTATTTCCATTAATGAAGTCATGTTAGATTCTTTGATTCATTATATGTAATTCAAACAAATTTGGTTAGTTATTTGCTATCTTTTGTCACATCCTATATATTCTCCCAAGGTGCCAACTCTTGGTGACTGATGCCTTTGATGATTTACGATGACGGTGGTTGAGCCATCCATAGATTAGATGAAATATGGAGGTGTGGGTAATAATCAATAGCTTAGACCCTACCCAACATTCCACAACCTCTTAATATGTATGTATGCCCTTGTTAAAAATTTACATATGAATCCAATGTTTTCAAGAGGATAATATACCCATAATGTATCTATATTGTCAAGAAACATAATGCCCTAGCCCTAATGTAACTTTTGTAAATCGTAGTCACAATTTAAACCCCTTTTGTGCAAGGGGATAGGCCTCAAGGGCCAAACCAATGAAGCTATTAGTTTTTCTTATTATTTAGGGATTTATTTTCAATTTCTTTTGATGTGGTTCCTATTATGAGGATGTGAAACTAGACACACTTAAGAAAATAAGAATTTCGTTTTTGCATTTTAGTTAATCACCGAATTACAACTTGTGAAACCAATTTACAAGGGCAAGGGGAAAGGCCTCAAGGGCCACCTCAAAGGCCCTAGTTGATGTTGGGCTAGTGCTTTCATTGATAGGCCGATCTTGAACTAAGACTTGAAAAGGGGGTGCCAACAACGACACCCCTTGTTCAAACTCCAGTCCATCAACCAAAGGCTTTCCTCGTGCACATATGAGGGCTGAATAAACAAGCTTAAGTCCAATAAATGGAAGAAAAAAAACCCCCAGTTGATGGTGGGGCAATGCTTCATTGATAGGTTGTGCTTGAATTGGTTCTTGAAAAATGTATGTTGGCAACGACACCCTTTTTGCAGACTCCAATTCACCAATTGAAGGCCTTCCCTAGGCACAAATGAGGTCTTTGTGTAAACAAATTAAAGTCTGGGAATTAACAAAAAAACATCCCAATTGATGGTGGAGTAGTGCTTCACAATACTCAAGTATTAACCCTCTATTGCTTTGTGCCAACTTATTTATCCGAGCTTGTCTAGAAATGACACAAAAAAACTTGATTTGTTGTTGGTGTAATGCTTTCATTGATAAGTTGAATATGAAGTGGTACCTAAGAAGAGGGTGTCAGCAATGGAACCCCTTTTTTAGACTCTAGTTTACCAACCAAAGGCTTTCCTTAGGCAGAATGGATGAATGAGTAAATGAGTTCAAGTCTAGGAAATAAAAAAAAGGCCCAAGCTGATGATGGGGTAGTGTTTTCGTTAATAGGTTGAGCTTGAAATGGTATTTGAAAAGGGGCCCGCACCCCTTTTTCAAACTCCAGTTTGCCAATCAAAGGCCTTCCTTAGGCACAAATGAGGATTGAGTTCACGAGTTCAAGTCTAGGAAATGACCAAAAAGAAGGCCCTAGTTGATGTTGGAGTAGTGCCTCACAATGCTCAACTACCAATCCTCTATTGCTTTAAGCCAACTTATTCATCTAAACTTGTCCTTAAATGACACAAAAATGACCCGTTAATGTTGAGGCATTGCTCTCGTTGGTAGTTTGAGCTTGAATTGGCCTGAAAAAGATGGTTGTGCAAAAAGGTGCCTTTTCAAATATAAACTCTGGGGTGCATCTCCTCCCATCTCTTCATGATTTTCTTCCATTGTTTGTAAGTATATTTAATGAATTTTTGTGTGTTAAAATTCACACCTGATGGGTGTTTTCAACCCAAAGCTACCTATGTAGGTGTGCAAAATTGTAATAATGTCTGATTTTTGGCTGTTGGTGTTGAATACGTATCAAACAACTCCAATGCACATACAAGTTGCCAACATGCCATTCATTTCTTGTACAAGATACTATAAACCTAGTTTCTTGCGCATGTTTATCTAGTACTTAATATACCCTAACAACACCTTTAAGAGTGTGATTTTCCACCATTACTTATTGATGCGATCCACCGTCGTTTCATCTATCTATCCCCAAAATCATCCGATTTGGGTAAAAGAAACTGGCCACACCCCCATTTCAACCACTTTTTTTCAATTGCAATCTTGTAGTTTTGAGTTGCATTGTTCAATAAGGCAAGATTGCAACCCAAATTATGGGTGAAATAGGGTGTCACTGCCAACAACCCTATTCTAGACATTGTGTTTTGGGTGAAATCTTGGGTGTTCAAAAAATGGTTGAAACAACGGCAACACTCTTATTTCAATCATTTTTTTGGACACATGATTTTGCACTCTTGAGCAAGGTAGCTTAAGACTGCAACATTTTGAATCCAAAAAAATGGCCAAAATGGGGATGTCACCACCAACACCATGTTTCAACCAATATTTTGGTCATGTACTGTACACTCAAGAGTGGATATATAGAGCTCCCAAAAGGTGGTTGAAAGGGGGGTGTCATCATTGACACCTTCATTTTGGCCATATTTTTGGGGCTCCATAGATGCACTAGAGGCATGCTATTTCATGAGTAGGCTCATGTTTGGGTAATTATGTTTCCATGGAGTTGGTCCCTATGATCAAGTTTTTTTTTCATAAGCAAGTTAAGAAAAAAATTATTCGAATCTCAAGCAGTTAATTTTTTTTATGGGCTGCCCAAACTGCCTATACTGCATGGGAACATGATTAAACGTTAGTGCAATACTTCATAAGTCTAACTTCTACAATGATATGTGGAATTGGGTTGCCTTCACAAGTAGACTGCTTATTTACCCATGCAAATCGCCTTGGTTAAAAGTATATTACAAAAAAAATTCTCTTCAAGTAAATATGTATAAGAAGATTTTTTTCTTAAAAATGGTCCCTCAAGGCTAACCCTTTCCATTGGGATGTGTCATTTCTTCAATAGCCATATTTTTTCTAATACAAAGGCCAAGTCCAATGATGATAAGGAAGTTTAATGTGGAACCAAAAAATAATTCAAATCAAAACTAACAATATTGGATTCCAGTGAGATTCTAGTGAGATTCCAAATATTCCAATAGGTTACTAATGACAAGAATACTTGCACCCTTTGAAGTTATACTGCCAAAATTTGGATATGGTGAATGCATCCTAGTTCATATGCAAAGTGTAGTTTCTAGCAACAACAACTTGCAATTGCAAATTAAATTTTACTCGTGCAATTAATTTGATTATTTAAATATCTTCTCTTCCTAGATTTTTATTTATATTGTGAATATGTACAATTTTTCATTAAATTCCCATATTGACATTCAATTACTTGTAATTGCTTGAAAGTAGATAACATTGTAACAAAATTCTTCTCTCAAATGTTTTTACGTGATGCAACATGCATACAAGTACAAAGCCTAACTGAAATGTGTTTTCTGAATGCCGGAGAAAAATGATTGTTTGAAGGGTGGTTAATAAGGCGCCTAGGTTGGGGAAGATATGTAATTTTCAAAAACTACGGTATGTTATTGAACATAGTGGCCATGTAGACATAGTCCAAAAATCTTAACAATGTGAATTTTAAGAGGCCATAGGGTTGCTAGTTAGTATGTAACAACAAAATGATTGGCCGCCTCCAACCAATTGTTGCTGGCCCTCCTCCCAAGTCAGACCTCAACCCTTCAAAGCAATCTTCCACGACATGCCATCAACTCAATTTGCCCCATGGCCTTGCTGTCATTATTTGAAAATTCTTTCATCATGCATAAACAAGTGTTGGGTTGTGGAACGAATCAATGTCTATTAACCAAGGTGTATGTTTGAATCATGAAGGCATGACGCAAGTTTAGTGAGGTAAAATGATTTTGAGGGGGGCTTGTGGCATCCTGATTTTATAGAAGGGCATGGGTAAAACGTATGGCCTTAGAGGAAAGAACAAATGATTGGCCATCACATTCTAAATTTTCTCTACTTTTCATCCAAGTCATATCACAACCCCACCTACCAATAAATCAATCGGGTCCTTCCAGGTCCCAATCTTTGTTCACATATTTTTGACAATAGTTGCTTATAGTATGCAAAATTAATTCACTAGGGCAGAGTTGGAGGTCAACAAACACATACGCATGCCCAAAAATGTTTACAAAAATATCTTGGGGGTAGACTTGTCATTGAAAACCTAAATAATGTGTGTGGGTCACCATGAAATTTAACCTCCTATACACAAGAAGTTTATAGAGAAAAAAAAATTGCATACATACTAATGGCATGCTAGAAAATGGACTCATGTATTTTTATACTAGACTTGTCAATTTTAATGTGATAAATGCCTCCACTACATATACAAAGTATAAATGTGAAATAAACCTTTATTGCGTATAGATCCACTTTCACTTTCCAATGAGAAAGTCATTGAACATTTTTTCATTCATAGCATGAAACTCAACGATTACATCAAACAAACAATGACAAGACCATAGTAACTTAGTCACATTCTGGAGAGCAAATCTCAAGGGAGCCCATGAGCGTTCCAAGAGCCTCTAGTTTATAAAAACCTAGAAGCCAAACGCAAAACAATCAAGAATGGAGAGTACAGTCATTGAGGACTATTACCATATGATAACAATCAACGAAAATGTGAATTGGATGAAACTAACATATCTATTGTCAAATTTTTTTGAACCTTAGGGCCCTTTTTGGACATCTACGTTCACTTCAAAATTCTTAATAGCCTACTTAAATGTACAAACTAGAGAAAAATAATGCCTCTCCCTTATATATATTATGTATGCTAATGCCTCAAATAATACCCCTTCTTACACTCAGATGGTATGAAGAGCATGTGCGGTTGAATGAATGTTTTCCAATCATAGATATTCTCCATGAGTCCCGCATATCGAACTGGCTCATCCACATGACCTAGAATATGACTTAACCTTATATCCAATATTTTGAGAGAGTGGGATCCTCTCAAAATAATATTGTCCATTTGGACACCTAAAAGCTATGTTATATTTGTAGCCAATTTAGGTTGATAAATACTAGATTATACTTCAAACGTGTAGTTTCCATTAAAATGAGAATATGTTGAGCTGGGGAAATCAACTCATTTAGGTTGAATCGACCTAAATGAGCATAGTTATTTAGCAATTGTCAGATGAGTATGAATGATCATTAGTTTGATGAGACCATTTCGATCGACAATATATTGAAATACTACTATGCGCTTAAAATATTCTCATTATCAAAACTTGCAATTTATACATTTAGGTTGAGTCGACCTAAATGAGGACCCAATATTCATTAAAATGAGAGTTTTCCAGTGAATTGGGAGCACATAAAGCAAATTATTAATCCAAGAATGAAGTGAAAACCACTGGAGAGTTGTAGTGAAAACCACTACAAGTTACAAATTACAAAGTTTTTCACTACAAATTACAACTCTCCAGTGGTTTGTAGTTGTAATTTGCAACTTGTAGTAAACACTAGAAAGTTGTTACAACTTTGTAATTTTGACCGGGTATTGTCACATTGGTTCCCAACGAGGAAGAGTTCCCATGCAAGTGCGGGCAGGAAGACCGGGCAGTGGAGGAGGCATGGGAGGGGCGGGGCCCAATCAAATGAAGATGTGATCTAGCCCGGGGCCAATGGGAGGTTGCCACCTTTCCAACATCACATGCAACTAACATTTTAAAATTCTATGTACTAAAATCGAAATGGATACAAAGTTGATAAGCTAATTAATGTTATGGCATAAGCATGAGTATTTATGTAAAATTTAAGTCGGAACACTTTTTAAAAACATTGTGTTCAATATAGGTCATCCATGTGTGCTACCCATCTAAAGGAGATGTGTCCTAAATGGACCTTTTGGTGAATTTGAAGCGTTCTTGTCGGAGATCTTCAACTCCCGGATTTTTGAGGTATTTGCAAAAATGTGTGTGGAGAAGTTAATAAACATTCAATCACAATTGGAAGTTTGTGGAAATTTTCTATGGGTTTCTAAACACAATTTGATTCTTATGTCTGAATATTATGTCATGTAGTTTTCCCATGTACATTCCCTCTTGCTCACATGTAAAATTACATGTTGCGTACTTAGGGTGCTCATTCACCCCTAATAGATCATCTTATAAGCTTGTGCAATTAATGGGTGCATCCACTTTCAAATTGTGATACGAAAATAGTTAGTACTTGGTAGGGCTAATTTGGTCACATTTTGGGTTAAATACATTTGCATAAGGTGAGCAACCACTTATTCAACCTTGATTGCCACGATTCAACCTTGATTAAGTCGATGTTCCATTGTCATGTTTGTAGGATTAAACACTCCTATCTTAGGGCATGCCTTAAATATTATGTGAAATAAGGTGTTTCTTGAGTCTTTGCCCAAAACTCATAAATGGGACTACAAACGATAGGCAAACTTGCTTACATTGCATTATTACTTACATAGTTCATTAACCTCTTTATTGCCATCGGAGACCCCTCTTGGCAGAAAAATATTATTAATTGCCACGCCATGTCTTCATCCAAGCCCCTTGCTCAGCATGAAGATTCTTAAATGTTTCAAGAATAGATAGGTGCAAGTCTTGTTTAGTTTCATATCTTCAAGGAGAACAATGCTTCAAGGTTTATTTGAAACTCATAGAAGGTCACTAAGTTCATGGTACATAGCTTGAGTGCGCCCCATAACCATGGAATCCCGGAATTAAAAGAGAATTAGGCTCATGAGATACTCCATCCCACGGAACACAAGTAAGGAATTATGTAATGTTATGCAACGTTGTTTATTTACATGTCATAGTGACTTGTATAATAACCGTTTGTGCTTACTTGCCTTGAAGTTTATCATTTCACTTCCATTTCAATCAATTACAATAGATTTATGTGATTTTTGTGCCAAAATTGTTTTGAAACTAATCCCTTCACTCCTAAATATATGACCCCAAATTTCATATATACTTTTATTCTATATAGTTAATTTATCCAAAATGGCACAAATTTTAGTTTAGTAGATATGGTAATGAAGCATCTTCTTTATAAAAAAAGGGGGATAAAATAACATTCAATGAGTAGTCCATATCAGTTTCTATGTGGGAAGGGGTTGCATTGTCTGGTCCATGTCATGTTTGTGAACTAACACTAAACAAGATAAGCAAATCATGCAGCGCCCAAGAGGGTATTTGAAAAAAATTGTTTAGTATTGTGTCATAGTTGTACTACTAGGGAAATTGGATTCAATATTTGTGACAACCATGTTAAGGGTCCGGTAAAAACCTATCCTTAAGAGCTCTCCATAGGTTCATGGTTGATTCAACTCAATTTAGTCTTGTTTTATTAATTTGAGGTCTGTGATGTTGATTTTGAAGTCTAATATGGCAACAAAAACTTTTAACTATAAGGGATTCACACTGTTTTTACCTTAGACTTACATAGTTGCCATACATTCTTAGATGGTAGATTGGACCCAAAAGTTTGGTTGCTGAAAGAAGCACTTTGAGCACTTGAGACCATTACTGTGCTTGAAAATCATCAAATCCATAAGGAGGTTAATACATGCAAACCCACGAAGTTTCAACATGAACATGAATCTCCTTTAAAACCGGGATTCTCCATTCATTGGGAGCACTAGGCTGTGTATTGCATAACATTACTCAAATGTTGTCATCCATTCCATTCTAAAAATATTCAATGACAATGCTTCACCTGAGTTTATCAAGCTGAACCTGTTGGTAAGAGAGAATAAGCATGGCATAGTTCTGAATAGTATTTGACTTATTCCCGAGCCCCACCCAACCTACAATCGTAGTTGAATAATGTTATGTGTGAACTTTTCGACAAGCAACTATAAACTATAAGATTTTCTTAATTGCAAACTCTTTCTTTGGAAAAAGACCATCATGTAAACTATTTAGTAATGTTACGTACATAAAAATAAATCACCATAAGCTAATTTGAGGTCTAGGATTTCAAATTTGGACTATAACATCCCTAAATTGCAATATAAGCAAATTGAAGATCCATAGTGGAAAACACAGGCTAGAGTCCCCTTCAGCATTTAAGATCCGCACCACTTTCAATGTGCGGGAATAGAATTCGAATAGTGTAGTGTTTGTCAGAATTGGGTCCCTAACGGAATTGGGCGCTTTATGAAGTGGCCAGTCAAAGTCTGTATGGTGATGGGGCAGCCAAATTAGGGCAAGGGTGCGTTTCTTGGTGCTCCAGTCGGAAGTCACTCAAAAATTGAGCTTAGGAGGGTTTTGAAAGGTCCCAATTGAAGATAGAAGGAAGCAGAAACCTTGAGAAAATTTGGCCAGAGTGATGGCAATTGTGTCAGATTTTCATATGATCTCGAGCTCAATTTTGATCACTTAGGTAGCGGCGAGGTTCGGTGAAGTTCACCCTCAAGGTGCAGTTTCTCACATAAGAAAAAGAAAAGAGAAGGATTTTCACATGCTTGATGGATGAACGAGTGTGAGAGACATAGCGAAGTTACTAACTTGGACAAAAGCTTGAGGGAGTCCACTGCATCTCCTGTGGTCGACTTGTTTACATAAAGTTGGGATCTTTGGAGAATTAGGGTTGCAAAAAAATTCTGGCTATGGCGTCTGGAGCTTCCTCGTCAACTCCGAAGACGGAGCGGGAGCAGAAAAAACTGGAGCATGATGTGTCGGTCCTCCTGTCCACCTTCGCTGTTGCCTCCAATCACTCCTCCATGCTGTAATTTTTTCCAATCTCTCAAACTCTGTGGTCTCTTTTTTTCATGGGGTAATTGATGCGGTTTAGCGATTCCAGGATGTGTGAACACAAGTTTCCGTTTGGTTTTGACCTCTTTTTTCTTCCTTTTCTTTTTGGTTGTAAATTTTTGGTGGTTTTGCAGATTAGAGCTTTGTCGGGACGAGCATGTGAGATACTTGAGGAAGGGGTACCATGGGTTGGGAGAATCTTTCGTCTCTCTGGATTCAAGGTAGGTATTCACAACATCTATCCATACCTGGGAAATTTTCGTGATCACGAAATTTTTGCTTGGTATAAGGTTAGTTCTATGTCTCACGTTTGTGAGAGACATCGGCACTTGGAAATTGCTAAAAAAAATTCTCTCTACATGTATACAATCACGATGAGCATGTAGCTCTTCAGGCACTTTTAAAAAATTAAAAGAAGTAATCTTAATGAGCGTAATTATCAGATGGTTTGCTGAGCATATCCTTGGGCTGGATTTTTCGGTGATGTCACTGTTCTTGCCGGTATGTGACATTCTTACAATTGTACGGGTTAGACTTAAATTCCAGGACTGCATGTAATTAATCACTGAGGTAGACATTTGGTTTTGAAATAAGTGCGGGAGGATAGTCCACTTCAGAATAATCAATTAGGGTTTTGTTGTAAGGTAGATGGGCCTTATTTGGTTACTTTTTGTTGTTTTCTACCTTATACAACTTGGATTCGTGAGGTTGAAATTTATGTGGGTCTGCAAATGTATCTGAAGAAGCCAAGATCAATCCCAGAAAGTTTTGGAGCTAATCTTGAATTGTTATGATTTATCAAAGACCACTGACAGTGAGCCATAAGCAGGCCACATAGGTCCCCCCTTTATATGTTGACTATTGAGCCTAGATTGGTTAACAAATTTGAGCATGTACTCCAATATCTTTCTAACACATGTCTTTTTGGTGTTTGTTCTTAGATCCACAACTAACCACCCACCACTCAAATGTAGGTGTTTGATTAAGATAAGTAACCAAATTAGGCCCGCTTACCTGAGGTTGATGTTTAGAATGTAGTGTAGAATTAATGATTTTGTGGATTGTGCAGTCGACCATGGTTATGCTACTGGATCCTGCACTCGCTTGCAATGCTCAACCAACCATTTGGACCAGCAATGAATAAGAGAACTATTGACTTCCTCTCCAGATGCCAGGTGCCTTTCATACACATAGGCCAGATCAGCTTAGGTTTCAATTTCATGCATACAAGAAGTTTAGTTCTACATGTAATATTAGCTGTGCATTGGTGTCCAAGTCGAGCAAATTTGAAACGACAAGTTCTGGGATGTCAGCACAGTACATGTGTTAGGGTTTAGGCCTTTGTCACCTGAAAAATATTTCTATTTTGCTATGGGTGCAGGATCCACAAGGTGGATATGGTGGTGGACCAGGGCAGGTACTTTAGCAAGATAAATGATAGGTTTAGATAGTGAAACTTGTTGAATTTTGTTAAGCAATTCCATTCTATAAGAGACGACCCAGTGGTCATCATCAGTTTCCAATCTTGCTGTAGTTTCCTTATGGCCATTGTATATGACTGATTGATATCTTCTTTTAGATGTAAGAGAAGTAACTGTTTTGAACTTCTTAATTGTTTCTTACTCTAGAACATACTTGGACTATGTGGAGTCACATATTTGTTGAACTTCTCATTTGAACAATCTTTATGTTTTGCAAATTCACAGATGGCTCATTTGGCAACAACATATGCAGCAGTGAATGCTCTTGTGACTGTGGGTGGGGAAAAAGCTTTAGGTTCCATTGACAGGTACTTGCTGTTTGCTTCGTCACTTTGAAAGCTGTGAAAATCATTGGCCCAATGACTCCAGTCATTTTTGGGCCAATAATTTTCACAGCCAATGATTCGAACATCATTCTCTTAAATCTGGTGTGATTCTTGTGTTGATTAACTTCCTCCAATGGAACATGATCCTTGCTTTTTAAAAGTGTGAATATATGTTCACTATGATGAATGGCCAGTCGATTGTTTTTTGGGTTGACTATGCTGTTTTCACTTCTTGTTACAAGCGAAGTAGTAAATGAGATTGTTAGGAAAATGCAAAAGTTCAAGGAATAGCTGTGTTAAGAGGCATTTGCAGGTAGCAGGGTGAAGTTGCTGGGTTTCCTGCTGCGTATGAAGCAACCATCTGGGGGCTTCACCATGCATGAAGGGGGAGAGATTGATGTGCGAGGTTGTTACACAGCAATATCTGTATGTTCACCACATAAACTATATTAAACAGTTTGTGAGAAACTAGTTGCAGAGTGTACATGTTTTCTGTTGCAATTTAATGAAGTCGGTAGGAAAGATGTGGACTCCTCAATACCCTGTAGGATAGACTTGGGTTTGATATCTCATCAAAGTGAAGGTTTCACTGTGGCCTTGCATACTAAATAGTATATTATTTCCACCCTGACCAGACAATCAGAATGGCTCCCATTAATTTTCCACCCACATGAATAGGACTAGTGTGGTTGGGATACGCGCATATCTACTTAGATTGTAGAATCATGAGATGCAGAGAAAGTATGATGTTTTTTTGGTCTCTGATGTGTTTCTTTTTCTCACCTTACATTTTGTTCTCTGACCAGGTGGCGCATATTGTGAATATTATGACCCCTGAACTTGTTGAGAATGTCCCAGAATACATGTCCAGGTTGTTCCACTTTCTCGCTTCTTGAAGTAAATTTTGTGACAAGTTACGTATGAATCATTTTCTTGTATCGATCTGTTCATCTTCTCATAATTTTGTTGCTGATTTGTAGCTGCCAGACGTATGAAGGAGGCATCGGTGCTGAACCAGGTGGAGAGGCCCATGGAGGGTATGCCATCTGTTACCTGTCTGTATCATAGGCTAAGGGTTTCTAAAAGTTATGGCACCTCAGTTCTGTCTATTGATGGTTTTATCCATTTCTAACTTGGGGTTCTAATTTTGTGTTGTCTTCATCATCTTCTTGTTGTATTAGTGGTTCTTGTGCATTTGGTGTCGCTCTTGAACCCAGTTTTGGATGTCATGATGTAGGTACACATTCTGTGGGCTGGCAGCACTTGCACTTATTGATAAAGTTCATGCACTTGACCTTCCTGCTCTTTTGGTGAGAATTGGATTCCTTCGTCCAATGCATGGAGGTCTTGTGTCATGATTGTGGTGGTCTTTGACTTGTTAAGTTGACGATTTTTGAGTCTTGATAGAAAGTTGTGAAATGTAGAATAATAACTTTCCTCCAGTCAGCAGTTTATCACTTAGGAGTTGAACTTTATATTTAACTTAGAGAGGTTTAGGACTTCAGGCTTGGAAGTTTTTAAATATTATTGAGATATCTATTTTGGGTGTGAGGAAATTCGCCTTCCATCCTTCTATCTTTCAGGTAAAAAGGCTATAGTTTGATTTACGAAGGGACTTGACATTCTTAACAACTTAGTGGCATCAAACTTTTACCCTTTTCTGCACCATTTTCTGATGTCTGTTTAGAAATGATGATATTTGGTCTTCATTGAACTCATGTGAAATAATTTGAATGATCTTGGGACGACAAGCAGAACTGGGTGGTATTTCGACAAGGGAGAGTGGAAGGAGGATTCCAGGGTCGCACCAATAAGTTAGTTGACGGCTGCTACTCGTTGTGGCAGGTCTTTCTCACACCCAAAATGACATGGCTGGATGGACATTGTCTCGAAAGTAATGAATGGATGTGGAGTAGCTGTTTATTATTAGTTGGTGAGTTGATTTATCATTGGAGCTAGATTGGAGTCCTAATTATGTCTTGTACCATTTCTCTCAAGAGATCAGGAAGGTGCCAGGTGTCCAAGTTGTCGGTTAGTGAGTTTCTTAACACATTGAAGAAGTGCAGGGAGGTATCTTTTCAATTATCCAGCAGGTGATGCCTGAACTTAACCGTCAACAATTGGCTTCTGATGGCCCTTTGTGGGCTTTCCATGAGCAATTTATTTCCTACTCAATATCAAAGACTGGTGAGACCTTCACTCCTTTCAGGATAAAACAAACCATTTTCTTGCGTGAAGATTATAAACTGCATCTATGAATATGACGTGTTGTAGTATTAACATTGCTCAAAATTGCAGTTCATATAAATGGGATAAGAATGACAGAGAACAAGATAAATCCTAAGCACTGTATTAAAAAGAGATTCAG
The DNA here is from genome assembly GCA_964035585.1 of Polytrichum formosum. NCBI lineage: Eukaryota > Viridiplantae > Streptophyta > Polytrichopsida > Polytrichales > Polytrichaceae > Polytrichum > Polytrichum formosum. The sequence continues at coordinate 43,173,522 of OZ037935.1, read as the reverse complement.
TTATGGGAGAGTATCTTTGCTGACATCTTGGAGCATTTGCTTGCAGACGAGCCTCCAGGAGAAGATGCGACTCCTTCCAGTTCCTCCAAAGACATTGAAACGGGGATTCAAACTACAGAAGAATGTCTTGTTAGGGAGGTGGGCAAAGCTCAAGATGATTCTGAGTTGGAAGAATCTACTAATACCAGAAGAGTGGCTGAAGGTAGTATGAAATCAACCACAGCTGGTGTCCAACATCAACCGAGCTCATCAGCGAATACATGGTGTGATAAAACAGAGGCAACTTCAGCTGGTATATTATAAACTCTTCTCATATGCGAATTGTAGCCTTTTTTTGTCTACTAAGGTGAATGTGTCTTAAAATGGCTAGTTTTTGTTGTTTGCCACGATTATTAACTTGGATATCAGATTTAGGATTTTTCTTGGATCCGCGGATGTGATTTGAGATTCTAGCAGCAATCTATGGAATTTTCTGATCTCCCCTGTTGCTTGTAAGAATTTTCAAAGTCAAAAGTACCAGAGCCATAAAACGACCAAGTAGGCCCCCTGAATTATGTTGGCTATTGAGCCTAGAATGGTTAAAACAGATTTTGAGCATGTAGTCCAAACTCTTTCAAATACATGTCTTTTTGGTGTCCGTTCTTAGATGCACACCTAACCACACACCACTCAAATATAGGTGACCGATCAAGATATGAGACGGAATTAGGTGCACTTACCCTACACATTTTGGGGCTGGCTGTCACATAGCTAAGACTGTGTCAGGTTTTACTAAATTCTAGTAGCCAGTGAAATCATTTGACATTGTTACAAATGCTATTGTCTCTTTTGACCACTTAGTGCTTCCACTCCAGGTTTCTCAACCAGGCAAGCGATGACAGCTGAGTACCTCTTTCCAGTTGTGGATGGCCAGGTGAAGAGGGCACCCATTTCAGTAACTTTTGAGGAAGTATCAGATGAAGTATTGGACACCTCCTGTAATTCTGACAAGCCCGAGCTTCTGAAAAAACGATGTTCCATTGTGGACCAGTTACTGAACGAGGATAAACAAGTTCTGTATGGACCTCTTGACAATCCTCAAGCTTTACAAGCATACATTTTGCTTTGCTGCCAGGTAGAGTATATTTTACTTTACATCCACTTCCTCTCTATTAGAATCCTGCAGATGACAGCACAGGGCAGAGTTGGATTTTTCTTGCATCCTAGCGTATCAATGAAACCCATGCTTTATGAAATGCCCTCAATTTCAGATGTCTGTGATGTTAGTATAGCACACATATATTCTAGTGAATTTTCTTAACATAAGTCGCAGCATGTAAGCTAATGTGGCCCTTTCATGGGCACTTCAACTCTGCAGACATTTTTGGCAGTTGGATTAGATCAGGAATTGTGTCATGCAGTTGGCAATTGCAATGAATCCCACAGCTTGTCATTTCAAGTTACAGAATTGAAGTGTTTCATGAGATGCAAAAGTCATAAGAGGTCAAAATGAAAATTCTCATTCTCTTTAAACAAACACATAGGCCATCTCAATTGTGTCAATTATTGAACCTAGAACAATTAACATATTTTGTGCACATAGTTCAATCTTATTGTAATACATCTTTTTGGTGTCTGTTCTCAACTACAAACCTTGCCATATACCACTCAATATAGGTGTCCAATGTCCAATTAAGAAGAGTGACCACGGAAGGCCCACATACCTTAGTTTCAATGTTAGCACGCCTTCTTTGCAACTTCAGTAACAATTTTTATCTGCTTTGGGCAGGTACTTGATGGAGGGCTAAGGGACAAGCCGGGGAAAAGTCCAGACTATTACCATACCTGTTACTGTCTTAGTGGGCTCACACTAGCACAAAATAGTGCAGCCCACCGTATTAATGCGCCTCCGCCACCCAAAGCTGTGCTCGGCCCCTACAGTAACGTGCTCGAGCCTGTGCACCCTCTCTGCAATGTAGACCTCAACAAATACAATGATGCTGTCCGGTATTTCAAACACCAACCTTTCTAGGTATTTTCAGTCTAGGGTTCTAACAAGAGTTGTAAATTTTCACCCCGGCTTCTTTTCTTTGGGAGGTGATCAATCTGAGGATGGATGTACACATTTTATAAAAGGTTTGTGAATACAGCTAGCTTGTGTAGTGCACCTTTGTGGTCTTTGTACTTGGGCCAATGAGTGTGAAGGTAGTTAGTGCACTTGTATGCTTTCTGGAGAATGGTAAGGGATACAACCATACCTTTTTCTGGGTTATTTGTAACCTGGAAACTACCAATAGGTGTGGTTAACTTCCTGTGCAACAACATCCAAAGCTTAATCAGTATTATAAACTCAGTATTTTGCTGGATAACATGGTATAACTGCGTACTTTAATTTTATGTAAAGCTACATTAACTGTTTTTGTAGGACATTGATGTGGGGTAACTTTTTTGTTTTATGCTACCTAAGTCTCCATGAAGACTTGGGGGAAGACCCGGGGTCTTGCCCACATTATTTCCACCTCGACTAGACAATTAGAGTGGCCTCCATTGATTATTTTCATATTAATTTTCCACCCACACTAATTGGACAATCTAGTGTAGTGGCAGCCCTAAGGCAGTTTGAAAACCCAGTGATTTGGAATGTCAGTTGTCCATGTTTCTGTTGAACAGATATTACCATGCATGATATATTGGTTGCCGATTTGATCCAGTTTGAAGTACTCACAAGTGGTCAGGCTGGGGCGAAACAACCCGTACACTGGTTCCTTGGAGGCAAGGGTTTTGGCATCCAACAAGGAACGAGTGTATGCGTTGGTTCGCCCAAATCCAAGTGGTCACTGGTCCTTTTAATCTTATAGCAGTGGGTAAGGGGGTTGAATGAGAATTTAAATTTTGATACCCGCCTGGTCATAGTGATTAAAATGTTCTTCGAATTTCCAATGGCTTATAGGTGAAACCAGCTAGTTTTTCAATGGTACAAGTGCTAATATCAAATGGGTATCAACCCTGGTATTGAAGGATATGATCCCATCTGGTTTGGGGCTTGGGCATCGTGGCGTCCATGTAAACTTATCCATTGTGGATGAATGGGCTGTAGTAAAAACAAATCCCCTATAAGATAGAGGGCCTATTCATTCCAGCCAGACCCCACAACATTAATGTGGGGTCTCTGATTCTATTTCCAGAGCAGTGTTCAGGGAGGATTTTGGACATAATCGGTAGTGTTTCCAAGTCCAACTGGTTACATGTTGACATCTTTCGGTTTTTCTTCATTAATTTGAGGTATATTCTATAAATTCCTCTAAAATGATTGGTAAATTTCCTGTAGTCTTGAACTTCAACCGGTTATTTCTCAAACTCAACCGGTTTATCTGTAACTAGTGGCCGGTTCTCCCTGTTCATTGTTCCAGAGTGAAATATTCTAAAATTAATCATTTACATGCTATAATATCATTCACTTTGTTTCCACCTACGCAATGAATGAGTTTACATAGACACCACAAATCCCTAACCCAGATTGGGCACTTGTAATGGTACCCGTGGTGATCGTAGATACCCGCATAACATTGGTTTTCATCTCTTCATTCTCAAAAAACCTTCACCATAAGGAGGTGCTGAGATTGCTAATGTCTCTTCCAGGTTGCTTTGAAAGCGGTTAGTGAAAATTCACTATAGGGATTATCCCATTTAGTGAGGGGTGGGCTAATAGTGTGTGTGGGAAATTAGTGAAGGCGATACTATATTTCTTTATGCTATGAAATTAGTGCCACCAGTAGATCTAGGATTGCAGGAGTCCAAAGTGTCAAAGTGCCTCAAATTCTCAATACATGCTCTCTTCAGTTTCTTAGTGTTAGGAGATGCTTCAAAAGTGAGTGGCACCAATTGAAAATAAATTATGCACTCTACAAACACCTTAGAACATGCACTAATTTTCTTGAAAAGTGTGGTAATGAGCATGTCTTCATGAGTCTAGTATCACTTATTAAAAAATTTAGCCCTCACTAATTTTGAGATTAGGCAAATAGTGCTTGTTTTGGGAATTAGTACCACATGCACTAAATGGGATAATCAGTGGACTAATGACTATCATATGAATGATAAGATTGAAATATGTTAATATACAATGTAGCAAATTTGATCTGAAGTTCATCTATGCTCTATTGAGGTAAACCTAACCTTGCATGTCTAAGTCCAATCATTTCAACATACACAAGTCGTTTGCAGTTGTAAATAATTGAAAACCATCCAGTCATGAGGCAAAAAATGGTCTTCAACTAGGATAGTTTACGGTGTTGCAAACAATATGGTAGAAAAGGCAAACTGCACAATTGAAGCAGACTAATATATTTATCTATAGTGGATTGGATTTCTATCGAGTCATGCAGGCTAGTGCAATTTGGGTGGTTACATGAATTGCTTTGATTTCATTTTTTGTGTTTTTGACCACCCAACCCATGCTCACCCAATACATACAATTGCACAACCAATTTTAGCAATATGTTCCAAATTCCATGCAACATCAATTTTTTTTGAATGATTGCATGCATATGTGAACCCAACACCATTATAGATAGAAGACTGGAAGTTGTGAAGTGACGAGAATAAGTGTCAGTGAGTCTGGTGAGGGGAATCATTTTGTGGAACTCTTGGGGCCACGTGGCTATTTCTGAAGGACAAGCAAAAGTTCCATTATCACACCTAACTACATGTTCTTCTAGCTACAAAATTCCATCCCTATTTCCAACCCCTTATCAAACTAATAATTGGGTCACATGTTATTGTGATTGAAAATTTATGCATAAATTAGATTTGCTCCAATTTACACGATCTTAAGGTCATTGTGAATAAATTTTACTTTTTATAATTTTTATAACTGATGACATGTTCCATGTTAGTCAAGGGATTGTAGTGCTCAAAGCGCTTCTACCTTACCTAGAGTTTTGAGTCATGTGATGTGGAGCAAGAACCAATCTACAAATGTAAAGTGATAAGGTATAAACATCCAAAACCTATTTTGACCCAAAAGTGATCTCTACATTTTGACCAAAAAAACCCTAAATCCTAGATATCAATCACAAAGATGTATACAATTGGAACATGAAAACCTATGAGAACTTAGGGTCGATTTGGGTTCCACTTATAGGAAACATATCCAACCTATTCATATGGTTTCCAAATAATACATGCTAACCCCTTTTAATTGCCTAGTAAAACCAATTCATCCTATTGATAGGAACTATGCTCATTTTCTTAAAATGATAATCATAGGGTTCTGATTGCTTCATGAGGGCTTCATCGTCTTGCTCAAGGCGATCTCATATGGAAATCCATAATTTGCATTATAGAGGCTTATCCAACCTATCTACAATATAGATTGAAAATGCCAAAGTGCTCCACAAATGCAATGTCTCTACTGAAAATAACCACAAGCATACAAAATGACCATAGGTGATTAGTAGATTCAGCACTCTGATGTCGAAATGCTAAAATATTGAGGTGACACATGAGATTGTAGGAATTCTGACTAGTGAAAAAACCGACACGCAATACTTTGCTCTGAATTTGAATTAACTTGTGTCGAACCTGCTTATCACCTGCGGTGCTCATTTACCTAGAATCTATTGAAACATTCTGAAAAATTCACCAACACAAATGTATTCTGTGCAGGAATTTGTCAGATGTTGCATGCCTGGATCTACCATGGATTGGTTGGAGCCTGCTCCATCAGCTGGCTATCAATCCCATTTCTTTGTAGTTGTCAGAGAATCGAATATAAGATGTGGAAGAGTCTTGGACTGCACGTTCAAGTTCACTTCATTTGTGCATGGCAACTAGCCCGACAGATCCAAATAAACTTGCACGAGCATGTCCACGATCCTTTCCACATCGTATGAGTTGAGTTGGATTCAAATCAGGAGCTCCTCAGCCACATAAACAGCCACACATAATCGTTTGGCACCTGCGATTTCTCAGGATCGGGGAAGATGATGAATAATCTTCGTAAGGTCCTCCAGCTTCAATCTAAGTGGTACAAATCTCCACGATTAATTGGAGGGCTCAGGGGAGATGGCACCCAAATGGTTATGTCCGTTAACACTTCATGTCTTCCAGTCCTCAGGAGTTATCTAGTCCATCTTCCCTCTGGATGAGGCTCTGCAACCATATATCGATCATCGCGCAAACAATACTCTGCGATACTTATTCCAACAACTACAATATACACTTAATATAATGTGGCCCACACTATTTATAATCAACCCAAGTAGATGATCTTGCAATCATTGGACTGATGACAAGCAAAGAAGGTGGCAACATGGGACAACAGACTAAAGTATTATTAAAGATGCATTTGGGTGACACCACACTATTCATCATCAACGAAACCCAAGTAAACAATCTTATAATGACTTTGTCGATGGCAACCAAAGAAGGTGGCACGGGATGCTTCTTGTTATTGTTCCAGGACAAGTCATGGAGGCCACTCTAATCAACGTGGCATATCAAATTGAATGCCACACTTAAATCAAGTACAAACCTAAACATTGCGCACACGTGACAAAATGAACTTGTACAAGCATGACCATGATCCTTTCCACAATGTCATACTAGTTGAGTTGAAGATGAGTAGGAGCATCGCCTACACATATGTATAAACAATTACGCATGCATCACCTTGTGTAGGAGGCTCTCATAGACCTAATAATGGACCAATGCACAGACACACCTCTACTCTCGAGGAAAATTTGATGAAACTACTCACAACAACAACTGCCCTGTACATCTAAAATAGTGTGGCCCATGCTATTTTATCATTGAACCAGGTAAATGATCTTGCAATCACTTGGTTGATGGCAACTAAAGGAAACAACAATGTCTACACCATAAAACTAATATAGTGTGGACCACACTATTTAACAATGATCGACCCAAATAAATGATCTTGGAAACTTGAAATCCTTCAATGGCAACCAAAGGTGGCATGGGAACCTTGAAGTTGTTGCTACTTCTACATGACAAGCCATGAAGGCCACTCTAATCAACATGGCATATCAATCTTAATGCCACACTAATACCAATTGAACTCGCAAGTGGATTAATAATAGTAGGACTCAAGAGTCTTAAGTTAAAGTTAGAAATGTTCATCATCAATCGACCCAAGAAATTGATCTTGCAATCCTTGTATGGCAAACCAAAGATGAAGATGACATGGGAAACTTGATGTTGCTGTTGCTTCTACATAACAAGCCATGAAGGCCACTCTAATAACATGCCACACTAATTCCAATCGAAGTCGCAAATGGTCCAATACTACAAGGACTCATGAGGTCTTCAAGTTAAGGTCAGAAGTGTTCATCATTGGTTGACCCAAGTCAATGATCTTGCAAATCGTTGATTGGCAACCAAAGAAGGTGGCTTGGGAAACTTGAAGTTGCTGCTACTACACACAACAAGCCACGAAGGTCACTCTAATCAACATAGGATATGAATCTTAATACCACACTATTTCCAATCAAAGTCGCAAATGGTCTAGTACTAGGACTCATGAGGAGCCTTCAACTTAAGGTCCGACGTGTTCATCATTGATCGACCCAAGTAGACGACCTTGCAAATCCTTGAATGGAAACCAATGATAAAGGTGGCATCGGAAACCTTGAAGTTGCTGCTACTTCTACATGACAAGCCAAGAAGGCCACTATAAGATTACATGGCATATCCATCTTGATGCCACGCTAATTCCAATCGAAGTTGGCAAATGGTCTAGTACTCCAAGGACTCATGAGGAGCCTTCAACTTAAGGTCCGAAGTGTTCATCATTGATGAACCCAAGTAAATGATCTTGCAAATCCTTGAATGGCAACCAAAGATGGCATGGGAAACCTTGAAGTTGCTGCTACTTCTACACTACAAGCCACGAAGGCCACTCTAATCAACATGGCATATCCATCTTAATGCCACTCTATTCCCAATCTAAAGTCGCAAATGGTCTAGAACTAGTAGGACTCAGGAGTCTTCAACTTAAGGTCATCAGACGTAGTTACCAGTTTTGTGAAGGCACTCCTCCTCTCAGATCAGTCTACAACATGCATCCACATTAAGCAAACAATACCTAATATCAACAATGGCCAACAATATCAATATCACAAAACACACAATGATGGAATCTGGATCAACCTCAGCCACAAGACGTCCAACAAGCCAAGAAGGCAAAGTTCAAGGAGAACGAAGCAGTGTAGAATGAAGTGCTCCAAGTTGAGTGTCATGTTTTATACTGTGGATTCCAAGAATCTGGTGAGCCCCCTCCAATTCGGGTTTTTCCTGGAGATTTCCGTCCATCTGACGGCTAGGAGCAATGCGACAGCCTGCACTGAAGAAAAGATTAGGATGAGAGGGAAACTAACTTGGAATTGTCCTCTTCTGATTCTGCTTCTGGTGCTGGTTTGGCCTGCATGATTTGCTGCCATTTGTTGGCAGGCAAATGTGGACAGTGAGTGACTCTGATCTGTTTCGGCTGACAATTTTGTTGCTTGGCTTCCAAATGATCTCTGGCTGAGATCATCATCAATGGGGCAAGGCACTACGTACTTCTATGGCAACGCATCTATCGATGGAACGGGGAGAACCGGCTACTAGTTACCCATCAACCGGTTTGTTTTCCCAAATTACCGGCTCAAAATCACAACTCTAGCGAACTAACCGAACGGCCTATTGATTCTGCAAAACTATTACACAACGTTAAGATCTGTGAAGGTTACATGCTTCAACCCACGATTTATTGTTTCAAGTTGGAATACAAGAAATAACCGAAGCGATTCAACGAACAGCCGATTGATAATTAAGAAGTATGGAGATTGACCCACTTGGCTCATATTTCTCCCCCTTCACTGGCATCTGTTTGTTGTGGCCTTTGCCTTCCTTGTCACCTGCTGGCAACAGTACACTAAATATTGTATTTAGTGTCACCACTTCTATTTGTCTTGCTCAATACTAATTGTAAACTGCCTGTGTAGTGTCACCCACACTAAATGTAAACCTAACAGTATTTGTCATTCGTGGTGAAAAAAATCGGGCATTGTAAATCTACAATGTTGCAATTGCTATCACTTACTAAGTGGATTTTCGTCCAAGTTTCAATCATCACTACAAGATTTCATTACAAAAGTGTTGGGATGCAGAATATACCAAACTTTTGTTTCAATAATTGACATTTGAATGAACTAAAAGTAAGCTGGGGTGACAATATTTGTAAACTTATTCATAAGTGTCGCTACACAATTTACCAGAGTGACATAGAATACTGTATGACAATATATAAAATATTTAGTGTAGTTATGTAATAGTACTACTACCATTACCTGAGGATGTACCCAACTTGTCATCTAGCAAGGACTATATTCTTGAGTGTACAAATATAGCTGTATTGATAGAGAAAGAAATCAATTTCTTACGGAAGCAGTACTGTATTTAGCAGCATAGATAGACACATCTAACACATGTTTTCTGACAATGTGCCGTGTATGGTATTTAGTGTCAACTACTATTTGGAATTACGTGATGCAATGACTTCTTACTCAAAAAAGTCAGGTCTTATTAGAAAAGGTTGAATAGGTTGCTCGGACATTTATAGAACATATTTATGACTTTATTTGCTAAAATATGATATTCTCAATGACCCGTTAAAGCATTGTCATTCTTTATTCTTATTTAACACGGTGATTGTCATTCTTTTTATGTTGAGGATGTTGTTCTACTCTCTAAATATGGAGCAAGCCTACAAAGACTTCTGATCAAGCTATATGAGTTTTTCACTTCTTCTAGGGTGCAAGCATGGTAAACTGGACAGTTCTTGATCGTTACCTAATGTTAAGTGAAAGTGATTCAAAACTTTACACTAACTTTGAATTTTGTGAAGAAAAAATTCATAAACATTTAAAAAAAACATATTGATCTACAAAGCCAAGCAATTTATGATGATAAAAAAAATTCCAAGGAAAGTCTACATATTTTAGAAGATGGTACAAGTGGTGTGCAAGTAGGTGATATTGAACAAGCAACTGTCTAAATTTTGTTTAAAATATGATAAATTTACATAAAATTGATGGTTTTCTACAAATTTTGCGATTTTTCGTTCTTTGACAACCTATCATATTTTGTTGGTTGAATTTGGAGAAATTCCCATAGAATTACATGCTTTTAAGCTCACTATAGGCTTTCAACAACAACTCGCTCACGTATCCCCCTCTTGGTTAGTTAGTAAGGTAACCTCACTATCCTAACACTTGGCCAAACATGGATTTAACACTTGGCACAAATCAACAACCATGTGGAAGACATTAGGGGTCTATCTCACTGGGACACCCATGACAACCCAACCATATCTAAAATAACATATGATGATATCAAGGAGGCTTTTCTTGCTAAAAAGTGGAACTCTTTCCATCTCTCAGGGTAGAAGCTAGATTACCTCCACCTCAAGGATTTTCTCAAATACAAATGTGAAATGTATTTGAAGGAACCAATGACACCACCACAATGCAAGATCATTGCCGCTTACTGCACCTCAAACCATAGATTAGCCATTGAAAATCGATGATGGTCAACTATCTCTACCTCTAGATATACTAGACTATGCCACTTTTGCTCCGTAATTCTGTTGAAAATGAGGCACAATTGTATTGGAATGTCCCCTATATAAGCCCATTGGAGATAAGTTTCCATCACTATTTGAGAATGTACTCCTAGGGAGCCTCAAGTCTTTCTTTCAATTGGACCACCAAGTTGATATTAGCCTCTATCTCTTGGAGGCTACCGCACTCCTCCACTCTAGCAAATAAGTTGGTTTGAAACCATAGTGATGTACTCTCAGTCCCATTAGCCTTTTCGGCTTCCTGGACTTAAAATCAATTTCATTTCATTGCATAACTCCAAATAACAAGTGACACTAAATACCATAAACAATGTAGTGGGATTGAGGATGCATTGATGCATGTGCACATGTGAATATAGGTAAATCAAGGTAAGTGGTCTTAATCGGATAGTTACAGCACCCACTTCTTAGTAGGATATGAAGCACGCTTGATTAGTGCAAAATGATTAGCGAATCCAAATCATGCATGTAACCATTTTCCTCGTAACGTTTTGGAGCTCATTTAGATTTCTTATTCATTATCACAGTGGAAATTCTCTTTCTTATTGATGATCATGTACATCTTTCCAATTATGTTGACCATTGAGCCTAGAGTGGTTAACAAACTTTGAGCACGTAGTCCAAACTTTTTAAACCCCTAAAGGTCCAACCCCAAATCTCTTCAAACTTGTCTTGAAACGTCATCCTAATTCAACAACTTAATAAAGAAAATTTATACCTCAAATAGTGGATATGACTATATGGATGACATGTTTGTAGATTTTGGATTGTTCACACCAAATTTCAGTTGTCCATGTCCCAATTTAGAAGATTGTACTGTAAATGTGTATGCTAGTATGGACGGGCAGGGGTGACTACTTGGACAAAGAAATCTTTCTCAATGTGTAAGGGTTAAACACATGTATTTTTGGTCTATATTCTTAGATCTACACCTAACCACACACCACTCAAACATAGTGCCTATCAAAATGAGTAATCAAATTAGGCCCACTCACCTTAGAGACTTCTAAAACACATTTCTTCTTGGAGAGTCTACATGTTGCTAGTTCAATGTATTTGCATTGTTACATTCAACACAACTAGTATAAGAGTTTTAAAATCCCACTCTAGAAAAGTGGTCATAAGATTCATTGGGATGAAAGCAAGAGATCTATTTGTCATATGTAGGTCTCACATCTAATTCGGTTCTCTTAACCCATAAAGGTCCAAGAGACCCATTATGGGCCTCAAGATGTCATACAAAGAGGTTTGAGATCACTTAATTGTAATCTTATCTTAAAATGTTAGACACAACCTCTCTAGTATAATCCATTAATCACAGGCATTATTTTAATCAAATGATACATGTATGTAGAATGCATTACATGTAGATTCCATGCACCTTTGTTTTACTTATTTCCGGCTAGCTCACTTCTTCTAGGAAATGAAACGCCCGAGTAGTACAAGGTGGTTGGTTAGTAGATGCAAATCAAAGCCATAGCCACTTTCCTCATAATTTTTGGAGCTCACATGAATACCTTATTCATTATTAGAATGAAGATTCTTGTGTTCATTGGTTACATAGAGTCCACCATAACATTATTCAAACCCATGACAGTGTTATGTGGGACTGACAGTATTCCAGGGAATATTTCCCACATTCAGACCGAATGTGAAAATCCCGGGAATATTCCTTGGAATATTGTCAGTCCCACAGAACACTGTCATGGGTCTGAATAATGTTATGACCACCAAAAGGTAGCAGTTGCCAATTTATATGTGCTTCACCAAGTTTAGAAATCATATTTTATATATTTGTGTGTTTGAAACCTTATTATATACATTGCCTTATTTCAAGGAGAGGACAAAATAAAATATCATAAAATAAAATAAACGTACATACTAGACATTGATGATCAAAATACAACGCATGTATTTGCATCCAAGGACACCTGAGCTGCATATTTTAACCTAAAACTTCAATTAGATCAAACTATGCAATTTCAACTTATCCAAATATTGCACTTGAAAACTAAGTTGATTGTAGATAGGGTCATTTCTAACGTGATTAGCTAGAAATGAAAGCACGTGGCTCACATACGCTATTTTTCGCTTGGAGAGGCCCAATCTGGACCTCTTCAATGCTTAGGAGTTAAATAGTCATAGAAACTCCCTCAAATATGTTGACTGTTGAACCTAGAATGGTTATCCTATTTCGATGTCTTATATAAAACACACGTCTTTTTGGTATTTGTTCTTGAAGCCAAGCCAAACCAAATCACATACAACTCCACATGATGCGATTTCGGGAGGTTGAGTTCGAACTAGTGTACATCTCTCTCTTTCTCTATAAAAGGGTGCGTCTCTTGAAAGACAAGCAAAGTGGATGGACTGACCCCAGACACTGGGACCTGGTAGTTTAAAGAACAAAATCGAGGCTCCGGCTGACACCCGCCTGTGACAAAAAATTCACATAATATATTGTGTACTATTGTAGAGCCCCACCTGATCACTTGAAGGAGCTGGCAATGGCACAAGACATGAAGTAGGTGTTGATGCCCGATCATGTTCTTTGGCTCCGGAGGGATTTGTGGTGTCTATGTAAACTCGTCCATTGCGAAGGTGAAAATGTAGCGAATTATATTGTTAATGGCTATTTAAAGAAATTTTGACACCGGAAACAAAGTCAGTGATCCCGAATTAGTCTACACCGTTTATGGTATTTAGTGTCACTTGCTATTTGAAGTTACATGATGTTATACATTTTCACTTAGAATGTACACTTTTTTATCATAGTGAGTTTTTTTCGTTTTATGGTGTCCATAGAACATATATGGCTTTTGTTGGTAAAAATAAAATCTATGCCAAAAAGTTATAGCATAGCGTAACTTTATATAGTCAGTGACACTAGTTACTATGAATGGTGTAGTGATAGGAATTGGAATGAACCGGCCCTCAATCTTGTAGGGCACTTTTTTTTTTAACTGGAGCCCCTTCGTCCACGATGGATGAGTTTACATAGACGCCACGAATCCCACGCCAAGTTCTTCATGGAGAGAGGGAATTACTATTGTATACAAGTGTAGTACCTCATCCATCCATCCGGGGGTTTGGAGACAAGAGAAATGAAATTTTATTGTTGTACGCTTCATGTTTAGTGAATCCTTAAAAGTGTAACCCATATGAAATAACACTATCCTTGTAGTGAGCTTCTCCAATTAAAGAAACACATTGAAAATAGGGTGAAAATATATCAAAAGGGGCTGGGGCGAAACAACCCGTACACTGGTTCCTTGGAGGCAAGGGTTCAGGCATCCAACAAGGAACGAGTGTATGGCTCGGTTCGCCCAAATCATCAAAAGGTATCCTATAATAGAACATACAATCAATGTAGTATATAATATTTTGGGCCACCATTTCTACACATGATTGAATCCTTTTTTTCCAATCATGAAATTTATGTTTTACAAAAGTTAGATTGAGTCTTGGGACCCTATTTCATTACAAAGTACCTTGATCTAAATTGTTTATGAATACATGGATATATGCCATGTAAAGGTGTAAAAATCTAGATCTTAATTGTATGGATGTAATATTTGTGTGCTTTATTATAAATTTGTTGTGTGAATTCCATTTGAGCAGGGAAAGTTGTGCATCTTAAGTTATCTCACCTACAAGAAACACCCCAATGACCATCAAGGGTTGAGGTAGTTATGTAATAAGGGAGCCCTCTTTGGGATGGCTTCTAAGGGTGGGTTCACACTAGGGTCCAAGATGAAAGAACCTCCGAAACCGTGTGATCCTATTGCTCAACAACAACAAAATTTTGGACCCAAGGAGTTTACACTAGGGTATAAGTCCAACGTTCGAACAAAATGAAGTGCAGCTATTGTGGCATCACTTTCCCCTCAAATCTTAGTGCTTTAGGGGGGGGGGGCATACTCTTCTATGAGAGTGGGAGCCACATGCATGTGGGACCCATTATTAAAATCCCATGTATACAAATACTTTGTCACCAAAAAGAAGATTGTGCATATAAATATACGCCTAGTATATTAAAATAAGTTTTATTTGAGCACTCAAAATTTTATAGTTTGTTGATAATTGTTTTATACTTTATACTTTATACTTTCATACCACGTATGAGTATACGTGAGTGGACAAGAGGGGTACTAATTTTGAACTTTTCTGTACTACGTATACATATGCTACACAAATTATAACTCGTAGTTATGTGCATGTATGGAGGACATCTAGAAAATATACCAAATTTGGACTTGTATGGTAGACTCATTTATTGAGGCTCATTTATTTGGAAGCATGAAGGAGGAGAGGGGTGTGATTATGATCTCACAATGATTGATGATTCTAGTGCACAAGGTGGTGACAAGGAAAATCGTAGTGTTGGAAAAGACAATTCAAACATGCAAGGATGTTGTCATACAGATGGATTGATGTAGTCGCAGGTTGAAAATGGTTTACATGAAGATGTAGAGTTGCAAAGTGAGCTTTGACATGCTTGGGATGCTCTAATTGATGAACATGAAAATGTTGAAATGCCCTCTCAATCTAATGTAAAGTCCGTTGTGACTTATGTAGAGGTAGGGGAGTCTAGAACTTTCAAAAGTGCACTTGTTAGTCAATTGAATGGAAACCCAACTTTATCTAAAGATTGATTCATAACATTATTCAGATCCATAGCAGTGTTCTGTGGAACTGACAGTATTCTGCCGAATATTCCCTGATATTTCCCACATTCAGACTGAATGTGGGAAATATCAGGGAATATTCCGCAGAATATTGTTAGTTCCACAGAACACTGCTATGGATCTGAATAATGTTATGTTGACTCGGATTAAGGCTAGCATATTATATATGAAGCCTAAACTCCATATGGCCGCAAAGCATGACATTGTGTTAAATCTTGGTTGTGATTGTGGAGTGTGTTTTTTGAACACAGTTGAAGCTAGAATTGTCAAAAAAAAATGTGGTAGACCAAAAACATTAGCTCCAATTCAGGTTTGGTTTGTTGGGAGGCTTTATAGGATGCGTAGGACATTTGGTAATCATTGGGTGGAGTACAGGGATCCAATCGACTTGATGGACCATCCATCAAACACGGAGATTGGTTTATGTTGGTATCAAAAAGGAACCAACAATAATGAACTTACGATCTTACGGATCATTTGATGGTATATTTAGAAACAATAATTGCATTAGCTTTTATGACATATGTTGTAGGCTTAGATGCTTATGAGTTACATCCAGGAAATGAAAAAGTCTTGAACAACTTTATTAATCAATACTAGGGTTTTACATTATACATATGATAGGGGTTCAATATTATTCAGAAGTATATTTCTATACTTATGTTAATGACTATTTATGAATGTAATTTTTTAACTTATACATATTGCAACTAAAATTAAAATTATACATGTATTGCTTGATTTTACCCCAAAAAAAAACTTGTATATAGGGGGTTCAAAGAGTATGTTGCAAACGCACAAAACTACTGGTTTTCAACGAAAGGTGCACCCCCGGGCATTTCTAGTAGAATGCCAGTTTACCCTCCCCCCTTCCATGGAAAGCAATACCACGTCCTTGTATATATGCTCATAAATCATTTTTATTTTCTTGACAAAGGCATTGAAGTATGAGACATGGGATGACAATTATTGCTTTGTGGATGAAAAAATACGTATTTTTGAGGGGTATGAGATATATTTGGTAGAAATTGAGTCCTATTGTGAGAAAGCTTAGCTTGGGGGCATCCATCCTACATGTATACTTTGTAAATCGAATCCCATCAAAATATTTTTTCTTAGACTTACACGGTATCCTACATGTATCGTACGGACTACACCAAATGCCCTTCCCCTCCCTTGAGTTACAAGTCTTAGCGGTTCCCACTCAAGAAAATATTCCTCCTAGTTTGAGAAACCAATCATCCAATCTAGAGTGCGAATATGTAGTCCATTAAGGGGTGTTTTGGACCCCAAGTTTCTTGGACCCCGACCCTAATGCAAAATGGACCCTAAACTCAGCTAAGCTAACCATGTCTTGAAGCAACACCAACCTTTTGGTAACACCTTTTGTTCATCTTTATTCTATCAACAAGTGAGTGCAACGGTGCCATAAAGTATCCCACTGTTAAAAGTGATTAATCATATGCGGTATGAAGAACAAAATAGCACCACATTGGCCAATCATCATGGCGGTGTAAGAAGGATGTAAGAACACTTTAAGAAGTGAACCAACTTTGACCAATCACAATTGCTAATTTAGGATCTACCTGCTTAACCCCGGGGGGTGGACTCTTCATACCACGTACGATTTAACGGGAGTGTAAGAAGGGGTATTATTAAAGGCATTAACATACATAGTATACATAAGGGAGAGGTATTATTTTTCTCTAGTGTGTACATCCAAAAAGGCTTTTAAGATATCTAAAGTAAAGGTAGATGTACAAAAGGGGGCCCTAAGGTTTGGAGATAAACTTGACAATAGATGTGTTAGTTTCATCCAATTCACGTTTTCATCTATTGATGTCATATGGTAATAGTCCTCAATGACTACCCTGTCCATTCTTGTTAGGGTTTGCATTTTGGTTTTGGGTGTTTACAAACTGAAGGCACTTGGAGTGGTCACGGGCTCCCTTGAGTTTTGTTCTCCATATTGTGGCTAAGCTATTGTGCTTTTGTCTTTGTTTCTTTGATGCAATCGTTGAGCTACATGCAATGGATGAAAAATTGTTCAATTTTTTTTTTCATTGGAAAGTGATAGTCATAACATTATTCAGATTCATATCAGCGTTCTGTGGGACTGGCAGTACTATGTGGAATATTCCCTTATATTTCCCACATTCAGTCTGAATGTGGGAAATATCAGAGAATATTCTACATAATATTGCCAATCCCACAGAACGCTGATATGGATCTGAATAATGTTATGGTGGCTTTCATATGTGATAAAGGTGTATTTAATACATGATTTATATCTTGTATATTTAGTGGAGGCATTTATCACATTAAACTGGAAAGCTTAGTATATTTACATGAGTCCATTTTCTAGCCTGCAATTAAGTACATATACATTCCTTTTTCTCTATAAACTTCTCGGATATAGGGGTTTTGATGTCATGGTGACCCACACCCGTCATTTAGGTTTGCAATGAAGAGTCCACCCCCCAGGTGCTCAACGAGATAGTGTAAGTGTTCCACAAAAAGTAAACATTACCCTCACTTAATAAAAACTTCTAACATGCAATGACAACACATTACTCAGTTGCATGGTTGTCACTATTCATCCTCACATTATTCACTAAAAAGACTATCTATAGTAGAACTATACACTGACCATAGCAACACTTTTCACATTATTCATACTATTCATACCGGCATTGTTCATTACTCATATTGATGTCAAATTCTTCTTATTATCTAGGGTTCTTACCATGAAGGTAAGATAGTGGAGGCCCACGTTAGAGGATATATATAGAATGTTAAATATCTACTCTTAGAATGTTGTGGTTATTTTAACACACACTCATTGATTTAGATCATACATGCTTAAACTAAGTGTTCACTTCAAGCATACAAATCTTGGACAATTGACATGCGTCAATGAGAAATTGTCCTCAGTCACTGGAAATTCTAGAAATCTACCACAACAGTAGGTTTGCATGTTTCTCGCACCAATGCAGATAACGGTTGGGGCGAAACAACCCATACATTGGTTCCTTGGAGGCAAGGGTTTAGGCATCCAACAAGGAATGAGTGTATGGGTTGGTTCACCCAAATCTGCAGATAACTGCCGTAGACCCCGGGGGGTGCACTCCATTGTCAAGTTGAACAACACGTGCGAACAAAAAAAATCTACTTTTTCTAAGTTGCATCACCAAAATGGGTCAAAATTTTATCAATTTTTTTTCATGAGTAGATATACATGGTATCTATTACGTAGTAAAAAAATAGTAACTAAATTTGATGATTTTTTTAATAAAACATACCGTTTCTAACTAGAATGACACAAAATTGAACTAAAACAATTACTACAAAAATAAAGATGACTAAACTTTCAAAAAAATAAAGTAAAATATTATCAATGATTATGTATATGTAGGAAAAATATCATAATTTTAAAAATTATCTATGGCATATAATATAGGGGTAGCGAACTTTGTTTGCACATGTGAGGGACAATCGTATGGAGTGCACCCCCCGGGCCGTAGACTCACATGATGGAAGTGTGTGGTCTAAAGTTTCATAAAGTATACTATTTATTAGAGGCACTAAAATGACTGAATGCCTGTAACAATAAGAATATAGTTCTTTTGTTCCCAACAAAACCTCAAACCTTCATGTGACCTGTTTATGCGAGCTAACTCTCATGATATCTTGAATCCTTTGATGTGTTTAAGTTGCTTGCACATGTCCATGTGACTTTGAATTTTTTTTTGAATGAAGCAAACTATTGATGATGTTGATGTTTCTACTTTGTTGAAGGTGCAGCATTAGATTGTTCGTAGTCAATAGAAATGTAATACTAGAGGGGATTGTAGAGGTAGAGCATTAGATTGCTCGTAGTCAATAGAAATGTAATGAAAGAGGCATGAGAAACAATAAGGTTAGAATAAGGCCACAACGTTGGTCCGAGAGGGATAAGAGTTATCCCATATTGTTTGTATGAATCAAGGAAAAGAACAAAAGCAATAAAAGGTAAAGCAAGGAGAGCATGAGACCATCTCACTCCTAGGATTGTTCATATGCCTTTGTGTATGTGTATATGCTTGTGCAATCTCATCCCTAGTCCTATTGACTTCCAATATACTCAACTCGGATACACAAAACACCAAAAAAACAGCTTCTAACCCATTAAGCAGGCCGGCCCAATTCTTCTCCCTGTGATTTCCAACCCCACCGTTTGCTGATTGGGGCACTAAGATAAGCAGGGGTTAAACGGACATTATTCTCTCAGCACCCACTTCTCATGGGATATGAGACATTCAAATTAGTGCAAGATGGTCATTTTCCTCATACTTTTCAGAGGTCATGTAAAATTCCTATTCATTGTCAAAGTGAAGATTCTCTGAGTTATTGAATGATCATATAGGTCCCTCCCTTCCCCAAAAAAATTGTATGTTGATTGTTGATGGTTGCATCTTGAATGATTCATAAATTTTGAACACGTAGTACCAATCTCTACGTGTTCCGGTATTCATTTTTTAGATCCACACCCACCCATTAACCACTCAAATTGAGGTGTCCTTTTGAAGAGGCATCCAATTCCCAAGCGTGAATTAGAAAATTTTAGCTGGAATGGTGCAACCAAAGATATGTTGTATTTTATTATTTGTAACTAAAATTTTGAATTTTTTTAGAGGTAATATATGATGGATATAATATGAAATATTGGATTTTAACTAATATAAGGTCCTACATCACATATCCAACATTTAGTTTTTCCTAGATATATTTTTCATCCTATAATGAAATAGTGCCATGGATGATTGAAAAACCACTTAGTAAGTGACAGCAATTGCAACATTATAAATCTATATTGTCCAAGTTTCATTTACAATGAACGACAAATAATGTTAGGTTTACATTTAGTGTTGGTGACACTACACAGGTGGTTTACAATTAGTATTGAGCAAGACAAATAGACTTGGTGACACTAAATACAGTGTTTAGTGTAGTTCAAGGCTTTTATGTTGGATGAATGAGAGGTACGCTCGTATGCAACAGTTCCCTCCAATGAACAAGGAGAACCAACCGCTAGTTACAATGAACCGATCGAGGGGCCGATCACACCAACCACTTCTGGCACCACCCGTCAGCACCTCCGGTTGTAACAATGTGAAAAGTGGTGAGCCAACCAACATCTATTTCTAAACATAATCCCCAACAATTTCACGACTACAACCTGAGACGGAAAGGTTGGTGTGATTGGGGCATGAGTTTGACAAATAACCGGTTGACGTTCAAGACTTCAGGAGAATCACTGACTATTCTAGAAAGAATCTATGGAATATACTTCGAATCTATGTCCGGGAAGAACCGGCAGTTAGTCACAGATGAACCGGTTGAGTTTGAGAAATAACCGGTTGACGTTGGAGACTTCAGGAGAATTACCGATCATTTGAGAGGAATCTATAGAATATACCTCAAATGAATAAAGCAAAACTGGAAGATGTCAACATGTAACCGGCTGGATTTAGAATCACTAGGATCTTGACCGACTACGCCCAAACACTTCCCGGGCACTGCTTCGAATCAATAAAAGAAAAACTGATAGATTTCGACATGTAACCGGTTGGACTGGGGAAGCACTAGGATCTCGACCGGTTTATGCCCAAACATCTCCACGGACACTGTGAATCCCCTCCCTCTCCGTTCACACTGCCTCAGAGTACCGGATCCCTTTACCTCCGTTAGAAGCAAGGTGGCCAGGCCACTACACATAAGCCAATGACCTCGTACAGGAAGTTAGTGAGAGAGTCATTTGAATATACGGCGTCCCATTTATGTCTTGTTATAACTGCTCGCTTAATCACAGGCTAAGGTAGAAATACCATAACCCGTTAAAATAAGGTGATTCGCATTGAAGATCTGGTCTGGCAATCATGAGATAATTTTCCAAGATAGACGAGAAGGATTCATGAAGATTGCAAGTTGTTTCGTATTTTTCTGTCTTATACAAAAAGTTCCACAATTTTTCAAAGTGGAAAGTTTGTCCAACCCGGCCACTTCCGGTTCACTAGGCACTCCGCATTTCGATACAGAACATCATCTAAAAACCCGTTAATCATGAGTACGTTAGATCTTGCCTCCCATTGGCTACACTGCATTGAAGTTGCCACCGAGCCATGCTCCATCTAAGACATGGCACTTTACCATTATGAGGCGGTCTACTGCACCGCTAGTGGGTGGTTAACGGGTTATGGAATTTCTACCTTAATTAATGACAAGAAAAAAATGGCTTGGTCCAGTGTTGGGGACCGGTATATAGGTGAATGCAGGGCATCAGCAATGAACATCAATAATGGTGTCCAAGAATCTACTAATGGGTATCAAATTTTGATGGTCGGTGGGTATGTCAAGATGAGAGGATCCTTTTTATACCCGAGTTATTATTTGGGTCGGTACCATTCTAAACCATAGATAAATGAATAAATAACCAACGTCGGGCAATCCGACGTGAATTTGAGCTTGTTGGCCCTATCCTACTCAAGAATCTTCTTGACGCAAAGTGGGGTTTATTGCCTGCCTTATGGTGGGTGGGCTCTTGGCTTCCTACCTACCTAGCTAGTTTTTTCCCGTCAAGTAGAGAGAAGATTTCACAGCGGGAATTGAACCACCAACTACTCCATTCAGAAATGGGTACCTCTCCACTATCACCCGGTAGTTTAGGGTCATCTCGGACCTCATTCTAAACCATATGGATACTAGGACTCTTTTGTGAAGGATCGTGCATGGTATGTGTTTTCAAATGGTACTGAAAACAATAATGTTTTCAAATATCCATATCTTAATGATATCAAAAAGATGTGGAATCCTCATTATAGACACTCAAATGGTGTCAAAAAAGAAGATGATACTAGACCAACATTGGTCTTGTCTCCCTCGATATACCCATATAACTACTAGGCAAGGATATCAAATTCTTTCTTGAGCTAAAGCCTAAATTCAACACAACGCAAGCCTAGGAACTACACTACACTATTGTGTCTAATTAGTGTGGGCCACACTAATTCCTAATAAAACACGCTAATTTCAAATTATAATTTAGAGTGGCCCACACTAATTTCAAATGTGAAAATTTTGTGTGGGTTTTGTCGTTTCCACAATTGGATGAAACTTCATAATTCCATCCAATTGTGTTTGAAGACTTTCCCCAAATTGACCTAACGGAGGTTGTTTGCGGAGAACCCTAACACACACGGATGGATGACATTACATTTTTCATCCAAAGTGACCCAAACACTTGAAATTTAGTGTGGGCCACACTAATTTCCAACCCGCGTGCATTTCCCACCCACACTAATTAGACACAATAGTGTAGTTGTCTAGTGCTCATGGCAACAATGTGGGCTTTAGACTCTGGGTCTCCCTCTAAGTCTTCCTAAAGACTTCCGGAGAGAGGGAATTATCTCATACAAGCGTATCTCTCTAACATCCGACACAAAAGGTCCTAAACTGATATGCGGTCCAGATGTAACTAGTTTTAGTTGATGTGGCACCGGAATTGGCTTTGGAGACCACGCACTAGTCTAGTCCAAGTCATTTGAGATGAAACAGCCACAAATCAGATAAGAGACAAAGTTTTCATGTTGGATGGATGAGAGCCACACTCATATGCGATGATTCCCTCGCTACGAGACTCCCGACCCACATCTCAAGTATAAATCCAAGGACAGAAGTAGCATAAAACAAAGCACTTACCCGTATCAATATCCTAGAAAAACAAACATTGTGGCTCACAATAATTTCGAACCAGAGATTTGATATGGGTTAGAATTAACTTGGCCCACAATAGTTCTTGACATGGGGAACATATACATCATACCAAAGAGATATGATGATGCAATCTATGACAAAACATACCAAAAATATTCCTACACTCCCTTCCTACCACATTAGGACAACATGTTAGATCCCCCTGCTACTATTTCACTGGTCACCATCAGAGTTCGGGAAGTTTTTGAAGCCTTAGTGGCTAATTGCCGGTAGTTGATACAAAGGGTCGGATTTTTTCCAATTTACATCGGCAAGAGCCGGTCTTTTGTAAAATCAATCGGCCAATTGCCTACATTTTCATATTTTCATTGGCCAATATCCGATTAAATGGAATTCATATCGGCACTAATTGTTTAGAACGCTCTTCATTATACTCTTAGTAAACACTCTCCAAAACACCCCAAAAGCATCCCCTTTCTTCACATTATCACAAAAACATGACCAAGAAGTGCGAATGGACATCAATGACTCAATCGAGTCTAGCTTCTGCAAAGTATTTCAGAAATTGGTGCAATCAAAGGAAGGAAAGATAGTGCATGAAATGAAGAAAATTTAAACAACGGATCTCACACCACAAAGTTTTACTGGAGGAATCAATGCCTCACATTACTGTAGTACAATAGCTCTTTGTGTGTGATATATGACTGTTTTCCTCAGTGGAATTGTCTTGCAAATCTGTGTCAACCTTATACCTCATAACTTAGGAAAGTAGGTGAATTGTGATGGAAACATGAGCTGAAATGTACTTCATCTGTGCACATGATCCTCACTACAATCCACATCAGCTTATGAAGAGGCTATGCAAGAGTTCTACCTTGTATTTCAATGTTGAGTACTTGAGTGATATTAAAATAAGGAAGTCGGTTGGATCCTCGACCTTACTTCGATTTGGGAGGAACAATGATCTTAGTCCATTGGGAGGAACAGTGATCTTCAGGCTTAACAAAGCTGGTTATGAATTGCAGGCATTTGAGGCAATCAGGGAGACATGAATTACCAGATCTGATACTCCGATGAAGTTTTGAGAGCAGATTCGTAGAAGGTTGTGCAGGAAGTCCGCTCTTCGAGCAAAATGTGACCAAATTGGATGTGAGCAACAAGCAGGTTGGCGAAGGACGGAGGCAGAGGCGGAGCAGTGTGCAAATGACGAAGGGAGCGGCGCACGAGAGTGAATGCGGAGCCGTGGAGGATGGAGGCGCCACAGGTTGCCGACTTGCCGTTCGAAGCCCCGACCACTTAGATATCCATGCTCACGACCGGGAGGGTATCGGTTACCATTTCCCAGGTATCGGCCAGTATTTGAATACTTCTTCCGGCTGAAATCCGGTAACTCACAAGAAGATTCGGCTACATTTCCGGGAAATTTTCTACTCCATTGGCTAATTGCCGGAGGATTGAATTTAATGTCGGATTGGCATCCGATGGTTGGAAATTTGGACCAGCCATGAGGCGAAATCCATCGGCTGATAATGAACTAGTCGTCGGTTTTCCCCG
Source organism: Polytrichum formosum (assembly GCA_964035585.1). Taxonomy (NCBI): domain Eukaryota; kingdom Viridiplantae; phylum Streptophyta; class Polytrichopsida; order Polytrichales; family Polytrichaceae; genus Polytrichum; species Polytrichum formosum. The sequence goes on along the minus strand of OZ037935.1, from coordinate 43,148,904 downwards.
ACCATTGGTCACCATAGACCTGGCCCTTGAAAGAGGAAGTAGCCCTCAGACAAAGAAGCTCTTCATTCACACTTGCCTCACACATAGGGAAGCTCACATGTCTATCTATCTATCTATCTATCTATCTATGTACATATATGTATCTATCTATCTATCTACCCTCATTATGTAAGCTGCAGTGATTTACTATACCCACACTAATATGACCATTTAGTATACCCTCCATAAAAAACATGCTCCAAAATAAGATACAGTGACAGAAATTGCAAGTTCAAGTTGCTCTAAATACTTGAGAAAATAAGCCAGACTTACTGATTCATGTTTGTGATTTGACTCATTCTTGTGTCCGCAACATATATATATGCAGTTTGTCGTGTAAATAACGATCGTGTGTCACTGCAGCTCGAGTACCAACCACCACTAACAAATAACACTAAAACATAGTAAAGGCACACATACACAACACACCTTCACATGGATGAAATCCCTCCGGATGCGGTGTGGTCACCGACGCCGCATACCGTGACAAGTCATAAAATAAATATTCTCAAAACCCTAGCTAGCTTGATTGAATCGACGTAGCAAGTGAGTAACATGGGTCTAGCATTTCAAGTCTCATCTGAATCGAACTAGAGATGCAAAAGGTGTAGGGTAAATAACCCTTGAATGGTTGCTTTCCCAACTAGCCCACTTCTCCTAGGATTCCACACATGCGATTAGTACGAGATGGTAAGCAAATCCAAATCGAGGTTGTAGTCACTTTCCTCATGATTTTTGGAGTTCATATGAATGTCTTATTCGTCATCAAAGTGAAGATTTTTGTGCTCATTAAGTGGTCATATAGGTCCCCCCCTCTCATTCATGTTAACTGTCGAGTCTAAAATAATTAGCATAATTTGAGCATGTAGTCCAACTTCTTTTAAACACGTGTTTTTTGGTGTGAGTTCTTAGATCCCACTACAAGAAAAACGGTCCTTTACAACTTGTCCATAGTGACTTAAATGGTCCAGAACGACTCAATTCTTGCGGAAATAAGTCGTTCTGGACCATTTAAGTCACTATGGACAAGTTGTAAAGGACCGTTTTTCTTGTAGTGTCCACACCTAACTATGTACCACTCAAATAGAGGTTTTTCAATCGAAAAAGTAACCGAATAAGGATTGTCTACCTTAAGAGCCTAAAGCAAAGAAAGTTCTCTTACTCTTACATGTTCAAATAGCCTGCCCTCTCAATGACATGAAATGAAAGTGATTTTGAAGTTCAAGGACCAAAAGGCTTCTAAGGCCCACTACAAGTCCTAAAGGTGACAAAATACCTAATTCCTCTCAAATGGCGAAGTGCAATGGCTTTTGTGAGATAGCAACTAGTATGGAGTTGATAATCAAGTTGGTAAAAAGACTTGAGACTTTTTAGACTTACTTACCTTGCAGGTGTAACAATACACTAAATAGTATAGTCTAGAGTCACTAATTCCATTTGTCTTGCTAAATATTAACCACCTGTGTAGTGTCACTTACACTAGATGTAAACCTAACATTATTTGTCATTCATGATCAATAATCATAATAATGTCACTTACCCTATTTTGAGGCATTACACTAATGACCAACAACTTCACCATTAGGGTCACCTCATGACAATAGGCGTTCAAGTGTGCTACCTAATATCTTGACATGAGTATTTTGTTTATAGTATTAAGAGATGTGTGCCTATGTTACAATGGTGTCTACAAGTTGACTAAAGTGCACGCAAATGACACTTGGCATTAGTATGCTCAAGAACATCCTCCCCTTGCATACTAAAACACAAAACTATCATCCCAAGTTTCCCTATGTGCTACGGCAAATGCCAAGATGTAAATAATTTTCATCTTAAAAAATTACTTACTTATGTTGACGAATAATATTGTATTGGCAATTAGCAGGTGTGACACTTTGAAACCTCTAGGCATCTAGTTTATGGCCGTTTGCAAATAGTGTACGTGACACTAAATACCATTAAACGGTGCAGTACAAGGTTCAGTTAATCGTACTGCACAGTTAATCTCCGCAGTTAATGATATTATTGTGCTCACAAGGCCATTATATTCTATTCTCTTTTCCTCCAGCACCGTATATATGTAAGAGCGAGGTCTGCTTTTTGGAAGAATGGGGCGACAACTGCAGCTTCTGTAACAATTCACGTGAGCCTTGAGTACACCAGTATAACTTAGTACCCACCGCTAGCTGGAGCTCTCAGGCCCCCAGCTAAGCTCATCGACACTTGTCAACTGGTGAGTGGACGATGTGCATAACATTCTTCAGTCGGGGGTTTAGGTCGGTGTGTGCCCTGGCACCTAAGTTAACCCCCTAGATGGTTCAACTAAATCCACAACATTCAACATTACTAAGCATGATGATGATGATGATCTATTTATAAAGAAAGAGATTTGCGGTTTAAAAAAAACTATGATATATTATAGGTTGCTTGTCGAAAGCTCTACAGTTCACAGCATGAGTATTCCTAGTAAACGGGGGATCCCAGAATTGAAGAAGAATCATGTTTGCCTGATACTTGGTCCCACATAACACAGCCAAGAAGTTGAGTAATGTTATGCCATCTTAGGGCCAGTTCACATGAGCCCCCAAGTTCCACTCATGTCAACATGGAGGCAAAGTCCCAACTTTTGAGTCTCAAGAGCCCATTAAAAATAATGGTTTTTGTAAGACCTCGATTATTTTATGCAAAAGAAATTTTGCTTGACCCGACTCTCAACACAGGTCTGGAACCTCAACTCCAAAAAGTGATGCCATGTAGACGTTCATGTCATGCTTGGGGCAGAAGACTTGGAACCCCGTGTGAAATGGTAAGTCCCAACTTCCATGCTCTCAACGGCTGAGATTGCACGGATTGACCTCAAGCGAACCGGGACTTAGGACTTGGGGCCCCATGTGAACAGGCCCGCAGTCTCAATCTGAGGGCCACTTCACACACGAGACTAAGAGCCCATGACCATTACACTTCAAGCACTCTCATTGGTGGAAAAGGCAGAGCCGGTCCAAGTTCGCTTCACACTACGCTTGAGGGACCAACGGAGTATGTGAATGCAAGATGGATGTAAAGTCTACATGGAATCCTACATGGCATCAAATGGATCATGTTTTATGGTCACTTGGACTATGTTCAAAAACCATCTCTTGGAGGTAAGCCTAACACAAAACCGGGAAAACATGGCACTCCGAATGCTCACAACCGTTGATTTATTCTATTTCATCATGTGTGAGGACCCGCATGAATGAAAATTCATTGAAATAGCATTTGGTTGAGGGCCCGGTCACATATGGCTTCACACTACACTTGAGGATCCATGACCATACTACATGATTTTGGAGGTGTCTTGGGACGGCCTTTGGACACTTTCTTTTGGGCTCTCACTATTTCATGGTCATGGTCACGGCTCTTGGCTCGTGTGTAAAGTGGCCCTGAGACGGGGAGGGGGACCAAGTGACCAAGACATTAAGTTTTATATCCTTGATTTGATTCTGGTGACCGGTTGACCAAGTTGGCACACAGAACATGCTGACGTTGGAGAAAGATATGTTTTAAGTTTGAAACATTCAGTCATAACATTAATCATATCCATAACAGTGTTCTTTGGGACTGACATTATTCCACAAAATATTCTTGTATGTTTCCCACATTCAGACTGAATATTGTTAGTCCCACAGAACATTGTTATGGATTTGAATAATGTTATGGTGACAACGCCCTAGACAATTAACCGAACGGCGCAACAAACCTCGTGATGTTTACACAGGCCGGATCCATGAGCTTACAAAATTGGAAAGCAATCGGGCAAGATAGCTATCTAAAGAATGTGCTTCTGACATATTTATACATGTGACATTCATATAATTTCTAGGAGCTAAGGTATATGGGCCTTATGTGGTCAATCTTCTTTGATTGGCCGCCTACATTTTAGTTGTATATCGCATGACTCATAGTTAAATACAAACACTAAAGAGACATGCTCTTTAATGACCACTACTGGTGCATTAGACTGGGAGTAGAATGATTCTTGTGTGGATCCCAAATGGCTAATTATAAAAGTGGTGGCCTGAAAAGGATGTAGTGCTAGGTGGGATGCAGTGGTTGGCTGGATAGGTGTTGTTTCGCACCACTTATGATCACTTTTGGGTCCCATTGAGTTAACCATTTTGTGTGCATTCGTATGGAGAGTAGGATATTTTGATGCTCAAATTAGGGAAACTCTACTATACAAGTAGGGGGTTTGACTTACTTACCTCTTTGGGAAAATGTAACTAATTATTTACATGGAATAAAAGCATGAAACAACTTGCATTCCTCATCATTTCCTGTACTCCATCTCTAATAAAAAGTATTCCTCACCACAGTGAGTCATTCCTTGTACACTCTAAACTCTGTAGTATCACACCTATGGCAACCACAGTGCACGTGATATTACGGAGTTTTGTAGTGTTAACATGGATGCGTGATACTATAGAATTAGTGTAGCATGTGACACTATGGAATAACACAAAAGTGCAACATTTCAATGGTGTGGTGTGGTCCACTCCACTTGGCCTTCCCGGGCGATGTGGCATATGCATGCACCAACATTCAACAAGTGGCATAAGAAGAAGAATAAGAATAAGAATAAGAAGGTGACACTCCACATATTGACACATGGCGCAATACGAGGGTGTGGGTTGACTTCTTTGGTGGTTTGCATGAATGACAAAATTCGTGATATAAGGGAGAGGAAGGTGACAATAAGGAGTGAGACTTGAACTACGCACATCCGTTCCCTAGGGTTTTGGGATATTAGAGAGTGAGTGACATTTTGGAGGTTGATATTACAGAGTTTAGGGTGTAGTTTATGTGCTGTCTTAATTTTTTCAAAGACTTAGAAGTTTTTTTTTTTATAGACTTTCATGGAACTATACATCTTGATAGAACCCTCATTTATCTTGGAGGATAAAGTAATATGATCATTTAAATTTATCTTTCCATCAAATTCATGTAATATCGTCCATACTAATAACTTTGTCTCCAAACTAGCTGTCTGAAACAAAATCAATGTAAGACAATAAAATTCATCCCAATAAAATCTTCTCTGATCTAATGTTCACATATCAAAGCTAATTTTTTACGCTTTCCATCTAATTTTGATGCAAGATATTTATCAAAATATATATAACATTGTGACTTGCACATCATCCTAATACATTTTTTTGATTTAGTACTTTCTAAATAAATTCCATTAGGCTTTATCTCAATTGCATGGTTAGAAACACACAATAATTCCCTACCCAATTGCCTTAATGAAGTATTTAAGCAAATCTAGACATATGTTCAAAATCTAGGCTTTTTGGCGGCTACAATCTTATTGGCGGATCCATTGATACACTTCTAATATACCAAAAGTTTATGGGAGATATGTGAATCCTTAGTGATTACTTCAGTGTTATGCTATTAAGATATGATGGAAAAAATCAAATATCTACTTTTTATGTTAATTATATAAATAAATGTTGAATAGTAAAAATACAATCAAAACAATTGCTATAATATTATGTGTTCTAACTTGATGGCTCCTTGTCGTTTATTGGTTGTGAAGTTTCATGTTTGAAACTTCGGCCGGCCGTTGTGGACTTTTGTAAGGCTTTGGCCGTGTTGGTGACTTTGTGTATCTACCCGTGGAGATCGTTCAACTCATATCATGTGAAGAGCTCACACCTCAAGAAATTAGTATTGTCTTCTAAACCACCTTTGTTACTTGCACATCAATCCTTGGTAAATATGCTCCTTAGTTGGCACAATGAAATGAAATTAATTGTAAAGTCCAAGAAGCCAAAACGCTTATGGGATAAAAAAAATACATCAAGATAGTATCAAACCAGCTAATATCTTAGAGTGGCAGAGTGCAATATCCTTCATGAGATAATATCGACTTGATGGTCCAATTGAAAGAAAGGCATGGATATTACCTAATACCTACCTTCTCAAAAAGTGATTGGATCCTATCTTTAATGAACACGAGAACCAACCACTACACTAAATATGATATTTAGTGTTTGATCATATTTAACGTTGTTACCACCCTACCATGCTCAACACTAATTTTCAATTCCTTACCAATTAGTGTTACGCATAAATGTGCTACTACCTTTCCCTACTGCCACCTCCCTTCCTGTGAAGCATGGATTTCACTTGACTTGCAATTTCAGGGATGGCGCCCCACCTTCCTACTCGTTGATCTCTCGTCTGCCGAAGTCAACGGCATTTTTTTTTCATATCCTTACTAACACTAAATTCAAACATGTAACTTCCACATATTACCATAGTTGATATTTAGTGTTTGAGCTTACATTTAATGTTACTTACTTTCATAGGGTCATTGACATTTAGTGTATGCGTTCGTATTTAGTGTATCAAACACTAAATATCCTTTTCTGTGCAGTTTACAGATGAACCGGTTGAGTTTGAGAAACAACCGGTTGAAGTTCAAGACGTTACGAAAATTACCGATCATTTTAGAGGAATGTATGGAATATACCTCGAATTAATGAAGAAAAACTAGAAGATGTCATGAATAAAAACATGTGACCGGTTGGACTTGGAAACACTAGGATTTTGAGCGGTTATGCCCAAAAATCTCCCCGGACACTTAGTTGGCATAGCCTGCAGGAATATGTACACAGGACCTGTTCAATTATGATGCCTTCCTCATACAAAGTGCCCACGTTGATATTTGAAGAACAAGCGTGTAACTTGCCCCACCAATGAACGGGGAGAACCGACCGCTACTTATAGATGAACCGGTTGAGCTTGAGAAATAACCGGTTGAAGTTCAAAGACTTCAGGAAAATTACCCATCATTTTTTTTCTTTTCTTTTTGAGACAGAAGGCCGACAGGCCAGCGCCAAAGCACAGGAGGCAATTGACCACCTGGCAAGTTTCTGTCAAGTAGAGAGGAGATTTCACAACCGGGAATCGAACCGCCAACCTCTTCCTTGAGATTTGGGAATCATATATAGCCATTTTCAAAATCATGAGACGAGGTCTCACCAAGGTATTCTTCTATCTAAGATAACCAACGTCCTCGTACAGATGTCATTATTCACTTTAGCATAAAAGTAAGAAACAGTCTCCTTTCATAGTGTTAGAACCATATTAGAGTCATCCTTTCATTCAACCGGAGTTTTGGTTGGGAGTTGGGAGTTTTGCATACAAAACTTGTCATGTTTGGAGTTGGTGTGGAGATTTGAACAAAGGACGTTCTATAAGGCATGTGGGTGTTAAGTGGCTCATTTTCTGAAATCTACTACTTGCACTAACGTTATTTGAGTCCCAAATTTTGCATTAGGTTAGCATATCTAAGCTAAATACGAGGCAACACTCTGATGAACAACCAAGTATTGCATGATATAGTTATAATTTTCCGAATGAAGGGATTCCCAAAACTTGAATTTGATGACAAAGTATTCTTATTGATGATATATTGTAGACCTAGTAGTTGCTTCATGTGGCTCATTTCTTTACCTTATCCGCCCAATCACCCATCTAAGACCATGCTCAAGTGTTGGCTTAAATATGTCCCAAGTCACACTTAATCTGCTAGGCTTAGGGTCCAACTCGTATACAATCCTACACTAGGGTCTTGCCAAGCCTACCAAGGCTACTAGGTCCTCACTGACCAGACCATAGCCCACCTTAGGTGGCCACTGGGCCGTTGTTTTCCTCCTCAGACCATGGGTGCTAGTTACAAATGAACCGGTAGTTGCCACCCTGGATAACTTAGTAGACTCAGAGCGATGGAGGTAGGTTCTTGGATACATTGTCAAAGGCTGCAACCTGACTTCGAATGTGGTCCCTATTAGATCTATTATTGTCTCTTTTTTGGGCTTTTTGGACATGTGGTGATATGTTGTGGTTTTTCCCAAACATCTGACTCTTAAGGATCACTAACTAACCACTTACAAGGAAAAAAATAGGAGTCCAAATAAGAAAAGGAGCCACTAAACACCCACACACCTTATTGGTTCACTAGCAACCAATTCTAAGACATCTTTGAGTTCACCAAATTGAGTTTCACCCCCAATTAACCAATATAGAATGTTCTTCATTCATATCTCCTTACAGGCTCCAATCATGCACCAAAAACTTACCAAACATGGAAAATTTTATGTGCAACAAAAGCCAACTCTCAACCAAAACTCCTCGTGGAATAAAGGATAACTCTATTCTACTGTATTGAAAATTTCTCAAAACTTAGATGATCTATGTCGGTTTAACAGACCTCATATTTACTCTAAATGGTGGACACTATCACTAGATGAGCAAAGACTTGGGTTCTACTGCAGAATTGACTTTGTAACCATCACTTTCCAGAATCGAACTCCATCAAGCACAGCCGAGACAAGCCTACCATCAGATTCGTATTGGCATGAGAAGGAACACCAATACCAAATATCATTTCAAAATATTACAATAAACATTATATTTAGTGTCACCAATTCTAACTGTCTTTCTCAATACTAATTGTAAACCCCGGTGTAGGGTCACCAACACTAAATGTCAACCCAAAACCATTTATCATTACTTGTAGAAAATTTCAGGGATTATAGAATTACAGTGTTGCAATTACTGTCACTTACTAAGTGATTTTCATCTAAATTTCAATCATCCATGACAATATTTCATCATAGATTGGTTAGGCTGCAAATTATACCAAACTTTATTTCAATAATTGGCATTTGGATGAACGAAAAGTAAGTTGGGCTGACAATACTTGTAAACTTATTCATAAATAATGTCACTAGAAAAGTTACCACAGTGACATAAAATACCATATGACACTAAATACAAAATTTAGTGTCATGACTGCCAAAATTTTCAAATTTAACGCCATCTTGTACTTTGGCACTTGATACAGATTTGATCAGCATTGCTAATACAAAAGTATGAAATACATTATCAATAAGGATATTTCAAGAGTGAGAAGCAAATTGGGACAAGAGAGTATTAGCCCACAGGTCTGGAGAGTATCGGTAAGTGATAAATGCACTAAGAATGTCTCATGATGGTCCAGGATGTACAAGCAACACCACTCCGAGAATAATTGTGAACCAATAGGGCCTCAGTACCTGGCTATTATACTGCTCCACTTGGACTATGCAGAGTCTCATTTGATAAAGAAAACCAAGGTACCTTTGAAGTGTCACATATAATCCCAGACTCGCAGAAGGCCCGAGTCAGTGGCAGAAAATGACCAGATTTGTAATTTGGATTTGAGTTATTTTAATTGGCCAATCACATCTTCAGGCTACAGTATAAACTGCAGGTGGTGGTGCTAAAATGGTAGCATAAATCAGGCTGCATATAAACACATCTATACAAATATCACAAGTACAGACTCCTCAAGTGATTGTTACTTGCAAAATTGATGCATTGGCTTGCATCAAAATAGAAGTGTCACCTTGGAAAAACAATCTGAATAAAAGTTGGGAAGAACTTGCACACTGCAGTAACTCCTTCACTTACTCCCACTCGCCCCAATCCTGTGAAGTTCCATACAGCAGTTAAAAACAGATCGCTAAAAAACAGAAAGATGTATCTGATGTAGCAAAGCCCACTTAGGTTAAGCTTCTGCAAGAACTGGATATTTGAAAATATCCAGGTCTGGACAGGTATAGTGTTGTGTAAGATTATAAACCTCAAAATCTGGTTGCGAAATAAGCGCTAAAACCTGACGGACTCTCCCTATTAGGACTCCTGGTTTAGGCACTCACAGACAACACAACAAACGAAAATCGATTCAAAGATTTCACTTTCAAAAGCCATATTATAGTATTAACCTAAATGAACAACATTACACAAGAGATTTGATGTGGCCACAGCAAAAGATGGATTGTAAGTACCTCCTCGTTCTGCTCTTTGGCATCTGTCTGAGTGGAGCCTTTATCAAGGTCTCTTTGTGCTGGAATAGGCTCATGACCATCATCATCGATGGTCAAGTCAGCTATCTGATCAAGCTCAGCTTCATCCACCTCATGGTCCTCAGACTTCCCTGCACCCAAGGGTTCGGTATCCTTTCTGCAACCAGGAAATGTGATATTAGAAGTCCATTATACAAAACAAACATGAACAAAAACAGGAGACTCACATGTGGAAATAGAGTAAAAATCTTGCTAACATGACCATGTACAACAACCTGTCAGGTTCGCACCATTGTAAAACACATTGTATAACTTGCTTTATTGAGCCTGCTTCCAGTCTCAAAAAACCATGACAATTCAAGGAGTGGACTACCAGGAATGCAAGTATAACAAGAGACACAAGTTTCCTGTCAATGATTCACTCAATTCAAAGCCTGGTTAACTAATCAATGCATCGCTACTTCACAAGGAAAATTTACACACGTTTCCGAAACAGGTGATGAAGGTCCGCTCTTAGGTTCCGAAGTTCCAGAGCCCTTGTCCTCAGATACAACCAACCACTCGCTCCCTGCACTTCCCTCACTTTTTGTTTCCTCCTCTTCATGTGTCTCTGCATTTACAAACCCACTTATTGGCAAGCTTGGCATATATACACAGTAAACAGCCTTCAGCAGGACACAGTTGAAGCTGACATTAGGTTCGTAAAATGAGTATGAAACAGTATCATTCTATCAACTGATAACGAAATGCAAATCACATGTGCTCAGGTAATCACACACATGTACTACAAACAGGACACAATTTTTGCATCCTAAATTTGCGCCAAGAACCTTTGAACACCATCCAATTCTACCAGCAGTGAGGTTCACATTGCCTGGCAAGACTGACTGCTCCAAAAGCTATAACGAAACCCCAGGCTAGTAACAGCATAGATGAATTCCAAAAGGCTGGTTAAACTCACCCTCAACAGAAGCAACTGGTGGGACTTCAATATTTCGTAGAGAGGGGGTAGCTTCAGTTGCCTTGATCTCCTCCACCACCCCTTCAGCAGGCAAAATTAGATCCTCAGTGTCCTTCTCTTCGTCAACATCCCAACTGAGGTCTTCGTCTTCCTCACCATCAGTTGCTCCTGTTCAACCAGGTAGTAAAAGCTGCTAATATGAGCACATACAGCTTAATAAGTTCATATGAAATACAGCCTCTGCCACTGTCCAGATTACTCTGATTGAATTGAAATAACAGGAACTTCCTATCCAACCCTTCAAAGTATGACTTCTGATGTCCTTGACAGGATATGACCATCACCAGGCCTGACCAGGTGGTTGATCAGATTCCAAGCAACAACACTTCTTGTGCATAGGAAGTCAGAAAAATTCAGGTCGATACACTGTGGAATGACATGCCATTCCGCTTTTATAGAGGCCCCTTATAAATAGAACCCTCAACCACTTGCACAGGAGCCCTAACAACTGATAAGATAGTCATATAATGAGTTTCACAGACATAGTTGTATCAAAGAGGAATGCATAGTCATAATGAGAAACTCACGTTTTACAAGATTGACTCGGGCATTCTCAATCTGCTGCAGCTTGTTGAGGCGGTAGAAGTAACGAGTCCAAAAAGTTTCATGCTCCACCACAACAGGCACTGCATACAAAGAAGTGAATCATAAGTTACAAACTCTTTAATATGCACCATAATGAAGAACAAGGATTTCTAATACTCAACTGCAGCATATCTTCAAGCAATCTCCACTGGCCCATACATGCAAGCAAAAGAAATCACTAAAAAATGTTGTGATTTATATATAACAAGAAAAAAACTGATGTGCATAAGGCAATACCAATCTGGTTATGAAGTTCTTGCATGAAAGCATTGCTCAATAGTATCTCGTCAATCTCATCTTTTCTGCAAAACACAACCGGTTGACATAGCATAGCATAAGAATAACAAATTAGAAAACCATCAAGAATTGGAAGTCTTCTTGTGAAAGGATGTTTATTGAAATGTTGGTGTGACTTCTCCAGCCATGCATAATGATATCAACAGCAACAACTGCTGAGTCCTATTTAATCAAGCAAGCAAAACCAAGACAGTATCAGATTCACAAACAAGAAATCAGCTCATACTATGACATCATTCTGAATCTAAATACTTAAACATTACCGGTCATCCATATTGAAGGTGGCTACCCAAGAAGCAAAGTCGTTCTCATCCTCAGGTTCATCGCAGTAAGTGCTACTGTCTCGTTGCATTGCATTAACCTGTTTATAACACAAAGGAGACGAAGTTTTCAATATATAATCTTCACAAGCTTAACTATCTAACTGTCACTAACCAACTGTCCTGCATTTAGTCCAGACATGCAGAACCATCTTGTTAAGGGACTACTATTTCCACATGCTGTGCAATCAGAATTTGAAATGTAATAAATATGACAAAAAAACACTATTTATCATTTATATATTGATGAAGTCAGTAGAAACACTTGAACATAGGACTTCAGCAACCCATATGATTATAGGGGTTAGAATTTTACTAGTAGCTCTATTAATTTCCTAGTCAGAAACTGGAAATTAAAATAAGGAAGAGAGCCTTACTTGGGCTTCATAACGGCTGTACTTCCTGCCAACCCATCCAACAAACATACAAAATTCTTATTGGAACACTTCATAGGAACAAGATGCAAGAAGCATCAGTTCAAATCACACATAGACTACAGTAGAAAGTAAGATTACAATTGTCAAAGCCTAAAAAATAAACAAATACATTGTGCATAGTACCAGCAAATAACTGCAAATCACTTCATGTGCCCTTGAAAGTAGAAACAGATGTCAATAAGATAACATCTTACCAGCATCTACATACAATGTTTCCCACAACACTGGATGCATTTGACACTGACAATCAACCATAGCATACCATGAATGATTCTCAAATAGTCTTCAACAGAAGTTGTATTGCAAGGTTATACTATAGTCCTGTATTGATGAACAGCATCTTAAAAACCAAGTATTGGGCAACTCTTCATACTATTGCACACATAAAATAATCTTACGTGTTTGAGAGGGATGCAGACAGATCTCCTGATGAGGGATGAGACTCCAGATTTGATCCCCCTGCTGTATCCTCATCAACTGTCAGCACGGCCTCTTTTACTTGTGCAAATATCTCAGTGGTTCTGTCCAAATGCAAACAGTTGTCAATCCACTGCAAAATTATAGACTTCATACCCCATGTAAAAAACCAATGGAAAGTGCACTAATTTATTAGTGGATAAACTGCTCTGAAACAATCAATATAACATTGATGGAGCAATAAGCGGAGTGCAACCAGATTCTTAATACTTTGATCTCTCACCATCCTTCAACCTAGTGACTGTCTGCAAATAGTTCCTACAGAACCTTACATGCTCTGCATGTGATCCTTCCAGAGAGATTGTATGCATGTACAATACATATATTAAGAAAATTACAGTCACACGACATATTTTTGCAAAATCTTTGACAATATGACATACCCCCGCCAGACAGAGCTTCCAAATTCCTCAAGAGTTTGACCAACAGTCTCCAGTGATTCCTGCAGGATAACCAAGAAAACATCAGAAACATACCAAAATGTCTGTGACCTATTAAACTCCAAAGCACATATAATGCACAGTATTACCAAGATAGAGGTGGAATCCCAAATTCTTAAAAGTATTGCTGAAAAGATAGAGGTCTCTAGACAAAAAAGAAATCCTGAGACAGAAGAGCCATCTAACATGGAAAACTCTATGTAAAGTGGAGCTACATATGTACAAAACATGTTCACAAAGAGATTGCATGTCAAAATGAAGAACCTTCCACAAGGAATACCTGAGCCACTGTTGCACCACTTTCTAGGGACAAAGGAAGGTCTTTGACAACGTGGGCTGTGACTCCTGTGATTGCCTCAGTTTCCTTCTTCAGTCCAATTCCAAACTCCTTCAAGTCATGTTGGTATGCTTGTAGGACCCCTCCTGACTGTGAAGTACAACAATATCATGTTTTTTTAGAGAATTGCCATTCAAAGAAATGGATGCACATTTATTAAATCATTTGTTCAAGTAATTGAGGTTAATATCAACATGATCAACCAAATTTGTAATTTGCTTTCCTGAGCTATTTCATTAGCTCCCTGCAGATTCCATTGACAAGTGTAAATTTGTACAAAATAGATGCAGATTCAACCAGGAGCAAACAAAAAGAATTACCTTCTCTGCAATTGTCTTGATGAAGCCACCAAAATTCCAGCCGCTGTATAGGCACACATAAAACAAAAATACATTAACCTTTGTGTTTATCTCAGTCACCCCTCCGTCCCTAATAATAGATAGAGCAGTAAAGTGAATGGATACACTCCAAATACCTTGATTCTTCTACTTCCTGCTCCTGCTCCTGCTCCACCTCCTCCTCCACGGCATTCTCATCATCCTGCTTTCAAGAAAGAAAGATGTCACATTTACACATTGCTTAAGTATGAAGTGCCTGAAAGCACAGGCACCGGATTCTTTATTTCTGCTTCTTCAAAACGTCACAAAACAACAACATTCTGAAATCCAGGAGCCAAGATGTTATTCTTCTAATGAAGATTAACTTGGCAAGGAAAATACTCTCCACAGAGATTTGGGATGAACCCAACTGCATATGTCCCAGTCACCCCAGGATATCAACTGGGAAGGCCATAGACAGCAAAAAGTGCCACGTGCACAGAAATGAGTCGATATGTACCTGGCACAAACCATCTGCACAACGTGCTACCGACCGAGACCTCACAAAGGGAGTTCACAAAATGATCAGTGGGTTGGATGGTTTGACAGCGACTATTACGTTTTGAATGAAGGAACATCCAGTGGTTCAGTCCCAGAACGAATGTGCTGAATTACAGTGGAAACCTGTAAGATTCTTGAGTGTGTAAAGGCAATTTTGTGACTGGGTTCATCATTGCCCTTGAAGTTTCATAAGAGAGATGTACAAGATCTAGCACCGCATGTAGAAACGCAAGCTACCAAAATGGATACCACTGGTGGTGTAACGAGAGACATGTGAAGTATTAGTCCCCATGAATTCTGCTAGGCTGGTAGTTTCTTGAAATTCAAAGGGTAATCACAACATTGTGACTCTTCTTTCAGGAACAAAGTCAACCATGAAAATTCTGAATCTCATGCTTTCAATGTGCTATAGAATTGCATAGAACCTACCATTTCAGTGAGAGAAATAGTTCGAGCATTGACAAACCCTAGGAGAGAGAAGAATAATCCCGGTGCAGCTGCCACACCCTATGAAGAGTAGAACTATGAGGGTTGACATTAAAGAGGTCATCTCCGGTACGAGATTTCCAGAAAAGATCTACAAACAAAAATGAGGCCATGAATCTCAAGGGATGCTCCCATGTACTCAAACATGATGATTTATGTACTACTCCATGATCTGCTTCCTGATTCCTTCAGGAAATCCTAAAGAAGCTGTTACAGGCATCTAAATGGGAGCTTTCTCTCCTTACCAGGCCCAACCAGCAAACAGACAAAATGGAGCTGTTCCGCTGGTACCAGGAGAAATTGTCATGATAAAATGCACAAACCTGACGAGATTCTGCCGCACGAGGCGACGAAGAGGAAGAAGAAGATGCAAAGATTCCACTCGAGAAGAAACCGCCGATCGAATTCCTCCCCATCATGTCTCCTCAACGCAATCACCTGTTCCCTCTTGTGCGTAGAAACAAACGTCTACAAATGGATCCCTACGAGCTTCGCTTAGTAAGCTTGACAATCTCTCGCAACTCGTCAATCATGCAAGTAAGTAAGCACCTCGTCCTTCCTTTTCTTTCTTTCTTTCTTCCTTTCTTTCTTTCTCTCAGTATATGCACTCGAGCGGAATCTTTGCATGTATCGACTTCACAGCTACCTCTACCTCTGTTTGTTCGTCGTCCAGAACCCACTGCACTCTCAACCCTTGCCCTGTGAAATCAAAATTAGAAAAAATAGGACAAACCTCGCCCCTCCCTACTTAACCTAAGTTACGGATTTGGAATTGCGGCAAATTGACATGCCCTCGCGGATTTGCCAAGGTTTGGGCGTCCCTAAGTTGAGTTAACCCGTCCTCTCGCCAATAGTTGGACCCTGCACAAAACCCCCTGGGAGCCTATTTTGAGTGTCTGAACCAAATCTGGGCCGAATTGAGAGAGGCGCACATCAAGAAAAGGCCGTGAACGGCACCCGTGCCCTCGCGGGGTGCCGTGAAGTGCAATGCGGGCTTGAATCGTGATGCAAGCTACGGAACGGGAGGGGTTCTAGGGCAGCTTGCAGACGACACGCTAGAGAGGGAGGAAGGCAAGGGGGGGCCCAAAGCAGGTTCCCTCATGAGCCCCATCGAACGCCGGGTCGGGTCGGGTCGGTCCGCGTATTGGTCCGTCCCGCGATTCGGCCCGGTCTTCACAATAATAGCGGATCGGTTCTAGTAGATGGTTGAGTGGAGGCATGGCATGTATGTAAGGATGATAAGGATAGATGAATAGCATAGAAGGATGGATAAAGGCATGTAGGTAAGGAACGTAAGGATGAATGTGTGGCATGCAAGGATGGATGCAAGCATGTAGCTTATGTAAGGACGATAAGGATGGATACATGCATGGATTGGGTGTTTTTTGGATATGGAATATAGTTTGTGCCATTTGTGTTAACCCTTAAACGACAGAGCATAATTCACTTATCCTAGCATAATTATGACCTTAGGCATATTTATTTAAGGGTTTTGTGGGATCTTGGTTAAGACATTGAGACCCTGCATTTTAGCTTGGTCCGAAGTTTGGATGGACCTAGTTTCTATTTAGAGCACTCATAACTCAATAACAACCACCGCACACTGCACACGGCGATTATCAACATCTTAATCAAAGCCTATAAAATCACACACCTTTACTCCTCCTCTATGATCATGTGCCCACTAGAGATCACATAATATAGCTCACCACACAACCGAAACTTAATCTTTGGCAAAATCGTGAAGGTCGAAGTAGGATTAGCCCACCCCCCCCCCACCCAAATTATGCCACGGAAGCCATCCATTGCGCCAAAATTTCTGCCAAAAGAAATAACCACACCTTACTCACAATCATACTCACTCATAATGAAAACTCTCTACAAACAAAAATGACGACTCTCACACAGTTCTCACTGTCATGCCTAATACCATCCACTACAATCCCACATCTGAATGGCCAAAATACCTACACAAAATCAACGGACTATACATCCATCATATGTGTACACAACCAACAAATCCCCACCCCCTAGTTGCCAGATCTTAAACATGCTCATAAAGAACCTAATGATGCTCAATAATGTACATGTTGAAACCAACCACATACAAAGCACACCCCTAAACTACAAAGTATATATACCATAAACTTGGTGGAAAACCCCGAATTCCATTCCCACCAATAGCACAACCACTAACACTACACCCGCATTACCTAATGATCTTTATATAATAAACACACTCAAATACGGCCCCATGATCATCATATGAATATTGGGGCCTTGGGAGGGTCGCCTCGATGAAGAAGTTAGAACACAGTTCGAACTAGAGACTCATGACAAAGCAATTTGGGTTTGATAAGCGAAAACGAGCATGGTTTGAACGAGCGCTTGTGATTGAATCGCAACTATGATCGATGTAGGCGGGAATCTTGTACGCACCAGCATGTCTACGTGGGAATCTTGTCAGCGTTCTGGGTCTGGTTCTTGGTCCGGTTTTTTGTCCAGCATGTCAAAGCTTTGGAGTTGTTGTTCATCATATTTTCAACGTGTTTTGTCTTGGCTAGTTTTGTCATTAGAGATGGCAATAGAAAATGCTACAAAATGAAAGGGTTTGCACAAAGTTCAAGCATGGATTGCTCCCAAATATAAACCCATGATCATTTGAGGACATCGCTTCAAATCAAAATTATCAAGTCTATTTTTGGAAATAAGAGGCGGGCATGTTGTTGTAACATGGATTTGTGGTTACAGTCAAGACTCTATAAGTGTTACCCCTATAAGCGTTATAATTTCATATATGTTAAGAAAATTTTACTCCCCTACAAAAACACAATTGGTAAGACTAGTGAGTGTTATGTGTTAAGTGTTATAACATGCTCTACTCCCTTCTTTGTTAATTACACCTCTATAAGTGTTAATTTTGAGAAAATCAAGGTAATAATATAGAGAGCATACATTTTAAACATGTAATCACATTTATCCCATATTCTTGGCGAACAAGTCAAATATTCTCTCTTATTTAGAGATCCTTCCTCCCTGTGCACTTTCAAGGGAGTTACCACATCGACAACTCAAAATTGTTGGAGGCACACGGGTGTTCTTTCGATCTTTATTGAGAGGGAGATAGAGGAAGCTAGGCGCTTGGTAGAGGTTGATGAAGTTGCTACTCTACTTCATCAACTGACATTGTTGTCATGTGATAGTGAGGTGGGTGACACGATGAATGCTCATGAATACCTCAATTATGAGATGGAGTTTGATTTAAACAACCCCTATGAACCTACCGATGAGGAGTTTTTGGATATGTATTCCTCATAACATCAAGAAATTGATGTTGATGAGGTTATGGTTGATGTGGTAGAAGAAGTTGTAGGATTGAGTGTTGCTGAGCGTTCTCTAGAGACTTTGAAAAAATACTTTGAACAAAGACCAAATGATACCCTATCACACATCAGGAGCATTCAAGGGCTCTGGAAGGAAGTTTCATCTCATCATTTGGAAGCTTCTCGTTAGACTACTATAGACTCTTTCTTTCGGTTAGTTTAGTTGGAAGAATCTCGTCAAGTTACTACTATATAGATTATTTATTTCAATTAGTTTAGTTGAATTATGTATTATCATTTGTACTTTTATTTTTTATTTTTATAAAACGTTATGTTGTTCATTTTTGAAAATTTTAAGTGTTATTTCTATAAATGTTATTAATCATCGGTATGAATTCTATAAGTGTTACTTGTTATAATTCCATATATGTTATTTTTTTGCTACTCCCAACCTGTAACATTTATAGAGTCTTGACTGTAGATAGTTTATCCAATTCATCATTGTAGTGGTAAGCAACCGAAATTAGAATCCCTAAGTCAGTTGCTTGAGTTTGTTGGCGATGGAGAGAATGGTCTTCTTAGTTACGTCAAAAGTTTGGAAACTATGTTGGGAGGAACATCAGCTTTTGTGTTTTTTATTATAAAAAAGGATTGAGATTACAATATTGTGAGGTTGCATTGACGAATTGATTCATCGCTCAAGTCATGATGCGATGGAATTTGAAATTCGGTTCATTTTTTCGAGAAATGGAAATAATGCACAAGGAGGAATTAAATGCTCTTGTTGCAAGTCTCAAGGTAGCCAATTATGGATTGTCAAAAGTGCAAGGGAGGCTCGACTATCTTAAACCCCTAAAGGACCAGGCGTCCAATTTTGGACGTTTTCGGTATTTTTGTGTAGGCCAGAACTCAGAGATATGCACCGATGTGAATGAAAATAATTGCAATGGATGCGCAATGGACAGAGAAATGCAGCCCATAAAAATTTCAAAAAAACGATAATTTGGTGTTTGTAAATGTGATGTAAATGTTCAAAATGCACTATTTGGCACTGTACAACTGCCCGAAACTGTACAAAATATCCAATGAACTTGCGCCATGGTCGAATCTTGGGCAACCTTTATGTGGCCCCATTTTTTTATTATGTAAAGGGTGCGATGTATGGGGGGAGGGGGGCACGTACATAGAGGGGTATATAATGACACCATAGCCATGAAAGAGGGTGGTATGGGGCATGCAATATTGAGAATGAAATATATAAATGGTTGTGGGCCACAATACGAAAGGGTGGGATAAGAATCTCCATTGTCCACACCCTTTTTCCTTGTGTGCCTACCATCCACAACTTCCTAAGTAGTCTAAATTACATTTAAATTCAAGAATGACATCATAAATTTGCAAAAAAATTATGCATGCCCTTATTGGTTTTTGTTGCATACATCCACCGTATGGATTTCAGTGCAGTTTTATACATGTATATTATTTAAACAATCGCATTATTTTCATTATTTTGTAGTTGTATATAAAGCAAGGCCCATATAGCCAGCAAATTAGATTGAAATGACGGTTTGTCAACACTAATAGTTGCCCAAGTCCGCGACTTTTAGTGTCGTTGCAAAATGTTGCCTAAAAAACGAATATAATAATGGAAAGACATGTTCAAAGTGGTCAGGCAATGTTCAGGCAACTCAAGAATACCATCGAACCATCGAAAGACATATCAATCTTAATGGACGAAATTTACATAAAGGGGTGGATATTTTTCCTTGTCGTACTTGATAAAGCTAACAACCATTCCATAAGGTTGGAAACCATCCCATACATGACAGTGGCTCAAATTTCCTTCAGATCCGTCCAAATCATGCTTGGTCCTTTAGGGGTTAAGGTGTAGCACCATGACATGTTGAGAGTAGGATGAGGATTGATCGTCTAACATGCAATCACATGAAATCAAATATTTGCCACGCTCTATGCACCATCCCATACATGACAATGGCTTTAATTTCCTTCAGATCCGTCCAAATCATGCTTGGTCCTTTAGGGGTTAAGGAAAACTTCATTTCGGTACCGTAGTCAAACTAGACAACGACACAATCTAAGACCCCTCGTTCCAAATGGTGGCCATGCCAAGGCCGCATGCCATTTAGCTTGCCTAGTGGTGGCACCAACAACTACGCAAAGAAGAATCCAAGAGGAGAATGCCTCAAGTGCCACACACAAGCGACTACGCGGAAGCAAGACCAATCAAGTTGAAATTGGCAATTTTCTTTGGGTTCCATTCTATCCCAAACAAAAGTGCAAATTGTTGCTCAAAGTGCCTAATCTCGGGGGGGACACTTAGGAAAATTAGTAAACATGGTGCGTTAAAATATAGGGTGTGTTTTATTCATGAGCAATAAAATTTAGAAAATTATTGGATATAACTATGGACTATTTAAATTGAAAATCCATATTATAAATAATATTGGGGTATACTAAGTATTGAAATTTATCAAGATTTTAGATATAATATAGCATAGGGATTTTGATAGAATGATAGTTTGTTTATGAAGTTCGTCCTTCCACTTGTGTGCAACAGACTAAAGTGTTGATTTTGGAAAACAACAATGTTGTTTAGACTCTGTTTTCTCAGCAATAGATTGCAGCCAACTTCGTTCACCCTAAACCTTGGACCCTAAAGTTCTAAATTTGTTGGTATGCTTGTGACTGCAGTGCACATACTTGTGTTTCTAAACACAAACATTGTTGTAGTTCATGCTAGTAATTCAAGTTCATAGTTCATTGATTCTCATGGTGGTGATGATGTTTGCATTGTTATTGATTTGTGGTGATGCTTGTTCATGCTAGTTCTTATTGCATGTCAAATGAATTTTGTAATGAACATAGGCAATCCTTAAACACAAATTAGGGTGAGCTAATTTTTTATAATGAACATAGGGTTGAAAAAAAATCTTATGTGAGTTATAACTATAGTAAGGCATCATAATAATACACCATACTAGGGAATTATATAATTAAACGGTGTGTTCAAATCTAACATCTAGACATAATACCCCTACATTAAATACCCCTTTAACGCACGTGTTCACACAAAGTATAGTGAAGTGTCCCCCCTGAGTGCCTAATATGTGACACCGGTTGGGATTCAAATGCCAACACATGCTTGGAGAAAGTTGGTCATGCAATTCGTCCCCATGAAGTGCTACAAGTTGGTGACGAAAGCGGTATCACTTTAAATGACTTCAACAAGTTATACAAGAAGTTTAAAGGTGGTATCAAACAAGTTGGAAGAGGTCTCCACTTAGGGTGCCCACCAAATCCTCATCAAGTACTTCAATTGAGAAAGGAATTCCATGATAAACTTGAAGATTTAGTTGGAAAATCATTGTGTCTCAACAATACCCATGAGGTCAGATGCAACAATAGAAGCTTGTCATCAAAGGACAAAATATTACAATTGGACAACTTCGACAACGTGTTATTGGATGTCGAGGTTGTCTAGAGGACCATGGTTCGCTTATATAATTTCGCTCATGAAAGGCATGTTGCATACAAGTTTGTAATTAAGATGGATAAGAATATAAATCTAGAACTAATCCCCACACTATATCCCAACATATATAAATGGATAGCTAATGATAAAATACATAATGAATTATCAAATAAATATTGGACAAACAAAAACATAATTGGCTCTCAAAAAACATGTCTTCTAAAATTGAGACATCGTCAATACATGGGGGGACACCAGGAAACAACTGTTATTCGGCAAGGAAGCCTTCCCCTCAATTACATGTCGCATATGTACTTCTAAACTGTAAACACCACCACATACATGCCCTCCGACCAAAAGACATAATAAGGCAATATGGGAATTAAGAAAACTTATAGTGGCATCAAAAAAATCAAGGTGTTATATTCTCATGAATGCAAGCACATTCAATAATGACCCCCCAGAAAACACAGTCCCCCCATGGCTACTACCTTGCACATGTGGTCAACAAAGATGTCATTGCAATGCCAGCTTCAAACCAAACCTCCTATGTGTGAAAGGATTACCATGTCACTCCCCACCACCAATAGAACCTAACAATACAATTCATGGAATTCACATACTGTAATGACATAATACCATATGAAACTATAATAACAAAATAGAAAAATATAAACCACTAATAGACAATATTATCAACAGAGGACGGAAGGTAAATGCACTAATAGTTATCACGGCTGGTGCTAGGGCGGCCACACACACCCCTTCTATGGAAAGTATTGAAAGAACATTTAAAATCCCTAAGCTAACCATCAAACACACTTTTGAGGAAATAAACGTCATCGCCATACAATATGCTATGTCCATAATTCTACACAAAAGGAGGATAGAAAACAATGAACCACTACCAAAAGAAACACAACCACCATCGCAACCCCAAGCATCCACCAACCAATAAATAAGTAGGATCACAAAAGAATAAATGCCAACACCAGCTAAGGAATTGTCACAACTCACGGTAGGGGTTGGTGGCCATACTTTTCTGCCAAGTAACTCACATAGCATATGCCAAGTCACTTACATCACAATACAATGCTCATACGAGGCCATCAGGAATCGAACCTAGACCACTAAACATGTGATACTAACCCTCATATACAATGACCCACTAAGAAGTCCCATGACCCAGCGGCCACCTCACGCAGAAAATGGATCATATACCCCTACAACATTGCAACCACACTAACCCCGTCAAAACAAAGATCATCCAGCCACTAAGTTACCATGGTCACTTTGGTTACCCTGGTTACTATAGTGCCCACCATGAGAGGGGTTAGTAGTCATGCACCACTGATATTATGTCCAGTGGACATAATACCAAGGGTGGGTCGAATGGGCATTTCAATCACGTTGATCCCACCGAGGTTAGCGTTTCTTCTCTCTTTGTAATTAAGAAACATGCCCACATAACATAATTAGGGCCACTTCACACACAAGCCAAGAGCCGTGACCATGAAATTGTGAGAGCCCAAAAGAAAGTGTCCAAAGGCCGTCCCAAGACACCTCCAAAATCATGTAGTGTGGTCACGGACCCTCAAGTGTAGTGTGAAGCCATATGTGACCGGGCCCTCAACCAAATGCTATTTCAATGAATTTCTATTCATGCAGGTCCTCATGCATGATAAAATAAAATAAATCAACGGTTGTGAGCATTCAAAGTGCCACGGTCTGCTAGTTTTGTGTCGGGCCTACCTCCAAGAGGTGGTTTTTGAAAATAGTCCAAGTGACCATGAAACATGATCCAATTGATGCCATGTATGAATCCATGTAGACGTTACATCCATCTTGCATTCACATACTCCGTTGGTCCCTCAAGCATAGTGTGAAGCGGACTTGGACCGTCTCCGCCTTCTCCACCAATGAGAGTGCTTGAAGTGAACCAGTCACGGGCTCTCAGTCTCATGTGTGAAGTGCCCTAAGTACTTGACTCGAATTGATAAGAATCCATCGGTTTTTCTCCTCACCTTCCATCCCTTACATCTTATCCTATCTCACTTGGACCTTCCAAAAGCAAATCGAGGTGATATATCGGTAAAAATTTCTTCCCTATGGTAATAATGAAACTCAGGGTGATCACACCCCCTTACATTTCATAACCATGTGCGATAAAAGTTTGTTACCCTATATTATATGCCATAGATAATTTTAAAATTTGTGATATTTTTCTACATATACATAACCATTGATAATATCTTTTGCATTTAAAAAAAAAAAATTTGAGTCATCTTCGTTTTTTTAGTAATTGTTTTAGTTCAATGCTGCATCATTCTAGTTAGAAACGGTATGTTTTATTTTATTTTAAAAAATCATCAAATTTGGTTACCATTTTTTATTATGTAATAGATACCGTGTATATCTACTCATGAAAAAAAATCGATAAGATTTGGACCCATTTTGATGATGCTTTATGTAAAAAGTAGATTTTTTTTTATCACATGTGGTGTTCAACTTGAAGTGCACCCCGCATGTAATGAAATAGGGTTAACATAACAAATGTGACATTCTTCATTGCTCAAAACACCTTGAATTGTGTCTTAAGGTGGGAGCAATGTTCAAGATTGAAGTCTTCAATGCCCTTCAAAATATACCTCTCTCAAAACAACCCTTCAAAACGCAACCCTAAATTGAAAATGAAGACGTCACTTGAAGTCCTCAATATAATCTACTTGCCACAAGAACCAACAAGCGTAGGGCATTGTCACTACAAGAAGTGGAGTTAGATCGTTGATTCTTAATTCTTCACATTGTACTGGAAACACGTACCATATAATTCATGCACAAGTTTAATATGAGTTTTGTATTTCATTTCTATATTCTTGGATTGACGTCTTGGATTTGAACCAACCCTTCAGTTGAAGGGCTGAAATTTGAGAGCCCTTCAAAATGAAACTCATATGAGGGCTTCAATCTTGAACACTAGGTGGGAGCAACTACAATTGCGGACCATGTGAGTGGCAAGGCTACACGACATAAATATATAGGATGTCCCACGTCGAGGCCAACCGAATTCTAAGATCAACGATCCCGATTAGAGGAAACTCTTATTTTTTTTATCATTACTTCATCCTTATTCTCTCTAAACGTAAATGTTGAAATGGTCTATGGCATCCAATAGCTCGATCATGACATTGCGTGCATGGTTACACATCTCAAGAGACATTTTGACAATTTGATCAATCTAATAATATATGAAGTCCATCGCCATGAAACAATGAGATCGTGGATGTGATGAGATTTAAAAGATTTTGCTTCTAATAAAACTCACAAACATATATTTTTTAAATTCTTATTTCTATTGCATGAATGCACTTTGACGGTATCTCGCAACTTCTCTTTTGTAACGGTTCTCAAGAAACTCTTGCAAATGTAATATCACAACTCGGTGTAGAAGATGCTTTATCCCACGGGCCCCAATTTCGGGGTTAAAGTAGAGTAACCAAAGAAGGCCTACATCCTCCAACATTTATGTCAAAACAATTGCTCATGTTGGTTCTTATATTCGAATCACTTGTGGTCATCCAACAACTATGACCATCCCAATTTCAAGGCAAAAAGCCGTAGTGGAAATCAAAATACCTATGTCTATGTCTTGGATATAT
Source organism: Polytrichum formosum (assembly GCA_964035585.1). NCBI lineage: Eukaryota > Viridiplantae > Streptophyta > Polytrichopsida > Polytrichales > Polytrichaceae > Polytrichum > Polytrichum formosum. Next base: position 43,123,210 of record OZ037935.1, on the reverse strand, counting down.
GTCTAGAATTGGATGAAAATGTGTAATATCATCCATATGTGGCTTCATCACTCTGACGATTGTCGCCATTTTGGCTTTCTAGAAGTTTTGAAGGAAAAAGGGGGTCACTATGACCATTAGATTACATCAATCAAAGTTTTTCCTCATATTAGGGGTGTCCATAAAGTCTCTCAAAGAGGGACGAAACCATGGATTTGATCCTTATTTGAGGAATTTTTTCTATTAATAGCTTCTTATATCGTGTATTGGAGCCTATTTTGAAAGTTGTGTGAAACTTTTGGGACATACTCTTTGCACCTCCGAAACTTTGAGAAAATTTTAGGATCTAAAATAGGGTATGCGCATGGGACTTGTTGTCCTAATTTTTGGATTAGCCATGCAAGGCTAGCTTGATCCAGCCATTCTAATAGAACAAGTTAGGAAGCCGTTTTTTTTAACCCGACACTACACTAAATAGGATATTTAGTGTTTTTTGCACTAAATACGAACACATACACTAAATATCAATAACCTTGTGAAAGTAAGTAACATTACATGTAAACTCAAACACTAAATATCAACTAATATGGTAATATGTGGATGTTACATGTTTGAATTTAGTGCTAGTAAGGATATGGGAAAAAAACTAACAATGATAAAAGGAGAATTCCAACATATCTTCTAACACTAATTGTCAAAAAAATGAAAACTAGTGTTGAGCAGGGTAGGGTGGTAACAACATTAAATACAATCAAACACTAAATATCCTATTTAGTGTAGTTTTTGCATATGATAATTTAAGCATCGAGAAAATTTGGATGACTTTGGGTTAATTCTCATAACCTCATAGTTTGGGACTAAACCCATGGTTTCCTCTACTTTACTTTACGAATAACTTTATTGAATCCTAAGGTTGGAACAAGTGAAATGAACACATCCCACCCATTCCCTATAAGCAATATGGGCATTGTCTAGCCTTGATATACATATTGTAATATAAAGTGCATAAATTGCACATCAAAACTCGAGGTACCCCACAAATGGGAACTTGAAGTGAAGTTGTCGTCATCATGTCTATCATCGATGACCGATTTGTCCTCTTTGCATTACATTCTTTTTTTTGGACGTATCTAGAACCATCTCCTTCATAGTTTGAGTCATTCTATGACCATACTCTATTAAACACCGTATACCTAGTATCTTCTCTTTGACAAGATGAATATTATCGAGCGATCAATGTAAGAACAATGCACTCATAATTCTTGACATGGGCAAAAATTGAGGATGAATTTGTAGACTTCCTTACTTTTGAATCTTGAAGCAATTTCCTCACTATGAGGAAGAATGAAACATACCCAAGTGCTAGGGGTTTAATTGTCAACTATATATAAAGCGGTACTTTGGTTCCTTTTTGCAATTGATTTTTTCAATTTGTGCTAAAAAAACAAAAAACAAAAAACAAGATATAAAGCAGTGGTGGTCATACTTGGGACACGTCAACATATATAGAAAGAGATAATGTCAATGATGCTAAGTAATAGAGTTATTTGTAGAGGAAAGCAGATGAAACCGTGGGTATGGTCCCAAACCACGAGTTTATGAGAATTAACACAAAGTTGCCCAAAGTTTCCTTGATGCTTAAATTACCATACACAAAGAGTGGTGTTGGATTATTAAAAACTTGCTTACTAGCTTGTTTGACTAGGATAGGTGGGCCAAGCTAACTCTACCTAGGTTGATATGGGATTTAGGACAACGGGTGCCATGCATATATCATGTTTTAGAGCCTAATATTTCTCAAGGTTGGAGAGGTGGAAAGAGAAGGTCCCAAAAGTTTCACCCAACAATTCAAGACAAGCTCCGATACAAAACAACCTAACATGCTCTTCATTAAAAATAAAAAAAATAAAAAAATAAACTCATGAAGGATCACACCCAACAATTTTGTCCTTTTTTTAGGGGATTTTTTTACGGATAATTGTAATGTTATGACTCCTATCGGAACACATGATCCACGATGCTCATAAAGGTAGTCTAGCACTAGTTTTCATGATTAGGTTGTAAGGGCCGTATGTGGTCACTCTTCTTAATTAAACACATACAGTTCAACGGTATATGATACCACTTGGAGTTATGAATGGACACCAATAAGACATGTGTCATGATGAGATTGGGCGACTAGGTGCTTAGACCATAGACACAATTATAGGTTTAATAGTGAACGCAGTTGGGGAGAGTCTATGACATCACTCAAAGAGAAAGAAACTCTTCACATTTGCCCTCTCATGACTTTGGCATCTCCACTCCGAATCTAAATACTTGTAATGATAATCTACTTGCTTCCCAATTGCTACTTAACCATACAAGACAACTCACGATTGGATCCAACGGTCCAAATCGCCTATGGGCCACATACCTTAATCGAACATTTTGAAAGCATCCTTTGCGATTCAATCAAACACTGAAATGTAATTATTTTCCAAACTATTGCGTGAATATTGCTCCAACATTCTTCCGGTGGTTGAAGAAATCTTGGGCTAGTGTTGACCGGTTGCTGTGATTGGCCAACGCGGGCCGACACTAGCGAGAGTGTTCTGAGTCACCTTGATCGAGTCTTTAGCCTCAAACTCCTTATTCGGACTTGGTCAATAATAGTCAACATACGGTCTCCCCATAATACCTAAGCCACGACGAAGGTGAATTATACCGTATACACTTGCAAACTAACCCACCCATGCAAAATCATGTTCGGTGGCCAAATACTTGGTGTGTAGTAAATTGTTTTGTCTCGTACGGTGGCCAAACCAAAATACCACAAATTAATTCCACCAAAGACTTTCCCGGTTGTGAAATCTCCTCTCTACTTGATATAAACTTGCCAGGTGGTTAACTGCCTCCTGTGCTTTGGCGTTGGCATGTCGGCCTTCTGTCTCAAAAAAAATCCACCAAAGACTTAGGACCACTTCACACACGAGACTGAGAGCCCGTGACCGGTACACTTCAAGCACTCTCATTGGTGGAAAACAATGTGCTACCACCCATTGCACTACCTTGATGCTATTGTACATTTTTGGGCATGTCAATGTTTTGAATTGAATTTCATATTCTCTTTTAAGAGGTTCCAACCAAACACATGATGACACATGGTGATGTTTTGACAAAATGATGATATTTCGATATGTTTATTATGACCCACATGTAGGGTATTAAGCAAATGCACCGGTGAAAGCAGACATGGCAACACACACCTCAAAGTTTCCATCCATCAAGATGTGAGTGTCCAGTGCCATGATGTCAATGCACTTACCTGACACATGCTATTGCATGACTATGAGATACATCAAGTGGAGAGTGCATGAGTTGGGGAATGTCATGTAGAGTAGTTGAAATCTTAGACGTACGGAGCTTGCAAATGCAACATGATAGGGCCCATGCGCTCAAACTCATGCAGCTAACAATATCAATGTGAGTGTTCTTTTTTCTTTTTTCTTTTTCTTTTTTTCTTGTAAATGCAACAAATAATTCACTATTCAGATTTATTAAAATCCACATTCATCGCATTTTTTAGCCGGATGAGACAATTAATGAGCCAATCAAGTGGCCATAAATGCACGAGGAGGTGGAAGTGCCAAATGCCCATGATAGGGCCACACAAATACCTTAATTGAATCATCATACACAACATAAATCATCTTCAAGGTGGTATTCAAGGTTGACCAACCAAAAGGTCCCTTTTCGACCACCTCATGCAATTAAGGGTTATTAAAGGAATTGAATGAAATACCTACCTACCTACCTACCTACCTACCTACTCAATGGGTGAGTTTGGCACTAGAGGGGGGATACACTACATTGTTTATGGTATTTAGTGTCATGTACACTATTTGCAAATGCCTAAACTATATGCCTAGAGGTCTCAAAGTGTCACGTCTGCTAATTGCCAATACGATATTATTTGTCAACACAAGTAACTTTTTTTAGTGAAAAATAATCTACATTATGACGTTTAGCATAGCATATTGGAATACTTGAGTTGATAGTTTTGCGTTCTAATATGCAAGGGGAGGATATTATTGAGCATGTTAATGACAAGTGTCATGTGTTTACATTTTAGTGTGCAAGAGGAAGATATTCTTAAGCAACCTGATGCCAAATGTCATTTGTGTACACTTTAGTCAACTCGTAGACCATTGTGTAACATAAGCATATACCTCATACACATACTATAACATATTGATGCCAATATATTAGTAAGTGCACTTGAATGCCAAGTGTCATGAGGTGACACTAATGATGAAGTTGTTAGATCATTAGTGTAACCTAGCATGTGCCTCAAAACAGGGTAAGTGACATTATTATGCACGTGACACTAAATATCATAAATGGTGTAGCAAAATACATGGATGAGACACACATATGTAAAAACCTTCCGTAAAATTTGATGTGTAATGAGCGGGATCCTCACACTACATAATTTTCATGCCATTATCCCTTAAATGCTCAAGCAATTTGAAATGAGTTGCCACCTAATATTCTAATGGGGTTTGCGACCCACTAGGTGGCAATCTACGTGGATGGAAAGGTGTCTACTGGTGTAGGGTGGTCCCCACTACCATGTGGGCCAAAATAACATATAAAAACATCATACTCCAAGCATGTAGGATTATTTGTTAGGGTGGTCTTACTTGTTTTGGGAGGCAGTTCCATGTGTTGCTCAAATGTGGGAGCGAAATTTAGGAGCCCATATCTTCCACATATGATGTCCAATTTAAGTGGGTTTTTATTTATTTTTTATTTGTTTACTTTACTCATTAGGACAAGGTGATGGTTGTGCACAACTTGACAAGATGGATTTGGAACTTAATGCAAATGTTACTTGCTCCATGAAAAAGGGGAAATCTCCCAAAACGACCTTGTGTGGCCCCTCCAACTTTGAGGGTGACGGACTTCATCTAAATTTGCTCCAAAACACCCAATTTTTTTGTGGGTAGCTCATTTGTCACTCACATAACATATCATGATAAAGTTCCCAACATTCTAAAATTTGTGACATGACCACAATGGTGATGAAATGAATAATTTCAAATTTTCCTTTAGCTGCCCCCCGGATGAAGGCCTTGTTCATATGTAAAGTGACCTAGCAAATATGATCCGATTGACCTTAAATTTTCACATAAAGAATATAAGGTAGTCTAGTTCACATCCGCACAGTTGGATGTGAAGAAAACAAATTCTACTTGACTACATAACATAAATGTTCAACACTGGTGTTGGAGGTGCCCGAAAATAGAATGTGAAGGCTTGAGCGTTTCATGGTTAAACCGAGAGGGGGTTTTCTTTGCAAGCGAATGAGCCATCTATCACAATCTGCATCTAAAGGTGTAAAATTCACGGAAGGGCTTTAGGGCTTTTGAACTCCATGGGGCCCTCAAGACGTGGCTTTCCGCAAATAAAGGCCTGCTTGAGGGTGGAGTCATCTTCAAGGTGGAATTCAAGGTTGACCAACAAAAAGGCCGAAGGGGCCTCCTCGCGCAATTAACCCTCAAGGACATGGGGTCTCCATGGCCAGGGGGAACCGACCCATACATTGGTACCTTACCGGATGTCTAGTGATGTCACATTTGAATGAATCGGCCCTCAACCTCATAGGGGGTCTTTTTGTATTGGAGCCACTTCATCCACGATATGTAGGATGGTTGATTTTAAGTGAGTGCCACGAATCCCTAGCCGTTCGCCTTCCCCGGTAAGGTACGAATATAGGGGTTGGTTCGCCCCAGCCGGGTCTCCATATATAGTCAAATACAAACAATTTACATGGGCCTTGTCATGTTCAAATTTATATGTTGTATATCTATGGATTTGAAACTTTACTTTGCACATAGTTTTATGTCAAGAATATACTTGACATTGGTGATCAAAATACAACATATATATTTGCATCTAGGGGCACCGAAGTGGCGTATTTTGATTGAAATCTTCAATAACATTGAGGTATTCAACCAATTTGAAAAAGTTTACTAAAAAATTAATTTTAGATATGGTCACTTTCGACCCAGTTACATGAATTTGAATCTATGTAGCTCAATTATGCTCTTTTGTGCATGGAGAGGCCTAATCTGGGTCTCTCATACACTCAAGGGCTAATGTACCATTTAGTAACTTTCTTGATCGTACAACTATATTTGATTGGTGGAAGGTTAGGTGAGGATCACATTATAACAAACATCATAAAGACACATGTTAAAAAAAGATTGAACTACGTCTTCAGACTTTATTGACTTCTCCACACTCAACAATGAACACAATTGGGAGGCCCTATGCATTTAGTTAATAAAGCAAACAAACATGCACTTTTGATAAAAACTGATAAAGGAAGATCCAATCGTCAATCCGATGGTTTTGTTGATGCTTCATCGTAGATTTGCTAATGCAACACAAGTTTTGTTGTGATACAAATCTAACTTAATCGGTAGAAGTCAAAGCACATGAGAAACAGACCGAATGACAATCCACGTACATTTAAGTAATAAGGGAAGTTAATGAAGTACACAGAATATTGTATTTAGTGTCATTACGGTAACTTTGTTAATTGACTCTTCTTATGAATAAGTTTACAAGTACTGTCATGGCCAATTACTGACATTTGGGGTGAAAACCTATGCCAACTATCGAAACAAAAACTGGTATTGTATTCTACATCCTAACAGTTTGGTAATGAAACATTGTCATGGATCATTGAAATTTGGATGAAAAATAACATAGTAAGTGACGGTAATTGCAACATTGTAGATCTACTAGTATGGGCTTGTGCTGTCCCCTTCGCACCCATGCATAACAACATATCACTTTTCAGAACAGTGGAGCACGGCGGGGCAACAACACCACTACCACCACGTTGTCCATTATACATATAAATGATACCCATTTTTTTTACAAGGAATGACAAATGATGTTAGGTTTACATTTAGTGTTGGTTACACTACTTACATGGGTGGGTTACGATTAAGGTACGTGGATTTTATTTGGTTTGTTTTATCATGTTCTCCAACTTCTACTGATTAGATTTACACAACAAACATTTTGTTGCATTAGCAAATCTACAACGAAACGTTTACAAAAACCAGATTGAAATTCGGACCTCCCTGGATTTAGTTATGGTCATCGGAAGTGCATGTTTGTTGATTTCTTAACTGGATATGTACGTCCCATGTTCACTAATGGGTGTAGAGTAGTGGTTAATATTTGAAGACGTAGCCCAATCTCTTTTAAACATGTGTCTTTATGATGTTTGCTCTTTGATCCTCACCGAACCACATACCAATCAAATCATCTAGGGGTGCGATTACGAAAACGAGCCACTTAAGACCCATCTACCTTACATAGTACTGAGCAAGACTGGTAGAGATTGGTGGACACTAAACACAATGTTTAGTGTAGTTACTACCCTAGACTACACTACACTACACTACACTACACTACCTACCTACCTAATGCGTGAGTTTGGCGCTAGAGGGAGGGGCTTAGGATATATACGCTACGCTACAGGCAGGGATACAAATACGTAGTTCTGGATAATACGTACATGCACGCATACGTAGAGAGAAGCGCCGGTAGAGAGAGAGCAGTTAGTTAGGACAAGGGGGGAGCCCTCGCTCGCCTTGCTCGAGTCTCGGCCTTCCCTTCCCTTCCCTGTTGGAAGCCAAAGCCAAAGCCAAGCCAAAGCCAAGCCATGCCCTGCCTGCTGCACTTGCATCGGTTCCAAGTATGTAAGTTAATAAGCCTGCCAAGTATTGGAATTAGGTATCCATCGCCCCTCCTCTCGCTCCCTGCCTCCCCTCCCTCCCACTCTAGGAACACGGACCCACACATTCGGCTCGCAGCCGACCGCCGTCTGTCTGTCTGTCTGTACGTAGCGTGAATTAGGAGGCTGACGATCGCCTTGTAAGTAAGTCAGTGAGTAAGTAAGTGCCCGGGAGCCTGTGGCTTGAGGGCTCCAAACCTAGGGTTTCTGTTTCCGGGCAAGAAGGAATTGAGGGGGATTGGATGTTGTGTTTGTGTTTGTGTTTGTGTTCGGATCGGTGAATGTTTTGGGAAAGGGGGAAATGGATTGGGATTGACAAGGATGATGATGTTGATGATGATTGAGTCTGTGTGAGTTTCGGTGTGTGTATGTGAGAGAGAGAGAGAGAGGGGGATTTTTGGTGTCTTGCGAGTTGGAGTGTGGAGAGGTGCAAGGATCGAAACCGGATACGGGAAGTAGTTGTGGTTGGAAGTTGTGCGGGGGGTATTGGGAGAGTAATGTGCTTTGGAGGCTACCGTTACCGTTTCTGTCGCGCCTCACCAGCTTTGGGAAGGAAAAACAGCTGAGGATGCGGAGAGTGACCAGGGGAGAGTTCTGAGGGAAGGGCGCTATTTAGGAGTTTTGTTTTTGGTCAGGAGTTTGTTTTCGGAGACCTAAGTATTGCGTGTGTGGAAGGAATGAAGGAAGGAAGCATGCTAGCTTGGGCCTGTATGGACCTCCTTGAGTGGAGTTGAGATGAGTTGAACCGAACAAAAATCCAGAGGTGAAACAGTTGCGTTTCGTCCATGTAGTAGGATTGTTTTGGACGCCATTTGAAGCTCCATCCCCAGATACTGCTGTAGTAGTTTCCCCCTGTTTTGGTTTGGTTTGGTTTAGTTTCGGTCCTGTTACGGGTGAACTTGAGTGTATTGGTGTGTTGTGCAGGCAGTTCTGACACTTGAGTCTATTGGTTTTGGGATTTTGACGTTCCTGAGAGGAGAAGATTGCAAACATTTAATTTATGTTTTTTATTCTCAGTTAGATACCAAGAAGATTATTCTGATCAACGAATGGGAAGGGGGAGGAGGCTGAAAGCTGCGACCCCAGGCAGTTTGAAAGCGTCCGGACGGATGAAAGTGACGACGAAGTTGAACAAAAAATTGAGAAACTAATCATCGATAGTTTGAACGGAATATTGAAAATGGCAGACTGGACTCTTGCTCTGCTACGGTGTTCTGATGATTCAGGTTCCAGTAAAAAATGCATCCAAGGTTCCTAACTGGAAGAGCGACATGAAAATTGGGCGCATGGGGAAGGTTAGATTGATCCACCCTTCCTTCCCACGTTCAAGCAGGGCAATCCATCAGCTTCTTTACTCGATGATGATTATGGCAGGATGATGATGCTTTGTCTTAAACCGGACTTTCAATGTGTTCGAAGGTTGTGGGGTCTGGATATTTGAGTCAAAAAGCGGAGAGAGAGAGAGCGAGAGAGAGAGAGCCCAAAGAAATTGTGTGGAGGAAATTTGATCAGCAGTGCGACCCATGCCTCACCCATCACCCACGCTTGATTGTGAACTATCTGCTGGTGGTTAGCAGCTGTGCTACTTAAAATGAACGATGACCTAAAATCCGACTTAGTTATGGAGACTATTAAGGACTTCTTTTCATCGAGCTTCATTTTGTTGAGCTTATACCCTCGGATTGCGTATCATGCTTTATCCTGTGAGCCACCATCTCATAGATATGGACAGGTTTTGTGGACATAAGGTGGCGCATACTCTCTTTTAGAAGGATAACGAATGTGGCAACTAATGCTACTTGAGCCTTTGGAAGCATAATCCTAACTTACTCATCGCTAGGAGCATATCGATACTGAGGAAGCTGCTGGACGTCTTCCTGGTCCAGCTAGCCTTATTGTCAGCTCCCCACGTCAATTAAACTCTATATTATGCCCTGTGTAAATCCCTGAATTTAGAATCTCGTGTGCAGGCATTCGGAACTCACATCATCACCAGGAGTTAAGCGTGAAAGCTTATACCAATGTCACCTAGTCCTCTGCTGCGAGATTGTGGAGCTTCAACACTCAATAAAATGGTGTAACAATGATGGGGTACCGATCTAAAGCCTACGGAACTGGTCAATTTGCAGAAACTAAACTCTTATTTGTTTGGGTCGAACGACAGCTTTGGCTCTAACCTTAGTCTCTATACGGAGGTATATGGAGCTGAACTACCACGACTCTTTGATAGTTCAGGTTTTACCAGATGGCTCTTAGTTTAGACCCACAAATGCAGAGTCATTGAAGCAGGGACAGAGTGTTCTGTTTTTGTTGGCTTGATGATGGTAAAACCTGAACTAGCAAAGAATGGTAGAGTTGGAGCTTCGAGATTGTTAAATCCGCTCTTCAAATTCCATAAGTCTGCAAAATTTGTTGGGTATTACATAATACACATGAGTAGTAGACATGTGAGGTTCTTCCAATTCCTGCTAACCTGGCCTTATTGAAGCTTAGTATGAAGCCTCGCTTACCTTCTGTCACCTTAAGTGACATATAGTGGCTTCTTGTGTTTGTTGAATCAGGTGATGTGGCTACTGGAATTCTTACAAGTTATATATCCTATTCGTATCTTCTGGCAAGGACTGCAGCTCCTATTATCCGATGCAGATGTCATGCAGTGGGCAGTGAGGCTTCCAGATTGCTCCTGGGAATCCCTAGTCAATGATGTCTTGATTATGGATGAATTCAAGGAGACTCCTCATTGGCTGTCTGATCCTCTTGCTTTGATTGGGGGCGTGTAGAAGCCCTGCTGGTTGTATATCTATATTTTAATCACCTTGTGGTGAGGTCAGCTGGAACTTCAATAACCTTGCAAGAGGAGTCTGCAAAAATTCTACTGAATGGGAGCCAGGCTATGATGCAGTATCAGATGAAAACATTGGCCATAAGCACCTATTGTCCTGTCGACTGGTATTGAATGACTCAGGTGAATGGGCTCATACTGATGGATTGAGATCAAAGGATATAGTGACAAGGTTTTGGTGGAAGTTCTGAAGCTTTTGAAGTGCAGATTGTAATGTTTCTTGAGCTGGCTTGAAAGCAGCAAGTCTGTTGATTCTACCAATGCATAATGTATAAATATGCTCTTCAACGAATGCCCGTTCTTGTAGATATATTTTCACGCATTATGGAGGATTGATGTCTGGAAGTCTTGGGAAACTTAAATGGCTGAGTTGAATGTCAATTTACCTGGTTAACGCATTGTCGTTGTCCATAATAGCTGCAAATTGCACCTGGCATTCTAATGTCCATGTGCTTATTCTCTGCAAATGTGCATTATATGCAAGGACCATGGACATCAAATAGCCATGATTATGCAGTATTCTAATGTGCATTATGTGTAACATAGTCCTTTTGCAGTGTAATTAAAATAAAGTAAAAACCCCTACATATTCATATTCAAGAGGGACAAAGAGATAGTACATCTAGCTACACATAAGTGAGGTTGTGATGGTGAGAGAGGATGCTATCTTGGTTAAGCGAGAGATGACCTATATTGTGTCAATCTGCTTATGAGTTGAGGGTATTGTGCATCACATCTCCATGGGGGACCCAGGTACAAGTTCAAATGCGATAGGAGTTTTGAGATATTAATATGGAGAAAGACACTACCCTCAAGACCACTGATGCAGGCTCCGAGACTGCTGTCCCCATGCCTGATGCCCCTCAAACAACCAGGTTGGTAAATTGCAAGGAAATGAGCATTTTTGATCATCTCCACTCTTTGATTGTATGAATGTATCATTGTTGTTATTAAGGATGGTCTGATTTTCAGTATGTGGAGTAGGTAATTCTAATATGATATCGCACCTTGTTAATGCTCTCGAGTATCTCACTCACTTGTACAAGTATCATGCATTACAGAGAGGAGGTCACTCTCTTGTGGTGTATGATAGGGGCTTTCATACCTTACCCAGTTTCAGATTTTGCCAGTTGCTTTAGAGTGTACATTTAAAATTATGAGCAGGAATTGATTGGCTGTAATGCTGGTGCTGAACAAAGACCTGGAACAAAATGCAGTCATGCCAGCTCATATTCTACTGAACATGGGAGTGGCTGCAACAAATGTGATGCCTCTAGTTTCAGGGATCTCGAAGCAGCACTGCCAGTTGACACGTCATCTATCACACAAACTGGAGATGGAGGTGACAAGGTGCCTGCACAATACACATTATCTCTTAAAATACATCCTGAGGATTCGGCTGATAGCCCCTTAAGAGGAACAGCTCATGCTGATGACAAACATCATTCTGTTATTGATATTGAACCTGCAAAAGAGTCACAATTGAAATCGACAGATCATATGAAGAAGGATGAGCTACCAGTTGAAGAAAGCAAATCCAGCATTGATAACACAGAGACTCTATCAGAACCTGTAGGTCTTCGAAGGAGACGAAGTAGCAGAGTTGAATTTCAGAAGCCTAGTACTCAGGATGGGGGAAGGCAAACACCTGAAGATGAAAAGAGTAAAGTTCTTCCTGTTTCTGGCGCAGCACAAAAATCTGCAGAAAGAAAAGGTTCAAAACAACTGAAAGCAAAAGGTATAGTTGACAAAGAGTCCAGCTCAGCAACAGGTGCTAAAGTGGTAGGGAAGAAAGGAGTTGAGTCACCATCTCTTGAAGACTTGCGGGACATGGAGCCTCCTGACAGAAAGGTGCATGAGTCCTTGGATACCTTCATACGGCAAACAATGGGGGCACGGGAACAGTGGGAAAAACCATACATGTCCTCCTACCCTAGACATGGTGACAAGCCCATCCAAAGAATGATAGAGAACCAACAGGCTGCTAGGTCCCTTAAGAGTTTGAGGGTTGATGTAGAGGGCCAAGACGACAGTACAAATGTGGATCATCTCCAAGGTAATCGTCTTCTCATCTGCTCTTTTCTGGTTTCTTGATGTCAGTTTTCTCCTAGGATTTTGCTTGTAAATCTGAAATTATGCTGATAAAGCTAATTAATGTTGTGCAGTGGATTTGGAGAGAGACTCTTTGTTGACTGGGACCAAGGGAGTAGGAAGTTTGGGGAAAGGTCTTCACGGAGATCGTCATTTGCAAGCTTTGAAGAGTAGCATCCCACAGGCTTCACCTGGTTTTGCCAAAAACTCTGGTGAGGCTTCCAACCTGAAAATAGCATCATATACTATTTCATTAGGTGTTTTTGATATCTCTTGTCTGTTTGCTGCTGTTTGACTTTGATGGTCATTCACATGAGAAGTCTTTAAGTATGATATAGTGGAATTCACTTGTTCTCTAATACCATTTGGCATAGTTTCTGAAATCATATAATGTCAATCATCCATAGATGAACATTTTAATCGTGTAGACTTCATATTGTGTTAGGACCATTTCATTTTAGTGACACTTGTCTTAGACCTATGTTCTATATCTATTATTTTACATTAACTGGTAGAGGTTTTGACTGCATTTTGACTCTCTTACTAAAGATTTAAACCATGGGTACATGTGAAGACCATATGGCATTTTGTTCACCTGTCATAAGTTGAAGTTAATTTATGTCTGGATGTAGGGTGACAGATGTCAGTTTGTTCCGAAGTTCAAAATGGACCAGAATGATGTGTGTGTGTGTGTGTGTGTATGTGATATGTAGGTAAATGGAATCAATGTTGTTATGTATCTAAGTTTTCATGTTCACATGTAGGTCCAAACTGGACCTATGCAAGATGTTTGTTGACATATGGTGCTTAGGTCACTGGTTGTCAAGGGAGTCATGTCCTTATGTCTAATAGAACCTGTGTTCACACATAGATTGACTGAAAGTAATAATATGTACATATCTTGTCATGGGTCTGAGAAAAAGTAGCAGGAAAAAAAAACTCTGGACTGGATCATCTTACAGATTTGCCAGGGTGGCCGTTGTTATCACCTTCAAAAGTGCAACTGCAGAAATGTGATAAATGCTTGCGAGAGTTCTGCTCCCTACTCAACCTCAGGCGCCACATTCGCACCCACCGCCGCATATCCCATGCTGATAAGGTCAATTCTCCTTTTCTATACATTTTATTCAGACTTTCTTGTAATGTAGTGGGATATATAAACTAGAGACACTGAATCTTGTTCATGCATTTTGCTGTTATTTCTGGAAAATCATGAGAAGCCAGTTGATGTACATCAGTGGTTGTGCTGCTCCCTTACTAAACTCTTTTCATGTTTGCTTTCATGAACCTATAGTAATTTCATGGCACACACCCTCCAGATGAGTTTATATGTCTTCTTGTTTGTTCTCTGGGTTTGTATGACGTTCCTCTTTCTTTGTTGTGGTTTTGGCTGTACACACAGCAATCATACCCTGTTTATGTCTGATATGGCTACTACACATTCAGAGAGTGTAATGTTAGCTGGTTGGTATTGTCTTTCCAATGATTGAGAACCCCAGCAACTCACTTTGACTTGGAACTTGCACCAAGCTGTTTGTTAATCTTGGAATACCTCTCTGACTGCAGCAGGCCAACTGAGAAATGTTTTGTACTTGTCACATGGACCTCATCTGGTTTTCCATATTCCTTCACTACTTTGCAGCTGAGAACTACCATTTTATAGAGAATAGGGCATTATTTTAAAAGATTCAATGCGCTGTACAGGAAGATCTTGATTTGAAGAGGACTGAAGTTGCTGCATTCTGGGATAAGGTGTACTTGCAGCCCTTCTTTGTCTGAGCCTACTCTCTTCTATCAGAGGCCGTGTTTTACAACAACTCTAATGTCATCTATAAATTTGTATGAATATCATGGCTCTTGTCTACTCTAGTTTCAGGGTTTTATGAACACTTGACCTCACTTCACGTGCTGGAGTGCTGTCAAGTTGTCGACCACTTGTCTGTATTGAGGTGTCTGATCAAGAATGTGTTTATGGTTTTTACAGCTAAATGACAAAGAGGCTCAACAGATATTATCTTCATCCAAAAGCATTGACCTGGAGGTAAGTGTTAAACCTTAAAATGCTGTGTGCGCTTAACTTTATGTCTGCAATTCTGTGAGACAGGCTTTCTTGAGAGAGAGAGAAAGGTGACTCTGATGTTGCCATTGGCATGAAGTATGGTGTTGCTTCATCTTCAAGTTAGTCTAATTCTATATGTGATTCCAAAACGGACATCAAGAAAATTGCTGTCCAAATATGAGAGCATGGGCACAACAACTGATTGTCCCCTCTTCTACATGTGCAGGATCAGTCAGGGGAAATGGTAGTGAATAGGTTGATTGAGTTCTTGAGGCAGGGCAGCCCAACACCTCTTCCAACTGCATACCTGAAAGCTGGGCAAGATCTCCTTGTATGTCATATATTTCAGAAGCTTTAATAATGCTATAACTTTGTTTTTCAACATTCAGTCTTCTGTTGCCAGAATTTTGTAGATCAAATAACTTTTTTGAAGTAAACAGCCTGTTTGTCATTCACAGCGGATTAAATATAGTTTGCCAAATTCTAGCTCTGCTTATTAATAGTTTCTCTAAGTGTTCCTCAAAGACTGAATGCTGTCCATTATCTCTTACAAGGTTGAACTAGTAAAATGAAAAGATGACAGCTAGATAGATAGGCAATCAATGGAAGAATGCTGAAGCAAGGATGCATTGGTGTTGTAAAGAATGTATGGTTAACCCTTTGAGGCTTAAGTTTTAACAAGGAAACCCTGGACCAAAGAATACTCCCCAAGATGTAACAAAAAAGACTAGGCCATTGGTATGTGCTTAAATTTGGCTTTGCCTTGCAGCCTTTATCCCATGAGCTTATATCTCATCATCTTTACATTCCGCAAATTGGCTTTTATGGTGGTCACAACATGAAGTTATGATAAAACAAAGGGTTCAGTGATTACTTGAACTTGAGGGCAAGGTCATATTACTTATTTGTCAATCCAGATTTAACATAATTCAACAGGAACTACATACTCTGATGGTAATGAGGCACTGCAGTTACATTGGTTTCTGTTGGTGTTGTAGGAGTTAATGGACAACAGACAAGGAGTTGTCTCCTTGCACTCAAGCCGATTGCTCTCTATCTTGGATGAGGCCAGTGAAAGAACTTTCTTGTCAAATGAGCTAAAAGGTGATGCAAGCAAGGATGTGCTAGACGATAAGAATTTGGTGGCGTCTCTAAGTATCATTTTTGAGCAAAGCCTGGTGAGCTCTTAGTTCCATTCTCAACGGAGCAGCCCATTGTTGGATTTGGTTTCCTGTCATTGCACAAGATATGGAGATTGCACTTAAACACGCTGCTGTCGCATTGGGCACTTGGGTTTGACCATTTTAAATTTCAAGAAATTTACAACATCAAGGGTGAACCTTATTATGTACAGTTTTTCTATGACAGGTAAAAGCCTGGATGGCTGACAAGGAATCTGAAGCATTGCGAAACCAGCAAGAGTTGGTGAAGGAGGAGGAGGCTGCACAGATGAAGTAATTTGCTCAGCTTTTGCTCAGTTGCAATTAAAACTTAGTGAGGACTATATATGAAATAAATACTGGTGTGGGAAATTGTATAGAATATTATACAGCTGCTGAAATAATGGACAAAGGTGATGCATACATGTCAAAGTTGGCTGGCGTTTATCTTTTGGTTCAAATTCACACTTGAGTGTACAGGTCCTATTCAATAAGATATCAACCAGGAACAGAGATGTAACTTAATGAGCTAGCTATGCTAAATATGATATTTAGTGTCACTTACTATTTGGATCAAGTAACCTTTTTACTATTTATGTAACTTTTTACGAAGTAAAGTTGTTAATGTTCTATAATGTCCAAACAACCAATTTAACATTTGTTGGTAAAATGTGAGATTTACATTAAATAGATATAGCATTCTGTAATTCCAAATAGTAAGGGACACTAAATATCATATTTAGTGTAGTTCTACTGACAGTGCAATATGTAACAAGTTAATTTTGCAATCTTGAGGACCAGAAAGAAGATTCCTCAGCTACTTTATCTGCTATTCTTAGTCACTTTTGGAATGGTGAATCTAATCTATAGCTCCATGTTTTTATGGGACTGATCTAGAAAGTTTGAAATGTGAGTTGACAGGCGTGAGAGAACAGTTGCGAAGAAGAAGAAGAAAAAAGAGAAATCTCGCCAGAAGGGATTGAAAGACCGTAAGTCTGGGGCTCCTACGTCTGTGCTGAATGAAGAGAATGAGTCAGTGGATGATGGGAATCCTTCTCCAGAAATTGTTGAAGAAGACAACTCGCCTACTGCAAGCTCCACATCACTTAATTCTTCTGCACATGATAACCCTCTGTTGTTAGAGTCCCAGGAACCAGAAGTCATTGATCAAAGCCAAGCAGAGGGAAGAGACCAACCTATTTTGGGAGAGGGTGATCAACCACCAAAGCCAAAGGATACTTCTAGTGTTCAATTTCTCACCAAAGATCATGCATCAGGTGAGATAGTAAGGCATTTGATAACTGCTCCCTTGGCTACAACTTTCTCCAGACGTATAGTTTATTGTTGTTACTACTGAAGCTTGAGCCTCTTTTGTTTAATGACCTGTCTTGACAGTCTAGTCACTTTTGCTCTTATTGATTCTTTTAAGGGTCCTTTACTCTTGCAGTGAAAAGCACTTTTCGCTCTTAGTTTCAATGAAAACTTTATGAGGTGCATTGAGGCTGTAGTTTAAATAATGTGGTTGATTCTGTGTTTCAGATACTGCACATGGAAACAGAGGGAAGCAAATCCATTCTGACCTGGGGTCAACTGACAGAGAGAGGGAACAACCTTTGGTTATTTCAAGCCCAGCTCAAAGCAAGCTGGGTGACGATAAAGCTGAGCAAGAGCATAATGCTGTGGACTACCGCAAGTATGAACCTGGAAGCCAGGCTAAGGAAGTTCCAAGGGTGGACTATCAAGAGAGAGGAGGGGTTTCTGATCCAAGATATCAGGAAGGCCCTCAGCAAAGTTCTTACAGAACTGTAAGGAGGCCTTCATCAGGTATCTCCTACTCATCGAGGAGTGAACGTGGAAGCAGCCCTGTTCCTGGATTCTACCGTGGTAAGCCCACTGTCAATAGAGGGGCTATGCCTTTTCAGGCAACTCAGCAGTGGGCCAAAAAAACACCCCCCCCTGCACTAGTAGATAATACAAAAGAGGGTGAGGAGGATGGTGATGGTGAGAGAGATGATACTTCTACAATCAAAACCAGAGTCAAAGAGTCATCTTTAGAGTTACCACTAGCCCGGGAACTGGATGCTGACCCAGGTCTTAGCACCAGTAGAACGGCCAAGGAAGAGATTAGAAGCATTGACAGAAAAGAGCCCTTGCCTCTTCCAATGACTTCAACTGCAAAAATTGTTGCCAGTACGGGAGGAATCGGCAGCTTATCAAGTCTCCCCTTTAGTCTGGATGGGAATCCAGAAGATTGGCCACCCCTATCTGGTTCTAAGAATGCAGGGCCATCCACTTTGGCTACTAT
Organism: Polytrichum formosum; assembly: GCA_964035585.1. Classification (NCBI taxonomy): domain Eukaryota; kingdom Viridiplantae; phylum Streptophyta; class Polytrichopsida; order Polytrichales; family Polytrichaceae; genus Polytrichum; species Polytrichum formosum. The sequence continues at coordinate 43,104,973 of OZ037935.1, read as the reverse complement.
CCACAGTGATGTAGATGCAAGAGCTTTGCAAAAAGCAAGCACTGAGAAACCTGGTGGCCATCTTGGGCTGGAAGCTAAGGTTGAAGGATCACATGTCAGGGCACCTTCTGCAGCACGGTCTGTAGTTAAATCTGGAGGTGAAGCAGAAACGGCAAATTCTCTTATGGTGGGTCAGCTTCCTGTACCTCTCGATTATGGGAATACGACTGGACCTGGTTCTGGAATTGGTAGCAACAAAAACAGCTCTTTTCTGTCATCCCAATCATACACTGCTGCTGTTGGAGTCCCTCAGGCTAGGCCCACTGGAGATTTCAACCCTAGTTCAGGGAGTGGACAAAGGCTAAATGAGGCACCAATCAATCTAGAATTTGAAGACTCTTTGGGTATTCAAGCGGGGGATGGTTTGGCAGTGGCAAACCAGTACAGGAGCTCCTCATTTAGACCCACAGTATCAAGTGCCCTTCTGAAGAATATGCGGGGGCCTGTTTACCCAACCATTGAGCGAGCGCCCCTCACAAGGCAACCTTCATGGTCCAGTAATACTGTACGCTACCCGCCTCAGAAAGTGTGGCGACCAGTCCGGCCAACAGGAGAAAATGTTGACCCTGTCTTGGGAGGTGGTACTGGAACTGATGGTAGCTCCATCGGCTTTTATGAAAGAGACACAGTAGAGACTGCTGGGAGTGAGGAGGGTGTAACTGATTTGAATGCAGTAGGAAATTTTCATGTTGGAGATGATAAGAACAGGTTTGCCAAGGCAGATTCTAGTTCACAGTGCAAGACTTGTGAAGATGTATTACCTGGAAGTTCACATGTAGACTATACGAGGGACAGTAGCATCAACTATGTGTTTGGTGTTGTGGAGCCTGGCAAGTCTCAATATGATTTACATGGTGGTAGTAAGTTCGCAGAAGACAACAGGGTTGAATGTAGTATAGGTGCTCCCATTTCAAGGGTCAATATTGAACAGGCCAATCTGCATGCAAGAGATATATCAGCAGGGGAGCCAGATATGGAAAATTTGCAAGAAACTGTAAACAGGAAAAGTGACGAAGAATTTGATAAGGAATCCACCCCAGCACTTTGGACTGCGAAAGTTGTGGAGCTTCATAAACAGCGTAAGTATATCAACTTTGGTGCACCCTTGGTATCCATTGTCCTATACTGGATTCCATTTTGTTTTGTTTGAAGAGAAGTATGAAATCAATTAGGGAAAGAACCCTGTTGCTTTGGAAACTTGTTACTGCTACTTCTAATATTCCATGGAAGACGTGAAATTGCATGTGTCAATTCAGAGTCCACCTTGGACTACATCTCATGTTGTGGATTTGAGATCTTAAACCATATGCCATTTCCTCAAATAGTGATATTAGTACACATTCCTCAGTGTTCTACACAATGCTGGATGGAAGACATTTGTTTGTTCCTTGTTCTGGTCGGATGGCTCTAGACAGTATAGTGCTGGGGACATTGAGTTTAAACATAAAGAAATAGTTTCACTTGAACTAGTGGCACCCTATCCTAGCCAGTACATCAGAGGAGCATCCAACTAATTTGTAGGCCACTTTGATCTACCCAGCTGCAGTTTCTTTTGTCATCTGCTCCAAGACTCTTTTGAGTAATTTTCAAGCTTAATGCGTACATTCTTTCACTGCTTGCAGGCTGGAAGGATGCTAATTTGAATCCTGACACAGTCACACACAAAGATAACCAAGAGCGTCCAGAGCTCCAAACTACAGTATGGGATGAGTTTCTGGCCAGCATGGAAGAGGGAATAGCTGTCCTCCAATTAGCTGACTCAAGCATAGCTTCTGATGGCTCAGGCCAAATTGGAGGACAGAGCCCGAGTAACAAAGTAGATGACCAAGCAATGGACATCCAAGGTTGTGGGCAGAAAAGTTGTGGAGACCTTCCAGCACATGTTACTGACAAAGGAGCACTCCCTGCCACTACATTAATGGAGTGTGAGCGCCAAGCCAGCAGAGGGGACACATGAGTCTGTTTCACTGCAGCTGCGACTGTATGACAGCCATGGGCGAGTTGGGTGGAGGAGTGAAAGTAGAAGTAGGCATTAGAATATATAGTAGTACTGAGCAAGAACGGCAGCATCGGACAGGTATCATGATTTACAACACAGGCCCATAGACCAGCGATACACGCTTAGGCAGAGTCGTGCGGAGGATAAAAACTTTCTAATTTGAATCCAATTTTTGTATGGTAGAGTTTATGGTCTAGGGCTCTCTGTTATTTTGGGTTGACAGGGTTGCCTGCCTGCTGTGGAGGCCAACAGCTTACAAGGAAGGGAAGAGTAAAGCCCTGATTCTTTACATGGGAATTGCCATTGCAATGACCCATCCTGTGCAGATACATCTTCACAACTCGAGCTCTGTGCTTGAGTTTGTAATTTTGCAACTATACTTGCATCGTCATAGTTTTCTGTCTTGAATTGAAGAATTCAGGTGGGGTATATATCATGGTCGATCATGATGACTGTCAGTAGTTCAGGGATAGTGGTCTTGTGTCTATTCCTCATCGGATACAATTGTTCCTTAATGTAATAGAAGCCACCCCACTCTGGTGTAGTCTTTTAGAGATCATTGTTTGGACCATTTGCATATTTTTAACAACCCAGAACAATTCCTTGTGTTATCTTACAGGAGGATGATCACTGTCTCCTCGGTTCCAGTTTACCTATCTTGTTTCCACACCAATGCAGCTTTGGCAAGATCTTGTTAACTAGCTAATAAATTTGAATTCGGGGCCAAGAGTTGAAATTCCACTACTGTACCTGGTAATTGTTTTTTGGCACCTAAAACACAGGCAATCAATGAGGAAATATTATCTTCAGAGATGGTGCTTACAATGATCTCAGCCAAACAGACTTTTCCAATATTGGCCCATTCGATATTTGCATCTGCGGGTATTTGATGATTTTTCTTCTTTTCATGTCTATTGTGCAAGGAGTGGCTCACATTCCACGGGTAAGCATCTGAGTGGCCCTGTTTGGGCCTTGACACACACAAAGACGTGAACCTATTTGAGGTATGTACATAGTCCCATTTTTAGCCAATTGTGTCAAAAGTGATATAAAAATTTAGGGTTTAGGCTCATCATGAGCACTTTTTGAATCGTTGTAACACCATAAGGTAATTTAATTGAAGGTTTGGTTCAAATACTTGCAGCCAGTTCTCCCCGTTGATTGGCACAGAATACTGAAATTTTCAAATTTGGGCCTCATGAATTGACTTGAGGCTAGGGTGATCCAAGCACTAAGATATTTGCCAATCTTAAGCATAAGGTTGCCTGCTCAAATCTTCCAAGCATTGCAAGACCACCGTGCATTCTTGGAGAAGATCCCGTGGGCAAGAATTGAATTTGAGCTCTCGAATTTGAGCTCTTGAGGGCCCCGATGTGGTTTTGTTGGCAATTTTTCTTGACACGTAACATGAGGGTTAGATAGGTTATGATTGCAGGCGCATATATAGCACATGGGTTTTCAGATTTTATGTTGTAGACACTACACTCAATACAATATTTAGTGTCACCGATTCTAGTTGTCTTGCTCGAGACTAATCGTAAACCGCAGTATAGTGTCACCAACACTAAATGTCAACCAACATTATTTGTCATTCCTTGTAAATTTTTTTGGGGGATTATAGATTTACGGCGTTGCAATTACTGTCACTTACCAAGTGATTTTTTCATCCAAATTTCAACCATCCATGACAATATTTCATCACAAGTTGCTGACAAGAGAAGGTAGGGTTGTGGCCATTGGATGAACTCATCCATCATCCATGACAATATTTGTCAACTTATTCATAAGAAGTGTCATCCGAGAAGCTACCATAGTGACATAAAATACCATATGACGCCAAATTTCATATTCTGCATGCTTATTTATTTATTTTTACATATGATTAGAATATGTCGTGTGTTGTTAGAGTAGTTTCCTTCATGGACAAGTTTCGGTGCATCTGTGAGAGTTGAATTTGTGTGTAATATAACACACCGCGTGGACACCAAACGAAGTGGTGTGCTAGGGTTAGCAAACGGAACCCTGAATGCTGATGGATGTCTTTCCGATATATCTATACTATTTGGGATATATGAATCCCATGCAAGAACGAGTCTTTGGTGATGTGTACTGTAGCTACTAGGATATTGTGCCTTCTATACATATATATCGATAGGAACTACAAAAGGCCCTACCAAGGTAGATGGGTCTTAAGTGGCTTGTTTTTCTTAGTCGGACCCCTAGATTTGATTGGTATGTGGTTCGGCAAGGATCAAAGAGCAAAGATCATAAAGACACATGTTTAAAAGAGATTGGGGTACGTCTTCGAATATCAATAACTACTCTGCACTCAACAGTGAACACAAATGGGAGGACTTAGTAGTGTGTCTCTCCGTGCATTGGTCAGGGGGCCCTATGGATTTAGTGGCAGGGCCAATTTTGTGATTGGCCACCTGAAGAGGTGGGGGTTAAGGAGGCGGACATGGCTGGCCAACCCATTTGGACTTCGATGACTTGAAGGGTGGCGGAGGGAAACTGGGGTTAGGTCTATGCAACAAAAGGAAACTCCAATTGTGGCAAAGCCTAAAGTGACAAAATCAATGGAAATAGAAAGTTTCAAGTGGGGGAAAGTTTAAGGCCTTTAACTCTTAAATGCATGGGCGACCACAAAGTGGTCAATTTTTGGTCAAAGGGCCAAATCAACAATTTCCAAACCTTTGTTTGGGATGCTTCTTGCACAAGATGTTTAAGTTACATCACAATACATCTTTTGACCGCTAACATTGAACAAAAGGCCTAATTTGTAGATCCTATACCGTTGAGAAAATTTAAATTTAAGTGTTCAAAATGCAAACTAGATTCTAGGGATGCCTCAGTCTTGTGCCACTTGTAACTTTTTTCTTTGCAACTCCTTACCTACTAATAAATACATACTATCTATACCATAAATGAGAATTTGGATGAAATTTTATGCTTACATTAAACTTTTTTTTTCAAATTTATATTTTTTACGTGCAAAAATCATAACTATCCTAAATATGGTTCAATCTAATTGGTTTTGGTTGTATATTGAATATACATTTGCCTACTTCTATAGTGTTTAACTTTAGAATTTGTGCTTCTTTAAGTAAACAAAAGTTATTCATATGTAGTGCTTGGACTTTTTGGAAATAGGCCCAAGCATTTAGGGGTAAAAGGCCTTTGACCAAAGTACGCACAACATCGGTCCGAGACGACCTTAAACTACCAGATGATGGTGGAGAGATACCCAAATCTCAAGGAAGAGGTTGGTAGTTCGATTCTTGGCTGTGAAATCTCCTCTCTACTTGATGAAAAATTTGCCAGGTGGTCAACTACCTCCTGTGCTTTGGCGCTGGTCTGTCGGCCTTTTGTCTCAAAAAAAAAGTACGCAAAACATTATTTATTGTTATGTCTACCTCGGCTGCCTTGGCTGCCTCCAGTGGAGGTCGGAAGCTCTTTACTTACATGGTGTTTGTGTGTTGTCACACCTCAAGGGACGTCCCTCTTGATCTACTTGTCAAAGAGTGCGGTGTTGAGGAATATATAGCTTATGCTTGTAAATAAAGTTAGTTCCTATATACAAATCTTACATGTATTTTTGTGGTTTTATTTATTTGTTTTATTACGTTTGTATGCCAAACACCTACTACACAAATCAAAATGCCAATATAATCATTACGAATGACCTCTTGCACTTCTAACAACCATAACAAAATCTAAGGAAGTCCGAATTTCAAACCGGTTTTTGCAGATGTTTCATTGTAGATTTGCTAATGCAACACATGTTTGTTGTGTAAATCTAATCAGTAGAGGATGATGAACATGAAAAACAAACCAAATAATACCCACATACCTTAAAATAAATGCCAAGAGCCACTCGTGTCTAAAGAGCAACCTTCTTTGCAACCTTCTTCTAGCCTAAGAGGACTTCCCCTTGGGCAAGAAGAGAGTGTTGCATCCGAGTGTATCCTACCTCTCATCCATCCATCCATCATAAAAACTTGACCCCATACATCTTTGTGGCAGGTTTATCTCAAACGACTTTGTCCTCACTAACCCGGGACCTTCAAAACTAATCAAATGAAATCAACCAAACAAGTGAACCTACGGATTGCACACTCTTTCAAGACTTCTACGTCGGATGAATGAGAGGTACACTCGCATGCAATAATTTCTAAATGCCTTTTCCTTGAGGAGAGAGGGAATTATTGTAGAGGAGCGTACCTCTCATTCATTCATCCAACATAAAACCCTTGAAATAGTATACATCCCAACTATTACTTTTTAAAGTTGATTTGACACATGAATTAGCTTTAATAACCCCAAATTAGTCTACTTGAGATCATTTAGGATGAAACGGCAAAAAACCTATAGGGGATCAAGGTTTTTATGTTGGATGGATAAGAGGTACATTCGTATACAATAATTCCCTCTCTCCTCTCCTTGGCAATTGTGCAATATAACACAAGTTTGCACTTCAAGAGCCACGTGGCCATGACATGCTTTTATTTTGCAATGACGTGGATCTACTACTTAGTGATAATCAATAGACTAGGGGCCTGGGTTGCCTAACCGTGATTCCCACCACCTGTCCCATTAACAAATTAAACATACAAGCAAACATCCTTTATCTACAGAGGATAGAGATTCCTAGGGTTAAATATAGCACCATAGGTGAATGAGACTGCTTAACGTAGAAATAACGTGATACGTAGATGTGTGTATCTACGTATTTAGAGAATCACTGCTGGCCAGCAAGCTCTTTGGCGATGGTGCGGTGTTGCCAGCAGGCTTGCCCTCTCAAGGCTGGAGAGAGGTGGCGAGCTTGCAACCTGTGCTCTGCTTCGCAAATTTGCGGGCAGATTGCGATGTCGGTGCCGAGCTTACGAACATAACAAGGTGATCTGAAACGTACCTTCCCCTAGAGACCATTGTCATGTCATTTGGTGGAGATTTGGTCCGGTTTCTTGCGGTTTTTGGTTCCTGACGTTGCGTGCATTTCCGGGTTTCCTTACTTTTAGGTTTCTCTCTCTACTGAGTTCTTGTAATTGGATTTGATGATGTATGTTCTTGGACTTCCGTTTGATTTGGTTAGGGATTTAGAAATTAGGTCATGGTGATCCTTCATGCATACTCACTGCTTTGTGTCATCTCTCAGCAGTTCTTTCTTCTTTAATCATCTACAATATCTTGTGGTATGATCTTTCTTTCTCGAGAGACATCTGTGTTTCGTTTCAGATTTCAATACACATCTGGAACTAACACATTTTTTGTTGCAGTCGTTTGTACTGCCTTATTTGTTTTTGTTTTGTTGAGGCAGGTATTGGTGTCGACACTGATTTCATTGATGCACTTCGTTTGTCTCGTAGCTGATATAGTTTGCGTAAGTCTTTAAAGCCAGGTTGTTATAGTCAAGTGTGATAAGCCAAGATTGATCGTTCATATTTTTTTTCTACACCTTGCAATTTACTTTCTAAAATTCAATGTCCAATGTTGAGGCTTACATGTCACCTAATTTGGTACAATATTGCTAAAACCTTTATTCCTTTCGAGGTTAAAGGTTTGTCATTTGGATTCATTGTAAGAGTCATTTGGAGTGCAATTTACAGCCTTGGACTATTACTCTTTCTTGTTGCAATAGCCACTTGTATTAGGTATCTTTGCAGTGGTTATATGAAGGTATGTTTCTCAGCGGAATGATCCTTCTACATATCTTTCATTTGTTGTAAGAGGTCGTTAGTGTGTTGGCCTGAGGGGTTGCTTGAGCACTACACAATCGGCTTTGGAGATCTGACTTGAATTTCATCTGTTTTCTCCTCTTCTGTTTCAGACCATGAAGGCGTTGTGCTCTCACTCCTGTGGAAAAAATTAAGGTGAATTGTCTTGTTACATATCGTTGAATCAATGGTGATGCAGAAATCTGTATAAACCTTGGAAAATTAAAGGGGGCAATTATTTTTAGATAGTCCAAGACTGGACTTTTGGAAGGGAAAAGAATTTGAGAAGAGGGTCGGATAGGAAGGATTGAGGCAAGGGATGACGCTTTGATGCTGAGAAAGTGTATGGGATTGACCGATTCAGCTTGAACGATTTCTAGGGAGTTTCTGGAGGAAATATATTGATGATTATACCTCCAACGAGTTGTTGTGTGTTATTTAGTGTTCTGGGGCTGAGAGGCATACCACATCGACGTCAACATATATCATAAACTTGAGCAGTATGGAGACCCATGATGATGCAGAGCCTTTCCACTGCATCATATGCCTAGAGCTTGTTTACAAGCCTATTGTGCATGCATGTGGTCACTTGTTCTGCTTCTGGTGCGTGCATCGAGCTATGGATGCAGCCTACAAGTCTCTGTGTCCTCTCTGTCGCCGCCCGTACATGCATTTTCCCCGTATTTGTGAACAGCTCCATTTTGTCCTTCTCAAAGCTGTGCGAGAACAATATCTTGTCCGAGCAAAAGAAGTGCAGGAGGAGGAAGCCCATGGAGGTGTATTTTCTCCACAGTTTGATGAAGAATTACTGCTGAGGAAGAATTCCTCTCCTGCTGTTATGACAGATGGTTCTTCTAAAGTTGAAGCATCTGAAATCTTAGCCATGGAGACTGAGACTCTTTCTTCTTCCAATGAAAATTCTGAGTCTAAAATTGAGGACCTCTCACCCTTTAGCAGCAGTTGTGAAGATCCTAATCCTACAACTGGGACAACTTCACCAAGACCGTCATCAGTAGGTGATTCTGATCCTTCTGTCAAAGGGAAAGCTCCCATGCTCGATGAAGGAGAAACTGATAAAAAAGGCAACAACATGGAGGGTGATGGTGGACTTCAAGACACGTCAAACGTAGAGATTGGAGTTCAAATTTCAGATCTAACTTGCTTGAGTTGCTCTAAACTTCTGCATCGGCCAGTTGTCCTGAACTGTGGCCACATGTTTTGTGAGCATTGTGTAGTTGTTTCTGATGCTCGTACAGTGAGTTGTCCTTCATGTAAGGCAGAGCACCCTGGGTTATTCCCGCAAGTTTGCTTGGAGCTTCATCACTACATTGACAAAGTTTTCCCTCTTGAGTATGGTCAGCGATCTGTGGAGGTGTCCCGTGAAGAACTTGAACATCCTAGAGTTAGACCTGAGCAACCAGCCCCAGAACCTGAAACCACAATTAAGGACCTTGGTGTCCGGAGAATGACTGCAGGTCCAGTTCATCGTGCGGGATGTGATGGGTGTGGGATGATGCCAATAGTTGGCAAGCGATATAAATGCAAAGATTGCCCGGAGACCATAGGGTATGATTTATGTTCAAAGTGTTATGAATCAGGTTGTGTTGTTGGGAGGTTCAACCAACGGCACACTCCTGAACATCAAATGGTTGAGAAGAAGATTCTAACACGCATTGCAAGGCAGTTTCTGGATGCGATGGCACATCGGAGTGGTATCAGTATAACCGACATCAGAATCATTGCTAATGAATGCGATGAACTTGACGCTATGTTCTTACGGAACCCCAATGGTGTGAGCAGCCAAAATGGTGATGGCGATGTCAATGGCAATGTGGACAGCAATGGCAATGGCAATGGCAATGGAGTGGGAGGATTGGAAGGTCAGCATTCAGTGGTTCTCACTGAGGCAAATAATGGAGATAGTCTCGCGGATGCCATTGGAGATAGTTTCCGCCATGTAGATTATGTTGACGGGGACATTCATCATGACCTTTTTGTATCCAATGGTGATGGGATCGAGGATTTTTTTGGGCCAAACGATGAAGAGTTTGAGACATTTAGTAGGGATGATGAAGACATAGAGTTCTACCGGGTTGTTTTTCACGCCTAAGGAGGCTCTCTGCTGCTGTATACAATGTATGTATAGATTCAAAGGTTGTCACTACCCTCTATTTCCTTTGTGCTCTTTCCATATATGGTCTGGATGTGTGCTTTTAAAACACAATTCCAGTCGCTATTCATGTGCTAGATTTGCATACGCCTCAACAATAGATATCACATATTCAGTGGGGCATTAGTGAGAATTTTGTAAGGGGTTACAGGAATGTCCACCTATTTTTGAGGAGTGGCTGCTCATGGTGGGGGTTTAAGAGAACCTGTAACTTTAAATCACATCCACAATGCACTCTGTAATATGATTTTGCTTAACCTTAGAATTCCTGAACCTTTTGAACGGTTGGTTTGTAGAATTGGTTAACACATCCATCTTATGTTCGTTGAGAGCATACAGGATATTACCTCTCATACATGACATCATTTGCCGGCCATGGCTTTGTGGCAGGCATGTAAAACATTGGCAACCGCTTACAACTTGGACTTTCTTTTTTGTGGTTGATTGACCCCAGGATCAGCATCAGAGACTTCAAATCAGTATACTGGATTAAGTTGGGATGAATCAACCACAAAACTATAAGGGGTTCAGGTTTCTACCAGACTCCCTTGCATGTTATGAAGCCCGAGTCTTGTTTGCTGACTCAAACCTACATAGGGTTATTCCATTTTCTGAACTACATTATGGCCAAAATATAAGCCCTGGACCAGTTGTGCATACAGAGCATACACTGGAGGATTGTTCAGCAAATTGATGAGCTTCTGTTGCTATGATGGTCTTGTGGGCATTAGAGTTATCCTTTAATTCAAACTGAGTGAGTGTCGGGAGTTGGTTGTTATGCATACAAAACATTCCATGCTAGGTAAGTTTTTGGTGCATGCTTGGAGTTGTCGTGGAGGTTTGAATGAAGAACTTTTTATATTGGTTTATTGAGGGCCAAAGTCACTTTGACTTGATTAGAATGTTTTTCACTTGAATCGCTGAATTCAACTCTATTATGTTTAACTTATGTCAAAGGCGGGTTCAAATCCATACCATGTAATTTGTTGTGTTTGTGTCGCTGCCTCGTCTCTGCTCTAAAATTAACATGTTCCGTTTCTCTCAGTAGCCAATTTTAAAATGCACTCTAACCTCCTCAATATCACGCCTGTGGCAGCCAAAGTGCACGTGATATTAAGGTCTGTAGTGTTAAACTTGGAAGCATGATAACAGAGAATTAGTGTAGCATGTGACTGGAATAACACAAAGTCAACATTGCACTAATGACAATATGATGTGTGCAAGTGTGTGGTTTGAATGCTTTGGTGGATAATTTAAATGTCAAAATCTGTGATATGTGGGAGGTAATGTGGCAACAAGGAGGGAGATTTAAACTATGCACACCTATTCCCTAGGGTTCGGGATAAAGAGAGGGAGTGGCATTACGGAGGGTGACATTATGGAGGTTTAGGGTGTATCACTGTTTCAAGACTAACTAGAACAAGAATTCAGGATCAAAAGCACATTTCTTATCAAAAGTTAATTTGTCCATTGTGATTTGTTAACAACTCTTTAGTATTCTGTCCATGCAATTTATATATGGACTGAAGTTCATGATGTCTACAAAGCATTTTTAAGCCCTAACACTGTGTTAATCAGAAGAAAATTTATAGTGCATCAATTACGTTATGATCTTGAATGTGTATTGTCAATGTCAAATAAGGATGAGTACATTTCTCTTTAATTATAAATCTACCTAGTCTACATGAGAGAAACCATTCCAACCAAGAATTGGTGAACATGTTTGGAATTGAAATGATTTTTGTTCATGGAAAGTTGTTGTTATTTCTATTAATTAGTCATTTATATATATATATATATATATATATATAGAGAGAGAGAGAGAGAGAGAGAGAGAGAGAGAGAGAGAGAGAGAGAGAGAGTTGGAAACACAAACTATATGGGTCAACAAATTTTGCACATCTAAAATAAAATTAAAAAGGCTGCTTGCAACTTTTTCCTTGAAACAAAGACATGAAAGAGTTAGAGAACTAGTTTCTCCACATGTCTTACATTGTTTATGGTATTTAGTGTCACTCACCCTATTTCAAAGCCTATGCTTAGGTTATATTATTGCTCAACAAGTTGATCCTTAGTGTAAAGATGTGACATTCGACATTAGTGTGCTCAATACTCTTTCTTGCATGCTAAAACATAAAAGTATCATCTCTAGTTTTCCAACATATTGTAAAAAAATGACTTTAAAAATGACTTTAAAAAGTCGCTTATGTTGACAATTAGTGGCCGTGACATTTTGTTTGATGAATGAGAGGTACACTTGTATACAATAATTCCCTCTCTTTGCTAGAGCCTAGATGTCTACGTGATTTAGTATATGCCTTTGCAAATACCTACACTGATATGTGCAATTAGGCTACCCCACACTAATATAGCAACAATCTACACTATTCTAGTATATTTACCATAACAATAACAAAATGTTGTATCTATTTATGTACACTCTAACCCCCCTAATATCATGCTTGTGGCAACCAAGGTGCATGTGATATTAAGGAGGTCTATAGTGTTAACTTGGAAGCATGGTAATAGAGAATTAGTGTAGTGTGCGGCATTATGGAATAACACAAAGTCAACATTACAATAATGACAATGATGATACCATGATGTGTGCGAGCGTGTGGTTTGAAACCTTTGGTGGATTATTTTAATGTCAAAACCCATAATATACAAGAGGGAAATGTGACAACAAGGAGGGAGATTTGAACTAAGCACATCCGTTCCCTAGGGTTTCAAGATATGAGAGAGGGAGTGACATTACAGAGGTTAGGGTGTACTGTGATTTGATTGTTGTATGGATGAATAAACAAGCTATAAGTTTTCGTAATCTAATTTTGATCCAAGGTAAGTTGCATGGGTAAAGAGGCAACCTAATTGCTCGTAGCAGTGTAGTGTATATCAGGTTATGGGGAGATTTTTGGGCATAATGGGTCAAAATCCTAGTGTTTCCGAGTCCAACCGGTTACGTGTTGTGATATTTCGGCTTTTTTGTATTAATTTGAAGTATATTCATAGATCCCTCTAAATTGAGCGGTAATTCTCCGGAAGTGTTGAACTTCAATTGGTTATTTCTCAAACTCAACCGGCTCATCTGTAACTACACTAAATAGAATATTTAGTGTTTGATTATATTTAGTGTTGTTACCACCCTACCATGCTCAACATTAATTTTCAATTCCTTGACAATTAGTGTAAGACATAAATGTGCCGCTACCTTCCCTACTGCCACCTCCCTTATTTTATTTTATTTTTCATATCCTTACTAACACTATATTCAAACATGTAACTTCCACATATTACCATAGTTGATATTTAGTGTTCGAGTTTACATTTAATGTTACTTACTTTCATAGGGTTATTGATACAATATTTAGTGTACGCGTTTGTATTTAGTGTATCAAACACTAAATATCATATTTAGTGTAGTGGTTGGTTCTCCCCATTCATTGGTGTATATGTTTTGACTCTAAAAATAGCTTCATAAAGAAGTGTGAGTGGTTTCATTCTTGAGTCCTCACAGAAAGCAACCCTGGGTGCCACATGGCATGTCCTCATTCGTTGGGTGACATCACTCGGAGGAAAGAAGACTTTCTGGCGCTCGGTAGGCAGGTAGTTGGATGAAAGCTGACTGAGTGCTGGGAACGCGTGGGAGGGGCATGACTAAGTGGTCGAGAGGAATAGATGAATGTGTTGGATGAATATCAAGTCTATCCATCCGATTTGGAAGACCTACCATCCTCGAGGGCTTGAGTTTCTCTTCTCCCTCTCTACTCTGCTCTGCCAGGCCACGCCAAAGGAAAGCAGCAGCAACAACAACACACACAGGAAGCTTGCAAGGTCGCACTAGGGTTTCGTTGCGCGCGAGGATTTGGTGTCGCGCATTGGTGTGTGTGTTTGTTGAGGAAGTTTGCAGCGATGGCGAAGGGATCGCAGAGCCAGGCGTCGACGACGACGTCGAGGGCGAGCGGGGCAAGCGGCGGGGGAGGGGTGCCGCGATCGAACTCGGCTGGGGCGCCGCCCAAGGGGACGGGATCAGCGGGTCTGAGGAGGAGGAGGACAGCGTCATCAGGGAGCGGAGGAGGAGGAGGGTTCAGCGGAGGAAACAACAGCAACATGTTGCGTTTCTACACGGACGATGCGCCCGGACTCAAGATCACGCCCACCGTCGTACTTGTGATGAGCGTCTGCTTCATCGGTTTCGTGACCGCCCTCCATGTCGTCGGCAAGCTTTACAACTACCGATCCGGTGGCGCTTCAGCTTAAGAATGAGGTGTACATATTTCATCTTAAGAAACATTTCTCCTTCTCAGCTCGGGCTGCAGTGAGTTCTACACTGTGAAAGAGAGAGAGAGAGACTTAGCTTGCTAGCAAGTAAGCATCATCATCATTATGTGTAGTCAGTTCAGTTTGTGTGTAGGTTGAGATATTATCATCGAGTTTCCAAGGGTTTCGTCCCTCTCTTTTTGTGCAGAGATGGTGGTGCATTGTTTACCCTGTTGGACTCGTCACGAGTTTTTTCCAACAAATATTTTATGGTAGTCAACCTGCACATGTACCTTATGGAGTGGATTGAAGCCATGGAACTCTTTTGGCGCTCCTCAATACATTTATTTTCAATTCTCTGAGCCCGTTAGTGGGTTACAGGGAAATATTTCAACGATCTGGTTGTGCGTCGATTGGTCTGCTTTGAGTACATCGAGTTTCCAAACTTTTCGTCTCTCTTTTTGTTTACCCTGTTGAACTCGTTACGAGTTATTTTAACAAAGATGTCATTGTAGTCAACCAGCACATCTACAAACGGAGTGGATGTAAGCCATGGAGATCTTCCGGTGCTCCTTTCAATCCCTTGAGCCCGTTAGCTGGTTACATGGCACTATGGTACAGGTCCTTTCTCGATCAAATTGGTTGTGTATCAATTGGTCTGCTTTCAGTCATCCATTTTCGGTACCCTTTTTCTTTGGGTTCGTCTCATGGGATTTACTATTCGAGTCAGGTCCTCAGCAAGTAAAGCGGTCATTTTTTTCACTTAAACAGATCATTCGTCTGAACAATATCCTATAGGTGTGACACTTTGAACTTATTAAATGCAAAGTTGGTTACGATAAGTAGTTACCCTTTATTTTCTCAAAGATTAGTGGGGATAAACAAAGAAAAATCTGTGCACAAGCTGCCTAATGAAAGCAGTGGACACCCTAGTAGTCTCGTTAATGTTCATGTTTAATCTAAGAAGCTCTTAGGATTCCTTGGATGTCAATTTTGGTAGTAACTTTAACTTGTTAGAAAATTGGTTGGTTTTAACATATAAATTCTTGGATGATGCTTACTTGGCACAATCTCAACAGGAATGTAGTGGTAACAAAAAAATTAGCAAAAAATGCTACTTCTGTGTCTATCTCAGTACTCATTTCTCTGGTGTGCTGTCTGAGGTGAGATGACTTTGGTTTTCTTCCATCCACAATTTTCTAGGACCAGACTTTGTACTGTCTCTTACGCTATCTCCTGCAAGATTGTTTGGCAGTGGCAAGGTAGTAAGCCAGACAATTGTGTTTTCTGGTGTAATTAGGCAGAGAAAAGACTATGTTATTGTGGTCAATCTTGGGTGATAACAATTTATTTTGGGGTACCCTAGATTCTTGGAATATTCGTACTGAGAAGCGATCTTGGGATTGACCTGAAAGTCAGGAATGAGTACTCACAGAATGTAGTAGATGGTCCTCAACACAGTTTTGGGTTTGGATCCCTTGTGTTTGAATTGCTCCTGTCTTTCCAGGTCTAATTGATCTTTGTACAAACACTTCAGGTGAAGGTACAATGCTTTGGCTTTAGTTTTTGTATGTACCATATGAATCATCCTTCAAAGTAAGGGTAGATCTTATCCTGCGTAATCATGGCCTTCTTATGTTCAATCAAGAGGCAAAGGTTTCCCACAGCAGATTGCACAAGTCAGGATTGGGATGTTATAGCTTCCTTCCTATTCTTTTTTTCTTGTTAGAGATTTGCAATGTTACATTCTTTGGTCCTTTGTACAACCTCTGTTTGATTGCTACAGAGACTGACAGTAATTGCAAATCATACTGCTGGAGATGCTGAAGTTTACAAATTTCCTAAGTTCATAATGGAGTCTGCGTTTAGCTTTTGGACAATTGTTCCCACTTGCATCTACTACTTCATACAATATGAGTTTATGTTTGTGCATACTGACTGTTGCATGGATCAACATGTCTGTTACCTACATTCTTACTTGAAAATTGGGGTCACCAAGTGGAGACATGATCTGAGATATGGTGCTAAAATGTTTTCAGGAGCAGTTGAGGACTATGAAGGTTTTTGGGGTGCCACTAGTATTCCAATTCGGTGTCTTTGTTGTTAACTTCTAAACCGTCATGTGAGGTATTGTGGCTTCCAGCTTCTAGTATACTGTGTTTCTTAATTATGCACTAATTGCATATGCTTGAGAACCCATGACCCTTGAGAAGCAATTGCTGTTATAAAAAATTGGAATTTCTGGCATGAATTTCACTTCACGTTCAGAATCAAGAAAATTCAGCATGTAATCTTCAATTTTTGGTGATGGTGAAAATGATCCGAAGAAGATGCTGTAGCTACTTTTAGTCATGGAAAACAGAATCTACGGCCATGTCACAGCTGGAATGCCCAAGGGTGCTAGGGTTCCTTCAGTTCAACTACACTACTTTATGGTAAATAGTGTGGGCAGATGTTTAGTGAGACTTGCCTTGGGTAGCCCTATAGGATTGACCATGATATACATTATCACACTTGAAAATAGTGTCCAATTCTAGTTACACTTGTCATGCTCCCATGATATACCCACCTCCTTTCCATAGGTTAAAAGTGTTTCAAATGGGCATTATTTTCAATTGAATAGAAATATTGTAACCTACAATGTGGACATCTGATATTTAGTGTGGGTTGGGAAATAGTGTGCACCCACAATAGTATCTCCAATGATTTTTGTGTAAAAATAAGTTCAATATTGTGGCTCATCATAATCAATGTAATGTAAATTTAGGAAGAGTGTCCTCTTATAGAAGGTTATTCTCTTACATGTGTGCACATGATTGCCATCTAATTCTCCAGCATCACAGTGTTACAGTGACTAATCTACTTTGCAGCCACCTTAGCATTCAGATGTTGCGGCAACTAACTTACTTGGGAATCATTTTCCACACTTGCTACTGGCAACCATCACATGCTGGCTCAAGCCTACCTACAATTGATGCTTCATCCCCCCTCTTGGCTCAGACGGACTAGGTAACCTTTGAGGCCCAGGAGGGTCGAGAGGTTACTGGACGTAACCATTTTTGCGCTCTCCTTTAGACCCTCCTCTGGAGATCGATGGCCTAGATTGAGGACATGGGAAGGAGAGGGTTATTCTCTTTGGAAGGCATCCTCTTCCCAATCCTTGAAACGCCATCTTGTGTGCTAAATCTCATATCAGGGCCCTTATTGAAAGCCAACTGCAGGGTAACCTGCTGTAGTGTCCGGGAAGATTTTTGAACACAATCAGTCAAAATCCAGATGTTTCCAAGTCCAACAGGTTACATGTTGTGATCTTTTGGTTCGTCTTTACTAATTTGAGGTATATTCTATAGATTTCTCTAAAATAATGGGTAATTTTCCTCAAGTCTTCAACTTCAACTGGTTATTCCTCAAATTCAACTGGTTCATCTGTAACTACCAGTTCGTTCTCCCCGTTCATTGGCCTGCTGGCAAGTTAAGAATCGATTCTGTTGCAGTAAAGTCGTGCTGACTTGGTCCCATGTCTAAGTTTTTTTAGTCATGCGTAGTTGCAGCACTTTGATCTTGCAGGCTTTTCAAGTACACAAGTCCTTGGCTCTTGTGAGATTGGAGTAAAAGCTGTTCTCAATAAGGTGCATGGCCCTATTGTGGGGGCTTTCAAGTCCACGACTTTGGCTATGGGCCTCTCCCAATTTGTGTTAATTATTGAACCTAGAACGATGTTTGTATTTTGAGTACATGGTTCAATCTCATCATAACATGTATTTTGCGTGTCCATTCATAACTACAAGCCTTGTTATATAGCACTCAAATATAGGTATCCAATTAAGAAGAGTGAGCACATAAAGGGCCACACATTTTATATATTTTGCACTCTTAGGTGATCCAACATGCAACATGTGATTAACAATGCAAATTGGCTATGGAATCTTGTTGAAATTTCAAGGTACTTGCAAATATGTGTGGGGGAAATAGCAGAAATCCAATATCAATTCAGAGCTTGTGGTAATTGGCTTTGGATTTCTAAACACAAGATTCTTTTGCCCATAAATTAGCCATAGTGGCCTCCCCCCTGGAAAAAAGAGAGTTGTTGTTTGAAGTACATTCTTTACCTCTCCACTCAATTTGAGAATGTAAACCCAAGAACTATAAATTCACTATCCAAGTCCAAGGATCTAGGGAGAAAACTTCAAAAATGGACATGAAGAGCAGTTGAGCTTTCAATCGTCATTGCACCCAAATGGTTACAAGTTAAAAGGTGGTCTTGGTGTCTCTAGAAAGAGCATGAGAAGCTCTATAAGATAAATGACTCGTTTATGGAAAATGAGCAAAATTTGAAGGAGATATAATCATTTCAAGTATCTAGGGGCATTTCTTATAGGTAGGATTTGGTGATGAGCACTACCTTTCTAGGCATGTGCTCATTTCAAGGAGTGAAAGCCACTTGGCAAAGAAATAGCAATATATTATAGCAAATTACAACTCAATAGAATTGTTTTAACCTAAAATGTGGACCATTACTGTTATATGTTGTGGGTTGGTAAGTAGTGTGCACCCATAGTAGTATTCCCAATATTTGTGATGTGGGTATTTTGTTCATTGTATGGCCCACAAATGTTTTCCATAGTCAATGTAGTGCTAACTATTCCAGACCTTGGATAGCTGGCCAACTAGCATCACCTAGCTAAATTTTTCGGGCCCCTATTTGTCACTTAGCTTTAGCTAGCTAGGTTCATCAAACCTAGGATTCTTACTTGGCTTAAGCTAGCTAAATTTTCTGGAATTCTCATTTTCACTTAGCTTCGACTAGCTAAAAAGTTGTGTGACATGCATATTCATTCTAAACCAAAGAAAAATCCATTCAAACGAAACCAAACAATATATATTTGGTTGTATTGCTCTTGGTTGCCTCTCTATTTCATGTTGTTGCACAAGGAAATTTAAAAGTTTTAAATCCACACGTATACATTGGTTTCCTCACTTTCAACTGGCACCGGTGCTACATCACTCATTATATACAAGTGAGCCCAGCCATGAGCTTGACTAACCTACCTAGAAGATTGTTCCTAATTATGAGCTTGACTAACTAATCTAGAAGATTGTTCCTAATTAAATGCCCACTTAGGGTAAGCGGCTAACACTAATGATCTTACTAGATTCTCCTATGTGACTATTGACTATTAGAAACAATGAAGACCGTGCCACGTGTATTGAGATTTCTACACAAACATCTCAATGTAAAAATTGAGAGTTTCCAAAAGAGTTAGCTTGGAAATGGTCTACATAAAATTGATAGCAGATACCATAATTGAAACCTAAACTGCAGCCCTTGGACAACTAACTAAGTGGGTGTCAAGTTGGACAACAAGGTTTTTGCTATATGGGATCCGCCCTAATATTAAAAAAATAATGTATGTTTCAAATTCCAACTAGCTATTAGCTAGCTTTAGCTAGCTACCTTTCCTCGCCCGGATTATGGCACTTAGTTTTAGCTAGCTATTATTTTGAGGCACCAAATTCCTACGTAGCTTTAGCTAGTTGGAGCTTTTAGCTAACTAAATAGCTGGCCACTTAGTTAGCTGTCCAAGGTCTGAACTATTCTCAATGCTTTGAATGCGGATATTCAATATTGTGGCCTAATATGCACCATAATCCATGTAGAGCTAATAAGCTAACATAGTTTACCATGAAAGTTGGTGATGCGCCCACCTAGAAATAGGCATGTCAGTTCATGCCTGAGTCCATGCCACCTCGGGGTTAGTGCACAATATCACCATGGGTAATATTACATCCATGGTCATTGTAATAGTGTTAGTATTCCAATCGAGTCTTACAATGTTACATTGTAAACTACGAACCAATGTTTCAATGTTCCACTAGAATAGTGCGTTATGTTCCCATTTGTTCCTTGCATGTTTAATTGATAAAAGAACAAGGTGAGAGTGTATTTTGATTTTATGTTGATGTCATTATCATGATTTCTTAAGTTTATAATGTTATTGTAATATTCTATTATTTCTTACATGACGCGAGAAAAACCAATCCCCAGTCCCCCTAGATTAGCATGTACCACTCACAGGTCCACCTACCACAAGTAGGCATTAAACCATCTCTCCTCAATGATGTCAATTAACACCAGGATATACAATGCTTCGTTGTGTTTTCAAACCAGTGATCGGGAAGATTTTTGGACATAATCAATTGAGATCCTAGTGTTTGCAAGTCCAACCGGTTACATGTTGACATCCTTCGGTTTTCCTTTATTAAATTGAGGTATATTCTATAAATTCCTCTAAAATGATCGGTAATTTTCCTGCAGTCTTGAACTTCAACCGGTTATTTCTCAAACTCAACCGGTTCATCTGTAACTAACTGCCGGTTCTCCCCGATCATTGTTTCAAACAACCCCCCGTGCAAGTGTCACGAAACTATACCCCTTGAAACAACTACAAATGAAAGATCAATCTTCATTTGATAGTACAGTACCATTGTAAGCTTTTGCTTTATTGGGGCATCCTTTTTGTAGATAGGGTTCACGTGTGCGCTAACTTACTTGATTACCATATTACTAACTTCGGTTAATTTTGTCAAAGTGAAATCGATGACCACTTACAAGTGTTCAAAGTATGTCATGTTAACGAACATGGGATGCTATAGCGTAACAGGTACCCACAAAAACATCGAGCCTTATTTAGACCATTATATTACTGTGGCAAAGTCAACAACTCATGGGACCATGTGATATTGTGCATGGAAAAATAGACGTTTTTGTGGCATAATATTCCACCTTTGACTGTTCCGTGGTGTTGGAAGGTCGTCCCCGGTCCATTTATGGCATGTTTGCCTACCTCATAAGCTTGTCCCGATGGATGCTTTATATGTCACACCTAAACAATTATAAGGTTATAATAAGTTTCACCTTGTCATTGTGATGCCCAATCACAATGTGTTATGTTTTACCAATCCAACCACAATCGTCATCATCAATGAGTCTAGGTGTTGAAACTTGAATCGTATTCGACACTCAAGATTCAAGAAACGATACCTGGAATTTGCAGTTTGTTTTTTGTTCTGGACCGTGTAAGGCCTACTTCACTCGTGAGACTGAAGGCCCGTGACCATTGTATTTTAAGACTTCTCATTGGTCGAAAAAGCCAAGACTGTCCGAGTTCACTTAACACTAGAAGGTGAAGGCCTAAGGGTCCAAGAAGAAATTATCATGGATGAAAAGGTCTACATGGATTTTTACATGACAAGATTATGGATAAAAGTTTCATGGTCTGTCGGAATTTTCACCAGTCCATCTCCAAGAGGTAGGCATGACGTAGATTCTGGCAAACCATGTCAGTCAAATAGTTGGTACAGCCTTCGAATGAGGGTCAAGGATCCTCACAGTTACATGGTTGTGGCCCTTGGCTCATGTGTGAAGTGGCCCTAAGATGGTGATGTTGATGCAATTATTGGGTTGAGAATGGACACGTACTTTTCATACTCAAATGGACAATTTTGGAAGTAGTAAATGAACTCACAAACACGTTTTTTAAAGACATTGAACTCGACTCAATGGCTTCCATGCCCTAGGAGAACCAAACTCGATTGCTCATCCCCTTCCCCTTTTGTTGTTGCACATCTATGGTATGTGACCTTATTGCGGGCACTTCCAACTTCACATACAATTTTGAATATTTGATCAAGTCGGGAATTGTCTCATCCGGAGAGCAATTGCGATGAATCACAAAGAGTGTCATTGATTTCAAGGTACATACAGTAATTGGAGTCAAGATGCAAACATATAAACACCATTCATCAATTTACAAGTTTTCTTCGGTGGAGCTTTCCACATCTCCACAATTAATTCTCGAATCGAGTGTTGGGGATCCAAATAATCAGGTGGGTTCAGTTTGAATTTGGATAAGCTTTGGAGAACCAAGCCACCAACATGGGCCAACCGCTAATCTCATTTTATCATGGAACAAATCCGACAATGACAATCAGTTTGCAGTAACAATGGCAATGACAACAATCTGTAATATTGTTTAATTCTGTTGAAAATAGAAAGTATGCACACTCCACCGTTTATGGTATATTAGTATCACATGCCCCAAAATCTCTCCGGACACGGGGGTGAATGTTGTTTGTAAAAATTACCTGGTCCAGGATCGTGATGATGTGGGAGCCATCTCCGTGAGATGGAAATAGCAACCTGCATGGGGGGCGTGAGGATGTGTATCTACCTTCCTGCAAAATCATTTTCAACTAATTTTGGAGATGCCAGCACATGGCTGATAATTTCCAACGCTATACAGTGTAACTCCATTTTAGGAATGGACTGCCGTTCATCGATGACGCTCATTGGTCTCCTCGGCACCGGCCAGGGCTACACAACACCATAATTACCCAAGGTGAAGACGCGGTGCATCACATTATAGCATGTAATTTTCTTTTTAAGGAATATTTGACCTCTGAATCAACACCAAAAGACCCCAAATTAGTCAAAAGAGAGAGTCCCAGCTAAGATGAATCAACCACAAATCTATGCGTGTCACTGTTTTTGCCAAGCCGCCTTTACCTCGGCAAATTTTTGCACGGCAGGAATTACGCACCATTTCCGTCATCAAGAATGACGACTGGCGTGGCCGCGCTAGTCGCACAGGCGCTCAAGGGCAGTCGCCGAACATTCCATCGGTTGCAGCTGCCACTGACGATTTTCAAACTCAAACTCACATCGACGTTGTGCCTTTCTATGTGCATCCCTGGTTCTAAGAAGAGATTGCTTCGCGGATTTAAGAATTTGGCCGCGCTGGTACAGAGTGGGTCACCAGATATTCTAACCGTTGCACTTTCAAACGACTTTCAAGCTCAAATTGACATTGTGTTTCAATGTGATGCAAAACTTCAATGTGTTTCAGATAGAAGGTTGGTCCGCTTTGCCAATTCCCTCTCTGCTTCTAGAGACTGCTTCGCGGATTTAAATAGTCCTCTCGCTGCTTACAGGAAACAATTTATCAAGGAATGAGATCAAGCAGATTCACAAATCTGGTGGAGTTTCCCGACCTCGTGGATTGACGGCGTTCAGACTCATATTCACATAGGTGTTTTTTATGTGATAAGAAACTTCAGATAGAAGCTGGTCGCTTTGTCAATTGCATCTCCGCTTCGAGGATTCAAGGAGTTACTTCGAGGATTTCGTACTTACAGCAGAACAGTATATCAAGGAACGAGAACAAGAAGCGGATTCACATATCTCTGGAATTGCTCCAGAAATGAAGACGAGTAGAGAAGACACGGTTGTGTGTACAGTGAAACGACATGAATTTGAGGTAATTACAGATATGTACCGGGGTGAGGATCTCCGACGACGGAGATCCTCCAAGTCTTATACAAGCTGCAAAATGGTGTAACGTACAATTTCCTGCCTAATGCTCTTGTCCCTCTGCCGCAATACCTCAAGAACGAAAAATTGGCAAGAGGGACGCTCTCATATAATGTACAAGATGTTCCGCTTGAGGCCTGCTGCTACTGCGAAAGCTGAAGTAGGATTTTCCCGTCATGACAGCATTGATACTTCGAAGTTTGTGAACTTGTGGATAAGTCCATCGCCGTTGCAGAAGGGGACCAGGCGTGCTGAGTTTGTGTAGGAGTTGGTAAGACTTGCCACTTCGGCAATCGCCTCCGCCATCTCCTCCTCCGTCAACTCCTCGTCTTCATCATCACTTTCACACTCCTCCGTCCAACTACCACCTGAGGAAACACGAAATGGGATCACTGATGTCAGGGACGAATACTCCAAATAAACATTTGATTGCTAAGATTAGAATCACGAAAAGCAAGCCACAACATCAACAAGATGAGATCAATTGGAACTATCGCTGCAATCGATAGAATGGAAAGCGAGTGAGATAGACTGCAGCGAGAAAGAAAAGACCGGATAGCGAGGACATCGACTGAATTCCTCGATGGAAAACGATTTTCGCAAGAAAGCTCCATGTTTATCTACCGCTATGCAAACCTTTAAGAAAGATTGCAGCGTGAGCGAAAGGCTCGCATAGAGAGGACAACAACAGAATTCCTGGAGCCAATTTTGTACGAGACCTCCAAGACTCCACCTTCTGGTATGAGTTCCATAGTAAAGTCGCGAAGAAGAAAGGCAGTTATTTAGTTACCTGTGGAGCAGATGACATCGGCATAGACCATTTCGCCACTGAAAGGAACTTCGACAGGCTTCCCTCGTGCAGGTTCAGCATGCCGGATGATGAAGTCTCCGTCCAAACTACTACGCAAGCTTCCGTTCACGCCAACGACGGTGACACCGTACTGGTCAATATCCTCAGGCTTCCCTCCGTTCTCGTCGATAAGTTCAAGAACGAGCTTCTTCGGCACTACAGCTATAACACCTGAGCTTGTCACATTAGCCCCGACGTCCTCGCCGACTCGGTACACTTCGAAGGCGCTGTCGTCATCGTTGATGACACAGCTTGTCCTCAGAACAGCACTCTGAATGCCCCGGTAGGTAAGAACCAAGTCTGTGTGCTTGGACTCTTTCAGCACGCGTCGAAGTTCCGCTTGCCTGCACTTGTTGAATTCTCCCGCAAAGAAGAGGCGAAATCTACTCTCCCCCAACATAAAAGACGTAATTAGGAGACTGGAAATTCTACAGAACCAATTTCTACAAATTCACATGCATGAAGGACTACAAGAGTAGTATCATCGATAAATTGTAGTCCGATTTTCTGGTCAAATCACATTCACGTACAGATTAGTATGGTTTAATAACCACAGGGATGCAAGAAATTACTCACGGGTCAACGATTGCAATGTCTCCCGAAAAGTGAACGTCGGTCATCGAGTTGAGAGGAGTGACTCGTAGCAGGCCTGTGCATGCTGCTTTCAAGTTCCAACGCCAACTCTCTTGTTCGTCAGCCTTTACCACACCTTTCTGGGCCGCTCGCCATGACCAGAGTGCGTCCCTCGCGCAAACATCCTTGTAATGCTTGTTCACCTGCGGGAGCACGAGAAGAAGCAAGTTGTTTAGTCGCATTCAAAATTCGTAATGCCAGGAACGACAACATTGACAATTATTCTAGTGCGGTATGACTCTAGGCAAGTTCATACACGTACAATAATACTCCTGCAATTGCAAACAGTCCACCTGCTTGCTTTTCTTCATAAGAAAACTGAGAAGCTTTGAAACGGGTGATTAGTTCTTCCCAATACCTGAGAGAGCCGGGCGAGGTCCTTCACAGATAGAGAACGCGTCACTCTCTCCAGCAGACAAAGCTCCAGACTTTCCCATCCTCCTGCACTGATTTTCCTCGACGACTCGGACACTCCCTCGCCCTTTGTCGGTGTTCCTGGTCCAAACGACTCCTCGCACTCCACATCCTCGCACATAGGAGAGGACGTGGACGACTGGAATTCGGTCTTCCTCTCAGAAGACTGAATGCCAGTGGACACTCGCGCACGGAGGGAGCACAATCTCTTGTTCAATGGAGCTTCCACCTCATCAGAATCTCGAATTCTCGCACAGGAGCGCACAGAAGATGAGGCTTGGTTGAACGAAGCCACCACGGGTGCCATACTTTCCGTCAACAGAGGCATCTCTTTCATCCCCCAACCTCAATTGAATGCAATAAATTCACTCTCAACCCCCTCTTCACACTCCTCAAAGGCCCGCCACTTCCAATTCGCACCAACAACTCAGTATGCAAATAATAATCACAATCGTGGAGCCCGTAAGCTCGAAATCGACAAGAAAATAACCGAAACTCCTCTGATATCACTTTCGACGGGGACGCCAACAATTGTAATGGGGATGTCGCCAGTCAGCAACAAGATACCTGCACCACCGCATATGCTCTACTTCCTCCCAATTAGGAACACTCGCTCAAAGCACTCCCACCCCACGCTTTAGAAAATTGCTTGCTCGAACCAATGCTTCCTACCGTTAGGATGGCTTGTGCAGAGAGAGAGAGAGAGAGAGAGAGAGAGAGAGAGCGAATGTGGAGGGAAATTGAGAGGAGCGCGAGCATAAGAAGGGGAAGAGAGAGGGAGGAGTGCAGCAAAGATTGGCAGCTGTGGAAGGTGTAGACTACTTAAGCTTATTATTATGAGTGTCTTGTTCGAGGGCGATGACACAAAGTCCAGCGGTGGGTCCCGCCCAATTCCACTGGTGGGCCCCTTCCCTTGTTTATATGGATGGCCTTTTCATCAAGGTGGCATGTCTTGTATGGGCTCCTCGTTTCTTTTTCTTTTGCTTTTCTTTTAATGATCACTCCGACCCGGGAATTCTACAATGAACGGGGAGAAACGGGCCGCTAGTTAGGGCATGCACTACACTGATTATCCGTGTTCCTATTCGCAGTTCAATTTTTACTAATGAAAGTTCAATATGTTGTTCTGACATTATAGAACATAAATGAATTTTCTTGGCAAATTATTACATTTTGATTAAATAGTTATAGCACTATGTAACTTTGAATAGTAACACACACTCATTTGGGTAATCAGTATACTAGGATCATGGGGCCTAGAACACACTTCCTAGTTGACATGAGCAGGCATTAGGACATGATCCCATTTACATGTGTCGAGTCAAATCTATGACAATTGTAGATTAGACTCGTCACATGCAAATGGAGTCATGTTGCAACGACCGCCCATGTCAAATGCAAAATGTGTTCTAAGACCATGTTTTCTAGTAGTGATGACCACACGTTGTACACCAACGCTAACACAAAGGGGTGCTAAATTGGGTAACTTTGTTTTAGAGGGGAGTAGTCTCATTATATGTCCCACATGTTCACTGTATATGAGCTCATGAATTGTGGGCCCCATGATCAGAACTAATATCTTACATAGAAATAGTTTAAGCTAAGATTCTATTTGGTCAAAGATTGTGAGGTATTGAAAGATGATTCTCTTATAGAGGATTTGAAAGTTGGGCCACAATAGAGCCAAGCTATTCCAACCCGGGAGAGTTTTTCAAGCCCTGCCAACAGTACAATAGTGGTTGAGCTTGATGTGTGGGTCTAACTCCCAAGCTAAACCCAACACTATCCTGGTGCGTGGCCTTGTATTGATAACATGTGAACATGCGCATAAAGATGGACCAGTTGTGTTTTAAAAACAACCAGCCGAAATTCAAGACTTCAAGAAACTTGCCCATCATTTTAGAGGAATTTATGAAATATACCTTGATTCAATAAAGAAAAACCAAAAGATGTCAACATGTAACCGCTTAGACTTGGAAAGCCAGCTAGGATCTCGACTAATTATGCCCAAAAATCTCCCTGGGCACTGGAATTATAGTACTGAAGGCCACTTCGTACACGAGCCAAGAGCCGTGACCATGAAATTGTGAGAGCCCAAAAGAAAGTGTCCAAAGATTGTCCCAACACACCTCCAAAATCATGTAGTGTGGTCACATGCTCTCAAGTGTCGTGTGGAGTCATATGTGACGGGGCCCTCAACCAAATGCTACTTCAATGAATGTCTATTTATGTGGGTCCTCACACCTGATAAACTAAAATAAACCAATGGTTGTGAGCGTTCGGAGTGCCATGGTCTCCCGGTTTTGTGTTAGGCCTACCTCCAAGAGGTGGTTTTTGAAAATAGTCCAAGTGACCATGAAACATGATCCATTTGATGCCATGTAGGAATCCGTGTAGACTTTCCATCCATGTTGCATTCACATGCTCCGTTGGTCCCTCAAGCGTAGTGTGAAGCGAACTTGGACCAGCTCCGCCTTTCCCACCAATGAGAGTGCTTGAAATGTAAGGGTCACGGGCTCTCAGTCTCGTGTGTGAAGGTGCCCTGAGTTTGGTGAGCCCGCATCGAGTCCATTCTAAACAAATACTGGGCTAGCTGGGGGCCGCTTCACCTTCGGTTCCTGGAAAGGACTGTGTAGCTGGGGAGGTACTTACTACTTACTTTACAATGACCATGATGCTGGCTTTTACTATATTATGTAGTTTCCAGAGTCCCGTTTCTCGATTTCTGTTCCTGTCGATTTTGGAACTTTGGGCTCGCCTCTCGAACTTATATTAGCTAGGTATACAATGCATGTAAGTTATCACTACGAGGGATAAACGGGGCTTCGGTGACATCTGATTTGAGCTACACTGCTTATCCCGATTAGTGCGTTTTAACTATTCGGAGTTACGTAGTGCTATAACTATTTAACCAGAATGTGATTATCGTAACTCTGGGAGATGGATTTATCACATACAATTTGTGCATCTTTTTTTCTTTTTCTTTTTGAGACAAAAGGCCGACATGCCAGTGCTAAAGCACATGAGGGAGTTGACCACCTGGCAAGTTTTCCATCAAGTAGAGAGGAGATTTCACAGCCAGGAATTGAACCGCCAACCTCTTCCTTGAGATTTGGGTATCTCTCCACCATCATCCGGTAGTTTAGGGTCATCTCGAACCATTCAACATTTAAAAGACAAAGTTGACCTCCTATTGGATTTGTGACCGAGTCATTCGAAACAACTCGAACTATACAAACTCGGGGTCTTTTTAAAACAGATTGTGGTGTCAAACCAACCCCAAACAACAACCTCCAAACTACATGTTATTTTAAGGAACGTTATGTTGTATGAATGAGAGATACACTCGTATGCAATAATTCCCTCTCTCCAAGGGCGAGGGCCTCACCTAATATGAAACGTCTCCTATCAATAAAGCCTTAACAAAATCAGCTTTACCTATTATTATTTAACCTACTACATTGTTTTTTGCATTTAGTGTTGTGTTACATTTAATGTTGTTACTATTCATTTACCTGCAACACTATCTACCAACCACTTGACAAATAGTGTTCCCTGCGCCACCACCAAAATTTTCAGTTTGTATGTACTTCTTGTATTCAATGGATAATTTCCTATGCAAACATAGTGGCCGATCAAGGATTTGGTAATGTAGGGGTGGTAGAGATGGTGGTGGTGCAACCATGCGGCAACAAAACACAAAACATAAAAAAATATTATAACACTAATTGTGGAGATGTAAAAATCTGAACATGGCCAAATTTTACATTAGTTCACAATTAGTGTATAGGTTGGCATTTAGTGTATGCAACATTAAGGGCGTCACTGGCATTTAGTGTTGTGGTTCGTAATTACTGTTGCTAACACTAAATGCAAAAACCAGTGTAGTATGTAAGTACATACTCTACTGGCCTTTACTATATTGGTTCATCCTGTGTCTCGATTTCTGTTCACCTTTCAATTTTGGAACTTCGACCTCTTATTGATCCTACTATACAATGTATGTGTACATCAATGTGGCAGCTAAGTTAGGCAAGTAGTGAGCAACTTGAAGGCTTGACGAATTTGGGGTCGTTCAACTCCACTTTATGTACGTAAGTAAATTTCCTCCAAAAAAAGCGTCGAAAGCCGGTTATCAATAAGCTTAACCAATTCCGGTCTACCTATTTTTCCATTTATACTAACAGTAGCTAGCTATAGTTCATCCCGGTCCATTCAATTTTGGAAATTGGGACTCCGTCGTGCCTCAATGTGGCAGTTGGGGCTAAGGGCCACTTCACACACGAGACTGAGAGCCCGTGACCAGTACACTTCAAGCACTCTCATTGGTGGAAAACGCGGAGCCGGTCCAAGTTCGCTTCACGCTACGCTTGAGGGACCAATGGAGTATGTGAATGCAAGACAGATGTAAGTATACATGGATTCCTACATGGCATTGAATGGATCATGTTTCATGGTCACTTGGACTAATTTCAAAACCCACCTCTTGGAGATAGGCCTAACAGAAAACCGGGAGACCATGGCACTTCGAATGCTCGCAACTATTGATTTCTTCTATTTTATCATGTGTGAGGACCCACATGAATAGAAATTTATTGAAATAGCATTTGGTTGAGGGCCCGGTCACATATGACTTCACACTACACTTGAGGATCCGTGACCACACTACATGATTTTGGAGGTGTCTTGGGACGGCCTTTGGACACTTTCTTTTGGCTCTCACAATTTCATGGTCACAGCTCTTGACTCGTGTGTGAAGTCGCCCTAATTGGAGTCTCCAAAATTTCAAGTCATTCAAGGGAGCGTAATTTTGAT
Source organism: Polytrichum formosum (assembly GCA_964035585.1). NCBI lineage: Eukaryota > Viridiplantae > Streptophyta > Polytrichopsida > Polytrichales > Polytrichaceae > Polytrichum > Polytrichum formosum. The sequence goes on along the minus strand of OZ037935.1, from coordinate 43,074,706 downwards.
TAGAAATAGTCGAAAGTTGGTCACCACTAACCTTAACTCTTAAATGCTCATGCAACCTGAAATGGGTCGCCACCAAATATTCTAATGGGGTGTCGACCCACTAGGTGGCAATCTATGTGGATGGAAGGCATCTAATGTTGTAGGGTGGTGTCCACTACCACGTGGGCCAAAATAACATATAAAAACCTCAAAACCCAAGCATGTAGAAATATTTGTTAGGTTGGCATTGCTTGATTTTGGGAGGCGGTTTCAAGTGTTGTCCAAATGTAAGACCCAAATTTAGGAGCCAAATTTAGGAGCCAATATCTTTCACATATGATGTCCAATTTGGGTGGGGTTTTTCCCCCTTAGATCAAGGTGACGGTTGTGCATAACTTGACCGGATGGATTTGGGAAAAGTTAGCGCACATGTTGCTTGCTCCATGAAAAGGGGAAATCTCTCAAAATGACCTCATGTGGCCCCTCCAACTTTGAAGGTGATGGACTTCATTTGAATTTGCTCAAAAGAACCCAGATGTTTAAAAGTTACTCATTTTTCATCCACATAACATATTATGGCAAAGTTGCCAACTTTCTAAAATTTGCAGCATGACAAAAATGGTCATGAAACAAAAAAATTAAAATTTTTTGTAGTTGCCCCCAAATGAAGGCCATGTCCATATATTCAGCTGGTCTAGAAAATATGGTCAAATTGACTTCAAATTTTCACATTGAGAATATATGATAGTCTAGTTCACATTTGTACAATCGGATTGTTAAAAATAATTTTAAAAAAGATCTACTTGTCTACATAACATAAATTTCTAGCACCGGTGCTGGAAATGCTTGAAAATGGAACATGAAGGCTTGAGCATTTAGGGGTTGAACCATTTATTTCTTGAGCCCATCTAAATTAAGGTATGTGGGTGTTATTTGGTTCATTTTTCATGTTCTCCAACTTCTACCGATTATATTCACACAACAATACTCATGTTGCTTTAGCAAATCTATGATGAAACGTATGCAAAAACCACATTTAAAATCAGGCCTCCTTGATTTAGTTATAATTATCAGAAGTGCATGTTTGTTGATTTCTTGACTGAATACATAGGTCTTCCCAATTGTGTTCACCATTGAAGTGTAGAGCAATTATTAATATTATGAAGACGTAGTCCAATATTTTTTAACATATGTCTTTATGATGTTTGCTCTTTCATCCTTGCCAAACCACATACTAAACAAATATAGGGATCCGATTAAGAAAACGAGCCACTTAAGACCCTTCTACCTTACAACAGACAACATGGTGGTGGTATTGGCCGTTGCTCCACCATCCCCACCGTTTTCGGAAAAGTATGGGGGATTTGGGCGAACAAACCCATACACTCGTTCCTTGTTGGATGCCTAAACCCTTGCCTCCAAAGAACCAGCGTACGGGTTGTTTCGCCCCACCCAGTATGGGGGAACCACGTGAGCCCAAGAGACCACATTAAAGTGATGTGTTATTATGCACGGTACAAAGGATTGGTCATGCACAGGTCCATATAGTCCACCATATATTGCACCCCTCAGTTTCATCACTCGTGTATGCTAATTGTCTCCTTCAAAGATTCATCTAAAGCAAGCTAAGTGCCATATTGATAATTATCATGTTCCAACATACCTTTTACAACAATAGAAGTAATTATTAATAATCATAAAACATCAAAGTCATGCTTTAAATTACAACAATCATGAAAGATGTTGAAAAATCGTAAACTAAAATCATGTATGTAGTAGAAGTACGGTATCTTGTAAATATGGTATATTATTGAACTGTGAAATTTGTATGGAAAAAACACGTGACATGGTGTAGTTGAAATCTTAGGGCCACTTCACACATGAGACACACATGAGACTGAGAGCCCGTGACCATTACACTTCAAGCACTCTCATTGGTGGAAAAGGTGGAGCCGGTCCAAGTTCGCTTCACACTACGCTTGAGGGACCAACGGAGTATGTGAATGCAAGATGGATGCAAAGTCTACATGGATTCTTACATGGCATTGAATGGATCATGTTTCATGGTCACTTGGACTATTTTCAAAAACCACCTCTTGCAGGTAGGCCTAACACGAAACCGGGAGACCATGGCACTCCGAAACCTCACAACCGTTGATTTATTATATTTTATCATGTGGACAGACCCTACACAAATAGAGATTTGTTGAAACATCATTTGGTTGAGGGCCCGGTCACATATGACTTCACACTACACTTGAGGGTCCGTGACCACGCTACATGGTTTTGGAGGTGTCTTGGGACGGCCTTTGGACACTTTCTTTTGGGCTCTCACAATGTCATGGTCACGGCTCTTGGCTCGTGTGTGAAGTGGCCCTTATATCCATAGAACTTTCCAATGCAACAAAGAGCTTGCAGATTTCAATAATTCCTAGAATTGTTTCATATAAAAAGACCAAAGTTATTGATTTTTGTGTGAATAATTGTGTGAATGTGATCGTCTCATGATGCTACACAACCGCTCTTCTATGAAGCTCTTCAAGTTCCCTTGAATTGCTTTTTCTTTTATTGCACATCATAAACAATGCTCAACACCTCAAGTCCTTGTAATTTCTTAGGGATTATGAAATTTACTTTAAACTATCATTCGACTCACTATGGTAACTACGCCTAATCATGAAGTGTACCCAAATGTGATCCTTGTAGGCAAGTTCTTGCTTGAAATGAATATCGTTTGAACATGAAAAACCAAGATTGATTTGGAAGAAAAACATGAAATTGTATTATATTCATAAGTTTTTCAAAATCACATGCTAAGGTATGTTAAAATCTTCATTCTATTACTAGCAAGACCATACATGGATATGAGTTTGGATGCCAACAGAGTAATTGAATGCAAGATATATGCAAAGTCTACATGGACTCCTACATGCATTAAATGGATCATGTTTCATGGTCACTTGGACTATTTTCAAAAACCACCTCTTGGAGGTAAACCTAACACGAAACCATGAGACCATGGCACTCGGAAATCTCACAACCATTTCATCATGTGTGAGGACCCCGCATTAATTGAAATTCATTGAAATAACATTTGGTTGAGGGCCCAAACACATATGACTTCAAACTACACTTGAGGACCCGTGACCATACGACGTGGTTTCGGAAGTGTCTTGGGGTGGCATTTGAACACTTCTTTTGAGCTCCCACAGTTTCATGGTCACGGCTCTTGGCTCATGTGTGAAGTGGCCCTAATAAGTTTGATTCTAAGGCAACATGAGTCACAATATTAAACAAGCAAGAAAAAACAAAGGCAGTATGTATTATTATCATGGTTGGTAGATGGGGGCCTATACATAGTAAAGTCTTTGAGAAACCGAGGTTGATGGGAATAGAAGAGCTTATAGTAGCTTTGTTGCAATATTGCGTTGGATTTGATTTCGGTGGTGGATGTTTCTTAAAATTGGTCACCACAACAACTGTTCTAGATGCTTCCCCACCCTCAGCATGAGCAGGTATCCGGAATTTATAACCTAGTTATCACCACAATAGGCACAATTGAGGTGCTCACCAATGACTTGATGACACCTGGACAGTGTAAGGGAGAGAATATCACAGTAGGGACTCTGAGCTCATTGATTCACCGAGTCTTCTTTGGCAGATGCTAAAAGCACCCCCAACAAGCTTTCTAAGGGCCACTTTACACACAAGCAATGATCGGGGAGAACCGGCAGTTAGTTACAGATGAACCGGTTGAGTTTGATAAATAACCAGTTGAAGTTTTTTTTTTTGAGACAGAAGGCCGACAGGCCAGCGCCAAAGCACAGGAGGCAGTTGACCACCTGGCAAGTTTTCCGTCAGGTAGAGAGGAGATTTCACAGCCGGGATTCGAACCACCAACCTCTTCCTTGAGATTTGGGTATCCCTCCACCATCATCCGGTAGTTTAGGGTCGTCTCGGACCTACCGGTTGAAGTTCAAGACTGCAAGAAAATTACTGATCATTTTAGAGGAATTTGTAGAATATACCCCAATTTAATAAAGGAAAACCAAAGGATGTCAACATGTAACCAGTTGGACTTGCAAACACTAGGATCTCAACCGATTATGCCCAAAAATCTCCCCGATGTGGCACACAAGCCAAGAGTTGTGTCCATGAAATTGTGAGAGCCCAAAAGAAAGAGTCTAAAGGCCGTCTCAAATCACCTCCAAAATCATGTAGTGTGGTCACAGATCCTCAAGTGTAGTGTGAAGTCATATGTGACTGGGCCCTCAACCAAATGCTATTTCAATGAAATTCTATTCATGTGGATCCTCACACATGATAAAATAGAATAAATCAACAGTTGTGAGCATTTGGAGTGCCATGGTCTCCCAGTTTTGTGTTAGGCCTATCTCCCGAAGTGAAACCGTCCATAAAGTATATAATTAACTTGGAAGTTAAAGATATGAAAAATTCCTCATAAACATTGAGGTGATAATTTTTTTGACTTACCATTTAAAGGGCCTTTTCCATTGTAAAATCGAGCTTAGAATATTATGCTAAATTTAGTTAATGTGTCCTAATATATCTTACTAGTATCTTCTCCTTTCACAAGTATCCATACACATTCAAGCGAATTAAGCTAAATTAACTATAATTAAATATAATTAAGCCTAATTAAGTGCAAGGCCTAAGCCTAACTCGGTGCCTATTATGGTATCTGAAATCTTTGAGAGATTAATTACGTTTGATTGCGATTATTTAGTTTGAATATGTATGAATACTTGTGAAATGAGACGACACCAATCAATTAGCTAAAATTATCACATTTGTTTTGAGCTCAATTTTAAAATGACAAAATCCCTCTCAAATGGTATGTCACAAAAATTATCACCTCAATGTTAACGAGGAAATTTTCATATCTTTAACTTCCAAGTTAATTACATACTTTATTGACGAGTTCACTTCGGGAATGAAATCCCAATCAATTGCTTATTTACTAAGTGGAAGTGAATGTATATATTGGATTTTGGGCCTTGAAGTTGAGTGCACTCAATGTGGATTTTGTGAACTAGATGGCCTTCGAGAATGCAAGGACAACTTTGTTTTGAAGTTCGCAGGGCGGGCAACATTTTTTGATTGGGTTCACAAAAGTTGTATTGCGGTTGCTCAAGGGTTGCGGGTTGTGGGCCCCAGACCTCATCCTATCAGGGGGACCCCTTCCTTGAAAAGCTCATTGGGGATGCTTTAGCGTCAAGCGTCTTCTTTTTCTTTTGTTCTCTTTTGTTTGGAAACCTACTATATTGTAAGTGGGAGCACTGTGTTTGTCATTGTTTTCCCATTGCAAGAGGAAAACTTATTAAGGGCATGTATACACCAAAGGCATTAGGTGTTAAGGACCATGGTACCCTGATTTTTGGATGAGACCATATAAAAGTCCCTGGACAATAGCCCGAAGTTTTTTGGAGGGCATAAGCCCTTAGTGTAAACCTAAATTCTCGTCGCAAATTTCGTCATGCCCAAAAAAAAGTTCCTGCAATTCCAGCCAACATAATATGTACTTGTCATGTGGGATTCCGAGTAGATTTTCATCCATTGAAGGTGTTATGGGTTGTGGTCTAGAACCAACCTCATGTAAACCTAAAGTGGGGGTATGTGAACACTCTCAACCAATGAGGATTTAAGGATTCTCAAGAGCCATGGCTTAATGGCTTTTGTGCAAACATGCCCTAAGTGGGAGCACTACATTTCATTGTTTTCCCATTGAAAGGGGAAATCTTACTAAGGGCATGTTTATACCAAAGGCATTAGGCCATGGTACCTCACTTTTTGGATGAGACCATAGAGAAGTCCATGGACTATAGCCCAAAGTCATTTGGAGGTCACAAGCCCTTAGTTGTAAACCCAAAATGGGATCATAAAAAATATCTCACGATACTTTCATTAGACATGAGAGTGCATCATGGAGGAGAGAAGAAAGAAAGTGTTTATGACTTTGTTTATGTATCTTTGTATGTATATGTTGAATTCAACAAGTTTTGAGCATTCACAATAATTGATATACAATTAAAAAATTGCAATGTGGAAAATTACTACATAATAGTTACACATAAGGCAACCTTATGCAGTAGCTCCAACAATCATATTCTAAATTAAACATGAATAGTATTAGAATATGTAGTTTTAATAAGTTTTCATTGGTTATCCATTGGGGCCCCCCACACATTCTGCCCGCCCTACCTTCAAGAGCCATCCCAATAAAATCCCCATGCAATCCACACCAACATTATTCATGTTTGACATGTGGGATTCCATGTAGATTTTGCATCCATTGAAAATGTTATAGGCTATTGTCCAAAATTGCCCTCATGTAAACCTAAAATGGGGGACCATGACATGTTCAACCAATGTGAATTCAAGGATTCTCAAGAGCCATAGCCTAATGGCTTTTGTGTAAACATGCCCTAAAGTAAACATGTACTTTGAAATGGACACTTCTCTCTCTGCACCTACTTCTCGTAGGATATGAAACATGCAATCAGTGTGACATGATTAGCAAAATCAAATTGTGTCCGTAGCCACTTTCGTTGTAATGTTTGGAGCTTGTACACACAACTCATTCATTGTCAAAGTGAAGGTACTTAAAGTTATCAAATGATTATATAAATTTTGTAATTATATTAATTATTATATCTAGAATGGTTAATATACTTTGAGCACATAATCTTTTTTTTTCAACACATGTCTTTTAGTGACCCTTATTAGATCCACACCCAGCCATTCACCACTCAAATATAGGTATATGTTTAAGATGAGGCACCAAATTAGGCAAATATATCTTATACAACTTGGCATGAACCCTGAGGCCGTGGCTCCATGATGGTGGTGAAATGCCAATGGATAGTAGTGAACGGCTGAAGGTGGGACCGATGGCCATGAAAATAGTTTCTTACAACTACATTCTTCATAATGTGAAATTCATATGCATATGTGCTATGAGAAGGAGCAATGTGGGGTGCCCCACAAGCTTAATTCATTTGCACGGGTGCAAAGAATTGGAACATTATTAGTCCAAACGAGTAAATCAAGCCAAGACATGTGTTTGAAAGTAAATTGGACAATGTGCTCAATCAAAAAACATTGTTGAACAATGTCAAGCATGGCACTTTTAGTGAGGATTAAAAGGGCACTTTGCCTTGATCACCTATAAGCTTTCGTATTGAGCTTGGATATGGGTTCATGGACACTTGCAACTTAGTGTCAATCGAAGTAAGGTACAAGTAGCGTTGCACAACTAGATGAGTCTTCACTAAATTTTCTTGTTTATATTGGAGGAGAACAATTACTAATTGATTAATGACTTTATAGTAATTTGTGCCTCTAGAACGAATATTAGGGTCACTAGCAAGTTCATGAATGTTATGTTGGATTCCTAAGGGCCACATCACACGCGAGTCAAGGGCTGTGACCATGTACTTGCAAGGGCCCTTGATTCTCACCCAAAGGCTACAATATTGACATGGTTTGTTGAAATTTGTGTCAAACATAGCCCTTGGAGGTGGGCTTTATGCGAATTCTGACACACCATGAAACATTATTTATAATTTGCCATGTAGGAATCCATGTAAACTTTTCATCCACGATAGTTTCTTTGGGTCATTAGACCTTCACCTTCTAGTGTGATGTGAACTTGGAAGGTCTCGACCTTTCCGACCAATGAGAGATCTTAGAATGCAATGGTCACGGGCCTTCAGTCTTGTGTGTGAAGTAGCCCTAATTCTTGCATAAGTGACCAGTTCATTCCAACATTTTGACTAATCTTGCTAATAGACCTAATTCATGACTTCTGGGAATTTTGGAAGTTCCTGAAGTATTAGGGCCACTTCACACATGAGCCAAGAGCCATGACCATGAAATTGTGAGAGCCCAAAAGAAAATGTCCAAAGGCCATCCCAACACACCTCTAAAATCATGTAGTGTGGTCACAAACCCTCAAGTGTAGTGTGAAGTCATATGTGACCAGGCCCTCAACTGAATGGTATTCCAATGAATTTTTGTCCATGCGGGTCCTCACGCATGATGAAATAGAATAAATCAATGGCTGGGAGTGTGATACATTTTTTTTTGGATAGAATAGGTTATTTTTTTTATTTTGATGAAGTTTATGTTCATGATTGGAGTTAGAACTTTGAAGCAATGAAAAAGTAAGTAATTAGTGACTATTTAGTGGAAATAAAGTGAAAGTGGTTCTTTTCAACTCACTGACCATAGTCAAGAGCATGAGAGTCACATGTGAGAGACAATAGACATGTGATCAAATGATCAGGACTTATGAATCTGGCTATGGGCAGGCACATAAGTTGGGAAGATAGTTTTGACTATGTAGTGACCATAGGCAGGGAGAGGAAAGAGGGGCATTAACCACTTCCTCTCATGAAGAGAGTAGCTTCTTCCCTTGTCTGTAAGTGAGACCATAGTCTGATAAAATCATCAGGTGTGAAGCGCTATGTGATGTAAAAGTGCCTTCCCATAATATAAAATTGCAAAACTTACTTCCTGGATATGATTGCATGGACTATAGTCTTGGTATTAGTGCTCTCAATGAATGAAATAAACTGAAGATACATTTGGTCGCATTCTAGGAAGAATCTAGAGAGAGACTCAAGAAGATTAGATTGGAAAAAGAGCCCTCTCGAGAAGAGAGAGGTTGTTTTGAGAGTAGATTTATGTAAAAGACCATTATGCAATTTAATGTTTTGAGGTGTGAAGCCCCGACTGATAAAAAATGTTGTGTATAATCTTCATGTGATTGTGACCATTGTATGAGGGAAGTTACATATTTGTATGTTTAATAAGTAAAATGAGTGAATGTATCAAGTGGTGTCCGTGCCATAGTCTTGATGATGTGACTAGAGTGAGAAACTTTGTGTCAAGACTATAGCCTTGTTGGATTAAATTTTTGTGATGAAGAACCATCCCTCTTGGTGCGCTACATAACCAAATATCTATGGCCATCGTCTGTGTGAAGCTGAGTGTGTGCCTCCCTGGTTGTGTGAACGAGTGGCATATGAAGTAAATAAGTGTAGGAATTGTATGTATGGGCTAAAGTCTTGATTTCTAGGGAGTGGGAATAGACCATCAATGCTAATATAGTGGCAATTGTCCAAGCCACATTTGGGGATCTCAAGTGAGATAGGGAAGCATGAGTAAGACAATTGTCATGCGCAGTTGATTGAGTGTGAAACCCTCAACATGGTGAAGAACCTTGTGTCTGAGATTGCATACATATGAGAAACTAAGTGGAGTTCCAAGGTGAGAGACTTTGACTGGTGTGGCAAATCCGGAAGTCACGTGAAACCATGGAAGTTTTTGAATCCGGAAATTGAACTCCTGAGAGGGAAACAAATCCCAATTATGGAGGATTGTACATCACCACATGAGGCATAAGATGTGTAGAGTTTGTACAAAGACCATCGTCAAATGCAGGACAATGATCTCATGAAAGCGAGGAGTCAGGTGTCAGGAGGTGAACCACGGATTAAGTGGACGGGCGTTATCCCATATCACTTGCAAGGGAGCCCAAGAGCCAGCATACAAGGGAAGGAGGTCAGGTTAATCTTCGAGAACTAGACAATTACTTGTTACTAAAGACTATGGCCTGCACTACACTATGAGACTCGTTACTTGGGACTGGCTACTGACTACTTGACACATGGCTCTGGTGATTAGTACGCAGACTCGATTCCCTAGGTTACTGTTTGCTAGGCTCCGGTAGACTTAGTTCGCGTTACTCGTTACTAGACTTTTGTAAATTGTAACAATTCATTTTGATATAATAAGTAAGATGCTTCTATGCTAATTCAAGGAAATTGGAGCCATTAAATTGAACATTTTTAACTTATTCAACTAGGATAAATTTGATGAGAGTTAATCCAAAGATGTCTTGGTCATCCATGCTAATGTGGTTTGGCCTATAGTCATTGGATATTTACAGGGATGATGATGCGTTGCCTAACACAAGTGAGGACGATGGTCCCACTGCCTCATTAAAAGTGAAGATAAATTAGAAATTGAACAACCCATGGGGTTGAACTACCGTATTTCTTGATATATTAAATTATCATTTAATGAAGGAGGGACTATGGGCTAAATCAAGGTGCCCCTGGCCTTGGGTTTATGAGGCTATCGGTTACTCAAAAGACCATTGTTGAGCCGTGACTCCCTGCATTGCCAAACTATAATATAGAGAGATGATAGTAACGAGCGATGAGTGTGAGGGAGAGACTGAGCAATTGCATGTACTGCATTGAGTGACCCTAATACCCCATCCCTCAATTTTAAGAAGTCCTAAAACTCACTTAAGAAATTGTTTTCCCCATCATTATCATTATAATTTCATTCCCAAGTCATTGTGATCTATCAATTAATCTAATAGTAACACTTAGAGTTCAATCTGACACTTATTTAGTCTTCCCCGTGTGTTTTTGTTAATTGGAACCCAAACCAAAAACCTATCTACATGGAGCATTTGGAGTGCCATGGTCTCCTGGTTTTGTGTTAGACCTACCTCCAAGAGGTGGTTTTGAAAATAGTCCAAGTGAACATGAAACATGATCCGTTTGATGCCATGTAGGAATCCATGTAGACTTCACATCCATCTTGCATTCACACACTCCGTTGGTCCCTCAAGCATAGTGTGAAGTGAACTTGGACTGGCTCCGCCTTTTCCACCAATGAGAGTGCTTGTAGTGTACTGGTCACGGGCTCTCAGTCTCGTGTGTGAAGTGGCCCTTAGGGCCGCTTTACACCTAGAGGCCGGGCCAAACCCCCTTGAGGCCGATTGCATGAAATTTCAGCCCTTTTTGGGTTGGAGGTCGGCCTCAACTACACATTATAATAAGATTATAACGGGGGCCAATTTTCTTATATGTAAAGGCCTTAGGGCCAAGAAGCTAGGCCGATTCAATAAATCTAGCATAATCCAACGGATCTAGCATAATCTAGCATAGAGCCATTTAGATTTCCACATAATCCAACAGATCTAGTTCGCTAAAAAAATCATACTTTATTTAAGAAGGTTTTTTTAGTCCCATGACATTGGCCCCGAGGCCAAGAATTGGCCCTCCATTTTGGGTGCACCCAATTCAACGAGCTCGGGCCGTGTCATAACATACATTTTTTAATTTAAAAACCACCAAATCGGCCCGGCCTCTAGGTGTAAAGGGGTTGGGACCGATTTGAGCCTTTTGGCCAATCACAAGTGAGGATTTCAAACCTCTTACACAACGAATTGGCCCGGCCTCTAGGTATAAAGAGGCCCTTAGTACACATTTTGGATGTGATCAGAACCTCAATTTCCATTTGTGAATGGTCCCTGCAAATACATTAGAACTGAAATGCATCGCTTAGAAGGTCGTGATGAAGGGATCTCACAGTCAGCTCAGGTGCAAATTTCTCCTGTAATTAGGTGCCATTTTTACATCAACGAATGCAATCATGGATCGGAAAAACAATAATCATGTGTGATCGGTTTGATAGAAAGAGAACTTCCAGTTTGAATTACTTTATATGCACCTCTACTCCAACATTGAAATTCTGGTCATGCCAATCTTTCAGATTTGTTAATTGTGACCATTCACAAACCAATCCAATGCTCAGAATTGTGTACGGAAGTGCACACAATATGGCAACATAACCTTCATCTTCAAGAGTCAATAGTTGTCATTTTGACACTACCCAGCCAAACTTTACCCTCCAAATGCTACATCTCCAAATGACATAAAGAAGAAATATTGCTCTTGTCCATGTTCCCAAGGTACAGTCAAAGAAGATACACACGTGTGACGAAGGATTCACGGCAGTCATGGAAGTTCAAGGTGAAAATGTCGAGAACCCTTTAGAGCTTATAAGTTCCTTTTTGTAGTTGAATAATTGGCACCTCGAACCCGGGATCAATATAGTGGGACTAGGGTTGGATGATTGAGCCATAGATTATTTGGAGACGGTTTTTTAGTGGACCCCCTAACATGGTTGCCACTAAGCTTAAGCCCCCCTCCCTAGATTGATACCCAAATACTAAAAGAGGGGATTACCAACGAGGGGTAAAGTTTTGTAACCCTACCATGGGGAAGTGAAAACACGTATATCAATATTGTCTAGCCCAAACAAATTCTATTCTCAGCCAAACATACCCATATTTTTATAAGTGGGATCCGATTGAAACATATTTGACAATAAACTTGGGAGGGGTATGTTTTTACAACACTCCTTGTGGTCATGAACCGAAATTTGATTACGAAGTTTCATGACACCTGTCAAAGGGGAGGGAAAACCACAAAGAAATATTGTATACCCTGATGTTTCTATTTTGAATGAAATTGGCCCTTAATTCATGATCATCAGTGGTTGATTGGTCTATTGAAAGCCAATTGAAAAATTTATGTTATACTTTATCATGTGGGAAGGGAAAGTTGTTTAATGCACCCACATGATAAAGTAGAATATGTCCCTAATTTGATGTCACGTCTTAAACATACACCTTTATTTGATTGGTGAATGGTTGGGTATAAATGTAAGTCTGGTTACCAAAAAGACACATGTTGAATAGGATACCCATAGGAGCTCCAAAACTCATGACATAACATCATTCAGATGCATGGTTGTGTTCCATTCTATATTTGGCATCTAACATGGACCTCCACTATCTTACCTTCATGGAAAAAACTTAGAAAATTGGAAGAAACTAAAATGTTGGTACAGAAATGAATAATGCGTTATGAATAATAGGAATAGTGTGAATAATGTTGGTATTTTGAGTGATAGTGCTGCTATGAATAGTATTTTCAATGAATAATACTTGGATGAATGATGTTCCATGTGAATAGTGTTGGGAGTGTATATCCACCCACATTTTCAAGTGTCAGCCTAAATGTATGAATGGTAAACAAATATTCTTACCTTCTTTAGGGGCCCATAGAATATAATTGACATATTCCAAGGTTATGGAATTGACCCACATGGTTGAATAATGCTATGGAGAAAAGTGGCTACATGCATGATTTGGAATTGTTAATCATCTCATACCAATCAAATGTTTCATGTTCTATGAGCAAGGGGTATAGAGAGAAAAATGTCCATTTTAAGACCCGCTTAACTTAGGTGATCTGAACCAAAATATGAAATGCACAAGTGAGGTCCCCCCTTGTTTCCCAAGATGCATGACAACCCATGTTCACTACACAAATATTTGTAATTAGGTTGCCTTCACAAATATGTTCCCTTCACAAATATGTTACAAAAACTTATAACTTCCTTTACTCACTTATATTGCAATCGTAGTAAAATAATAATTTATGTGTCTATTGTAGTAATAGTTCATAGAGAGAGACACAACGTCAACCACGGGTGTTGGCATAAACAAGGGACGCTTCACTTTGATCATAGCCGCGAGCTCACATGTGAAGCCAAAGTTGAGTTTACCGAGCATGGCTGTGGGACAAGTGCTACTGCCTCCTATTGGATGTGGTCCTTATGGGTAACCAAAGACAAGGGAGAGGGGTTGGTTTGTTGGCATGTTTATTGGTCTATGGATGTTTTTTTTGTCATTGTGTGTATCTTTGGTGTGTTATGGAGACATTGTGCCTAGGTCTATTGCGATTTATGTTGGGTTTGATTATGGGTTGACTATGGGGGGTTGTTTGTCTTTATAGCTAAGCTACTTAAGTAGGTACCCTTGGGGATCTTGGAGCCCTTGGGGTTTTGGTGGTTGTTTAGTGTTGGAATCAGGGAATTTTTTTTCACTTTTTACTGGGAGGTGAAATGGCTATTTTAATGGTATTATACATTGCAATTTCGGCTATGTGAGCAGATTAGGAAATTGTAAATACTGCGATGAAATGTGCGGTAGAATAACATTGCCGCTATTTTAAAATGGCCATAGAGAATTGCAAATGCGATACTTGTTTGAATGGCTTTTGGAACTTTAGCTAAGTGACAAAAATAAAATATTGCAAGGCCACTATTGGAACAAGGAAATGCAGTAGTAAATATGCGAAACTACATCTCACAAATCTTTGTAGAAAAAAATTAGGAGGAAACCACTTCTTTATTCAGAATGGCATACATTGCCAATAAGCCATTTGAGTACATAAAGCAAACTATTAATCCAAGAATGAAATGAAAACCACTGGAAAGTTGTAGAATTCAAGCAAAAAAATAACATTTGATTTCCCGCCGTAAATTACGAAGTGATGTGCTGCCTAAAATTGACCATTTAGGATAACAGTCCAGGTTCACTCGACCTGAATTGGCATGTACATTATGGCTGCAAATATAGTATTATTAACATTTAGGTCGAGTCAACCTAAATCGACAAACATGTTCTCCTCATTTAGGTCGACTCCACCTAAATCAACAAACATATTCTCCTCATTTAGGTCGACTCAACCTAAATCGACAAACATATTCTCCTCATTTAGGTCGACTCAACCTAAATTGACAAACATATTGTCCTCATTTAGGCTCCAACTTCGACGGCTTCAACACAACAGCTATGCACAACATTGTCTATCAGATCTAAAGGTTGGAGTGTGGACTATGGAGTCTAGAGGGAATGGACGACAATGCCAAGGGGCCCAACTTCGCATGAGGAGCTCCAACGACATGGTCTAGGATGAATGGTCCAACGATGCACAACTTTGAAGCAATGGATGGGCATGGACGTGAGGGAGTGGAGCGATGGATGGGCGGCGGCATGAGGGAGTGGAGCGATGGATGGGCGGTGACGTGAGGGAGTGGAGCGATGGATGGGCGGCAATGCAAGGGAGTGGAGCGATGGATGACTTGATCAACCTGGCCCAACGGCGAAGTGAGGCTGGAGGTGGGAGGCGGGGGCGGCAAATCCCAACTATGGGTGATTTGATTAGGGCAGATTTAGGCGATTTGATTAGGGCTAGATTTGATTTTTATAATAGGGAATATCGTACCATCATTTAGGTTATAGCATTTAGTGCGAAGAATCGCCCAAAAAAAATTCACTGGTTGGAATTGGTGGTGGTTGCTTAGGTTGGAATTATTGGTTGTTGGTGGTTTTCCAATTTATGTCTGTTGAGCACGTGTAAGGTGCGATATTTAATGGCTATCAAATGGTTGTGTTGCATGCATGGATGGGCATTAAGGGGATGTAGCATTGTTGAAATAGGGTGGTAATATTATTTGTGTGGATGCCTCCACAAATGCGTGTTGTGAGGATAGTGATTGTGACATACCAACCAACATTTTCTAGAGTGTCCATAAATGTTTGATATTTGGGTTTTTCTTTTCTTTTCCTTTGAGTTGGAGTGGTGGGCCCGCAATCTTGGCAAAAGATGATTTTAATGAATTGCATGCTTAAGTTTTGTGTGGTATAGTGACATATGATTTTTCTTTTCTTTTTCTTTTTTGAGAAGGTGGTGATGACCTAGATGTATGATTTGAGTTCGGCAAGGCATTGGTCTGGCATTGTGGTGCAAATGCATGAATGTAGGGATTGCATTCTCAGGGGAAAAGGGGGGGGGTACTCTAAGGTGGGTATATGCGTTCATTAGTGATGTGTCTCATGTTGTGGAGTGGGAGAGCAATAGCTTATGTATTTGCCATATTGCTTTGTGGTGTCTAGTTGTCGTAATATTGTTAAAGGTGGAGATTGGTGCACATGGAGAGGAGGTGGAGACATGTGTTGGTCTCTTTAATGGGGCAAAGGTTGCATGGGAGGGGACCGGGGGGAGGGGGGGGACTCGATAGGCTAGATGATATGTTTTCTTTAGTTGCCCATGTATCCACCATATCTCAATTTGAGGGTTTGTGTGATTTGTGCATTTGAACATTGGGCTGCAGACCACAAGTAGTTCGAGATGAAGGAGTACACTAGTGGATTGTGGAGCCATTTGGCTACATATGGATAGTAGGATAATATTGTGGTTGTGAGTTAGCAGGTACATTATTGGAGTGTGTAGGGTTTTGAGGTGTCTAATGGGTGTAGTATGTGTGTGGTTGGTGAGTATTTTGGAGTGCCAAAAAGGGGTGGTGTGTTCTATACGGATCGGGGGAAGGGGTTACTAACGCCAATTTTGGCGAGTTTACTAGCAGCTTCATTACAAAATATTATTGAACGTGCACAATTTTTTTTGGACGGTCAGGAAGATGTTTGTTGTATTATAGTCGGCGTATTATGGCTCATATGAGTAGTTTGTTGGGATGTTTATGTCAAGAGGAGGGGTTGGTGGAGGTGGTTGTGGATGAGGTAGATGGAGTTAAGATTGTCTATGAAGATGTATGAGCGTGTCGTGTTCTTTTTTGGTGAGGTAGAGGCCACAAAGATGGATATTAATTTAGCATGTAGGATATTTTAATGTCTTGGGAGTTTGTAAGCATATTGGGTGGTGCCAGCGGGGTGGTAGATTCATAGTCCAACATTGCCTCCGTCTCCCTAGCTAGGGAGGGGGAGGAGCCATATGTGGAGTAGGTGTGTGCAGACTTGGGGTATTTTAGTTGTGGTTGTATGTAAAATAAGAGAAAATTTTCAAAATACACATTAAACTCCTCAAGATCATGCTCGTGGCAACCAATGTGCACGTGATATTAAGGAGTTACATAGTGTTAACATGGATGCGCGATATAAAGAGAATCGGTGTAGCATGTGACACTATGGAATACCACACGGTCAACATTGCATCAATGACATTGTGATGCACCTAAACAATGACCCACCTAAACAATGAAATGCCACACCTCCCCCAAAAATTATTGCACGAACTCATCAAATGCACCCAAAAAATAAGGGGCTACCACTTTACCACGAACAAGGTAAATAACACCTGCACACCACCCAACAACACCACCACAAATAACCATCAAGCCACTACCCTCAAGATCATCACTTGGAATACTGGATGCATTAGCTCCAATCTACCAGGTATTCAAGAACTCACACAAACACTACACACGGACCCACACATCATACTCATACAAGAAACCAAAATCCACAAACTCAAATCCACCACATACATAGATCGCAAAATGCCAAACTACAAAATCATATATAATAACTCCAACAACACAACATACAAACAAAACAGATACTCCGGACCCACCTTAGCCAGAGGAGGCATATTAATCTACCAGGTATTCAAGAACTCACACAAACACTACACACGGACCCACACATCATACTCATACAAGAAACCAAAATCCACAAACTCAAATCCACCACATACATAGATCGCAAAATGCCAAACTACAAAATCATATATAATAACTCCAACAACACAACATACAAACAAAACAGATACTCCGGACCCACCTTAGCCAGAGGAGGCATATTAACCATGATTCCCAAAACTATCTACACAAATGAAAACATCACCAAAATCCCAACCCCTAGCTCAATATCACCCTACCTACAAGCCATTACCATCAACAATAAACCCATCACACCTATACTTATCATAAACATGTATATGCCGACACATCCCCAAGACACACACCTCATACAAGAAATCCAACACCAAATCCAAACTCTAGTAAACCAACACCCAAGACACCAAATTGTCCTAGCAGGGGACTTTAACAGAGATATATTACTCAAAGGAAGATCATCCAATGGCTTAACATCCCCCCCCAACCAAAACGACTATGAATAGGCTCATTCATACACACGATTGGATTTAACACGGTCAACAACCAAGAAGACTTTACACGACAAGGAGGCCATAACTACACCTCAACCAGCCTCATAGATGGCTTCTACACTAACCTCCCCAACAATCTACAATGTCACACCATCACTAACCTTAACCAAAACTCCGACCATTACCCTGTCCAACTACAACTAGCCCCTAACAGCATAATCCACAAAGGAGTGAAAACCCCCACAAATAACCCCCGGATCACATACCCCATACCTCCTACCAACCTACAAAAACTACAAACAATATTTTTGGAGGAACAAAGCCTAAACATAGCCAACCTCACACAAACACTACACCATGAACAACTCTCTCACACATAATGGCAGGAAACACAAAATAACTTCCAAGAAATCATAAACTCTCTTAGCCGATGCATTGAGCACACATGCATGACACAGCCCAGGCCCCCACTCTCGAACAGAGCAAGAACTCAAGGTGGATTCCTTCCAAGAAAACAACAGAAGCTATGGAAACATCAACTAAGAATTCACCACAGCATTCGCAAAGCAATACGAGCTACATGCCAATACTCTCACGCACACCTACAAAACAACCAGGATATAAGAGCCCTACTCTTACTTAAAAACATCAATATCCCACCTCTCCCCACAAACCTCATAGAACAAAACCAGTGGATAGAAGACCTAGCCAACATTGGCAAGAAGGCTAAAGTCGAAGCACATAGAATCATATCCAAACAGACCGCGATCAACTGTAGAACCGCCATCGCAAAATATAGAGCCCTACTAAACATAAAACCCAAAACCATCCACAGAAGGATATTCCATCCAACAAACGATAGCTCCCTTGATTGTATACAAAACTCCCAAGGCAACATTTTAACTGAACCCATGGATATAGCCACAGAAATATATCACACCCAACAAACATCGTTCCAAAGACAAGCCCCCCTCTGCGAGGATACCATAGACCACCCAAACGAATGTATGTGCGCAGTACGTAAATACCCCTGGCATACACAAAATGGTATCATACTTGAAAAAAAAGTTCCCCCAAACACACAAATAAGCACCCAATTTAACCAGGAAGTTTACGATAACTGTCTCATAAGACTAACCCGAGGAAAAGCCCCCGGACCAGACAACATTCCCAACGACATTATCAAAATACTACCTCCACAATGTCATGACCTAATATTCCTATTTTTCTAGCACTGCTACAAGCAGAGAGAAACCCCAACATACTGGAAACACAGTAAAACCATCCTTCTACACAAAAAAGACGACCCCATACACCTCAACAACTATAGGCCGATCGCAGTAGCCAATACCATATACAAATTATACACAAGCACCATAACGACTCTTCTCACAAGCTATGGAGAACAACATAGATTACTACACTTTAGCCAAGAAGGATTTCGGCCACAAAGAAACACCTCAAGACAAATACAAATGATCATAGCAGCTCTTGAAGACGCACGACTCACCAACAAAGACATATACCTCACATACATCGATTTCCGCAATGCCTTCGGCTCCATTGACCATACAAGACTACTAGCCATCATGGAAGACTTAGGTTTCCCCCTAGACGCAGTTGATATAGTCGGTAACATATACACAAACTCCACCACATCTTTCACTGGAAACCACTTTGGAACAACACCTCCAATAGAAATCAATCGGGGAACCATACAAGGGGACACCCTTAGCCCATACCTCTTTATCATATTCCTCGAACCCCTCCTAAGATGGCTGGAAAAAGACAATATGGGATACCACTTCAACACATCCCCCTCCACATGCACCACCACTACAAGAAAAACGGTCCTTTACAACTTGTCCATAGTGACTTAAATGGTCCAGAATGACTCAATTCTTGCGGAAATAAGTTGTTCTGGACCATTTAAGTCACTATGGACAAGTTGTAAAGGACCGTTTTTCTTGTAGTGCACCACAACATATGCAGACGATCTAGCAATACTTACCGACAACATACACCACATCCAACCACAAATACTCAAACTACAACAATTCGCGGAATGGTCATACATGGACCTCAACCTCTCAAAATGCGCCATCACAAGATGCCCTAACAAATCCAAACTTAAACCAAACACCTTCAAAGCATACATACAATCGCAAAACATCACCTACAAATCAAAAAACTTCCCCACCCTCACACAAAATGAGTCATACACATATCTAGGAATCCAACTCATGCCATCACTCAAGTGGAACCTGCAAAAAGAAGCCACACTCCAAAAAACCAAACAGCAAAGCAAACTACTCACCATCTCCCCGGCTAGTCTCAAACAAAAAATCAAAATACTAAACACGGTCATTAAACCCCGCATAGCATATGCCTACTATGCAGTCCCATTCTCTAAACCTGACATCAAGAAATTAGATAAAATACTTAGTAAACTAACCAAAGAACTATGTAACATACCCAAAAGCACCGCAAACATCCTCACACACCTCCCTCATGAAGATTTTGGCATAAATGTCACCTCCCTCCTCCCAGACTACATAGATTGCATAGGTCAACAACTAATACAAGCCCTCAACGACCCAGGACAACTAGGCACCATATATCAAGGACTAGCCAAGTACATATCCGCCAAATACGGGGGTTCACTACACCTCCCAAAACTTAAACAACAAGCATGCATAAGGTCACCCATAGCCAAAACACTCTTCCTACTAGAAAAAGAATATGAAATACACGCCACCACCACTAACCACGCGTTCCCCATTAAACACACCCTACTCGAACAAGCATGGCAAAATAACCCCACATTTGCCAATCTCTCAGACACCACAAAGGCAAAATCTCAGAAATACCTGGACAAATTATACACATACGGCATAACAACGTTAAAACAAATCCAAAACAAAGAAACTGGTGCCATAATAACACCAGAGGAATTCCGGACCGCATATACACATGCACCCAAAATCATCAAAGACGCACTACAACAAGCCAAATCAATATTCCCACCCCCACCCCCACCCTCCCCGCCCACTGGGACCCAACTACACACATCACCACAAACACACACAATCACCACACCTAACCCAAACACCTCCACACAACTCCCCTTAGGACGAATAATCCAAACAATAACTAAAGAAAAAATCATCACTAGAAAAGACAAATGGGGAGCACAAGCCATCAAAAAAACATACCTATGCCAATGGCAAACCCCGCAAGAAATCACACAACAATGGCAAACAAAAGAAGACCTTCTACACCCAGACAACATCCTTCTAGACCACAATCTCCTCTTAATAACCCAATACCACAAAAAGATTCTAAAACAAAAAACCATCCAAACTTACGCCAACTATCTCAACTATACCCAAACAAAGGACAACAAATTTATACACCCCCCCTTACGAATCACCAACCTTAAACTATCCACACAAGAGTGCAACCCGGATAAAGACATCCTCACAAATAAACCAACCATACAAATACAAGACTTAGAGTCCCACATATATGACCAACACGGAAAATATATAACCACTATCACTACCGAAAGATTGCATTGGCTATGGAATCGCTACACCCACAACAACCTCCCACGAATCACCAACTTCCTACAACCTCCACCCCAAGACTTTGAAACTGAAATACTATGGCTCATACAACGATACATAACCATACTCCCCAGGAAAAAACCAAAAAACATACAACCTAACAATCAACACCATACACTATACCTTGAAATCATTCAACTACTAATAAACACCTTTAACATCACACGCTCATACTACTCCTCCCCACTCACATGCCCCACTCAACTCACGCAATACAACTCGCCACACAACCGAGATATAATATTCGGCTCACTAGGACACGCGAAATCCTCTAGGTGGAACGGAATAGGGCTAGCATACCCCACAGACCACAACACGACCCTCGAAGCCATCCATTGGGCAAGAATGGCAGCCAAAGAAGACGCACGTACAATCACCATCCTCATAGTCAACCATAATGATTGGACATCACAACAACTCCCACTCACCACCAACGCAGACATACACACAATAACAACCATCCCACCCCACACTATACACTACGACCCTACACCAGAATGGCCAAAATACTACCAACGAGTAGAACCACTACTAACAACAATACTATGCATCCACAACCAAATACACCTCCCACCAAATCTACAAACCCCACATGAACTACAAAGCGTCCTACAAAAAACAACTAACACCCATATAGACACATACCCCATCAAACCTACCCCCACACACTACCATGTCAAATTTTGTAACGCATGGAAAAACGCCCCCAAATCAAACACTCTCACCCTTATAAACACCCCCACAACCCCACTACCAACCAAATACAACCACGCCCACCCCCTCCGATTTCACCCAAAACAATGTATATACACGGATGGATCATTCATCCCACCCACCGAAAATTCCGAAGGCCAAATAGTGGGCAATACTGCCGGATCAGGAATATATAGCCCTAACAATAACACTAAAATCTTAGAACGACTCCCCGGCTACCAAAACATTCTACGTGCAGAGCTTAACGCAATTCTCATTGCCATCACAACCACACAAAATACCCCACTAGACTCGTACATATTTACAGATAGTCTCAATAGCATATTTCTAATCAATAACCATATTCAACACCCAACATCACAACATCACCACCCATATAAACTACTAATAGCAGAAATCGTAAAACAAATATATTGGACCCCACACATAATCCACATACACAAAGTACGCGCACACTCGGGCATCACCGGAAATGAAATTGTTGATACACTAGCCAGCGAAGGAACACTTAAGGAAAAACCAACCACAACGCCCCGGATACACATAGCCCACCCTACCCCCTACTGGCTAGCAAGCTGCCCAACGGCTACACACGACGGGGCCATCCGCAACCTACACACCTTTATAACAAAAGAACATAGGAACAGAGAATCTGTATCAACCAAACACAAATTCCCATATGTGGACAAATGGCTATCCAATACGCAAATAAACCAGAAACTCTCTAACCACTTCTGGAAAAATGAAAGCGTGACAGACGCCCAAATCATTCAGACTCTAAAATTCCGATATGCCCAATACATGGGTAACCACAGGAAGAATATTTTTTGGCCCCTCACGCATCAAAACCCTAACTGCACACTATGCCATAGTAACGACAGAGACACATGGCCACACCTACTATCAAAATGTGAACACCCATACCTAAAAGGTCTAAGGATCGCCCGACACAACAAAGCAGTACACCTCATCACCCAAATGCTACAAGCGAGCAAAAACACGAGGTTCCTCACCTTGACCAATGCATGCACTTTCAAAAACAAACCACCAGAACAAACAATCCCAGAATGGCTCCTCAAATGCACATGTTCACAATCAGCTTGCCAATGCCAAGCTAAACTGAGGCCAGACATCCTCTGCATAATAGGAGCCCCGAACCACACACAAACACCAATTGCACCCTCCCCTACACTCATCGTTCAACTCATTGAATTCACATACTGCCATGATAGATTTCCCGACCAAGCTCTCACACGCAAACATACCAAATACGACCCACTAATTCACAACTTACAAAACAAGGGCTGGAAAACCAACCCCCTCATTACTATTACAGCTGGAGTAAGAGGAGCTATACACGAACACTCAATTAACAAACTTACCAACCTTAAAATCCCAAAACTCAACATTAAAAATCTCATGAAAAACATACACCAAAATGCCATCAAATACCTCACATACCTTGTCCTCAACAAAAGAAAACTTGACAATAAACAAACACATGTCCCCCCACCTTAATGAACTTGGTAACTACTAACATATCATCAGAGCCCACCTCTCCAAAGGAGGTAAAATACCTTAAGTTGCATCACGGACAACCGTGATCAACATTAGGTTAACGGGCTCACATTCACGCCGGTACCTAGTACGGGCGTTATTTTTCTTTTCTTTCTTCTTGACATTGTGATGCATGTGCGCATGTGATTTGAAGTCTTTGGTGATATATTTTAATGTCAAACCCATGATACATGGGAGGGCAACGTGACAACAAGGAGTAAGATGTAAACTGAGAACATCCGTTCCGCAGGGTTTCGGGATATAAGAGGAGTGACATTAAGGAGGTTGATATTACGGAGTTTAGGGCCACTTCACACACGAGACTGAGAGTCCGTGACCAGTACACTTCAAGCACTCTCATTGGTGGAAATGGCAGAGCTCGTCCAAGTTCGCTTCACACTATGCTTGAGGGACCAACGGACTACATGAATGCAAGATGGATGTAAAGTCTACATGGATTCCTACATGGCATCAAATGGATCATGTTTCATGCTCACTTGGACTATTTTCAAGAACCACCTCTTGGAGGTAGGCCTCACACGAAACCGGGAGACCATGCCACTCCAAATGCTCACAACCGTTGATTTATTCTATTTTATCATGTGTGAGGACCCGCATGAATAGAAACTCATTGAAATAGCATTCAGTTGAGGGCCCGGTCACATATGACTTCACACTACACTTGAGGGTCCGTGACCACACTACATGATGTTGGAGGTGTGTTGGGACAGCCACTGGACACTTTCTGTTGGGCTCTCACAATGTCATGGTCACGGCTCTTGGCTCGTGTGTAAAGTGGCCCTTAGAGTGTAGAGTGGAATGGTGATATATTAGCATGGGGCCACCCGATTTCGCACTGATCAGTGGTAGACGTTACTAGGATAACCTAAGAACGGGTCAGTCTGCAACTTTAGAAAACAATCAGAGGAGGGAATTCATGATGCTGATGATGATCATCAGCAGGCTTTGTACACCATCCTATTCTAAGTCACTGTATTCCTTTGAATCCATGTAGAAGTGCTACATACTCCATAATTCCCACTTTATAGGCACGGAACCTCCTACCTATAAGCTCCCCATGAATAATTTTACACCCTTTTTTTGGGCACGTAACTTGTTCGACCGCACTCTTCCCGAGTAATTATTATTTGGCTCGCTCCTTTGAAAGCAATTTCTTGTTTGGGATGGTGCATCATCTAATAATATAATGTGGCCAGCTAGAAACTGTGGGAGGGGGTAGAAGACAGGGTTGCTTGTCCGCAGGTATAAATAGAAGAGGAAGAGAAGGCTTTGGGGCTTTCATTAGTCCACATGCCCTTCATGCAATTTGATGTGTTTGAAGGGTGGAGATTATAGCCATGTCTAGAATAGAATAAGATCAATCCCAATCAGGGCTCCTACCCAATGTTCTTATAAATACACACCCCCGGTCCCCCACCCCGGTGAGTGACCCGAGCTCTTCTCTCTTTAGCCAAGTCTTTCTTATCCGCACACCGTTACAATTAGGGTGCACCAAGTTACGAGTATTCTCCTTGACCTGGATAAACAACAAAAACCAATTGCTACACTAAATATACCAATTAGTGAGGGTGATACTAAATTCCTTTACGCTATGAAACAGTGCCACCAAAAGATCTTGGATCTAAGACTACGAAGCATTGTTCATCTCAGCATTTGGCACTATTCGTTAACAAGCATGTGGCGCGTACTAATCACAAGCATGCACTAATTTATTGTAGTCATGAGTTCAGTGTCACTCAATAGCAATTTTAGCCCTTGATAACTTTGAGATTTGGCTAGATTGTGTGTGTGTGACTTGGATTTCCTACCACTCTCACTAATTGGTATATTTAGTGTAGTCGCCTCCCAAGTTCAAATCCTCATGTATGTTTGCCTTCTTGTGACATCGATCTCATGTGGAGAGAGAGAGAGAGAGAGAGAGAGCAAACTCATCTCCAAATGGATTAAACTTGGATTAGTTCACACACACACACACACACACATATATATATATACACACACACGCACACACATATAGTAGATAAAGATGTTGTTAACAAAGAAAGAAAACTCATCTCCAAATGAATTCAACTTGGATTAGTTCGTTGAGAAAGAGAGATGCTATTAAGCAAGAAAGCAAACTCATGTCCAAATCGATTAAGTTAAACTTGGATTAGTTCATAAAGAGAAGAAACATGCCCTCGACCTCATGTGGCATGAAATGAAACCGAGAAGATTCAATGTTTCTTTGGCTTTGGCTAATCAATATATGTGGCCTCCCATATGTTCTTGAAGTAGGTGCATGGGTTTTGAAGGCAAAAGGTCCTAACTGCAAAAACGCTCCCATGACGGAGCCGTCCCACCATTGTCTCAAGGATTGCAAAACATTGGTATGGAGCCTCTACGGCAAACTCGGGGTCATTATTCCAAGTCCGGAGTGTCAACCGATTCCACCATACCTAAAACCTCCTATAATTCATGAAAGGAGATTATAACTAGGCCTCTTCTTGGTATCAATACTAATAGGAGAATCTACAATCCCGACTACAAGTGCGAGGAATACGCACGCAATGTCTCAAAAGAAGGAAAAATAAAAATACATATATTATTTCCAACTATTATTTGAGATAAAAGGGCAAAAGGAACCAGTGCCATGATGAATCAACATCTTGTCTGAGCAACT
This sequence comes from Polytrichum formosum, assembly GCA_964035585.1. Classification (NCBI taxonomy): domain Eukaryota; kingdom Viridiplantae; phylum Streptophyta; class Polytrichopsida; order Polytrichales; family Polytrichaceae; genus Polytrichum; species Polytrichum formosum. The sequence goes on along the minus strand of OZ037935.1, from coordinate 43,048,496 downwards.
ATCTATGTCCAGCCATACCAACATACATGTTTATGCTATAATATTCTTATTTGAGACCTATGGACAAATGAAATTTTGTGTGGACAATCTTAACCATATAAAGAGGCCATTCATACAGTCAAATCCACCCATGGGGGGGTCACTATCAAAATTTTACTAAACCACATGAGACAATTATAAGGTACTTTTAATTCAATAGAGAGAAAATTTATATAAATTTTTGAATTACTATAGTTTGGATAAAATGACCCATACGATGTTATATCTAAAGTAGGGTAGGTGAAAAGTATAGGTGGCAATTAATGCTTATAAATAAAGTAGGCTATGTAATATTTAGACAAATGAAGCATTTTTATGAGGTTCAATGAATGTATTTGGATGGGATGAGAAATTGCCTAAATTGACTTTAAAGTATCCAATTTAGAAGTTGATATCTATATCATAGTCACTTCACACACGAGCCAAGAGCCGTGACCATGACATTGTGAGAGTCCAAAAGAAGTGTCCAAAGGCCATCCCAAGACACTTCCAAAACCATGAGTGTGGTCACAAGCCCTCAAGTGTAGAGTGAAATCATATGTGACCGGGTCCACAACCAAACGCTATTTTAAGGAATTTACATTTGTGGAGGGTCCTCAAACATGATAACATATAATAAATCAACTATTGTGAGATTTCGGAGTGGCATGGTCTCCAAGTTTCGTGTTATGCCTACCTCCAAGAGGTCATTTTTGAAATTAATCCAAGTGACCATGAAACATGATCCATTTGATTCCACGTAGAAATCCATGTAGACTTTACATTAATCTTGCATTCACTTACTCCGTTGGTCCCTCAAGTGTGAATGGAAACTTGGAGGGTGTTATGGAAGACGAAGTTGTGGAGGAGATTGTGCTTCCTCTACCCATTATTGAGGATGAAACACAACATGTTATTTCAAATATGTTGGATTGTGAAGAAGTGTTCGGAGAATCCATTACTGCAATCGTGAAAGTTATGCCGACATTGGAATATGACGGACATCAATCTTCAAGGCCACATTGGTTTCTCAACTTAATGCCAACCCGTTTTTGTCCAAGGACATGCTTACACGAGTTACAAAATTCAATCTACTTCAATAACAATGATGACTACATTGGCGTTTCCTCCTCGCATGCTTCCATGTTGGGCAGATTGGGATTTGATGTGGCCATCTTTTTGTGTTCATAAATTCAACTAGAACTCAACAATTAAATTTGTTAAGAAACTCAACACATGGAGGCCGCCCAAGAACAACACCCCAACTTTCGTTTTCCAAGGATTGGGCATGTTCAAATGATGCGGAGGAAATTTGGCATGAAATTGAATTGTGTAGGCAACCCGTTGACCTCCACACACACACACACACAATAATAATAATAAATAAATAAATAAATAAAAATAAAAAGGAAGCTACCATGCTGACCTTTGAATTCACGATGTATTATTTTGACTTTGCTCCAATTCTCCTCAAATTCCACTATGACCAAACAAATTGTAAGTGGGTAGATGCAGATTCAATTATGTAAAATGTGACAATGGGGTATGATCCAATCAAGAAGATTATTCGTTTGATCCCATGCATGCTAAGAGCTTGGATGAATTTGTGGGAAAATCATAGTTGTGAGAATTGCGTTGCTCTTAATCAAGCTCGAACACATGCCTATTGTAGGCAATATTGTTGGGCATTTGATTCTTTGCATACAATAATGTTGGATATTTGACTCATGTTGTAGGTTCATTTGGTGGTGTTTTTTGAACAAATCACCATCTAATGTTTTCCTTTGCTCTAGTTTTTGTTCATGTTTTCGAAGATAACCACACCAAATTGCAACATTTAGGCATTGAGCACAATCGTTATTGTTTGAAAGTCCCATTAATGTATTGTTACCATTTTGTTACAGATTAACATCAATTTATGTCAATGTTCCAAGATTTTGATAAATGGTACAATTTACAAATAAAATAGAGTCTATAAAATGAGTTCATGGTGCATAATTATGTTTGCCTATAGGGTCTTGAAGAATACCTCAAAATACCATATTATATACTAATAGGGTGCCAATTATTCAAGAAATTTTAGATAAATAGCCATCTTTAAATAACCCCTGATCGCATGTAGTTTACAAAAATATATAGCTAGTGACCTCCCCGTGAATCCATCATACGATGTATAAGTATTTTATAATACGCTCTTGAATTGGGATGAATTTTTTAAAACAATTTTGATGACATTTCACTCGTGGCTTTAGGAGTTAAGAACCAAGATGAAGTGCCCGCACTTAGAGGGGAGGCAAAACCCATCAAGCCCATCAATATTAAGGTTGCCCAAATATTTCACCAATATTTCGGTCGACATGATGAGAGTGATTAGAAGAAAGCACTACATTGATCATCCCATTTAGTACGCGTGGTATCAATTCCTAGAAAAATGCATTGTTTTGCCAAACCTCGAAATCAATGAGAGCTGGATTTTTTACCGAGTGATACTAAATCCATGAATACATGCTCGCTTACCACACACTTCAAGAAAAATGTGTGCGTGCTCTAAGGTGCTTTGAAGCTTGAGGTCGCATCTCTGAGAATCATTCTTGATGATTTCAACAACAACAACAACAACAACAACAACAACAACAACAACAACAACTTCAAGCGTTGTAAAATGATAACATTGCGAAAGAACTACCGAGTGAGAGAACCAAACGAGTGCCAAGAATCTTAGGGCCACTTCACACACAAGGCTGAAGGCCCCTGACCATGGCAATGTAAGAGCTCTCATTGGTCGAAAAGGCGGCAACCGTCCAAGTTCACTTCACACTAGGAGGTGAAGGCCTAAAGGCCCAAAGAAAAGTTTGTGGATGGAAAGTCTACATGGAATCCTACATGGCAGGTTGTGGATAAGGGTGCATGGTCTACATGAATTTGCGTCAGGCCCACCTCCAAGAGGTGGGCCTGACAAAAAATTCCGGGAGACCATGACTTTTTTAATAAATTTTCCAACATGACAGATTTCAGGACAAATTTCACGGCAAATTTCAGGGAAGATTCCAGGACAGACAAACACTGTAGAGCCACATGCAGGAGATCGAGGACAGGAGCGGCACCAAGGCCGCAAGCTCGAGGGAAGTCGGAGCGGAGGAAATCGGAAGCCGAAGGACCAAGGGCCCAGAGGAGGGAGACGTTGGTGAGAGGACGGGAAGACGGTGACGGGACCGCAGAACGATGGGGCTTAGGGCCACCACCGGAAATGGACACATGTCCCAAGGAGTGGGAGCCTTTAAGTACAAGCAGGGAACTCCCGGGAACGCCCTGGGAACGTTGGAGAAACGAAGGAGCAAGCCGGGGGCCGAGAGCGAGATGGGAACGTCGCGCGGGAACGAGTCAGGAGAACGAGAGAACGGCCGGGAGGCCGGGAACGTGCAAGGATTACCAGGAACAAGCTGGGAACGAGCCGGGAGCGCTCGAGAATCGAGGAGACATTTTGATTAAGACACGTGCTAAAATTAGGGTAATGAATGGAGTAGATGAATGAACTCTCAACCGAAGATATGTACCTAGTTAGAACATATCAACGGTGGTAGATTAGTAACATTTAGATTTGGACTTGTGAATTCAGGCTATTTTTAGATACAGAGCTATTTTTAGCCGATACTGATATTTTAGGAAAATAGACAAATGGTAGATTTAAAAACACTATATAAAGGGGCGAGTTGAGGGCCCTATCACACTTCATTTACCGCGGATCACTTGTCGTGAAGTGTCTTAAGAGGCCGTACGGATAGACCTTTGGAGACCAAAGGACCCGTAGCCCTCATACCTTAGGAAGCTCAAGAGGCCAAACGAGCAACCCTTTAAAGGACTCGCGAACCTCGAATCATACTTAGGATTCAAAGTCGAGGAAAGGCAAATGAGAGCTTCAAGTATATTAAGCAAAGATTGTGAGAATTACAAGATAGACAAATAGATCATCGGAATTACATACGAACTCAAGTAGGAACTTGAGGAACGGCCAAGACATTTAAAGGCCAATCAAGTAGAGCTAATTTAAGGTCGAAAAAGACTTAGAAAAGATTGTGATTTACTTAAAGAGGACTTAGCCTAAAAACAATATTGAAAGAAGCCGGAAGAGGCTAAACTCTTTGAAGAACAATCATAAAGAATTATGTATAGTAACACTTGAGCTGAAAAAGGATTTGATACACCTTTTTACTCATTTGTGCAAGTTGTGATTAAAGTTATGATTATCCTACACTAGGACATAAATTATTACAAAGGATCTATACTCAAGCAAGCCGTCAAATAGGCAAATTCCATATCCCGTCATCATTATACAATTCTAAAGGAACTTAGGAAAGTAAGTTAAATACATTGGAATTTAGCCAAGGATACCTCGGAAGATTCTACTCAATAAATTTAGGAATTTGGAATTATACATAGGTAAGGAATTAGGAACTTGATGGACTAAGTATATTTCATAAAGAAAGTGAATACTTAGATTCAAATTAGGTTAGCGAGGGAGTATGTTAGAACTTTAAAAGATCTTCGTACAATATTCTTGGAATTGAATTTGAATAAGAATATTTCATAAACATTCAAACCATGAAAGATATTGTATGTAAGAATAAGAGTTCCCCTTAAACACTTAACCTTGACATTAGGATTTAGGGATACATAAACTTGAAAGACTTGGACACTTTATCCTTAGGGATTTACAAAGACCCTAAATGCAACAATCTAGAAAAGAAAAGGGATTAGGCAACTAATCATGCAAATCCGTATAAGATTCAAGATCTACTAAAGGTTTAGGATCACCTAACCTTAGCATTAGATTTCAGGGGAACATAAAATTGCGAATTTAGGTCAACTACTCATTAGGAATTAAAAAGGACAATGAGACTACATGTTACGAAGTTAGGAAGATAAAGAGGACACAAGCACCTTCACAAGTATAGAAAGCTAGGATAGTCTAATTTTGGTGGGAGTAACTTCCATGTAAACCGGTTCAGCAACGGGTTACACCGTCTAAGTTTGCTGAGGGTTGAAGGTGACCTCAACATTTTGGCGACCATGCTGGGGATTTCGCCACATGGACGTTACACTTACCTAGATTAAGAAGATAAAATTTACAACATACAATATTTGGGAGTAAGATGGATGACAGGTATCAATGGAGAACATGTATTACCTTTATTGTGGAAGACTCCAGCAGGACATAGATGAGAAACGTAAGTGGGCAGAAACATTTGGACCAAGAAGACAAGATCGTATAGAGAGAGCCGTGCAGCGAAGACTAGAACAATTCAACCTTCGAGGGTTTATTGTACACCTTGATAGAGAAGGTGAGGAAGAGAATCCAAAACAACAGGACATTGCGGCCATAAGTAAGTGGCCCTGGGAATATCCAGAGTACAACACAAGTAAGTTAACTTTAAAGAAATGGGAAGGAACCAAGAGGTTTCATGATTTAATGTGGGATATGCAAAAGACTTACGAAGATAAAATATGGCAACTATTTAAGGAAAAGGAAATAGGTTTTACTTACCAGTCTCAATTTGAAAGAAACATTGATGAGTTACCAGAGGAATTGCAAGCATTAATATTTTCCAAGGTATGGAACAATGAAAAAGAAGGAATTAAGGCTTACGTGTTAGGAGCAACCAAACATCGAGGATACCACTACAAACAGGAAGGTTTGTTGTATGACTTATATGTTAAAAAGATATTTTTACCTTTGTATGGTGGTTTGAATGGTAGTGTGGGAAACCAGGACTCAGAATAGAAGCATGAACAAAGAAACAAGACATTGAAAATTACTATCTAAAGTGATCATCCATAGGCAAACAGGTGAAGTACGGGTGCATTGAGGTGACAGTGCCTGGAGGGCCGGCCAAGACCATGATCCCGAAACACTCTCAGTAGCGTACATGGTTGATCATGAAGATACATCTAATACGAGAAGTACATCACCAACTCCTAGAGAACAGGAGGCAGAGAAGAAGCATGTGGAGCGCATGCACTCCAGAGAAGACCGCATAAGACGGACCGAGCAACTCAAGAGAGAAAGAGAAGAGAGGTATGCTAGGCGTACACGACAAAGAACTACAGGAAATGAAGAAAGCAGATATGCTTCTGAACCACCAACAGTAGGTTCCCACACCCCTAAACCCATCCACAATAGAAGCCAAAGTGAAGGAGGAGGTAATGATGAAACAAGCAAAGGACATGAAAACTTGGATGAAGAAAACTTGAACCAAGAAAATGAGGAAGATGATGATGATTTAATAATAGGTACCCCTCTTGGGACTTATATTTTGAGGACAAAAGGTACGAAAGGGAACACCGGTACACACACTCCAGTAAGTGTAACTCAAGACAATCAAGACAAAGGTAAAACCCATCAAAGAAACACAACCAAGGAAGACCTTCTCAACCAAAAGAATTGGGAAGAATTGAAAAGAAATTTTGAAAAACAATTCAGCTACGAAGACTCCGGTTTCTCTGGAGGGAGCACACAAAACAAAACGGACCAAGAAGTGAAGAAACCTATCAGCCAAGAAGAGTTTGATGAACTAAGAAGAAAATTTGAAGAGAGACTTAAGCAGTTTCAAAACTTTGGAAATAACCCCGGAGTCAGCCCACCACCAGCAAATAGTAACAACTCACCCAACCCAACCAACATGGCCGCACAACCCCGAAGAACAAAGGTTCCCTTACCAACCTACAAAGGTAAGACTGATCCGGACACTTATATGCAAGAATTTAACAATGTTTGTCTTGCCAACTAGGAAGATACAGACGCGATCAAATTACAATTATTCCCTGTTACCTTGAAGAAACAGGCTTTGGAATGGTATTCTCAATTTGGCCCGAATCATTTCCCGGACTGGCCAACTTTGGGAAATGCTTTTCTTATGAGATTTAGATCAAAGAAATCGGAGGGAGAAGTGATTGAAAGTCTAGGATCCCTCAAGCAAAAGAAGGACGAGACAGTTGAAGAATTTTATAAAAGGGTTATGGTGGAATCATCGAAGATCAACCCCCAACCCAGCAATCAATTCAAGAAAGCATGGTTCCTTAATGGATTAAAAAGGGAATATGCTAAACATATTGACTTAATGCCGACCGATGATTTGAATGAAGCAAAAGCATCGGCACGTAAGTTGGAACTAGGACAAATGAGGAAAGGAAAACTCCTCGATGATAGTGATAGTGATGATTCAAGTGATGACTCGGAAGAAGAGAGGAAAAAGAAGAAGAAGAAAGCAAAGGCCAAGAAAGATGACTCGACCAAGGATGACATCAAGGCCCTCAGAGAAGAAATAGAAGGATTAGCTCTAGGGAGCAGAAAATTTCGAACGGGTATCATTTGTCGGAGATGCCGGAATGAAGGACACTACGTTCAAGAGTGTCAAATGAAGCAGTGCACAAACTGCAACAGCTTAACCCACAACACAAGTGAATGTGTCTACGAAAGGCACGAATCTCGGAGACCCCGAGATAGGAGATATGGGGTAAATCAAATACAACCCCAAACCAATCGAAGGCCAGGGGGAATAACCCCTAGGCGAGAAACAAATGAAAGAAGAGTTAGGTTTGAACCAAAAACTGATTTTAGAAGAGATGAAAGATCCCCATTTAGGGAAGGCGATTACCGGCGGGAGGCGGGAGGCCCCTACCGGGGAAATGAATATCGCAGAGAAGAACGGCCATACTACAGGCCCAATGACAACTACAGAGAAGATTTCAGAAGGGAAGGTTATTCCCCTTACAAAACCCAAGATTTCCGGAGGGAAGATGGATACCCCTACCGAGGAGGCCCCAGAGGACCTATCAACCATGACAGGTATGAGTATACCAGAAGCCTGATGGATAATAACAACACCAAGGCAGCGTCGAGAACTGGGTTCACTGGCGGACCACAACGAGATGGCAACCCCGACGAGTGTTTTTATTGTCATCAGAAGGGGCACCGGAAGCCGGATTGTCCGCACTTTATAAAACACCAACAGGAGTTGAGTGGATTTAGAAACACAAAGCCGGCAGTAGGAGCCAATGTGGTGTCCCCTGCGGTTTGTGTAATGACGAGAGCCCAACGGGCTGCAGCCGAGGAAGACAAGAAAAATAGCGAGAATGACGATAGCGATGATAATGATGATTCGAGTAGTGGCAGCTCAGAGGAGCAAGAAGACCACCCAAGTAAAAGGGGAGAAGAAGACTCCGATAATGACAGGGATGACGTGTTTGAGCAAGACAAACACAACAAGAAAGATGACGAGATTGCAGAAAGGCCAATAGGAGCCAATAGTGAAGAATGGAAAGCCGATAGAGAAGTCCACTGGGAAGTGAGTAAATCTATCAAGGAGATATAGGAGGAAGAGGGCGAAGCTCTACCCACGCCAGAGGAGTTCACACCTTGGTACCCAGAAGAAAAAGAGGCAGAGAAGCCTACGGAACGGAGCCCCGAGAAAGGAGGCGTCCCAACAACCACCCAGGCAAGGGTAGATAAGATCTTAGAGAATGTGTTGAATCACACAAAAGCAAACATATCAATCGGACAGCTACTTGAGATAGCCCCTTATTGCAAGAAGCGAATAATGGCAGCGTTAGCACATGAGGAGAAGTCGAAAGAACCGACTCAAACATATCAAGTTACGGCAAAGGCATTTGATGAAGAAATGCCCATGATATCCGTAATTGTGAAGAACCGGCAGGTACCGAATGCCTTAATCGATGGTGGATCGGGAGTGAACATCATCACGAACACGTTGAGAAAGAAATTGGGACTCAAAAGGATAGAGCCCGCACCATTTACCATAAAAATGGCTGACCAAAGGAAGGTCACGCCCAAAGGAATTATCCGGGACGTACGCCTTGATGTGGGCGGGATTGTGATCCGGACGACACTCACCGTTATAGACATGGTGAGTACCGAAGATAGTTATTCCCTGCTATTGGGAAGACCGTGGTTGAAGGAGGCTCAAGCCCAACATGACTGGCCCCTCAACAAACTGACCTTGACCCAAAGAGGAAACAAGGTGGAGGTAAGTACCCGGAGAACTCCAGCGCTATCACCTGCAAAGAGACCTTTGCACTGGGAGGATTACGACTGGGAGATGGGACTATCGGATGAGGAGGAAGCAATAGTCTATGAGGCCTTCCCCGAACTACTACCCATGGGAGATTTCGACTTGAAAAGCTTGAGGAAGTTACAAGGACCAAGTTGCAATACAATGGAGGTTGCTGCTATCGGAACACCTACACCACAGGGAGGTAAATCCGAGAAACCTCGGTCGAGGAAAGCGACCAAGAAGGAGCAAGAGGCTATGGAGGAGAAACCTGTATACCCCTCCCAGTTTTACAAAGCAAAAGAAGGAGACATAATAGTGGACCGTACCCCTGCCTCAGAAGCTGTCAAGGGGAAGAAGATAGCCGGATGGATGGTTGAGGATGAAGACTTGGTCAAAAACTTGAACTTAGGTACTCCGGAGGATCCTAAGTTGGTCAAGATCGCCAAGGATTTAGGTGACTACGAAGCACAAGTAAAAGAACTACTACTGAGATTTAAGGACGTATTCGCATTTACGTACAAGGATATGAAGGGAATACCTCCGCACATATGCGAGCATAGGATCGAGTTGCAGCCTGAGGCCAAGCCTGTAAGGCAAATGCGCTATAAAATGAATCCCAATTATGCCGCCAAAGTCAAAGAAGAAATCGACAAATACTTGGAGGCAGGATTCATATACCCCGTTGACAAAACAGAATGGTTATCACCAATTGTGATTGTGCCCAAAAAGAATGGGAAACTCCGAGTATGCGTGGACTACCGGAAATTGAATGCAGTCACCAAGGTAGATCTTTTTCCTCTACCTTTCACGGAATCAATTTTAGAAGCTGTCGCAGGACACGAGATGTACATGTTAATGGACGGGTACAGCGGATACAATCAGATAATGATTGCATTGGAGGATCAGTTAAAGACATCCTTCATCACGGAATATGGAGCATTCGCGTACCGCGTGATGCCTTTTGGATTAATGTGTGCACCAGCCACCTTCCAAAGAGGCATGATGAAGATCTTTGCCGATTACCTCGACAAATTTATGAAGGTTTTTCTAGATGACTTCACCGTATATGGCACCAAGGAAGACCATATTGAACACTTGGAAAAGTGTCTCGTTAAATGTCGAGAAAATGGAGTAAGCTTGAACCCGGAGAAATGTTATTTCTGTGTAAATTCCGGGAGGCTCCTTGGACATGTGGTGTGCAAGGAAGGATTGTTGGTGGATCCTAAAAAGGTAGGAGTCATAAAAAAGCTGCCCCCACCAACCACAGTACGGGGAATTCGGAGCTTCTTGGGACAAACCACTTATCATCGAAGATTCATATGAATGTACGCAGATATCACTCGGCCCTTGTACTTATTGCTCAAGAAAGGAGAAAAGTACATTTGGACCAAACCTTGTCAAGAAGCCTTTCAAGAGGTAAAGAAAAGACTTACGACTACACCCATTCTTATAACCCCTAATTGGACTATAGACTTCCACGTACACTGTGACGCGTCCAACATAGCTATTGGAGCCGTCTTGGCCCAAAACATACATGGAGATAGAGATTCTCCAATTCATTATGCAAGCCGACTGTTGAACAGTGCTGAGAAGAACTACAGCATAACGGAGCGCGAAGCTCTAGCAATGGTTTATTCAGTGGGCAAATTTAGGCACTATCTACTGGCCAACCATTTTGTTTTCTACGTAAACCATCAAACGTTGATATATTTGGTCAATAGACCAGTAGTATCCGGGCGTATTGCGAGATGGATGCTTTTGCTCCAGGAATACGACTTTGAAGTGGTCTACAAGCCCGGTAGAAGCCATGTCATGGCCGACCACTTATCAAGAATCGAAAGTGGAGAGGAACCCTCAGGGGTGCAAGATCAGTTTCCGGATGCAAGTTTATTCATGGTACATGTGCAACCTTTTGAAGATTGGCGAGCACCGTTTATTGAGTACCTTACACACGGAAAGTTGTTGTCCGTACTCGCTACCCCTGAAGAACAAACAAAAATTAAACAACTGAGTGAACCATTCGTCTTGGACGATGAGAAGCTCATGCGAGTCAATATCTCCGGCAAAATACATGAATGCGTAGCTGGGGACATCATCGAAGAAATTATAGGTGAAGCCCATATACAAGACGGAGTACATTACAATCTATTTTCTACATGGCACTATATACTATGCACACCTTATTGGTGGCCTACACGGCGAAGAGACATACTGGAATATTGTAATGAATGCCCAGTATGTAAGGTTGTAGACAAAGGTGACGTAACTGGGGACCTTACCCCACACGACTCCGAGGACGACGATGACCCACTTCCTGTCAAACCTTTGGAAGCACAAGAAAATATGACGGGAAAAGCAGAATCGGATTGGACAACACCATATGTCCAATATCTAACATGTCAAACATACAGAACTCCATGGGTGAGTTCCCTACCCAAAGAAGAACGGAAGTTGGTTGCTTACCGCAGTCAATTTTTCATACTCAAGGAAGGAGAACATATTTCATGACAACATCATAAAGAAATGTATGCCTGGAAGGTATGTGAGGAGTTACATCAAGACCCTCCATATACAGGAAAATCGGCACTTCTCGATAAAAGCCACCAAGCAATCGGTGCTACAAGGACCTTATTGGTAGCCAACCATAGCAGAGGATGTTTCACTATTCATCACGCTATGCACTGAATGCGAAGGACAAGGAGAAGAGTTACCAACAGAGGGAAGTTCTTCACAACCTAGTAATGAGACGGAGATGATACCGTACAAGGAAACCTTCAACAATTGGAGAACACCTCTAGTTGAATACATGACACATGGGAAGTTCAAAATGGACGCAGAGACTCAAAGAGGGCAAAGAGAGACCATACGAGAAAGTGAAATCTTCACGTTGGAAAAAGGAAAACTCCGAAAACTAGAAAAGAATGGAATGACGAAGATATGCATTGTTGGTTACCAAATAAAGCATTGGATAGGGAAAATGCACGTATACCAGCAAAGACACTTGGACGATCAGCAGACTTGGCTACGATGTTTGCAAGGAAATCGGTGGTGGCCCACGATGGGGTTGTGTGACATACAAATCTATATTATGTATGATTGCCCGTCTTGTCGGAGACGATTTCGAGGCCCGCTCCATAACATAATTTGCGGATCCATTGCCATATAACCACATGCCAACAAGGATTGGAGGAGGTTGTTGATAAAATATCTCACATACGGGTACCTGAAAGGGCTTTACATCTCAAAAGGACAACACAAAAGGATAGCCCGACAGAGCCGGGAGTACTTCATTGAGGAAGGAAAATTGAAAAGAATATTATCGGATGGGGACATTAAGATATGTATTGCCGGACATGAAGTAAATGAGTACCTACAAGAATTACATGTCACGGACTCAGGAGAACATCTTAGTATGGAGACAACATGGCACCTGGCCATGTTTGGACCATACTGGTGGCCCACGTGTGGGGCCGACATTAAAAACTTATGCAATTGGAAATGTCCAGTATGCAGCAACAAAATATGGCTTACAAAAGAGAAGGAAGCACAAACACTTCTGGGTAAAAAGAGCCTAGATTGGAGATATCCTTACTTGGAATACCTGACATGCAGGAAAATCTTCGACCAAGTCTTACCACCAGAAGTAAAAAGGACGGTAGAACAAAGCCATAAGCATTTTGTGTTCACCAACGGTACTTTGCAACGGATACGCAAAGGAGGAAAAAATAACCAAATTTGTATACCAGAGGCTCAAGTACCCATGTACCTAGCTAAGACTCATGGAGAAAGCAAGTCCCACTTAGCCGCTATAGAAACATGGAAAGCAGTGGCCACATGACCATATTGGTGGCCGACATGGGGAAATGACGTGTGCAACTATCTAAGGTATTGCAAAATTTGCAGAGGAACAGAGACCCGGGAGAAACACCCCGAGGAAAGCCAAAACCCAGCACCACTAGGGACAACACCTGAGCTAGATTGGAGACACTCAATCACACAACAACTAGAAAACTTGGAAAAGTTACACTATGTTGGCACCCATGAAGATTTGGGATTACTCAGCCTCGACACCGAGACGTATTTTATAACCAAGGATGGTTTAAAATATCGATTACCCAATGGAGAAGTCAAAATGTGCATAACAAGAGAAGACGCCATTGATTGGGTAAAAAGGGTACACGAACATCAAGTACCTCACATGACAAAAGAAGAAGCACTCACGCAAGTGCACAAAGGCCCATACTGGTGGCCAACCATTTCTCTAGACGTGGAACAGTTACTTGACAAATGCAAGATATGTCAATTCGGAACAATGTTATGCCTCCAGAATACTAAGTATGGGACCATCCCCTCTAGGGGAAATAAAACCCACGATTGGAGAGAACCAATCATACAACACCTCAAGTACCCAATGGAATTAAGCAAACTAGATTTCCAAGAAGAGTTGGGGATATTGAAAAATGAAATACCCAATTACTTCTTAGAAGAAGATATATTGCACCGGAGGTTAACGAATGGTGACATCAAACTGTGCATCTCCCGAGGTGAGGGAATTGAATGGTTGACGACCATTCACAATAAAAAAACCCCACATCTCTCGATGGATGAAATGATCTCACAGGTCACCTCAGGCCCTTATTGGTGGCCTACGATACCACCGGACATTGATCACCTCTGTAAGATATGTAGGCACTGTGGGCCCAAAGAATCTCCGGAGCATGTGATCGACTGCAGAACAGTCACAAGTAAGGAAAGAGAAGGACATGATTGGAGGACACCTTTCATTGATTATCTAACCCATGGTAGATTGACCACTGAAGCATCAACTACCCAACGAAAACAAATCGCAATACGCAGTCGTCCTTTTATGCTCAACAAAAATGGAACATTGATTAAAGAAGGACCACACGGAATACGAAGGACATGCGTAGCCGGACCTTTGACCACAGCCATTGTCGCAGAAGCTCATGAAGGAATAGCGGGAGGCCATTTTTCAGCCAATATCACCTTACACAAGGTACTAACTGCTTTATATTGGTGGCCCACTATGAAGAAAGACGTCTATCTTTATTGCACCCAATGCGATATATGTCAAAGGGTTGGCCCCAAAATATCCACAAACCTTCAACCCTTACATCCTACAATGCCCACTGAGGTGTTTCAAAAATGGGGTTTGGATTTCATTGGACCAATCAACCCACCAGCTAAAGGTACCAAGAATCGGTACATTATTACAGCTACTGACTACACCACCAAGTGGGTGGAAGCTAGAGCTTTAAAGGATAACACGGCTAAATCGACAGCCAAATTCCTTTTTGAAGAAATAATTACAAAATTTGGGTGTCCATTGGAGTTTGTGAGCGACCAGGGAAGTCATTTTATTAATGACACCATCAAAGTGCTTACTCAAGAAATTATGATTTTACATCAGAAGTCAACGACGTACTACCCGCAAGCTAACGGGCAAGCTGAGAGCACCAACAAAGTAATCAAGATCGCCTTGACCAAAATGGTTAACGCCAATCGAACCGACTGGGACACCAAACTACATGCAGCGCTATGGGCATATAGGACCGCCTATAAGGTCACAACAAAGCACACCCCATTTTCCTTAGTATTTGGGACAGAGGCTTTGCTGCCGATGGCATACCTACACCCCGATGTATACCAAAAACGAAGCCAGGATATCCATCCCATTATAGAAAAGAGAATGGAACAGCTCAGGATTATGGATTTAACCCGACATGAAGCGGAAGAAAACATGAGGCACATGCAATTATTGCGCAAAGAAAGACATGACCAACCTCGGAAAAAGACACACTGTGACGAATGTCACCACGGAGCAAACAAGACCTCCCAAAAGGAAGCCAAAAAGTATGATATTATGAAAGGAGGAAGCATACAAGCTACGAAGAAGGTTAAGCATTCTCCAAGGAGTGAGGACTCCGAGCCACCAACTACTCAGGAAGTGAGATTTTACCCCGGTCAAAGAGTCTTATGGCACTTACGCCATAAAATACCCGGGCCGGGCAAGTTCAAAATACGATGGGCATGACCATACCTCATTAAGCAAGTCTATGACAACGGATCAGTAGACGTCACCACCCTACAAGGAGAAAGCTTGGGGCGCGTCAACATGAACAAACTCAAACCATATCAAGAGCCGAACTCAACTCAAGCCTATGCCTTACAAATCTTGGCATGCCAAATATTGGAAGCAGAGGTTCGAGCAGAGCAAAATCATTTACATAAAAGGAATGATAAAACCCAACCCCAAAATACCACATTCCCCCAACTAAGTGGCGAAACTATCTCACACACTGAATCTACCCCTTACCAAGACCAGGCAACCTTAGAGGCAGAAGACCTAGAAGTACACCAGGTCTTACTAGAAGGATATTTTGTTCAACCGTTACAACAAGAGGAAGATACCTTAAACCTCCTAAGACATGACCAAAGAGAAGAAAAAGAACCCAACCTACATATCATACAATTACAACAAGAAAAAGATACCTTAAACCTCATAAGGCACGATCAAAGAGAAGAAAAGGAAACCAACCTACATACCATACGATTACAACCCTTATCCCAAGGGGAACCACTACCAAGTTTGGAAGAAAGTTCGGGAACCACAACACTTGTAAAGAATACAACACATGCCTACCCTGCCTTACTTGGCTTGGAACCAATTAGGGTAGAGCCAACTCACAGATGAAATTTAAAAAATATATATATATACACCCTAGGTAAAGGCTCACCTAGGACTGACCACTGGAATAGTAAACCAGTAAAGAGCTTCCTTCCCTGTTTTACCCATAGTGGATAGCATTAGAGTACCCATCACAAAATAGGCAAAGAATTAGAGAGAACGTCGTAGGCTTAGAAAAGCGGAATGACCCAAAAATTAGGAGCCACCCAATTAAAAATTATCAAAAGGAAAGAGATTTCCATAGGTTACCATATAGAGAGATGTTACTTAGATATATGAGCAATTCAAATGAATAGCACTTAGAGTAATGAAGCTAGGAAAAATGGAATACGGATACCCTGAGATGAGTAAAGGCTACAAGCCCTAAAAAGCGCGAACCTTTCTTCTTTAGTAAGAATTATCCAAGACGACGTATATACGTATTGAATGTAACACCTAGATGAAGTTTTATAAAACGCAATGATTGGACGAGATTTTGAAGAATGCCACAGATGGATGGAAGTCTTTGGTATGCTGCAACTAGATGAAGTTCTTATGGATGCAGCCAATGACTGAAGTTTTGATTATGGAATACAACACCTGGATGAACTTTTTGTTACGGATATATGAAGGCGGCCTCCACATTTTTACATGAACCAACAATTAACCATTTACCCTAAAATAATTCCTACCATAGGGAAAAATTTAGACATGTGAAACCACTTAGACGACACACCACATTATATATGAAGGAGATAAATATTGAAGGGTGAACAGCCACCCACCCGAAATATTCCTAATAAGAATATCAAATGATTGTCGGAAGCTACGGGAGATGAATCAGGGTCTTATGAATGAAATGAACAAGAATTTTGATATGGACGAATGCTTACACAAAGGCTAACGAATGACGAGGGGATGGAGGGCTTCCAGCTTATTGATGGGATGAAAACCAAGTTGGTAGAGATAACTTGAATGGAATAAAGTTAAGTTAGTATAAACTGAATGGAATGGGAAGTGTGGTGCTAGTACAAGTATTACGAATGAAGAAGGAGCGCGGCTAAGAAATAAACAAATGCTCTTAATTATCAGAATTTGTTACGAGCAAATGGGAATGTATGGCAATCAATGATAGACAAATGTTCAAGGAAATTCGGAAGGGAGAATATCGAAAAGATGAACACGAAGGCGAATGTAGATACTTCAATTTCTAAAATTCCTTTCAGGAGCTGGAAGACTACTATGGACACCAGCAAGTCCACACAACCTATTGAAGGGGGAGCGAATGTGGACGTAAATGTTGGATAATTGAACAGAAACGATGGGGTATAGCTCTGGATGAATGTTTGCTGCAGTCCAATGGATAAAGTAGTAATCCGGCTCAGAGAGACGAGTGTTCAAGCTTTTGATTACAACCCAGTTTGGATGCTGAAGAAAGTTTGCGAAGGATAATCGTTGGCCCATGACAGATGACGTATGTGTAAAACATTACAAGGATGAAAGAGATTTACAAATTTTACCAACAAATACAGGAAGCATCTGGCACAATTACAATTCCAGTAAATACAGGGAAGTGTTACAAGGAAGAGTTATTACAAACATCACTAGACATCAGGAAGTCCCCAAAGCCAAAAATGGTCAGAAATTACCATTCAACAAATGTCAAGAAATTACACACAGCTCTACAGAAACTACATGTGGCTCTACATTCAGAAAATTACCACCCCAGAGTTACAATTGCCTGCAGAATACGAGTGTACATTAGAAATTTATCTAAACACTAGCAAGTAACTCCAAGTTGATGTTTATTGGAGGGGTCCCACAAGGGAACCCCAAAGAAAATGGGGATTCAAGCCCAAAAGGGCGAATCCCACAAGAAGGTAACCAGTTACCTGCACAAACCACTTACAACAGTTCAGTGCAGAAATCAATTCAAAAACTTTGACAAACAAGGAACAGGGAAGGTGGGAGTTCACCTGTTGGCCAACTCAGCTGCCAAGAACTGCCACCTCATACTGCCAACGCAACCTTATCAAGATCCCAACCATAAGCTCTAGGGTTCAAAGCTCTTTCATACACCTCTCAAAAGACCTTTCAGCTGAAACACAACGGTTGCAGCAGAACACAGCAGTTGCACCAGTTGAAGCAGTTTAGCCATTTTCTTCGGAAAAACTTCCACTACCAACCACCATGACAACTACCCATGGATCAGCGGAGGATAGAAGCCACCCACAGCACAAGCTCTGGCGCAACATTACGAAAGCCTCTCTTCAGGCTTTGGCCACAGTTAAGTTTAGCACAGAGGACACTGGACTGTACCCCCCCTTTGCAAGCAACACATTTGGCAGAAAGTGTTGGTGAGAGCTGTGATCAAGAGCGCTCAGAGTCAGGAAACCTTGTTCAAAATTTCCCTTATGCACGGAGTTATTTCATACACACCCATGGATTCTTTCACCTTAGGAGTGGATGCAGCATTTCGAGGCACACAGTTCAATCAAGAGGAGCTGACATTTTTGCGCAAGCTTCGACTGGAGTCATTCTTATGTGACGTGCCATGGGGAGTCCTACATGCAGCCAGAGCGGCAGAAGTGATCACCACAGTGCAGGAAGATACTCTGAAGGCGACTGTCAAAGGGGAGCAGGTAACCATATTTTCCAAGAATTGGCGGACTTTGTTTTTCAAAGTTTTCAAGTTGGCAGCCAAGAGAGAGGGAGGGGGAGACAAATGGAAATTACATGAATTATTTCCATCTTTAACCACCATCCAGAAAGGGCAACTCATTGTAAAGGTAGGGGATTGCCGGGCTGTTGGGTCAAAGAAGCCCTTACGGCTACTCAGTTCTTTATTTTCCCTCAACACTACCAGTCAGTATAGCATCTCCATCACCTTTGCTAAGCGAGTACTGGCAGCCTTGAATGGACAAGAGGTTGATTGGCCTCTAGAATTCTATGAAGAATTCAAGGCTGAATTGATCACCCTCCATCGGCGCCAACAACAGGATAAAACCAAGGTAATTAAAACAGCAATTGGGCCTCACCTTACCTTATTGCTGAAAGGAGCCGAATTCTTGAGCAAGCAAGAGGAGAGGGAGGCAGGTTTTGGCACCATAGTCAGTCTCACCATGACGGAGAGGGTTCCACCACCCCGAAAACGAAGAATGGGGGAGGAGCCAGGAGTGGGCAAGCTGGACACTGTTGTCCGGGTTATCCCAAAATCCACAAAGCCTTCCTCTCAGCCACAGGACCAAGGGCAGGGCTCCCAAGAGCTCACCACCAATCCGTCACAGGAAAAGCCGCAGAAGAGAAGGATTGTCGTATCTGCAGAAAAGTGGCAGATCCCAAATTCCACTTCGAGTATGATAGACCAAATTTGTCATACACATCGAAGGTTGGAACAGCTGTTAATCACATTCACAAGTAAGGCTTCTCCAAATTTTATCAAGAAAATGGACGAGGAATTTCAGAAGATACAAGTAGAAGCAATCCGGCATTATAACCAAGGGTTACGACAGAAAGAACCTCTCACGACATACGAGAATGCAGTGGAGAGGGGGTTGTTGCACGGAGAGGTGGAAACACTCAAGCGACAGTTGGCTACCCTCAATGAAGATTACGAGGCACAGATTGAGATCGCATTTGACCTCCAGGATAAGCTGACTGCCCTGGAAGACACACTCGCTGCTCTCCATACCACTCACAAAGAGCAGCGAGAATTGGGCCAACAAATGACAGAAACAATACAGAGGCAGAAGGAGAACCTGGAGGCGTGAGAAAGGGACCTCGATCTGGCCCAGCAACAGATCACACAGATGCAGGCAGAGCACCGAGAGCGGGCCGAATTATTAGCCACCACCCAGGAGGAACTTCGACTGTTGCAATTGAAGACCAATCCTTCCCTACCCAGCACCCCGGGATCGGAGAACATGGAGCCGCATGAGAGCGACAACAATGTTCAAGCAGGCACATCTGCACTCTACTCCATGATTGAAGAAATGGTGAACCCGGCAGAGCCCCAACAACAAGCAATTGGTAACCTTCGGAAGGAATTGGCTCACACCAGAAGGGAAAGGGATGAGTTACGAGTGACAGTGGATAGAATCATGGAGAGCCCCCGAAGTGCAGATGAAGGATTCTTATCCCCATCCGACCTTCCTCCAACTTTTCTTCTCCCTCGCACATCGATCTACCACCAACTCACCTCTCACATTACACCCTTCACATCCATCATGCAGTGCTACCAAGCACTCAAGGGATTAAACCTGCTCGTAAGCAGGTTCCCACTTTTGCGACCCGGGACAATACTTACCAAACCTCAATTCGAACGGATATGGCAGGATGCAGATGCCACTGCTCGGGATACCTTAGGATTTATGTGGGCTGTGGGTGATCTGTCCCTACCAACAGGAGTAATGGAGGTAGTCACAGCATCGCCCCCGTTTATGTCGGCCGTTTCATGCTCCGAACGCTGAGTTTTATCGGTCATCACCACTTCACAAACCACAACCAGGTCCCCGAACAGAATAAGTTACCCACATTGAAAGCATACTCGACCCCGATCTTTCGTGAGATCCGCGAAATGGTTAAGAGCCATACAATCACATTCAATCAGGCAATACAAACTTTGGTCACTGAGGACATCACAATATGTTATGAGGCAGTGAAACAGTACACCTGGGTCCTGGACCATTGCGAGGACAAATTGCCAGCACCCTACACCATTCCGCAGCTAAAGGAGTATGTTCTGCGGGTGATCAAGGAGAGAGAGACGTCTATCACCAAGAAGCGTTTCGGCATCCCGCACCCCCGAACCATTCTGCATACATATCATTAGCATTGAAATGGTAAGAGCATGGGGACATGCTCTTTCGGGGAAGGGGAAGTAAAATGTAGAGCCACATGCAGGAGATCGAGGACAGGAGCTGCACCAAGGCCGCAAGCTCGAGGGAAGTCGGAGCGGAGGAAATCGGAAGCCGAAGGACCAAGGGCCCAGAGGAGGGAGACGTTGGTGAGAGGACGGGAAGACGGTGACGGGACCGCAGAACGATGGGGCTTAGGGCCACCACCGGAAATGGACACGTGTCCCAAGGAGTGGGAGCCTTTAAGTACAAGCAGGGAACTCCCGGGAACGCCCTGGGAACGTTGGAGAAACGAAGGAGCAAGCCGGGGGCCGAGAGCGAGATGGGAACGTCGCGCGGGAACGAGTCAGGAGAACGAGAGAACGGCCGGGAGGCCGGGAACGTGCAAGGATTACCAGGAACAAGCTGGGAACGAGCCGGGAGCGCTCGAGAATCGAGGAGACATTTTGATTAAGACACGTGCTAAAATTAGGGTAATGAATGGAGTAGATGAATGAACTCTCAACCGAAGATATGTACCTAGTTAGAACATATCAACGGTGGTAGATTAGTAACATTTAGATTTGGACTTGTGAATTCAGGCTATTTTTAGATACAGAGCTATTTTTAGCCGATACTGATATTTTAGGAAAATAGACAAATGGTAGATTTAAAAACACTATATAAAGGGGCGAGTTGAGGGCCCTATCACACTTCATTTACCGCGGATCACTTGTCGTGAAGTGTCTTAAGAGGCCGTACGGATAGACCTTTGGAGACCAAAGGACCCGTAGCCCTCATACCTTAGGAAGCTCAAGAGGCCAAACGAGCAACTCTTTAAAGGACTCGCGAACCTCGAATCATACTTAGGATTCAAAGTCGAGGAAAGGCAAATGAGAGCTTCAAGTATATTAAGCAAAGATTGTGAGAATTACAAGATAGACAAATAGATCATCGGAATTACATACGAACTCAAGTAGGAACTTGAGGAACGGCCAAGACATTTAAAGGCCAATCAAGTAGAGCTAATTTAAGGTCGAAAAAGACTTAGAAAAGATTGTGATTTACTTAAAGAGGACTTAGCCTAAAAACAATATTGAAAGAAGCCGGAAGAGGCTAAACTCTTTGAAGAACAATCATAAAGAATTATGTATAGTAACACTTGAGCTGAAAAAGGATTTGATACACCTTTTTACTCATTTGTGCAAGTTGTGATTAAAGTTATGATTATCCTACACTAGGACATAAATTATTACAAAGGATCTATACTCAAGCAAGCCGTCAAATAGGCAAATTCCATATCCCGTCATCATTATACAATTCTAAAGGAACTTAGGAAAGTAAGTTAAATACATTGGAATTTAGCCAAGGATACCTCGGAAGATTCTACTCAATAAATTTAGGAATTTGGAATTATACATAGGTAAGGAATTAGGAACTTGATGGACTAAGTATATTTCATAAAGAAAGTGAATACTTAGATTCAAATTAGGTTAGCGAGGGAGTATGTTAGAACTTTAAAAGATCTTCGTACAATATTCTTGGAATTGAATTTGAATAAGAATATTTCATAAACATTCAAACCATGAAAGATATTGTATGTAAGAATAAGAGTTCCCCTTAAACACTTAACCTTGACATTAGGATTTAGGGATACATAAACTTGAAAGACTTGGACACTTTATCCTTAGGGATTTACAAAGACCCTAAATGCAACAATCTAGAAAAGAAAAGGGATTAGGCAACTAATCATGCAAATCCGTATAAGATTCAAGATCTACTAAAGGTTTAGGATCACCTAACCTTAGCATTAGATTTCAGGGGAACATAAAATTGCGAATTTAGGTCAACTACTCATTAGGAATTAAAAAGGACAATGAGACTACATGTTACGAAGTTAGGAAGATAAAGAGGACACAAGCACCTTCACAAGTATAGAAAGCTAGGATAGTCTAATTTTGGTGGGAGTAACTTCCATGTAAACCGGTTCAGCAACGGGTTACACCGTCTAAGTTTGCTGAGGGTTGAAGGTGACCTCGACAAACACCACCAAGTAATTCTCTTAAATTGATAAAGTTTGAGACATATTATATTAAACCAAATCCTCCCTTCTTTTTCCGCCAACAAAATATGCAATGGTCCTGCAACATGGGCCATTCTCACTTCACACTATGCTTGAGGGCATGTGACTACATAAAACGGCTTTCCCAACACCCATGGTACGGCCTCTGGATGAGAGTCAAGGGTCCTCACCATTACAAGGTCACGGCTCTTGGCTCATGTGTGAAGTGGCCCTTAAGGCCGGGTCTTCAATTGATTCATGTAACCCAGAAATAGGAGTAGGTCTAACTAATAATCACAGCCATGGTTTAAATCAGATCAATTGTGGGCTGTAGTCCACGTCAGCAGCTGTAATTAGTTAACTGACTCATGATCCAATGAATGATAATGTAGCATCTCTTCCTAGATTGGTGAGAATGTCTAACATACATGTCCCCAATTTGGCAAGTGGCCTCTTTCCATTCAAGGCGGAGGCAAAAATGGCACCGGTGTGATGTTATAAGGGCCCCCATTATAGGTTACATTAGGGCAATTTTGGGCTACAACCCAATGGATAGAAACTTTGTATGAAATTTCACATGGCACGTATAAATATTGTTGGCTAGTAATAGAGTTATTTGTAAAGTAAAGGAGATGAAACTGTGGGTTTTTCCCAAACTTTGAGTTTATGAGAATTAACACAAAGTCACCCAAGTTTTCTTAATGCTTACATTACCGTACACAAAGAGTGGTGTCAAGCTATTAAAATTATGACTTTCTAGCTTGTCTTACTAAGATGGGTCGGTGGGAGGCAACGTTGTCGACATCTAGTGTGCCTAGGCCTTCACAATGCATAACCCTACTCATTATGTGAACAATGTTATGTTCCCATTACATAACATTATTCAAACCCATGACAGTGTTTTGTGGGACTGACAGTATTCTATGGAATATTCCACACATTCATATTGAATGTGAAAATACTGAGAATATTCCCTTAAATAATGTCATGGGTTTGAATAATGTTATGTAAACGCTAGACAAACAAGGTCTAATATTGTCCCCATGCTGGATACGGTGAATTGACACCAACAACCAGTGACCTCGATTGGATCAGTGGCGCGCAAGCTCTCTATGAAATAAAAATTTGTTACATGTAAATGTGGATTATGCCGAATCATTGGTTGGAGGTTGGTGTCAAATGTGGGAGTTTTGCTTCAGTTTTTATCCTAAATGGCTCCATTCATTCGCATCATATTTGTTATATTCGATTACATAACATGCAAGCTTGTTGGGCCCACATAATGGACTTGAGAGAGAGTAGCTTGGGCAAGACCCAATACAAGGCCTTTCCTCCAACCATGTTGCGAGGGAGTTGTGGGTTCATGCCATCAAGGCTTGTGGCCTTTGGATCATGGTACTCAATCTACTCCTTGGTTTCTCCATCATTAGGGGTTGTCACACCTCTTTCTTCCCATTCTCAATCTTCAGAGAATGGGGACATGGCATGCTCTTCTTGAAAGGCGGAGGGCCCATTCTCTGAAGATTTGAGAATTCCATTCTTCTCATCCACGGGTGAAGAATGGAGAATGGAGAAAACTTCTTGTGCAAAGGTTTTACCGCAAAGCTTCTGTTTTTCACCTGGGGTCGCTTCTTTCACCGTTGGAGGCGCTTCTTTCACCGCTTCTTACCACATGTTGACTCACAGGTAATTCCCATTCTCCATTCTCCATTCTCCACGGGCCACAATAGGGGTGTCACACTTTCTCCATGGAGAAGCTATCCTATTGGCTCCTCTTTTTCCTCATTCTCCATTCTCCATTCTCCCATTCTCCATTCTCCGAGGAGGTGTGACAACCCCTATTGCTTCCTACATGAAAATAATAAGGATGGGTCTTCATCAACGTCGGTGTTTTCATGATCTTACGAAGATTACAAATTCCTTATCCACACTAAGTTTATAATATGTATGAATTGTGTGGATAGTAGTAACCATAGCATTTAGAGTTGGTGTGTATACTTGCAATGACTGTTAACCTAATTGTCCATGGATCATCCAAAGATTCATGCATTCACGGACACCACTCATGACAATAATCAATATTGAGATATTTGTTATCCATATGTCTGCAATATACAAATCTCGAGTAACAATCACTAATTTCACATTTACTAGCATGAACATGTCCCGTGCATATGAAGTATTGTTTTGAGCCATCCTCACACCGTCTACTCAACATGCCACTATTGACGGCTGACCGTTTTGGAAGCGGTGGGGAATGGTAAGGATGGTGATGGCCTCACTACCCACTCACGGTGTCCATTGCATGGTGCATTGCAAGGTTTGTGAGAATCAAGAATATCAAACATTTCGGCAATTTCCTACATAATCACCGCGGGTCTAAATATACTAATGATAGGTAAAATGCTCGTGAATATGGCCGAAACTATGATTGATCATTGACCGTAAGAATCCAAAATGATACGAGCTGCCACCCATCACATGATTCGCCAATCAACCCATCCATCTTCCAAATTTGCTTTATGGACAATGATCAAATCACGGGTCCATACTAGAGATAGAGAGAGAGAGTCTTCCTCCATCTACATGCATCGATTATCTTAGGAAAGCAAACTTCTTACATCAATTGCAATTATGTGGATGCTTTGGAATCATTCCATTCTTACCATGATTGAAGTAAGATGTATCTTGCCCATGGCAATATTAGTAAGTCAAGTTCCACCAAGATCGAGTTGGGACCTATTGCGGGGAGCACCCCAAGCATGAGCATAACATTATTCACTCTCCTTGGCTCGTTCCACAACTCAAAATAAAGTGTGCCAAGGAGCACTTTCACAAGGATATGGGGTTTTGCTTGGGTCGCATTAAACAATTGTGTACAATTAGAAACTGATGTTCAAGTGCAACTGGTCTCCCATGGCCTAGCATTTGGGACGGGTCCGGGCTGGGTGGTAGTGGGTCTTGAAATCTAGTTTAATTAGCTTATGTGAGGGCCTAACCTATAATAAGATTTCTTATTAAGTTGTCAGGCAAGTCCCCTGACCTATATGGATATATATAATCTATAGACCTACTAAGTTGGTTTATATTGCTTTCACTAACCTAAATCCGGCAACATCCAAATTAAAAGCCTTGTGGGGTCGGCGACTACATACCCATGCAAGCTTGGCCCCAATTTGTGCATGACACGTACCCGGGTTACAGACGGCCCACAGCTAGTAATATCCGGATTCGTAGGGTCCATCACACGCACTAGCCGATGTCCACACACCTACTCATCTCTATATTCTCAGCATGACAATGTAGCTCATTGGAATAAACTCTACATTATGCAAGCATAATATGGGCAAATGCTTGGGCCCACCGATCTCAACCACGAGGTTGAATAATGTTATGTCTTCATGAAGAGAGGGAATTATTGTATACGAGTGTACCTTTCATCCATCCACTATAAAAACTTGACCCCTCTTATAAGTTTAGGCTTATTACCTATTCATCTCAAATGACCTTGAGTAAACTAATTCAGTGTCTTTGAAGCTAATTTGGGCGTCAAATCACTCATAAAAAGTACACTATGGGATGCATACTATTTCAAGGTTTCTATGTTGGATGAATGAGAGGTATGCTCATGTACAATAATTCTCTCTTTCCGTTCTTCATGGCCTTGGTTGCTCGATTACACCCGTCCCGACTCCCGACTCCCGACTCCTAACTCCCATAAGCCCTTATTGGCGTTAGAATGCACCGTGGTAGTTTTGCAATTCTTTGTTTAACATAGAGACCTGCAAGGATCATACTTTAGGGTGGGTTTAAAGTAGGGTTTAGGTCCATGAAACTTGGGACCCCTCTAGTGGACCTTACTATCGGACTCAATAGTGGATCCAAGCTTGAAGATTGGTCTCTCAAACTAAGAGCAATATTTTTCTTGAGTCGGGATTGTCGAGATTTGGCAAGACAGTGGTGTCATATTAGCAACACTTCATTCTTTTTAATAGTGTGAACTTGGAGCCTAGTGTAAACTCTTTGGGTCTTGAACCCTATTGTAAAGTAAGTGGGTGGTAGACTACCACTAGAGATAACTCCATTAAAGATGGGATTCCTTCCCTATTTAAGAATGTAGTACTAGGTAGTCTCAAGTAAGCTTTCTTCCAATCAAACTGCCAAGTGGATATTAACCTTCATCTCACAACAACCACTACCATTCCGTTACTTTAGGTAATTAGACTTTTTGTCACAACCTTGATGTACTACTTCGAGTAGCCCCATAAGCCTTTTGGCTTCCTGGACTTCAAAAGCAATTTCATTTCATTTCAAAGGGAATGATTTCCAACATGAAAGACTCAAGAAGTGATTCCCAAGTGCTTGAGTTTTCTTGATCGTACTTAGGACCACTTCACACACGAGCCACAAGCCGTGACCATGAATTGTGAGAGCCCAAAAGAAGCGTCCCAAGGCCGTCCCAAGACCCTTCCAAAATCATGTAGTGGGGTCACGGGCCCTCAATTGTAATGTGAAGTCATGTGTGACCGGCCCTCGACCAAATGTTATTTCAATGAATTTCAATTTACGTGGGTCCTCACACATGATAAAATATAAAAAAATCAACAGTTGTGAGATTTTGGAGTGCCATGATCTCCCGGTTTTGTGTTAGGCCTACCTCCAAGAGGTGGTTTTTGAAACTAGTCCAAATAACCGTGAAACACGATCCATTCGATGCCATGTAGGAATCCATGTAGACTTTACATCCATCTTGCATTCACATACTTTGTTGGTCCCTCAAGTGCAGTGTGAAGCGAACTTGGACCGGCTCCGCCTTTTCCACCAACGAGCGTGCTCGAAGTGCAATGGTCACGGGCTCTCAGTCTCGTGTGGGTGTGAACTCAGTCAACCTTTGATTGGACGATACTGCACACCTACTAAGTTAGTAGCCGCTAAGTTACACACTACCAATTGAAAATTCCACCCAAGAAATTTAGATTATAACGTACATACTACATGCATGCGATCGGTGGGCCCGTGAGTGCATGGGACTCCTCCCTGATAGACTCCCGAAATGTTGTGTTCAGCTTATTATTACTGGGAACTCATGAGGGCTACTATAAGTTATTAAGAAAGAAAGGAAAGAAAGGTGATGCGGAGGCTGAGAATAGCGGGAAGGCTGTTTCACCAAGTCTTACCGGATTTAGCACAAGTGTATTCTGAGGGGCGATCTGACTGGAATTTGCTATACATAGCGCATTATCCTTGGCATTGGCCCCGTTTGTGTCACAGATTCAGCTACATGGCCAAATATCGGTCCCCCGCCCCTGTTGCTTTTGGCACTGATTATGAGGAGGGGCTGGCTAGTGTAGAAGCTGCTGCACCAGAAGTACAATCTAAGTTTGCGAGCCCCCTTGCCTCGAAGCCCACAAACCACTAGATCTCATAGATTTGCTTATTGTCTTGTGCTCTCTCTCTCTTGCGCTCTCTCGCTCTCAGCCTTTCTGTGACTAGGGTGGGCTTACACTAGGGTCCAAAACCAAATGAAACTCCAAACTCGAGCGATCTTGTTGGTGGAGAGAAAATTTTTTGGACCCAAGGAGCTTGCTCTAGGGTCCAAGATCATAGAAGCTCCGAGGTCGAGCGATCTTTCGGTTGACAGAAAAATTTTGGACTCAAGGAATCTACACTAAGGTCCAAGATCAAAGAAACTCCAAAATTGAGAATTCCTATTGGTCGAAAGTAGAACTGTGGACCATAGGAGTCTACATCAGGGCCTTAGACCAAAGAAACTCCAAATTTGGGCGATCCTATTGGTCGAGAGCAAAATTGTGGATTGAAGGGGTCTGCATTAGGGTCCAAGACGAAAGAAACTCCAAGTTCAAGCGATCTTATTGGTCGAGAGCAATTTTTTGAACCAAGGAGTTTACCCTAGGGTTAGAGATCAAATAAACTCCAAATTTGAGCGATCTATTGGTCAAGAGCAAAGCTTTGTAACCAGGGAGTGTACACTAGGGTCCAAGACCAAAGAAACTCCAAATTTGAGCGATCCTATTGTTTTTTTTGAGACAAAAGGCCGACAGGCCAACGCCAAAGCACAGGAGACAATTGACCACCTGGCAAGTTTTCCGTCAGGTAGAGAGGAGATTTCACAGCCAGGATTTGAACCGCCAACCTCTTCCTTGAGATTTGGGAATCCCTCCACCATCATCCGGTAGTTTAAGGTCGTCTCAGACCATTCAGCGATCCTATTGATCGAGAGAAAATTTTGGGACCCAAGGAGTTGACACTAGGGTATGGGTCCAAGATATGAGAAAAGTATTGATGCTAATCTTGGGCAAAACCTATTTGAAGTTCACTTGCGACCACCTTCTCATACGCATCAGGAGATTAATGCCACAACTGCACTTGATGGTGGCAGCTACAGTAGTGGCGAGAGGAAATTATCGTACCTCTCGTCCATCCAGTATAAAAAGTTGATCCCCTATAAATTTGTGGTTGATTCATCTCAAATGACTTCGTGTGAACTAATTTGAGGTCATTGAAACTAATTTCAATGTCAAATCAACTAAAGAAGGTAACCTCCAAAGCGCATACTATTTTGGGGGTTTCCTATGTTGGATGAATGAGGGGTACATGTATATGTGATAAGGGCCACTTCACACACAAGGCCGAAGGCCCCTGACCATGGCGATGTAAGAGCTCTCATTGGTCGAAAAGGTGGAGACCGTCCAAGTTCACTTCACACTAGGAGGTGAAGGCCTAAAGGCCCAAAGAAAAGTTCGTGGATGAAAAGTCTACATGGAGTCCTACATGGCAGGTTGTGGATAAGGGAGCATGGTCTACCGGAATTTGCGTCAGGTCCACCTCTTGGAGGTGGGCCTGACGAAAATTCCGGGAGACCATGACTTTTTTAATATTTTTTCTAGCAGGACAGATTTCAGGGCAGATTGCAGGGAAGATTCCAGGACAGACAAACACCACCAAGCAATTCTCTTAAATTGAATTTTTTTTGAGACATATTATATTAAACCAAATCCTCCCCTCTTTTTCCGCCAACAAAATATGCAATGGTCCCACAACATGGTCCATTCTCACTTCACACTATGCTTGAGGGCCCCTGACTACATAAAACGGCTTTCCCAACACCCATGGTACAGCCTTTGGATGAGAGTCAAGGGTCCTCACCATTACAAGGTCACGGCTCTTGGCTCATGTGTGAAGTGGCCCTAAGTTAGGTCCTTCTCCTCGCCGCGGCTGGTGGCCGCCCACATGACTAATGTGGCAGTTGCGACTCAAGTATTTAATAGAGTCCCAAAGACTCCTCACGCTTGCCGAAAGGAATTTCCATTTCTAATTAATCCCTAGTCTCTGCAATAATCAAGTCCCAGTAGAGTAGTATGTAAGAGTCCTGGGCTGGGGATTCGTGGCACTCACTAAGGAACATCCATCCAAGATATCGTGGATGAAGTGGCTCCAATAAAAAAAGCCCCCCTATGGGGTTGAGGGCCGATTCATTTGAATGTGACATCACTAGACTAATTCGGGGTCTTTGACTCTATTTTCGGAATCAAATTGTCTAAAAATAGTCATTTAGATGATTCCTGCATTTTTTTCATCCGCATGGATGATTATACTTGAGTGCCACGAATCCCCGGCCAGAGTCCTGGATGCTCTATATAGGTTTATGAATGCTGTACAATATACGATACCTTCCACACAAACCAAGTAGCTATAAATGGACTTAGTTGACAGGGTTTGCAAAGTAGTTTGCCTGCTTTCAGAATATCTTCAATTTCCCATTAGTTGTATTTTGAGCAACAACATCAACAGCTATGACCAAAGGAAGAAACAAATCAAGGTTACGTATACCCAAAACCGACAGAATGGTTGAGCATGTATTCTATCATTATATTTACGAATATTATGTTGTTTTAAATAAATTAATGCAAGATTAAGAGGATCCCAATGCATTAATGAACGCACCGTTTGAACATCGTATGCAAAAGTTATAAAGGTTTAAGGTTTTTGTTTGTAGGCTACCTAGAACCAACACTTATCTCATATGTTCAAATGGTGTCATCTTCATAATCAATATGTACTTATTTTACAAGCTTTCATGTGTTGGTTTTGGGTACATACTTATCTTAGGTATACTACTAGGATCGGAGTTACCCCTTGTGTATAAATTATGTGGCTCTATTGGTGCACGCCCAACTCCACGTACATTTTTGGCCACTAGATTGGCTTGGAGATTGCCTTGTCAGTGACTAGAGCCCGACATTTTCCTTCGAATTTGTACCCATACCCAGACCATAACCATCAGCAACGACCTATGCCCACCCATGCCCACCCATAGCATGACCTATGTCCACCCATGCCCACCCATGCTATTAAAATTGCGCCCATGTATTCAAAAATTGTGTAATGTGTATCACCCGCCTACACCCATGAACAATAATATCGAACCCATGCCCACCCAAAACCCATGGGCATGGGTATGGGCACCCAATGTAGGGCTCTACTTGTCACCC
This sequence comes from Polytrichum formosum, assembly GCA_964035585.1. Lineage (NCBI taxonomy): Eukaryota > Viridiplantae > Streptophyta > Polytrichopsida > Polytrichales > Polytrichaceae > Polytrichum > Polytrichum formosum. The sequence continues at coordinate 43,017,312 of OZ037935.1, read as the reverse complement.
TAAACCACGTGTCACAAAGTTTGTGATATCCAGTTTCAAAGTTGTCTTAAAGATGCAAATTAGAGATGCAAAAGTTATATACGTGTCCAAAGTGAAGATTTTGGACATAAGATCACTTCATCGCGCTCATTATTGAACCCAACGTGGCGGCTAATATATTTTGAGCACATAGTCCAATCTAATCACAACACTTGTCTTTTTGGTGCTTGTTCTTGACTACAAGCCTTGCCACGTATCACTCAAAAATATATCTATGACCACACACCGTAGATCCTACTCCAATAGAATTGAATTGCCCCAAAACTCGGGGAGAAGAGTTTTCGTCTGATGAGATTTACAAGCACATACATAACTTACACCAAACCACAACCACCACCACAACAACCACCACAACAACCATGTGTACTTGTGTGTTGAAAATTTTGAGGCGGCTTGACACTTGCGAAGAAAGTGCTTATATAAGTAACACGAGCAACCATTTTTATTTATTTTGGTTCTCTTTTATTTCAAACTTCACTTGGGAATATTATGTAGGTACACTTACAACCCAAATTAGCATGGACCACATGGTTTTTGTCAATTGATCCACATCGTATCTTGTCCATATAATTCAAAGTATTGTGAGCTAGTATGCTAATTATGGTCCCACCCAAGAAGTTGAAACGCGGCTATATATTTAGTTACTGAATCGAGTCAAGTCACGGAGAAGTCAAAGTATACCAAGGTAGTTATATAAGGATAAGTTAGTCAAGTCAATATGTAGTTAGCAACAGTCGATAACTGGCCCGAGTGCAATTGGTGAACCTCTATACAGCCTTTGGGTGCACTTGTGTAATATGGTGAAGTTTCTAAATGTACCAAGATCCACACACTGTCATTTATCAAATTTCAAAGTGCAAAAAAATTAGACATAGTATAATCATTCCAAGATTTTTTTTTTGTTGAGATAGAAGGCTGACAGGTCGGCGCCAAAGCACAAGAGGCAGTTGACCACCTAGCAAGTTTCTATCAAGTAGAGAGGAGATTTCACAACCAGGAATCAAACTGCCAACCTCTTCCTTGAGATTTGGGTATCTCTCCACCGGAATTAGTGGCAACGAAATTGCGGATACACTAGCCAATGAAGGTACACTCAAAGACAAGCCGGAAGATACACCACACATCCACATAGCACACGCTACTCCCTATTGGCTTGCCACCTCCCCCACGGCTACACATGACGGTGCCATCCGCAACCTACACACATTTATTACGAAAGAGCATGCAAACCGAGAAACCACACTAGCCCGACAAAAATTCCCCTACGTCGCCAAATGGCTCACCAATGAAGAAATCAACCAAAAGCTTTCTAACCACTTTTGGAAAAACGACAAAATACCTGACACTCAAATTACCCAAACCTTAAAATTTAGATATGCCCAATACATGGGTAACCATAGGAAAAACATATTTTGGCCCCTTAAATACCAAAACCCCAACTGCACACTATGCCGCACTAATGAAAGAGACACATGGCCACACCTACTATCCAAATGCGAACACCCATACTTGAAAGGCCTACGCATCGCAAGACACAATAAAGCAACGCACCTCATATCCCAAGCCTTACAAGCCCACACAAGCACTAGATTCTTCACCTTGACAAACGCGGGTAACCTACCCAACCAACCTCAAGACCAAACAATCCCCGATTGGCTACTCCCATGCATTTGCACACACAGACCTTGCCAATGTCAAGCCAAACTAAGACCTGATATTATGTGCATCCTAGGAGCCCCCAACCATACACAACCCCCAATACTACCCTCCCTGAGCCACACCGTACAATTCATTGAATTCACCTATTGCCACGATAGATTTCCCGGACAAGCCCGCACACACAAACACACCAAATACGACCCATTAATCACCACACTACGAGCCAAAGGTTGGAAAACCAACCCCCTCATCACCATCACTGCCGGAGTACGTGGCGCTATACACGAAAACTCTATCGAACAACTTAACAACCTAAATATCCCCAAAACCCACATAAAAACACTCATGAAAAACATCCACCAAAATGCCATCAAATACCTTACCTACCTCGTACTAAACAAAAGGAAACTTGATAACAAACAAACACCCATTCCCCCACCATAAGGTGGAACTATTTTTTGTACTACCCTGGAGCCCACCTCTCATAAGAGGCATAAAACCCAATATTGCATCTCGGATACCGAGATCAATATCGGGCTAACGGGCTCACATTCACGCCGGTACTAGTAGTACGGGCGTTATCTTTTCTTTTCTTTTCTTTTCTTATCTCTCCACCATCATCTAGTAGTTTAGGGTCGTCTCGGACCAAAATCATTCCAAGATTGATTGTGCATATACACATAAAAATTTGTAAATGAACTCATAATACCAAAATGGAGACACCAATCAATTCAGTTCTCAGGAAAGGGAATTGTCATGGTTGGTGACATGAATGGATCTATTGAAGTTGAAGGAAGTTATCTTTACAAAGCACCTCACTGGTGCATCTAATGTTGATGGACTTGGTTTCAAGGGCCATCCAATTTAATGCATTTTTAGATTCATCAAATCTTTATGTGGCATTCCCTTATAGACAATGCTACGTGTCATTCAAAACTCTAAGACAAGCTTGTTCAACAATCACATCGTCATTAAAGAAGACAAACTTACATCTAACGCATCACATGTGTTAACATATAGCACCTTTAAGTATGTCCCAATCATGCTCCAATTATATATTCATGTGACGCATGAAAAAATCCTTCCAAAGAAGTTTCAAAGAAGGACTCATGGCTTACAAAAAGCCCCTTCAAAAATCCATGATCAACATAACATTATTCAGATCCATAACAATGTTTTGTGGGATTGATAGTATTCCACAAAATATTCCCCACATTCAGTCTGAATATGGGAATATTTTGTGGAATACTATCAATCCCACAAAACATTGTTATGGATCTGAATAATGTTATGAAGTACTTCCTTGTGGAGATATTGTTTGTAAAGAGTTGGCCAACTTGAGAGAGATGTTAAACCTTCTCCGTGGCGACACCATGTGGATCATTTGAATTAGGAGAGATTATACATCATTTCACCATCTACAATGGCACAAAACCATGGTCAAGTATCTCATTTGAGACAAATCCAATGTGTATGAGAAAGTGGCATGAGAGAGGTTGCTTCAACACATCAAGATTGCATGGCCTTGGAAGAAGCCTTCCTTAATGGGCCGTTTGTGGGGCACCATTGTTGTGCTCTTGGTTGTAGAGATAGGCTTGTTGTGCGATGAAATTGCATAAATTTTTAGTTAGGTTTCTTTAATGTTTCATCCTTTGGTGGTTGGGCTCTCTCTCTCTCTCTCTCTCTCTCTCTCTCTCTCCATTCTTATTGTTCTTATGTGGTGGCGAGACTCACTTGGAGGTTCTACCTCCCCTTCAAATGCGCATGCCTTTTGGTTTCTTATCCCTGTTCTCATGGAGGCCCCCATGCCTTCTTGTCCCCGGGAAACCCCACCTTATATCCTCATCATCATGCCAAGGTGTCCCTCTTGAAATTTGCATTCTTTGAGTTCCAACAATGGTTTTATGAAAGTTTCATGTGATTTGACTATGAATGTGAATAGACAATCCTCCAACATGTGGTTAAAGCTTGTAGGAGGTCACCGAGGCTCAAGGGGGAGACAAGCTTGCTTATTATAAGAACCTCTTAGATTTAGCATTTGAGGCAACATCCCAACCCAAATATGATGCTTGAGCCCAATATAAGAGAAACCCACTCCTTGGTCAATGAACATTGACCCCCTCTAGGACATGCGTATACACTCCATATTTAGAATGTCAAATTCTTACATGTATGTACTCCAATTCCAAAAAATTACATCTAGTTGTGAACATGAGTATATTCCATATTGTCATCCAATACTAGCAAACATCTTCATTGGAGTGATTGCCATGACATGAAAACCTTCCTTCTGGATTCATTGGATGCTCTCAAATTTAATCAAGTTTGTGAAATTATTTTTCTCAAATATGGGAATTGTTGTTATCTACAACATGTGGATGGCCAAACAAATGACTGGAATATAGGAAATTGGGGTCAAACGCCCTCAATGTCAATAGGTGTCTGTTAATTCCCTTCCTCGATGCAATGCACTTGTTGGAGACCATAAATAAATCATGTTTTGATGTTAGCATTTCATATTGATAATTAAGAGGGGATGTGGAGGGCCACCTTCAACCATCCAGCCTCAGACGGTGTAACCCGCTGCTGAACCGGTTTACATGGAAGTTACTCCCACCAAAATTAGATATTCTTTCTCAATAGTCTCGTGAAGGTGTTTGCATTCTTCTGTGTCTCAATCCCGTAACATATAATTCCAAAGTGCTTATAAGTTCCCTAGGAGTAGTTGTTCTCAGTTCTCAAGTTTATGTTCCCCTGAAGGGTCCTTAGCAACTAATATGTAAATGCATATTTAATATCTCTTCATGTTTCCATAATGAGTAAGTGCTTTAGAATGTAAGTTGACATTACCTTTATAAATGTAATGTCAAGGTTAAGTGTTTACGAGGAAAGTGTTTCCATACAATATCTTTCATGGTTTGTAAACATTCTTAATCCTATCTATCCCTTCTAGTTTCTTTTAGAACCTATTTCTAACTTTATCTAAGTCCTCAAGCTTCTTGCATGTTTCCTTTATGTGGCAAGCATATTCCCTCGCTAACTTAGATTTCTCGGGAGCCTATAGGTTTATGTTCTACGGCCATGAACTAATTCCTTAGTTCATCCGCCGCAAGTATCCCTCTTTTGCTTATGTGAAATTCCCACGTTAAGGTGGGTATAATATCTCTCAATTCCCTTTCGCAAAGATATGGCTTTGAGTAATCCCTCAATTCCTTACTTATTGCCTCTCAAGTTAGTTTTGGATTTGATATGAGGGAAGGGGTTGATATGAAAGCTTGGTATGAGGGGGTGGTATGTTTGATTTGCCCAAATGCCGGATCCTCTCCCTCTTATGATTGCACTTTCATGTGGTGATGTAATTCCAACAATTCAAGTCCGAATGATGAGAAGGTATGTAGACATGTAATATCCTTTTTCAGCTCAAGTGTTACTACATTCCTCAATCAATTTCAATCATATTTGTATATAAGATATTTCTCTTAATTCGATTTCCTTAGGCAAGGTTGTGTCGACTTTCCTAAGGTCTTTTGAAGTTTCCGCGTACTCCAAGCTTATGTGGCCTCTTCCATATTTTTGATTTATTTTCCTAAGTCTTAAAATCCTTGCACGGAACTCTTAGTCTCGGCCGGTGCGTGATAATTCTTGTTCCGCTAGCCGCTAGTAAATGTCTTGCTTTCCGCGAAGGCTTTGTAAGTTCCGTAAGCGCCGCGGGTGCTTTAATAATCTTCTAACACTCCGTAATCGCTCCGCAAATCCAATTGGAATTACTAAGGCACCGCGGGTGCCTATATGTAATTCCAATGCACCGTGGGTGCCTATGGAATTCCTAATGCACCTCGGGTGCCTATGAATTTCCTAACGCACCTCGAGTGCCTAAAAGTCCAATTGGAATTGCCAAAGCACCTCGGGTGCCTATAGGTAATTCCAATGCACCTTGGGTGCCTTTGGATTTCCTCACGTCTCAACAAAGTCCGAGGTTCGGACGCTCAAGCCTCACGTCTCAACAAAGTCCGAGGTCCGGACACTCATTTAAAATATTCGGAGTAGAATGAAGTGTATTAGGGCCCTCTAGTGGCCTCTTTATATAGGCTTACAAATCTATATTTTTCTAAGATTTTTGTAAATGTTAGTTCGGCTAATTTTAGCTCTGTATCTAATAATAGCCGAATTGAAATGTCTTTAATCATAGAATTTAAATCTAAAGAGTTCAATATGTAATCCCTACCTACATATTTCTTCCTATCTCCTCAACTACTTAATTGACATGTGCTCCTAAAACGGAGCACTCGTGCCTAGTTGGAACCGGCCCTACTTCCGTTCGGCCGTTCCCGTCCCCAGTAGCTGCTCACGTTCTCAGTCCGTCTTCTTTGTTCCCGGGGTCTCTTCGCGTTCCCGGCTCCCACGTAGTCCGTTCCCCCGTTCCCAGGGATCGCTTCGTATCTCCAGCGCGCTCCCGGGCTTACACGTAGCCCGTTCCCTCGTTCCCGGGGTCTTCTCGTTTCCCACCGCGCTCTTGTGTCCCGGCTCCCACGTAGTCCGGGCCTTCCCCTCAACAGTCGGCTGCCTTGCCCTCGTGACCGCTCACGCTCCTTAGTCAGCAATCCTTCGCTGGTCCCTCAGCTTCTGCCCTAGCTCTTTTCTCCAGCACCGGTCCCTCAGCTTCCGCAACAGGTTTCGCAATTCCCTTGTCTTTCTTCCGATTCTTGCTGGTGGAGAGAGGGTGCCTCTACATTTTACTCCCCCCTCTCAGAGAAAGCATGTCCCTATGCTTTCCATTGTTGTCATGTGCTCCATTATCTGATCCTTTGGTTTGAGTAGTAAGGTGTTGCTGTTGATGGCGCCAAACCTTCTGCTGGTGAGGGTGGTGTGTTGTTCGTCCAATGTTTTTGCCACAAAATCTTTGAGTTGGTTTAAGGTGGGTTGTAAGGTGTCATGTGGATGCTTGTTGATGAGAGCTTGGTAATGCTGCACTGCCTCATAACAAACGGTTGAATCTTCTGTGGCCAGGGTGGTCAGGGCTTGATCGAAGCAATGCATGTTGCTTCGTTGGAAATTTCTGACCAAGTGGTATTGGCTGTGTGTGTAAGATTTCAAGGTTGGAAACGGCTCTCTGGGTAACTGAATCATGTTGTGGTGCTGCCCTAATAGCCTAATGCACCGAAGTATATATCTCTTAATGTAGAATGGGAGAGAGCCTGAGAGTGTTTCCATTACACCTAGAGGTGTTTTGAGTTCATTCAGACACCACATGAAAGCCAAAGTGTCTTTGGCCGCGGCATCTGCATGGGTCCAGATCTCCTCTATCTGGGGAAATTCGAGATAACAACCTGGTTTGAGGAGAGGGATGTTGCTAAGTAGCAAGTGCAATCCACCATATACTCGGTGGTATTGCATAATCGATTCCAGGGGTGGGCTGTGTTTCAAGATCTGGTAAAAAATTTCTGTTTTAGGGTATACGGCTGATTGGGGAAGGATTCCCTGTTCGAGTTCCCCTTGCTGTGCACTGAGAGTTTTCAGGAGATCTGCATTTTCTTGCTGGGTGCGCGCCAGATCCCTCTTAAGCTCGTTCAATAACCTGTTTGCTACACCCGTAGTTAGGGTGTGTTTCTCCTTGCTCATTAGGGGATGTGTTGGGTTTGTGTCGGATGCTGAGGCGCTCCCGAGGTGGTGCATGTATGTTTTCTCCAAACCTGCTGTAATTCCTTCTTCCAATTTATGATTTTCTGAGTTGAGGTTTGTAATGTCTTGTTGTTGGGTAGCGATCTGGGATTCGAGCTTGAGAATTGTGCTTTGTTGATTAGCAACCAGATTATCCTGTCGTTGCAGCATGCCTTTCATGTCAGTAATGCGATTGTTGAGGTGGCCGATCTCTTGATCTTTGCTATCAGCCTGTCGCATGTGGTTATCCACTTTGTCCTGAAGCCTTCTTAACTGCTCGAGGGCTTCTCCCTTCTGTGCTTTGAGGGATAGGATTTCTTCTTCAGCCTGGTCCAATTTTTGTTGTAAGGTGGCTGATTCTTCTTCCAAATGGAAGATAGCCTCGATGTTGACATCATTGAGGCCCTCTGAATTGGCTAACTGTGTAGCCAGGTGTTGTAATTGTGCTTCTTGGGATTTCAGCAATACCTCCAACCGACTGTTAGTGGGTTGCACGCTGCCTTGGTGTAAGGTTTCCTCCCTCTGAATTCTGAAAAACTCCTCACTCATCTGTTTGACAAATCTTGAAGGGGCCTTGCTGGTGAAGGAAACGAGTAGGTTTTCCAGGCGGCGATGTGCTTGGCAGATTTGTTCCACCATAGGAGGTAAGGTTTTTGGAGGTTGATAAGGCTTAGTGGTCTCCAGAATGACCCCCTTCTGTTGCAATTCCTGCTCTGTTTCCGCAACCTGGGGCATTGTGCTATAGACTTGCACAGTGGGTGCCCCGGTGCCCTCCAACGCTTCTGTATTGTCGAGGTGCGGAGATGTGGGAATTTTGATCCTGAGATGAGACCCTGGTCCCTTGACCGCCTGGGATTTCTTCCGCTTGGGTAGGGGTACCTGCTCCGCAATTGTGAGAGCTTTAGGGGTCCTGTACCCTACTTCAAATTCCTCACGGATATCAAGAACTCCTGCCGCTTTGAGAATGAGTGTAACATGTGGGCCGATTGAGGTCTTCCCGACCTTGACTCGGGTGGCCCTGTGCTTGGCATGTAATGCCAGCAATTCCTCTGAAATTTCATGATAGAATTCTTGTGGCCAATCCATGGGTTGGCCGTTGAGGGCTGCCAGAATGTGCTTGGCGAAAGAGGTAGCAATGTGGTGTTGATGGGTCGAATTGAGACAAAACAACGAACTCAGCAGGCGCAGTGGCCGTTTTGCTCCTGGGTACAGACAATCCGCAATTCGCACACTCTCCTGCTTGTCTGCATTTTCTTCCAGGGAAGGAAAAAGTTCGGCCAAGGTCCATTTCTTGGTGACTGGCTGCTTGTGCTTCCGATTCAGGTGAAACACTTGTTGAAATTGTTTCCGCCACTCTTTGGAAAGTATGGCTCGGTGTTCTCCTTTCACTGTTGTCATTAAAGTGGTAGGTTCTAAGGAAGCAATTGCCTCCTTGACCAGTTGTGGATGTAACACCCCCCATGAGACTGAAGTGACAAACTCTTCAAGGTGCAGGGCATTCAAGAACACCCTTTCTTCTGGAGTAAGTTTATAATTGATATCAGCATTCGTGTTGAACACGTATAACTCCGTGCTATCTGTTTCCAGGCCCCTCTTCATGCTTCCCAAGAATTCAGGACTCTCTTTCCACTCTGATACTGCTCTCCTAAGGACCGCTTGAAAAGTGTGAAGTTTGCAAGCCTGAAAGTACCACTGGGACTTACCAGGGTGCCAATGGACTTGCGAGAAGGCTTGGAGGCAGTCCAGCCGCACTCCTTTCCAGAATCTGCCCTTCTCGTCCAGCTTGGGTCGATACTCATTCGGACACTCCATGGAAACTGCTCCTTACCGCTGAATTTCTCTAACCACCAACTGATTCCCGTGCAACTCCTCCGAGTTTGTTGAATGCCGCAAGTGTAGGCTGCTTAGTTCAAAGATGTGGGATTGTCTGGGATGTGTCTTCTGCCGCCTAAGAGCTTTTCAGCTGAACACGGTGGTTAGGTTTCTTGAGGGCGGTTGGAGGTGAAGGGTCCGCTGGGCTCCCCGTCCGAGCTGGTGCTGCAGCTGCAGCTGGTGGGGCCCGCAATTCAAATTGCAGGTAATCCCTTTTCTCTTTTTCTTTTGTTTTGAAGTTGAATTTCTTTTACTCCCGCTGACTGTGTGCAAGTGGGCTGTCACAGGTTTTACTGGTTACTTATGTGGGATTCCCCACTTCGGTGGGTTGAATCCCCAAATTTTCTTGGGGTCCACTTGTTGGACCCCTCCAATAAAATTAAATTGGAGTCATCTTCTGTAACCGCTTTCTGTAATTTATATAAAGTTGATAAGGTTTCTGGCATTTCAGTTTAAACTTTGTCGAACTTGAAAGCTGCTTTGGGGATGAGCTTATGTGGCTTAGATGAATACTTTGTGGTAGTAATGTATTCTGAAGTTCCTTGTCGCAGTAGGTGGCTTGAAGGTTTGACCATCCCTTGGTTATTTGTAAAACTCCATTCGCACTTATAGCAACATGGGATTTACGGTGGTCTAGAGTAAAGCCTTCTGATGCCGCTACATGATTTCCCTTTTCATCCTTGGCTGGACTCCGTCCAGCTGGGGACTTAAGACTTTGTCCTTGACGTTGTATTATTTTAAAATTTCATCTCCTGACGATACTTGAAACTGTATCCAAATGTTGCCTCCTCCAGAGATTCCCATTCATCAGTGCCCTGGAAGCTTCATCCAATGTACTTCATTCGGCCGTTGTACGTAGTCAAAAACTCCATTCAGGCCGTGTAATCCCACAACTCGTGTCCGATTTATCCGATAGTAAAATTTGATGAAACTTCGTTTGGATGTGGTTTGGTAAGATGGTAACTTCTTCATTCTTGGTTGTTGCGTGTTGCTGCACTCCATAAAACTTCATCCAACTGTGTCTTATTTCAAGTAAAAAAAAAACTCCGTCCGGTCTCTGCCTACGTTCCAATTTAGTTGACCAGAGTATACGACCACTTTGTGGCCAGCTGCACTTGTACCACTATTTCCATCAATTAATTCATTCAATAACCATAACTCTTCACTACCTGTGAAAACTTTGTGCTTCATCCCTCCATGCATCTTCAAAATCTTCATCCAATCACTATGTCTGTTAGTACTCCCTCCAAACGCTACATTTGTGAAGTTATTGTGTTATCCCAGCTCATTCGTTTGCATATAAGGGTTCGCTCCCTTTCTAAGGCTACTACCCTTCACTCATCCTAATGTCCTTTCTATGATGTGTCCATCCTAAGTGGCATTGTTATAAGGTCATCCTTACAATTCTCTCTTGTGTTCCATAACGTTAAATAAAGTGGGTGGCTGGTAATCCTTTGGTTCAATTATCTTTCTCGTAATTCATGACTTTCTATCTATGTCTGAAATTCGTGGTCTACTCCCACTGGTTTTAGCCCAGTGGTACGTCCTAGGTTTCTCTCACCTAGGCCTCTCATCTAGATCTTTTACTTAGTGGGTTGCTCCACCCTGGTTGGTTCTAAGCCAAGTAAGGTAGGGTAGGTATGGATTGTGTTCTTTATGGATGTTGTGGTTCCTAAATTTTCTCTCAAGCTTGGTAGTAGTTTCCATTGGGATAAAGGTTGTAATTGTATGGTATGTAGGTTGGTTTTTTTTTCTTCCCTTTGATCGTGCCTTATGAGGTTTAAGGCGTCTTTCTCTTGTTGTAACTGTATGGTATGTAGGTTGGTTTCTTTTTCTTCCCCTCGATCATGCTTTATGGGGTTTAAGGTATCTTGTTGTAGCCGTATGGTATGTAGGTTGGTTTCTTTATTATATCTGGGTTGGGGGTTGTTGTCCTGTAGTGGGGTAGGTTGTGCCCAATATACTTCCAGCATAACTCTATGGATTTCTAAGTCCTCCGCGTCTAAGGTCGCTTGATCTAGGGGTGTGGTAGATCCGGTGTGTGGGGGAACCATGTTCTTAGATGGGGTAGTTGGGGATTGGTTTATGCCACTCCTTTTTGGTAATTGGTTTTGTTTCTTCCTAAGCTCAGTTTCCAAAAGATGACATGCTAAAATTTGTAAAGCATAAACTTGAGTGGATTCCGGCTCCTGATAAGGCTTGAGCTTGTTCATGTTGACTCGGCCCAAGTCCTCTCCCTGCAGGGTGGTGACATCAACTGATCCGTTGTCATAAACATGTTTAATAAGGTAAGGTCCTGCCCAACGTATTTTAAATTTGCCCGGTCCGGGTATTTTATGTCGTAGGTGCCATAAAATTCTTTGTCCGGGGTAAAATCGTATTTTGGGTACGGCCGGTAACTCGGGCTCTTCACTCCTTGGGGAGTGCTTGGATTCCTCCGTGTCTTGCATAATTCCTTCCTCCAAAGCATCATGCCGTTTGGCTTTCTTTTGGGAAGTTTTGCTTGTTCCATGGTGACACTGCTTACAATGTGTCCTTTTCCGAGGTTGGTCATGCCTTTCTTTGCGCAATAACTGCATGTGCCTCATGTTTTCTTCTGCTTCATGTCGAGTTAAATCAATGATTTGGAGTTGTTCCATCCTTTTCTTAAGAATGGGATGTATATCCTGGCTCCTTTGTTGGTGAACGTCAGGATGTAGGTAGGCCATAGGTAACAGAGCTTCCGTCCCAAACACTAAAGAGAACGGAGTGTGTTTTGTTGTCACCTTATAGGCTGTCCTATATGCCCAAAGTGCTGCATGCAACTTGGTGTCCCAATCTGTTCGATTGGCATTAACCATTTTGGTCAGGGCGATCTTGATTACTTTGTTGGTGCTCTCAGCTTGCCCGTTAGCTTGCGGGTAATATGTTGTTGACTTTCGATGTAAAATCATAAATTCTTGAGTAAGCACTTTGATGGTGTCATTAATAAAATGACCTCCTTGATCGCTCACAAACTCTAATGGGCATCCAAACTTCGTAATTATTTCCTCAAAAAGGAATTTGGCTGTCGTCTTAGCCGTATTGTCCTTTAGAGCTCTCGCTTCCACCCACTTGGTGGTGTAGTCAGTCGCTGTGATAATGTACCGATTCTTGGTACCTTTAGCTGGCGGGTTGACTGGTCCAATGAAATCCAAACCCCATTTTTGAAATACCTCAGTGGGCATTGTGGGATGTAAGGGTTGGAGGTTGGTTGAAATCTTGGGGCCAACTCTTTGACAAATATCGCATTGGGTGCAATATAAATAAACATCTCTTTTCATGGTGGGCCACCAATACAAGGCGGTCAATACCTTGTGTAGAGTAATGTTGGCTGAGAAATGCCCTCCGGCAATTCCCTCATGAGCCTCAGCAATAATGGCAGTAGTTATTGGCCCATTCACACATATTCTCCGTAAGCCATCAGGGCCCTCTTTGATCAAGGTCCCATTGTGGGTTAACCAATACGGCCTACTGCGTATTGCTATTTGTTGTCGTTGGGTGGTCGATGCCTCCGTGGTCAATCGACCATGCTTCAAATAATCAATGAAAGGAGCTCTCCAATCAGGTTCCTCCTTGTCTTTGCTTGTGACCGTTCTACAGTCGATCACATGTTTCGGGGATTCTTGAGGCTGACAACGCACACAGTTCTTACAGAGATGATCGATGTCTGGCGGTATCGTAGGCCACCAGTAAGGTCCTGAAGCGACCCGCGAGATCATCTCATCCATCGAGAGATGTGGGGATCTCTGTTTATGAATATTTGTTAGCCATTTGATTCCCTCATCTTGGGAGATACACAATTTGATGTCTCCGTTTAACCTTCGGTTCAATAAGTCTTCTTCCAGGAAATAATAAGGTATTTCCTCTTTCATTATCCCCAACTCTTCTTGGAATACCAGTTCGCTTAATTCCATTGGGTGTTTGAGGTGTTGTATGATTGGTTCTCGCCAATCCTGTGTTTCCCCTTTTCTGAACGGGATGGTTCCATACTTCATAGTTTGGGAGCTTAACGTTGTCCCAAGTTGACATATCCGACATTCGTCAACGAAACGTTTCACGTCTGGAGAGATAGTTGGCCACCAATACGGGCCTTCGTGCACTTGAGTGGTTGTTTCCTCCGCAGTCAAGTGTGGTACTTGATATTCATGGACCCGTTTTACCCAATCGACGGCGTCTCCTTTTGTGATACACATTTTCACTTCTCCATCGGGTAATTGATACTTCAAACCATCCTTGGTTTTGAAATATATCTCAGCGTTAGGGTCAAGTAATCTCGTATCCTCCTGAGTGTCAACAAAGTTCCAATCTTCAAAACTCTCCAGTCGTTGTATAACGGAGCGCCTCCAATCCGGCTCGGTTATCGCTTCTGGGGGCGTCGCGTCTTGACTCCCCTCGGTGTGTTTCTCTAGGGTCTCTGCTCCTGTACAACTTTCGCAATGCTTTAGGTAGTTGCACACATCTTGTCCCCACGTTGGCCACCAATATGCCCCGGTGGCTACGGCCTTCCAGGTTTCTATGGCTGCCAAATGGGGTATGCTTTGCCCATGAATCTTAGCTAAGTACGCAGGTACTTGGGTCTCTGGTATACACATTTGGTTACTCTTCCCTCCTCTGCGTATCCGTTGCAAAGTCCCGTTGGTGAACACAAAATGCTTATGGCTTTGCTCCACCGCTCTCCTTACCTCTGGTGACAAGGCTTGGTCAAAGATTTTCCTGCATGTCAGGTACTCCAAATATGGACGTCTCCAATCTAGGCTCTTCTCACCTAGAAGTGTTTGTGTTTCTTTTCTTGCTGCAAGCCCGACCTGGTTGCTGCACACCGGGCATTTCCCGTTGCATAAGTTCTTGATGTCGGACCCGCACGTGGGCCACCAATATGGCCCGAACATGGATAGGTGCCACGTGGTTTCCATGCTAAGATGCTCTCCCGTGTCCGTGACGTGTAATTCTTGTAGGTATTTGTTTACCTCTTGTCCGGCAATACATATCTTGGTTTCACCATTTGATAGTATCCTTTTCAATTTGCCTTCTTCGATGAAGTATTCCCGGCTCTGGCGGGCAATCTTCTTGTGTTGTCCTTTCGAGATGTGGGGCCCCTTAAGGTACCCGTAGGTGAGGTATTCTATCAATAACCTCCTCCAATCCTTGTTGTCTTGTGGTTGTGCGGCAATCGATCCGCAAATTATGTTATGGTATGGGCCTATAAATCGCTCTCGACAGGCTCGACAATCATACTCAATGTAGTATTGTATATCACTTAGCCCCATCGTGGGCCACCACCGGTTCCCGTTCAAACATCGGAGCCAAGTGTATTGATCGTTGATGTGCACATTTCGATAGACATGCATTCGTGCTATATAATGCTTTATTTGATAGTCCGCAATGCATATCTTTGCCCGTCCATTCTTTTCTAACTTCCGGAGTTTCCCTTTCTCCACTGTGAAGAACTCACTCTCTCGTATAAGCTCTTGCTGCCTTCTTTGAGTCTCCATGTCCATTTTGAATTTTCCCCGTGTCTTATATTCAACCAGGGGTGTTCTCCAATCATTGAAGGTTTCTTTGTAGGGTATTATCCCCGTCTCCGGACTAGGTTGCGAAGAGCTTTCTCCTGTTGGTAACTCTTCTCCCTGTCCTCTGCATTCAGTGCATAGCGTGATGAGTAGGGAAACATCCTCCGCTATGGTTGGCCACCAATAAGGGCCTTGTAGTACTAGTTGTCTGGTGGCATCTATCGAGAAGTGCCGGTTTTCATTTACATGGAGGGTCTTGATGTAACTCCTCACATATCTTCCCGGTATATATTTCTTTATGATGCTGTTGTGAAACATGCAATGTAGTTCCCCTTCTTTGAGTATGAAGAATCGGCTGCGGTAAACCAGCAATTTTCTTTCTTCCAGGGGTAGGGAACTCACCCATGGGATCCCGTATATTTGACAGGTTAGATATTGGACATATGGTGTTGTCCAATCCGGCTCCGCTCTCCCATTTAGGTCCTCTTGTGCTTCCAAAGGTCTGATGGGGAGTGGGTCATCGTCGTCTTTGGAGTCATGTGGGGTGGGTTCCCCAATTAAGTCAGCTTGGTCTGACATTTTACATACTGGGCATTCATTACAGTATTCCAGTACGTCTCTTCGCCGTGTAGGCCACCAATAAGGTGCGCGTAATACATATTGTCACGTCGTAGACAGAGTGTAGTGCACTCCGTCTTGTTCATGAGCTTCACCTATAATTTCTTCGATGATGTCCCCGGCTATGCATTCATGTATTTTGCCGGAGATACTAATTCGCACGAGCTTACCTTCGTCCAACATGAACGGTTCACTGAGCTGTCGAATTCTTTTCTGTGCTTCCGGGGTAGTGAGTACGGACAATAGTTTTCCGTGTGTAAGATACTCAATAAAAGGTGCTCGCCAGTCTTGAAAAGGTTGCACACGTACCATGAACAGGCTCGCATCCGGGAACTGATCTTGCACCCCTGAGGGTTCCTCTCCACTTTCGATTCTGGATAAGTGGTCGGCCATGACATGACTTCTACCGGGTTTGTAGACCACTTCAAAATCGTATTCTTGAAGCAAAAGCATCCATCTCGCAATACGCCCGGATACTACTGGTCTATTGACCAAGTATATCAACGCTTGATGGTCTACGTAGAAGACAAAATGGTTGGCCAGTAAATAGTGCCTAAATTTGCCCACTGAATAAACCATTGCCAGAGCTTCGCGCTCCGTTGTGCTGTAGTTCTTCTCAGCACTGTTCAGAAGTCGGCTTACATAATGAATTGGAGAATCTCTATCTCCATGTATGTTTTGAGCCAAAACGGCTCCAATAGCTATGTTGGACGCATCACAGTGCACGTGGAAGTCCATTGTCCAATTGGGAGTTATGAGAATGGGTGTAGTTGTAAGCATTTTCTTCACTTCTTCAAAGGCCTCCTGACAAGACTTGGTTCAAATGTACTTTTCTCCTTTCTTGAGCAATAAGTACAAGGGTCGTGTGATATCCGCATACATCCATATAAACTTGCGATGGTAGGTGGCTTGTCCCAAGAAACTTCGGATTCCCCGTACTGTGGTTGGTGGGGGTAATTCTTTTATGACTCCCACCTTCTTAGGGTCCACTAGCAATCCCTCCTTGCACACTACATGCCCAAGGAGCCTCCCGGAGTTCACACAAAAATAACATTTCTCCGGGTTTAAGCTCACTCCATTCTCGCGGCACTTAACGAGACATTTCTCCAAGTGCTCAATATGGTCTTCCTTGGTGCCATATACGGTAAAGTCATCCAGAAAGACCTTCATAAATTTGTCGAGGTAATCGGCAAAGATCTTCATCATACCCCTTTGGAAGGTAGCTGGTGCACACATCAATCCAAAGGGCATCACTCGATATGCAAATGCTCCATACTCGGTGATGAAAGAGGTTTTCAGCTGGTCTTCCAGCGCGATCATAATTTGGTTGTAGCCGCTGTACCCGTCCATCAACGTGTACATTTCGTGTCCTGCAACCGCTTCCAAAATCGATTCTGTGAAAGGTAGAGGAAAAGGATCTACCTTGGTGACTGCGTTGAGTTTGCGGTAGTCGACGCACACTCGTAGTTTCCCATTCTTCTTGGGCACAATCACAATTGGTGATAACCATTCCGTTTTGTCAACGGGGTATATGAATCATGCCTCCAAGTATTTGTCGATTTCTTCCTTGACTTTGGCGGCATAATTGGGATTCATTCTATAGCGCATTTGCCTCACAGGCTTGGCCTCCGGCTGCAACTCGATCCTGTGCTCGCATATGTGCGGAGGTATCCCTTTCATATCTTTGTATGTGAATGCGAATACGTCCTTAAATCTCAATAAGAGTCCTTTAACTTGTGCTTCATAGTCACCCAAATCCTTGGCTATCTTGACTAACTTAGGATCCTCCGGAGTACCTAAGTTCAAGTTCTTGACCAAGTCTTCATCTTCAACCGTCCATCCGGCTATTTTTTTTTCCTTTGACAGCCTCTGAGGCAGGGGTACGGTCCACTACTATGTCTCCTTCTTTTGCCTTATAAAACTGGGAGGGATATACAGGTTTCTCCTCCATAGCCTCTTGCTCCTTCTTGGTCGCTTTCCTCGACCGAGGTTTCTCGGATTTACCTCCTTGTGAGGTAGGTGTTCCGATAGTAGCAACCTCCATTGTATTGCAACTTGGTCCTTTGAGCTTCCTCAAGCTCTTTAAATCGAAATCTCCCATAGGGAGTAGTTCGGGGAAGGCCTCGTAGACTATTGCTTCTTCCTCATCCGATAGTCCCATCTCCCAGTCGTAATCTTCCCAATGCAAAGGTCTCTTTGCAGGTGATAACGCTGGAGTTCTCTGGGTACTTATCTCCACCTTGTTTCCTCCTTGGGTCAAGGTCAGTTTGTTAAGGGGCCAGTCATGTTGAGCTTGAGCCTCCTTCAACCAGGGTCTTCCCAATAATAGGGAGTAACTGTCTTCGGTACTCACCATATCTATAACGGTGAGTGTCGTCCGGATTATAATTCCGCCAACATCAAGGCGTACGTTCCGGATAATTCCTTTGGGCATGACCTTCCTTTGGTCAGCCATTTTTATGGTAAATGGTGCGGGCTTTATTCTTTTGAGTCCCAATTTCTTTCTCAGCGTGTCCGTGATGATGTTCACTCCTGAACCACCATCGATCAAGGCGTTTGGTACTTGCCTATTCTTCACAATTACGGATATCATGGGCATTTCTTCATCAAATGCCTTTGCCGTAACTTGATATGTTTGAGTCGGTTCTTTCGACTTCTCCTCATGTGTTAACGCCGCCATTATCCGCTTCTTGCAGTAAGGGGCTATTTCAAGTAACTGTCCAATTGATATGTTTGCTTTCGTGTGATTCATCACACTCTCCAAGATCTTATCTACCCTTGCCTGGGTAGCTGTTGGGACGCCTCCTTTCTCGGGGCTCCGTTCCGTGGGCTTCTCTGCCTCTTCCTTTTCTGGGTACCAAGGTGCGAACTCCTCTGGCGTGGGTAGAGCTTCGCCCTCTTCTTCCTGTATCTCATGGATAGTCTTACTCACCTCCCGGTGGACTTCCCTATCCGCTTGCCATTCTTCACTGTTGGCTCCTATCGGCCCTTCCTCAATCACTTTGTTGCGCTCGTTATCCTCGAACGCGTCATCCCTTTCATTTTCAGAGTTCTCCTCTCTCTTTTGGTGGTCTTCTTGCTCCTCCGAGCTGCCACTACTCGAATCATCATCGTCATCACTGTCATCACTTTCACTATCCTCCTTGCCTTTCTCGGCTGCAGCCCGCTGGGCTCTCGTCATTACACAAACCGCAGGGGACACCACATTGGCTCCTACTGCCGGCTTCGTGTTTCTAAATCCACTCAACTCCTGTTGGTGTTTAATAAAATGCGGACAATCCGGCTTCCGGTGCCCCTTCTGATGACAATAAAAACACTCGTCGGGGTTGCCATCTCGCTGTGGTCCGCCAGTGAACCCAGTTCTCGGCGCTGCCTTGGTGTTATTACTATCCATCAGGCTTCTGGTATACTCATACCTGTCATGGTTGATAGGTCCTCTGGGGCCTCCTCGGTAGGGGTATCCATCTTCCCTCCGGAAATCTTGGGTCTTGTAAGGGGAATAACCATCCCTTCTATAATCATCCTTGTAGCTGTCATTGGGCCTGTAATAAGGCCGATCATCTCTGCGATATTCATTTCCCCGGTAGGGGCCTCCCGCCTCCCGTCGGTAATCGCCTTCCCTATAAGGGGATCTCTCTTCCCTTCTAAACTCAATCCTTGGTTCAAACCGAACCCTTCGATCATTTATGTCTCGCCTAGGAGTTATCGCTCCTGGCCTTCGATTAGTTTGGGGTTGCACTTGATTTACCCCATATCTCCTCTCCCGAGGTCTCCGAGATTCATGCCGTTCATAGACACATTCACTGGTGTTATGCGTTAAGCTGTTGCAGTTGGTGCACTGCTTCATTTGACACTCCTGCACGTAGTGTCCTTCATTTCGGCATCTCCGACAGATGATGCCTGTTCGAAATTTCCTGCTCCCTAGAGCTAGTCCTTCAATCTCCTCCCTGAGGGTCTTTATGTCATCCTTGGTAGAGTCATTTCTCTTACCCTTTGATTTTCTTTTCTTCTTCTTGCGTTCTTCTTCCGAGTCATCACTCGAGTCGTCGCTGTTACTTTCATCGAGGAATCTTCCTTTCCTCATTTGACCTAGTTCCAATTTCCGAGCTGAGGCCTTCGCTTCGTCCAAGTCATCAGTTGGCATGAGATCAATATGCTTGGCATACTCCTTTTTGAGGCCGTTGAGAAACCATGCCTTCTTGAAATGATTACTGGGCTGTGGATTGATCTTTGATGATTCCACCATCACCCGTTCGTAAAATTCTTCAACAGTTTCATCTTTCTTCTGCTTGAGGGATCCTAGACTCTCAATCACTTCTCCCTCAGACTTCTTGGATCTAAATCTCATCAGAAAGGCAGCTCCCAAGGAGGGCCAATCTGGAAAATGGTGTGGGCCAAATTGAGAATACCATTCTAGTGCCCGTTTCTTTAAGGTAACCGGAAATAACTGTAGCTTGATCGCGTCGGTGTCTTCCTGGTTGGCAAGACAAACATTGTTAAATTCCTGCATATAAGTGTCAGGATCAGTCTTACCCTTATAGGTCGGTAAGGGAACCTTTGTTCTCCGTGGTTGCGCAGCCATGTTGGCCGGGTTAGATGGGTTGTTTCCAAAAGTTGGTACTGTGTTGTTGTTGGCTGGTGGTGGGCTGACTCCGGGGTTAATTCCAAGGTTTTGGAATTGCCTGAGTCTCTCCTCAAATTTTCTTCTTAACTCGTCAAATTCCTCTTGACTAATAGGTTTCTTCACTTCTTGGTCCTTGTTGTTTTGCGTGCTTCCTCCGGAGAAACCGGAGTCTTCGTAGCTGAACTGTTCTTCAAAATTCCTTTTCAACTTCTCCCAACTCCTTTGGGTGAAAAGGTCTTCCTTGGTCGTGTTACCTTGAGGGGTTTTACCCTTATCCTGTACCCCACTCCCTGGGGTATTCGTGCCGGTGGTTTCACCTGTACCTTTTGTTCTTAACACATAGGTCCCAAGAGGGGTACCTATTATCAAGTCATCTTCGTCCTCGCTTTCTTGAGTTGGGTTGTTCTCCGTTGTGTCTTTTTCTTTGTATGTTTTATCGTTACCTCCTCCTTCACTTTGACTCCTTTGGTGGATAGGTTTGGTGGTGTGGGAACCTACTGCCGGTGGCTCAGAAGCATTTCTATTTTCTTCTTCTCCTGAAGTTCTTTGACGCGTACGCCTCGCGTACCTCTCTTCTCTTTCTCTCTTCTGCTGTTCGTTCCGCTTCACGGAACTATCTCCGAAGTGCATGCGCTCCACATGCCTCCGTTCTGCTTCATGTTCTCTTGGGGTTGGTGATGTGCTTCTCGTGCTAGATGTGTCCTCATGGTCAACCATGTACGCTACTGAGAGTGTTTCGGGATCATGTCTTGGCCGGCCTCCAGCACTGACGCCTCAATGCACCCGTACTTCACCTGTTTGCCTATGGATGATTCACTTGGAGTTAAGTTCTCCTTGCTTTGTTTCTTTTTGGTTATGCTTCTATTCTGAATCCTGGTTTCCCACCTTACCATTCAAACCACCATACAGAGGTAAAAATATCTTTTTAACATACAAATCGTACAACAATCCTTCTTGCTTGTAATGATAACCTCGATGTCGAGTTGTTCCTAGTAGATAGGCGCTAATTCCCTCTCTTCCATCATTCCATACCTTGGAAATGATCAATGCTTGTAGTTCCTCAGGTAACTCATTAAGACTTCTCTCAAATTGGGATCGGTATGTAAAACCTATTTCCCTCTCCTTATACAGTTGCCATGTTTTATCTTCGTAGATCTTCTGCATATCCCACATTAAATCGTGAAATTTCTTGGCTCCGTCCCATTTTCTCAAAGCGCTTTTACTTGTGCCATACTTTGGGTAATCCCACGGCCATTTTCCTACAGCCAAAATCTCTTGTTGTTCCGAGTTCTCTTCTTCTAATTCTTCTTCACGTCCTTGCAAAATGAATCCTCGTAGGTTGAACTGTTCTAGTCTCCGCTGCACAGCTCTTTCTATCCGGTCTTGTTTCCGCGGTCCAAATGTTTCCGCCCACTTACGTTGCTCATTCGCCTCTCGTTGGCGTCTCCCGTTATATAAGTAATACAAATTCTCCATTATTGCCTGCCATCCAGCTCTTTCTCCAAAACACAATATGTTTGTAAATTCTATCTCTAATCTAGGTAAGTGTAACGTCCATGTGGCGTATCCCCAGCATGGTCGCCAAAATGTGGAGGGCCACCTTCAACCATCCAGCCTCAGACGGTGTAACCCGCTGCTGAACCGGTTTACATGGAAGTTACTCCCACCAAAATTAGATATTCTTTCTCAATAGTCTCGTGAAGGTGTTTGCATTCTTCTGTGTCTCAATCCCGTAACATATAATTCCAAAGTGCTTATAAGTTCCCTAGGAGTAGTTGTTCTCAGTTCTCAAGTTTATGTTCCCCTGAAGGGTCCTTAGCAACTAATATGTAAATGCATATTTAATATCTCTTCATGTTTCCATAATGAGTAAGTGCTTTAGAATGTAAGTTGACATTACCTTTATAAATGTAATGTCAAGGTTAAGTGTTTACGAGGAAAGTGTTTCCATACAATATCTTTCATGGTTTGTAAACATTCTTAATCCTATCTATCCCTTCTAGTTTCTTTTAGAACCTATTTCTAACTTTATCTAAGTCCTCAAGCTTCTTGCATGTTTCCTTTATGTGGCAAGCATATTCCCTCGCTAACTTAGATTTCTCGGGAGCCTATAGGTTTATGTTCTACGGCCATGAACTAATTCCTTAGTTCATCCGCCGCAAGTATCCCTCTTTTGCTTATGTGAAATTCCCACGTTAAGGTGGGTATAATATCTCTCAATTCCCTTTCGCAAAGATATGGCTTTGAGTAATCCCTCAATTCCTTACTTATTGCCTCTCAAGTTAGTTTTGGATTTGATATGAGGGAAGGGGTTGATATGAAAGCTTGGTATGAGGGGGTGGTATGTTTGATTTGCCCAAATGCCGGATCCTCTCCCTCTTATGATTGCACTTTCATGTGGTGATGTAATTCCAACAATTCAAGTCCGAATGATGAGAAGGTATGTAGACATGTAATATCCTTTTTCAGCTCAAGTGTTACTACATTCCTCAATCAATTTCAATCATATTTGTATATAAGATATTTCTCTTAATTCGATTTCCTTAGGCAAGGTTGTGTCGACTTTCCTAAGGTCTTTTGAAGTTTCCGCGTACTCCAAGCTTATGTGGCCTCTTCCATATTTTTGATTTATTTTCCTAAGTCTTAAAATCCTTGCACGGAACTCTTAGTCTCGGCCGGTGCGTGATAATTCTTGTTCCGCTAGCCGCTAGTAAATGTCTTGCTTTCCGCGAAGGCTTTGTAAGTTCCGTAAGCGCCGCGGGTGCTTTAATAATCTTCTAACACTCCGTAATCGCTCCGCAAATCCAATTGGAATTACTAAGGCACCGCGGGTGCCTATATGTAATTCCAATGCACCGTGGGTGCCTATGGAATTCCTAATGCACCTCGGGTGCCTATGAATTTCCTAACGCACCTCGAGTGCCTAAAAGTCCAATTGGAATTGCCAAAGCACCTCGGGTGCCTATAGGTAATTCCAATGCACCTTGGGTGCCTTTGGATTTCCTCACGTCTCAACAAAGTCCGAGGTTCGGACGCTCAAGCCTCACGTCTCAACAAAGTCCGAGGTCCGGACACTCATTTAAAATATTCGGAGTAGAATGAAGTGTATTAGGGCCCTCTAGTGGCCTCTTTATATAGGCTTACAAATCTATATTTTTCTAAGATTTTTGTAAATGTTAGTTCGGCTAATTTTAGCTCTGTATCTAATAATAGCCGAATTGAAATGTCTTTAATCATAGAATTTAAATCTAAAGAGTTCAATATGTAATCCCTACCTACATATTTCTTCCTATCTCCTCAACTACTTAATTGACATGTGCTCCTAAAACGGAGCACTCGTGCCTAGTTGGAACCGGCCCTACTTCCGTTCGGCCGTTCCCGTCCCCAGTAGCTGCTCACGTTCTCAGTCCGTCTTCTTTGTTCCCGGGGTCTCTTCGCGTTCCCGGCTCCCACGTAGTCCGTTCCCCCGTTCCCAGGGATCGCTTCGTATCTCCAGCGCGCTCCCGGGCTTACACGTAGCCCGTTCCCTCGTTCCCGGGGTCTTCTCGTTTCCCACCGCGCTCTTGTGTCCCGGCTCCCACGTAGTCCGGGCCTTCCCCTCAACAGTCGGCTGCCTTGCCCTCGTGACCGCTCACGCTCCTTAGTCAGCAATCCTTCGCTGGTCCCTCAGCTTCTGCCCTAGCTCTTTTCTCCAGCACCGGTCCCTCAGCTTCCGCAACAGGTTTCGCAATTCCCTTGTCTTTCTTCCGATTCTTGCTGGTGGAGAGAGGGTGCCTCTACAGGGGACCACACATGGCCACTTACTGGTAGTTTAGGTGGTGGCGACCATCGTCTTGCTTTTTTGGAGGTTGAACATGGAGGGTTATTCCTTGTTGAACATGCAATTGGGAATCGGGGTTTGCCTCCCCCATAGACCTCCAACTCATATAACGGTGGCAAGAAAACACATCCTTTGATTTTGGGAGCCAATGAAAATGCATCAACATTCTTACATGTTTGAAGATGATATCATTGTTAACTGGTCGACTTTGAGGTGGGTCAATACTGGCAACTAAGTATCTTAAAATTTTAATTTTAAAAAATATATTTTAAGTAAAATTAGAAGCCCATGTAGCAAGCTTACTTGCAAGCTCAAAACCTATGCTTACTTGAATATGCATTTGTGGATTGACAATTTGATTTATTTGGGTAATGTTTTGAACTTTACTTATCTACTTTTGAAAATGCTTCTATTTCATAAACTGTATTTATTTTGAATTTTGAATTTTGTCAAGAAATGAGGGAGATAGAGGGTTGGAAAGTTCCAGGTCAAAACTTGTACACTAGTTTCTATTCCTTGGTTATTGTTGTTCATTGTTCAACAAAATGATTGACTCAAAGGGACAAGGTGTGGACCATGAACATCATTCAATCCGAGATTGATTGGTGTTAGTAACATCGTAAATATGAATGGACAAGGTTAATGGAGGGGTGCCATTGGAATCATGGCCATGATATGACAAATAGAACTAATTGCAGACATCTACTACAAAAAATAATGACATCTTAGGTGCATATGACCCTAGGAGTAGGGTACTTTTCACCGCCAATGTGGTAAATCTTCTTGACTATGAAGATAGTAGATGTGCTATAAATCTAAATTATGAGGCTATAGAAAGTCTCGAGCCAATGTCTCTTTCTCTCAATGAGATTTTAGGCAATGCACATTCATCTCTAGATGTAGAAGTTGGTGAAGAAATCCCCACCCATGGCACCGGACTCCCCTAGAGAGTGGGTTTGTAAGTTGAGTGACGTTGATGACAAAGATAAATCCAAAAAGTAGTAAAAAAATTTCATATGCAAAAAGGGGGGGGGGCTTTGATAGCATTGGAATTGGTCACTTACAATGCTATGGAGGAGACTAAATTAAGATTAGCAAATGATTTGGTTACGGAAATGCATTTACAGCTTGAAACTCCATCTCCATTAAAATGGCCGAGGAGAAATCAAAAAGATCCAAACACCTTAAAGTCCAACTTCTTCCCTTGAAGTTGGAATTTGGAAGAAGTGGGCAAGGTCACAGATGTTCAACATCAAGTGGATTGGAATAGATATGTTGTCTCTTTCAATTACTCTTAGATCTTTGTTTGTCCAAATTTCTCGACATGTAGAATGCTACAAAATTAGAGACACAATGATATTTTCTCAAACTTTTGTTTTTTTATTTAGCTTTGATTTTAAGTCGAGCTAGCAAAAGGTCAACATTGTTTATATAATTCAATGTCACCTACATTATTTGCAAATGGTTGCACTAAATTGCCTAGAAGCCTAGAAATGTCAAGTCTACTAATGATCAACATGACACTATTTGTTAATACAAATAACTTGATGAATTGAACAATTTCTTGCAATATGGCATTGAACATAACACATTGGGATACATTTCGGAACAAGGTTATGTTGTAGTGGGCAAGAGAATTTTTTTTATTGAGCATACTCAACCCAAGTGTCATATGTTTACACAAAGTGTCAACTTGCTCACCACTACCTCGGGGAAGTCACTTAGTGTATTCTTTGGGGACACATGAGCGTACAACACATATTTTTTGGGGGGCTATGTAGCTCATTTACTGCATTTTAGTGGACCCTATATTTTTTAATAATTCTACTTTCTTCAATTTCTTACCACCCTATGTGTAATTATAAATTAAAATTTCCATAATATTTCAGACCCTTCATTATTTATATTTATTTGAATTTTCCTTCGTGGACAATAGCATTGTACTATAGCATTAGAAATGGAATTCATCACGCAACAAAATTTAAGCTCGTATACAAGAAGCATGTTATTCTTGTCTTGCGTGGGAGGAATAACCAGAGAATTATGCAAACGTCAATGAAAAAGTACACTTAATAACCCTCATCCAACGAGTTCATCCAGTTTGTAGATGGATTTGTGGTCATTTTTCATCTAGTTCTTGAATTTTTCTTACCCTAAACTCAACCTAAAAATAATAATAATTCCCTATCAATTACTATAATGCTATTTTAGAAATACTATAAACATAATTTTGGGTATTACAAGTGACCCTATATTATATATAATGTGCTACCTCACATTTCTTCAAGGCTATGGTATATCAAAAAAATATATAATTTTTATCAACCATGAATAAATGTCACCCTACATTTGTTCTCTCATAGTTATCTAAATTTTCGACAGTGACTTCCCCGGGACCACTACTGTAACTTATGTGTAGGCTTCTTAATATGATAAGTGACACTACGAATCCAATGATCTTGAATACCATAAACAATGTAGTGATGTAGATACTTGTTGGGACTATAATGGAAATTCCAAATTCAAAGGTTTTAAAATGTTCATGTAAAGTCAAAGAAAGTGTTTAAAATTTCAAGGTTACAAGTTCAAACCATCGCTCTTTGTTAAAAGAAATATCCAAATTAGATTTTAAACCCATACTTATCATTGCAAAGTCTCATATCTTCTACGAAATTTGGCTATAATAAAAATGTATTAATGGTTGTAACCACAAAATTTACTTGATTCAAATGCTCTATGACCTATTATAAATTTGACATATGATGGTAATATTGATCAACGTATTTTTCTTGACAACATTATTTTTAAGCTCATAAAATCATGTGTTTAGAATTAGGAATATAGAATCTACATATTCTTAGACAAACATGGATTCCTTTGGGTTGGAAATATATTAGCATTATTATACTATTTGAATATACATTTTAAATCATTTAACCATTTTATAATTGAATATATTCTATTATCAATTTATTAGCCACCATAATACTCTTAAATTTCATGAACCATGGTATACTCTACCTATGCTAACTTCAACCAACAATGAAAGGTGTCCAAGTTGCATTCTATAAGAACTTCATGAACGCAAGTGACAATTTATGTAGTTGTAAATATAAACAATGACAATCGTCATTATTCTTAGAGATGACTTAGTGCAAATTAGAAATAGAATAACAACATAAACCAATAATAAATGCTTGATTAGAGATACTCTTGAAAATACTAATTTTCATATATATATATATGCGCCAAAATTCTAGGCTAATAGTTTCACTATAGGCATTTTAGTGATCTGGAGATGGAAATTATACTTTAATGGATGAAAGTAGTGAATTGTGGATGGAGCTAGGTGGCTAGAACTATAATCATGGGCTTAAGAGTCCCTAGTCAGTTAGAAATATCTTCTTCCTCACCTCGCCATATGGAGGCAAGGGGAGTCGGAGAGCACAAACACTTCCTTAGATAATTTTGAGCGCATTGTTGAACTCAATGGTCTAGTCTCCCTTGACACAATGATTGTGCGAGGATAAGAGTTACACTATTTTTTGTAAAACAACTAGCAATCATCGCAGTGATTGTGGGATTGCAACCTTGAGATTGAGTTTATTGTTGTCCTGAATATGAGTTATACCTCAATGTCGACAGCCGGCTAAACTATTTTCTTGACATATGGAATTATGAACAATTGTTTTGTGAATGAGTTGTAGTTGATCGAGTGAATGGAAATTGTAAGTGAGTTGTCTAAGTGTGAGAGAATCGAGATTAAAGAAAGGTTGATTGAAGTTGCGAGAAGTGTGAATTTGTGAGAACATTTGTCCGAGAAGCAAGTGAGATCAAACGAAAATCAATAAAGACAATGATCAAGTACCTTAAACAACTACAATAAATAAGCAAGAAGATGCACTCACACAACTAAAGTGAAAATAGCTTTATCTTAGTAACTTGGAACAACAAGTCAACACAATAAGTCAAAAGGTCACACTAATGACCCTGTTTGGTGTAGCCAATGTTCACAACACCTACCGAGGGGGAAGGTGGTCCGGGGGAGGGGAGAGTGAAAACGTTGAATTTTATTGTGAAACATGGAAATTGACATTTATAGCTAGCTCTCCATTTAATGAAGGGAATAAATTCAAAATTAATCTGGTGAACAAAAATTGGGATGAATCAACAACCAAGCTATAAAGTGGATGGGTGTAAAGTGGTTCATTTTCTTAATCGGACCCCTAGATTTGATTGGTATGTGGTGCCGTGAGGATCAAAGAGTAAACATCATAAAGACGCATGTTTAAAAGAATATTGGACTACATCTTCAAATATTAATAACCGGTCTACACTCAATAGCGAACACAATCAGAAGGATCTATGTACTCAATTAAGAGATCAACAAACATGCACTTCCAATAACCATAATTAATCAAGGAAGATCCGATTTCTAGTTCGATTGTTTTGCAGATGTTTCATTGTAGATTTGCGAATGCAGCACGAGTTTCGTTGTGTAAATTGGTAGAAGTTAGGAGAACATGAAAAATGAACCAAATAACACCCACATACCTTAAGAAGTCAATTTTGACTATTACGCCCTTGGTGGGTGTTACTCCCTTTGTCCCAAAATGATTGTCCTACCCCCGGACTTTTATGTCCCAAAATGTTTGTCGGACAAACATTTTAGAATAGAAAACTCCAAGGCATAGGACAATCATTTTGGGATGGAGGGAGTAGGAAATCAAAGAGCGTAGGGCCACTTCACACATGAGATCGAGAGCTTGTGACCATTAAACTTCAAGCACTCTCATCGGTGGAAAAGGCAGAGCCGGTTCAAGTTCACTTCACACTACAATTGAGGGACCAATGGAGTATATGAATGCAAAATGGATATAAAGTCTACATGGATTCCTACATGGCATCAAATGGATCATGTTTCATGGTCACTTGGATTATTTTCAAAAACCACCTCTTGGAGGTAGGCCAGACACAAAACCGGGAGACCATGGCACTCGGAATGCTCACAACCGTTGATTTATTCTATTTTATCACATGTGAGGACCCGCATGAATAGAAATTCATTGAAACAACATTTGGTTGAGAGCCCGGTCACATATGGCTTTCACACTACACTCGAGGATCCATGACCACACTACATGATGTTGGAGGTGTGTTGGGACGGCCTTTGGACACTTTCTTTTGGGCTGTCACAATTTCATGGTCACGGCTCTTGGCTCGTGTGTGAAGTGGCCCTTACATATACCGAACTTGGTATGAACCGAGTCACAACTTCAAAAATAGGCCCATCTGCCTATCCGGGGTTGGAAAACGGCGAGCCGAAGTGATCCCCATGCGGCATTGACTGGCAATAGGAAATAGGTTGGCTTTGAAAGCAAAGGCGGAGGCCCCACCGGCCTCCCCAATCACTCACCCGAATGTAATGTTCACTCCCAAAATTGGCAAGAGTAAAGCGGCGTGGGAAGTGTAAGTTCCTTTGTACCCTTGTGAGCGTCCGTGTATCAAACCCGAATAAGCTCGCTCGCCCGCCTGATAATAGAGGCACAGCATCACCGGCTCCTCACCCAAATTGCCTCCAAATAATATAAAGTCGGGCATCAGGATATGCTGCCCGCCCCCGCAATTGTCATGGCCACCCATGCATCATCAGGTGTGGGGCATGCCTCTATGGAATTTGCCGGAATTCGGCCAAACAAGGCATGGCTACTTATAAGGTAGGAAAAAAATGGACCACTATTGGTGCACTAGACTAGGATTAGAATGATTCTTGGGTGGATTCAAAACGGCTACTGGTAAAGCGGTGGCATGACGAGGATGCAATGGTAGGCTGGATGCAGTGGTTGGTTGGGTAGGTTTTGTTTCATCATACCACTTGGGGTCACTTTTGAATGGCACTGAGCTAACCGTTTTGTGTGCGTTTATATGCAGAGTGGGATATTTGATGCACAAATTAGGGGAGGCTTTGTTGTATTGTACAAGTAGGGGGTTTCACTTACTTGCCTCTTTGGAAAAAATGTAATTAATTATTTATAGGGGAATGAAGTTACTAAACGAGTTGCGTTCCTCGTCGTTTCCTCTAATACACCTCTGAAAAATAATTGCTCAAATTTCAAACTGCTCTTTTTGGCCAAATCAACTTAGTTTCATTATTTTCCATTTTTGTACCTTCTCTCGTGATCACGGGCTGCTAATTTGTAAGTTAGGGACGCTTTTACACATAGACTAATAAGAGCCGTGACCCATGAAAATCTAAGTGCCCTTGAAAATCACCCCAAGGCCGCACCATGAAAACAAAAACCAATTTTGCAATTGATGGGCCCTTGAACTTAGTGTAAGGTGAAAATGGACCATGTTGAGGGACTGCAACAACTATTTGGATTCGGGTCCCCACCATGGCAATACTTTTGTGTATAGCACTTATGATTTTGGTGATATATCAAAATCTTAGGGGTATAGCACCTATGTTCTTAGAGGTATAGCACTTATGATTTTGGGCAAGACAACTAGATTGGTGACACTAAATACACAACATAGTGTGGTTACTGGGAAAAGGAAATTTCTACATTACATGAAAATTACGTCATCGATATGTGCATTGAGGTTGCCCATGCTAATTTATTGACATCTCACACTATTTCCAGTTTTAATACTACAATAACAAAACACATTTTTTTTACCGTGGTTGTTATCGGGATGAATAAACAAAGTTCCAAGTTTTTGTAGTATGGTTTGATCCAAGGGGACATTTGTGCATGGATAAAGAGGCAACATGTTCGCAAAGGCAACTTGATTGTGCATATTAGTGTACATGAATCACACTTATTTTGGTGGCCCACTATAATTTTGACATGCCACAATAGATGTGGCCAATGTAATTTTCTTGATCCACGCTTATTTTGAGCACACAATATTGTATGTTCAAAAATAGGAATATGGAATAAAAAATTTACATTTACATAAATATTGTGACATGTCATACATGTAATAATAAGAGGTGTAATCAATGTGGGGAATATCCGGGAATACTGCATGGAATAATGTCAATCCCACAAAACATTGTTATGGATCTGAATAATGTTATGGGATTAAGTACAAACCTATATGGTTTCTTTTAACATGGAAGGATGTGAGATATGCTTGCATGCAACACTATCCTCTCATTGCGTGAAGTTTGGACAACTAATTCTTATGACATAAAACCCTAAATTATGTCAACTTGTAGATGTTGCTAGATTAACCTTTAACTTCATGAGAGGCCCATTTTGGGCTTATAAATGACTTTTGAAGGCAAATTCATCCAAAAGGAAGGTGCTAGGAAGGTCACAATAGGTATCATTGTGGTCCTCATGTAATCTTCTTGTCAATGGTGATGATCCCATTTCAATATAAGTAGATGGTAGTTCACAAGAATTTTCTTAAGACTAGAATGAACTTATGTTTGCCTTTGTTGATGACATTACTATATATAAAAACTTCATATTATTTTGATTGAAAATTGTCAATTTTTTATAGAATATTTTTCTTACATAAAATTGTATGTCTATTCTTAATATAAATTTGAAATTTTAACCTCAAATTGTATTGCATATATTTATCATAATTTCTTGAAGTTTAAAGACTCTAAATACAGTTACAAAAAATTGAGTACGTTGTATACAAACTCAACTTCGGCTCCCATTGTCGGCCGATTCAAATCAAAAAACAAAGTGATCAAGTGATCAAAGCAAGAGTCAAAGTAATCAATTGCTTAAATGTGAAACCAAAAGTGAAAAGGATATAGGGTTTATAAAATAGGAAATGTTGAAGTGGTGAGGGTTATGATACTCACTTTTGTTCGTTGAGACTCTTTCAACATCGACATCTATGTGTGCATTGCGTAGTTAAGAATGTTGTGAGATTTCTTGTGCATTGTGTAGCCTTGGTTCCATAGTATGCGAGGTGCAATTTGTAGAATCATTTGTGGCCGTATGCCTCCATTGTCTCAAGAATAGAAGCACCAAACTTTGGTCCAATTTAGAAGTGGTGTTTCTACTTGCAAAGTTGCTACTTTATCAGGCATGAGTCAATCTTCTTTAGCGCATCTGAGGAAGGATGTAGGGGGCGAGATTGAGAGACAAAGAGGAGGGTGTCCAAAGCTTCTTGTAGACTTAGAGAAGAGGCGTTGGGTCACTCTTATTACTGAAGGTTGACTTAGAACTGCATATGCGACAACAAAACAACTTCAATTTTGTTGTTTGACATCATTGTGAGACGTGCTTGGGGAGAGGTTGGATTGGGTGCACAAGTGTAGCAAAGGAAGTCATTTATGAGTCTAAACATATTCTCGCACGCCTGAGGTTTGCTCAAAGGTATGAGAATTGAACCATTAATGATTGGAAACGTGTGATTTTCAGTGATGAGACAAAGATAAATAGGTTTGACTTAAATGGTAGGTCATGGTGTTGGATTGGAGATGGTGAATGTGTTGGACGTCAACATGTCCATCAAACCGTGAAGCATGGTGGTGGATCGGTGATGATTTCGGGATGCATGACGGCTTCTAGGCCAAGAGCATGGTATAGAATTGAAGGTATGATGGATAGGCATTTGTAAAAAATTATTTTAGAAAATTTCTTGTGGTCCACTATACATAACTGCAATCTAGATCCAAGTAGGTTGGTCTTTCAACAAGATAATGATCCCAAGCACACGAGTGAGATCATGCAAGAATGGTTGGCATCACAACCATTCCAACTCCTTCAATGGCCTACACAATCTTCGGATTTGAATCCCATTGAACGCTTATGGGCGCTTCTCAAACGGCGCTTGAACAAATTTACAACACCTCCAAAAGGTATCCAAGAATTGTGGGAGCGTGTGTGTTTAGTGTATCCCAATTTCAGTGAACATGATTGCATGACACTTTATGAGAGCATGCCACGAAGAATTGAAGAGTAGGGATTACCGGACCAATTACTAAAGATTTTGTAGGCAACTTGAACAAAATTGAGTATTTGTATATAGTTTCTTATTTGGCTTTGCAACATACTTTCTTACTATCAATGTAATGTGAAATTTTGCATACATGTGCACAAATTTTTGCAGTATCATATCCAATTTTCAAATCTGAAAAAGATAGCATGTGAATTGTTCGTGGTTGTCTGTTGAAGATGAGTCTGTTCAAAGAGTACTTAGTTTTGTTGGAGACTGTAGATTATAAACAAATCGTGAAAATTACTACATACTGCTACCGTATTGATGTGATCTTAAAACCATTAGCAACAACTTTTCTTTTCAGTATAATAAAACTTGAAATCTAGAAAGCTTACTTTTTAGATGACCTAATGAAACCACAATACACTCCAGGAAGTTAAGGGTTAAGGTCTAGGTCCTCTACGTCGAGGATCCACCTGGTAAATTGTTATGTTTATTCTTGACCTACCATTACTTTCTCTGAAGGGAAAGTGCAGTTATTAGTTGGCCCCACGTGCTTTTCAACCTCCAAAATTTGAAAAGGTTTGGAAACTTGGTTAAGACAAATTAGGATTGCAACTTCAGTACACACGCACTTGAGCAAGATTTGGGTACAATTAAATAATGCGAATGGCGGTTTATCTGTCATGTAATTTGGCCTTTACTAATTAATACACAAAGTTTCATTTACACCAGCCTCACCTGCATGACAACAACCGGGTGGGATTAAGGACTGGAGGCAAAGAAACACGCAGACAAACTCATTTGGCATGTTGTGCATAATATGACATTATAATACCACACCCACGCTATCACTACACCGTTTATGGTATTTAGTGTCACATATACTATTTGCGAAGGGCCTAAACTAGATGCCTAGAGGTCTGAAAGTGTCACATCTGCTAAATTGCCAATATGATTCCATTCATCAACATAAGTAACTTCTTAAAGTGAAAAATATCTACGTCATGACATTTAGAGTAGCACATTGGGATACGTTAGATGATAGTCTTGTGTTTTAGTATGCAAGGGGAAGATATTTTTGAGCGCACTGATGGCAAGTGTCACGTGTTTACATTTTAGTATACCCTAAACCCTAAACCCTAAACCTCTTGTCTTGACATACCCACCAAACATTGATATTTGATCAGTACAACAATATTATACCCCTGGTAAGTTCTTTTAATGCCATCATTAAAGTTGATTATTGGCACTCATGCATTCACCCATATATTACATTGATTACCCCGATTAGTGAATGTTATTATTTGGAGTTACACAGTGCAATAGTGTCTTACTCAAGAGTTCAATAGGTTGTTCGGATATTATAGAACATAAATGACTTTTTCTTGGTAAAGTATTACATTCCCATTAAGTAGTTATAGCTTTACGCAACTCCAAATAGTAGCACACACTAAGGGTGAATTTCTTGTAGGCCGCTCGCCCACTAGATTCTAGATAATAATAAATCGGAGGTGTTCGCATGCAATTAAGCCTCGGGGAGATCACTCCATTGTAGAGTTGAACACCACGTGCGAACAAAGTTTGCTACCCCTATATTACATGTCATAAATAATTTTAAATTTTACGATATTTTTTCTACATATACACAACCATTGATGGTATCTTTTGTATATTTTTTTGAAATTTTTAGTCATATTCATTAATTGTAGCAATTTTTTTAGTTCAATTCTGCGTCATTCTAGTTAGAAACGGTATGTTTTATTAAAAAAACAAATCATCAAATTTAGTCACCATTTTTTACTATGTAACATGTACCATTTATATCTACTCACGAAAAAAAATTGATAAAATTGTGACCCATTTTGGTGATGATTTTTACATTTTTTACATTTTTTACATCTAAAATGATCGCACGTGGTTGTTCAACTCTACAATGGAGTGATCTCCCCGAGAATTAAGCACAAGCCAACACCAACCACATTTTGGCATTATGCTTTAGAAATGTGAAGGTTGTAGACACAAACCGCTAGACTTCCATGCGCCCACTAAAGAATCTGAAATCTACAAGTGCCGGTCACTGAAGGATTGAAGACTGATTTTAGGAAGAGGAAGAGGTTTTAACATGGAGGAAGAGGTTAGTAGATGGGCTTGGATTTGAGAAGATGGGAGTAGCTACACTAAATATGATATTTAGTGTCACCAATTCTAATTTTCTTGCTCAATACTAATTGTAAACCCCAATATAGTGTCACCAACACTAAATGTTAACCCAACATTATTGTCATTCCTTGTAAATTCATTTGGGGATTATTATAGATTTATAGTGTTGCAATTACTGTCACTTTCCAAGTGATTTTTCATCCAAATTTCAATCATCCATGACAATATTTCATCACAAGTTGTTGACAAGAGAAGGTAGGGGTTTTGACCAATGGATGAACTCATCCATCATCCATGCCAATATTTGTAAATCTATTCATAAGAAATGTCCTCCTAAAAGTTAACATAGTGACATAAAATACCATATGACATAAAATATGATTTGTTGCAGTGATCAGGGAGATTTTTGGGCATAATCGGTTGAGATCCTAGTGTTTGCAAGTCCAACCAGTTACATGTTGGCATCCTTCCGTTTTCCTATAATAATTTGAGGTATATTCCATAAATTCTTCTAAAAGTGATCGGTAATTCTCCTGAAGTCTTGAACTTCGACCGGTTATTTCTCAAACTCAATCGGTTCATCTGTAACTAAATGTCGGTTTTCCCTGACCATTGATCTGTTGACACTCAAACACCCTACCCCATCAGATTCCCTCTAAGGTAGAAATACCCAAGCCGGTTAACCACCCTCTACCCGTGCACTAGATCGCCGTCATAATAGGACAGTGCCATTTCTGAAACCGATCATGGCGAGGCGGCAACTTCAATGCATATACACTTAGTGTAGCCAATGGGAGTCAAGTTTAATGTACTCATGAGTTAACTAGTTTAGGTGATGTTCTATATGGAAATGCGGATTACCGTGTTCGGTGTAGGGAGAATCTAGTGAACAAGTAGGGGGTTTGACAACTTTCCACTTTGAAAAATTGTAGAATTTTTTGTACATGACAAAAAATATATGAGACAACTTGCATTCTTCATGAATCCTTCTCGTCTATCTTGGAAAATTATCTCATGATTGTAAGACCATATCTTCAGTACGAATCACCTTATTTTCACGGGTTATGGTATTTCTACCTTACATTTGACGAGTTTGTCCTCATTCACAGTAGAATTTGGTAGGCAAGAGGCCTACATTGAAAGCACCCTAAATGGGACAATCAGTGCACCAAACCAAACACTGGGTGCCAACCCAGCAACTTACTACATATTCACTTTCCATGTCTATTAATGTTCCGGCGTTCAAATGTAAAGGAGCGCTTTAATATCACAATAAATGACACATGCTGGGTACGGTGTGATGCTAATGTCTAATGTATTTGTACCAATACTAGTGTGTACTCGTATTTAGTATGTTCCAGATTAGTGCCCTCCCCGCCCACATTAGTATGAACATAATGAGAGCAATACCATAATAGCTTTGCTTTGCTTTTACTTTACTTTGCTATACTTACCAGCGAGCCAATCTGAGCTCCAAAGTATTGATGGCTGTGGTAAATAAAGCCCGAGGATTGCCATTTTGAACTCCTTGACAGATTAGTGATAAATACTGTTGTCGCAGTCAACAGAAGGTTGAACTTAAAACAGCGTCTGGGGACATTTTTGGGCATAATCGGTCGAGATCCTAGTGTTTCCAAGACCAACTGGTTACATGTTGACATCTTTCCAGTTCTTCTTTATTAGATTGACGAAAACTCTACAAATTCCTCTAAATGGAACGGTAATTTTCCTGAAGCCTTGATTTCAAACCAGTTATTTCTCAAACTCAACTGGTGGTTCATCTGTAACTAGCGGTCGGTTCTCCCCGTTCATAGAACTTAAACATGCGTTGAATGGACACTTTTAGCTCCAACGAAACGGTCCCTATAACACACCATACCCAAAGTGTAGGCACATGTGTGGCCGTCCAAACCCAGTTGGTGCCCCTAGCTGTAACTGACAGAACTGTAGATAACATGGGTGGTGCAGCCTTTACAACAATCATTTGCAATATGTCCCTGCCACTTGGTGGAACGGCAATGCTGACCACCGATTTACACGAACAAGACCTCATGACCGTGGACCATGTAACCACATACCTTTTGGGTTGTCGATGATGTCATGGACATTAGAGTTATCCTTTAACTCAACCGGAGTTTTAGTAGGGAGTTGGTTGTTTCGCATGCAAAACTTTCCATGTTCGGTAAGTTTAGGGTGCATGATTGGAATCAATGCGGAGGCTTGAAAGAAGGACATTCCATATTGGTCCTTTGGGTACCAAACTCGTTTTGGCATGCCTTGGCACCCTAAACTTACCGAACATGGAAAGTTTTGCATGCGAAACAACCAACTCCCTACTAAAACTCTGGTTGAGTCAAAGGATAACTCTATTGTGTTGGGAGTTGTACTTGGAGAGGGAGGTTCTTCTCGGCAAGTTTCACAGAAAGGTTTCCAACATCCACCACCATGAAACATGGCCAAGGACCGGGCAAAAAGTAAAGAATTGCTTCAAATTAAAGTGGAGCATGCAACCACCCGAGTTCACAACAGAGGCTGAGTCCATGGTTATTCAACAATTCGCCATGTCAAATTATCGACATCCTATCCCAATGGTTGAGCTTTTGCATTTTATGTTCTTTGGTTATGATTTGGAATCAGACAACCTTGTACGATTCAACAAAATGCTTGCAGTGTATAGGGATGTGTCACCGTTCAATGGCAACTGCACTATGTGGTTTGACAACAAGTATTGTTTTGCATATGGAGTTTGGACTTTCTACGACAAGGTGGGTATATCCTCCGTTGTTTACTAGTTACAATGCCTACAATCATTTTGGATGTATTGCATTGTCATTGTGGTCACAAATTCACAAGTTGGAGTCAAAATTTGTGCATTAATCCTACTCTTTACATATTCAATTGTATTAGGACGTAGTGACTGCTATGAATGTACCACTTCTTCCCACCATGCCGTCCCCGCCTTCTTCGGTATCCCATCCCCTCATTCTTCATGGTTACAATCATTGCAATGACTTTTCCATATGGTTAGAAATTCATGGGCTATTGTTACAATGTGAGCATGGTTACTTCATGCACCTATAACCAATAAGCGGTTGAAGGCTATTGCAATGGGATGCAGTACTCATCATGGTTCTTGGGCTTCACATTGTCAATTATGTCAAAACTCTTTACCTTTATAGCCAATGAACTGCTTCACAATGATTTGCATTCCTTGTCCCAACCACATAGATGTAACCAATATGGATGTGGCACATTATTCCCATCCCCTTCATTCCTTCTTTAGTTTTCCATCCCCTTAGTCTTCTTGGTTACAATGTTAGCAGTGATTTCATTGCTATACAATTGTCATTGTGGTTACAATTTCGTTTCCTATGGTTACAATTTGAGGATGGTAACGTCATGTACTTGTAACTAGTAAGCATTACCATCCGCCATCTTCCTTTTTCAATATCCCATTCCTTCTGTTCTTCACGAATATCCCATCCCCTCATTCTCTTCCGGTTGCATACCATTGTCATTGTGTTCACAATTCAACCAATGTGCACATGGTTACATAATGTTCATGTATCCACTATACAGATACATGCAGGCAAGGTGGGGTGTAGTATTTGTCTTGGATGTTGGTCTTCGCATTGTCAATTGTGTCAGAACACCCTACCTATACAAATAATGTATGTGATGTGCATTTCCTTACAAAGAATTGCATACCTCCTCTCACCCTTATTGTTGTAAGTAGTACGTAGGTTTCCCCATGTTGCAATGGGTTTTAATACACATGCCTACTTGGCTATTTTGGTGGTTTATTGTGCAAGGTACCAAGCTCGCCACATGCACACAAGACCTGACTGTGACGTAGTTAGTTGCAAGAATGAAAAATGAGGTTATAGGGGACCAAGAGTTCAATGACTTGGTTACATATGTGGATTACCACCAAAAATGCCACGCAGTGGAGGTCATGACAAAGTACATCAGTTACAAGGAGAAAATGACTACAATGCATCACATGTTACTATGCCCCCCAATGCTCATCAAATGAAAAAAATAAAAAAATAAAAAATCATGAAACCTAGGTTATGAAGCTCTCTCCCATGCCGGATATATGTTGCAGTTACAACAACAAATACTGCATCATATGCATAACCACTCACCGGAGACTGTTGATCTCAACACTTGTGTCATTTCACTATGAAAGCATTGAGATGCCAATTTGCCTGAAATTTTTGAATGTGGTCATTGAGAGCCCATAATTTAGTGACGGGAATTCCATTGTACCAATCATTGAATACCATGAACGTGTACAATGGGAATTGTAACCAACTACAACATAGTTAGCAGACCCCGCATACACAAAAAGAACATGATGTAGTATTTATGTATAAAGTATATGCAACATAATGGTTACATGTGTTGCAACATACACGGAATGACACCCTGGGTAGACATACATGGTCATGTTTGGGATAATCAACTAGTTACAAATGCGGAGTCATGTTTGGGATTAGCAAGTGGCTACAAATGTTGTGAAGTAATTTCCATGGAGAGGGATATAGTTATTGTGGACACAAAACAGTGAGACACCTAAGAGAATAGTTACATGGTGGTTACTAATATATTTCCAGGTTACGGAGGATTGATTTAACCTTTTTTGCATTTGTTCCATAAGTGGCATCAACGGAGACATCGCTCTCGTGTCCATGTTTGAACTTGGCCTCCCATTGCCACTATGTTTGGATGCCAGAGAATGTCCCCCCCCCCCCCCACAACTCCTCTAGGATGGCATCACCCCCATCATGGTAGTAGAAGACCTCATGCTTGTTTTCTTCCACCCACATTCTCATGCTCGTGGCATCATTTGCATGCTTCATGTATGTTTCGCGTGCGTGGTTATGGGCCACATTGCGGATATCTTGCTTGTTCACAAACATGTCCATGTTCATCATGCATCCGCCCTTTGGGATGATTGCCAATACTTGCTCTTTGTGTTTTCTCATTACTTTGTGTAACCAACAAACCCTCACGGATGTTCTTATCTATCCAATGTATGATGTTTGTTGATAAATGGGCACCCACTGTGGAACTCTGACCTAGTTGTTCAATTCCATGCACAACAACGACTTGTTTGTTGACATGATGTTTTTGTGTGTAAACCACTTGACATATATCCGGCAACAAGCACATTCATTTCAACGACAAAGCACATTGGCACCCTTTCTTGTGGTTCAATCCCTTCATTTTTTTGGATACTCTAGGTCCTTTATGGCCCTTTCCATTAGGGATACACATTTTTTTTTGTCCAGCTTGTCCTCCTGCGTAACCAACCCATCATGGATAAAACACCATTGGCAAAGTCATTGCGCGGTCCATATTCACATTGATATCTACATGGGAAGGACAAGAAACAACAATTGTCAGTAACTACCAAACTAACAACATATATGCTTACATCAAAGTCAATTATGAGAACCAAGTAAGTTGTGTATATAATATAAATCATCAACGTGTTTGAATTGGTGAAGATGGTGAAATATGACCATATTTGATAGAGCGAGTAAGTAATATTTTGGGAGACAGTGTATAGTTGACAAAAAACTCCAATTTTGAAAGTGGTTTCAAGGAGACTACAATTGACTGTGGTTATTTTTTGCCATATTCAAGAAAGGTTTCTTATGCTTAAAGTTACAAATCTTTGGAAGGTTGCAACATCTCTAGTTGTGAAGGTTTCAAATGTTGCAATGGTTTGATGTAGGTGAAAGGTTGTTCAAGTTACAAAGGGTTCATGTAGAAAGGCTCCACATGTGTCAATGGTTCTTGTTTACAAAGCTTCCTTGGGCAACTTAGACTTGGTTGATATTGTAAGAACACCCCTAAACCAATGCATCTTTCAACACTCCCTTACCTAAATTTTTCGATGAAGGATGTCGGTTAAGGTTGCAATAATGTTGTCTGCTTACATAGTTTTTTTTTACAAACATGCACTCCACGTCGGAGTGACATTCCTCTCTAATCTTGAAGTCCTCTATGTGATTCCACTGAATGTATGCAATATCACCTATGGCGTCCCCTCCCTCGTAACCACCCTGAAAACGGAAGCTCCGGCTCCATTCAATGGACATGTGATTGAAAGGTCATGGTGGAGGGACTTGCACTACATTCTTCGTGTCCTAAACGAGAGGTGCCCATTTGAACATGTACAAGTCACCAAACGGCAGAACATTGTCACGCTTCTACATCGCCATAATCGGCCATTGCACACACAACCTCCACAAAATCCTTAGAACCACATACTACTTACAAAAGAGATGCAAATCCTATATTCATATTGAGTATTGCAAATCCGAGATCCACATGTAGGAATACATAATTATAGATTTAGATGCAGAAATACTCAAAGCAAAAGATGAATGGGTCCTCTAGAAATGAATTTGTTCAATTTTGGAGTTCAAGGTAATGGACTTAGAATGTGTGGGGAAGCTACCCCATCACTTTCTCACATAACACATGCATAGGTGCTTGGAATTGCTAGAATGTCACCCACAAATACACAACTATAAAATTGCAGAACTAAATATCCACGGAACTACAAAAGCACATATGCACACTTTTGCATTTGTACAAATGTTCAGATCCATACACAACCCCATCCTCAAAACTTCAAAATTATACCATCACAGAACTACGCGTCTACATATCCACATGTGTGCACAACTACAAATATTGAAGATATTTGGAAATACTTACATTCTTGGGTTATGAATTAGAGTAAAATTGCATTCCTCACGTGCAACTATAGGCATTCACACACTTGCAACTTTGGCATACTTCCACCAGTGCACTGAAACTCTGCTAGGAGTTCCTTGTGGATTAAGGTATATGGTATCCTAGCCTATTACCGATATGTGACCTTAAACCGAGCTCTAGGGAACAAATTAGAAATAATGTTCCCTAGGTGGATGACATGTCCCTAGCTCAACTAACCTCACAGTAATGCATTTAATGACGTGGAGGGAGAGAGAGAGAGGGGAGGAGAGAGAGGAAGGAGGAGGAGGAGGAGGTCTCGGTTCAAGGCACATAGGTCTCGGTTCAAGGCCCATAGGTCTCAGTTCAAGGCACATGAGACCTTGCCACAACGTGTTGGATGAGATTAGTTGTTCGTTTAGGATGTCTCTTGACATAGTCAGGTCAAAGTCAATCCACGGTTCTCGAACATGTTCATAAAAGATAATTATAGAATGCTCATAAGTTGTTGACGTCAAACTTCTTTAGGTCTATCATAAGATACCCTAGGGAACATCTTTAAAAATTCATATTTAATTCAAAATTAATTTTAAAAATTTTAAAATTTTTGAAATAGACAAATATTTCATTTTACCTTGCATGAAAAATTTTAAATCGTTCATTACCATAGAAGAGGTCATTGTGAAAATTCGCCAATGTGTAGCTCTCAGTCATAGGCTAGGATACCATAACAAATCCAAATTAGGGTTGGTCAAATTCCCAATCCCCTAGGTATGGGAGGCGGGCATGTACCTATTATGCATGCCATGTACTATGCGCAATGATTTCTAACGGCCATATGTTTTGATGCTTTGTAATTGCCTATGGTTTCTTATGCCATGCCATTCTTTTCTTTGCCAATTTTATTTTATACTTAAGGTTTTCATTTGTTGTAACTCAAATGGTTCATAGCCATGCACATGGACAACCATCAGCAATTTAGAATATTTGAATTTGTGTCATTGAACACTACACTAAAGGATGGTTTTTTAGAGTGAAACCATGAGACCGTAACTGTGAAGGGACCCTAACCTAAACCCTGGATTGCGTAAACATGGAGCGTTGTAACCTTTTATCTTTAAGTAATTGTGTGCAACAACATTAACAATTGTAACCGATGACCTTCCTTAACCTTGCGTTGCAAGGGGGGAAAACGTAAAAAAATAAATTAGCATAAAAAATTGAATGCCCATAACCATGCTTGGACCTTAACCCTTAAAAAGTCGTAACCACGGAAGGTGTATCCTTGCATTACGTAACCGTGGAATGTCCGTAACCATGGGGTTCCATGTAACCATTGGAGACCACGTAACCAAATGTAATTGTGGGATTGTGTAACCTAGAGCTGATATTTTGTAACCATGCAAGCCATTGTAACCATGTGGAGGTTACAAAGGTTGTTCGCAGTCTTGCGAGGGCACCCCCCCCCCCAAAAAAACTAGCAAACTAGGGCCAATGGCAAAAAAAAATAAAAAATGGGAAAGAAGGTGCATTTCCAAAGGGGCCAACAATTAAGTTTCATGGCGGGCTTGGGCCCATCTTACACCTCTAACACCCTACCCCTGCTGCACCTACGTCTAGACTTGACTAGGATGGCACCAATGCGATAGTGAGGTTATAGCACCCCGCAAGCATCCAACAGGTGTAAAACCTACATTTTTGCAATTGTTGGGCAACTTTTTCAGTGTCAAATTTTTCAGTTTTTCTACTAGTACTCTAATCAATATGGCAAATCGATTTAAAGCCACGCTAAGGGCCGGTTTACACCATGGACCATGAAGTCAGATCATGGAAGATGGCCTTTTTATATGGTCCGACTCGATGGTCCAACTTCCACGGTTTGATTTCTTGAAAAATCAATTTACAAAGCCGTTGGGCCCCTCACTAGGTGTAAACTAAATGTGGACCAAGAGGAATGACCATGCACCAAAAATTGAATGTGCTGATTTTCTTAGTATATGTCCAAAAAGGAAAATTTTGAAAAAAATTCAAGTTTGACCATTCTTTTGTCTTCTTTTGTCTTCATCTTCTC
Organism: Polytrichum formosum; assembly: GCA_964035585.1. NCBI lineage: Eukaryota > Viridiplantae > Streptophyta > Polytrichopsida > Polytrichales > Polytrichaceae > Polytrichum > Polytrichum formosum. The sequence continues at coordinate 42,973,606 of OZ037935.1, read as the reverse complement.
TTTCCCCCAAAAAAAATTCCTTAAAAATCTATTATAGCAACATTTCTCTACCATGGGCCCTTGCCTTTTTCTACTAGAGCACCTCTTTTGCCTCTCCCACCACAAAACCCGTCGGACCATGTCAGTGAATAACATAAGCCTTAAACTATGTCTTTTGGAGACCTCGAACTCCACGGTCACGCTGACACTTTTTTCCGTGGTGTAAACCGAAGTGGTCCCGGAATGAGTTCAACAGCCAATCACAGATTTTACATGGCCTTGGGACGACTTCATGGTCCAAGGTGTGAACAGCCCTAAGCCAGAGATTCGAGTAAATTTGCATGCATCGACTATTGATGATCCATGGGCAGAAAGTGGAGTCAACAACTCGCAAGCCTTGAAGGCTCGAGCTCGCAATGAATCCAATCACCGGGCCCTGCAGATTCATGGACACTGCAAAGTGCTGTATAAATATAGAAGGCGCCACTTGTCAGCACTCAGGATGGCAACTGTAATGCTCATCATATCAGAAAGTTTCACTGGCTCCACATGATTTTGAAAGCAATGAATGAATGGGGAGAACCAACCGCTACACTATTTTGTCTAGTTAGTGTGGGTCACCATTCAAAGTTATGTGTTGTTATAGCTTTTTTACCCATATTATTGTTTTTTTTACCAACTAAGTTATATCATATTCTTCGGTGTGCATATTCACTACTTATGTTATTTAAGTAAAAAAATGATATTCTCAGTAAAATGTTATAGCAATGCGTAACTTCAAATGATAATCGATATTATTTAGACCAAAAAAATAAAATAAAAAAGTTGTAGATGAACCGGTTGAGTTTGAGAAATAAGCAGTTGAAGTTCAAGATTTCATGAAAATCACAAATCATTTTTGAGGAATTTTGAGAAAATACCTCAAACTAATAAAGAAAAATTGAAAGATGTCAACGTGTGACCAATTGGCCTTGGAAACACTAGGGTCTCAACTGATTATGCCCAAAAATCTCCCTGGACACTGGAAAAATATTGTTACGAGTACACACAAGTAGTGTGTATGTTTGAAAATTCTCATTTGTAATATAGTCATATTGACTATCAAGCCTAGAATAGTTAATAAAATTTGAGCACGTAGTCCAATTTCTTATCAACACATGTCTATTTTGATGTCAGTTGTTAGATCCACATCTAGCCACATACCACTCAAATATAGGTGTCCAAATTATTGCTATGTTGAAACTTAGGCAAGTCTGGTCCGAGACGACCCTAAACTACTGGATGATGGTGGAGAGATACCCAAATCTTAAGGAAGAGGTTGGCGGTTCGATTCCCGGCTGTGAAATCTCCTCTCTACTTGACAAAAACTTGCCAGGTGGTTAGCTGCCTCCTGTGCTTTGGCGTTGGCCTGTCGGCCTTCTGTCTCAAAAAAAATAAGAACTTAGGCAAGCCTACCTTATGTATGCGTAGGTGGAGACTTGAGAGTGGCAGTCGAACAAACATTTTGAGATATAAAACTCCAGGGGTAGGACATCCCCGGTCATTGCTTTCAATTTTCTTTACCAATCCATCTTGGGATCCTCGTTTTCGCATCTAGTCAATTATATGATGCAACGTCAATTGCAAGCCTCATAATGTCCGCCCATAGTAAGTCACATGTGAGTTCTCTTTCACTTTCTTTCCTTATAAATTAATTACCGACTGCACTCATGTCTACCTCGTGTGCTTGTCAGACACCACCATCATTGGATTGTTGTTTTTATTTTTATATGTGTTTTGCTCGTAATCAATGATTTTGAACATGGAACATGTAGAGGACCGAGCGTGTAAGTTAGTGCATAAGTTGTTAGTGACCACTCAGTATTCATTGAAGTTGCACCATTCTTTAAGTTACGAGAATGAATTGATAGCATTTGTTTAGTGCCAAATAATTGTTTCCTTCAAGGAACCGAGGTCGCATGTGAATGTTCATAACACCTACCAAGGGGGAGGATGAACCGGGGCTAGGGCGAAACAACCCGTACTATGATAAGGGAGAACCAACAGTTAGTTACAGATGAACTGGTTGAGTTTGAGAAATAACCGGTTGAAGTTCAAAACTGCAAGAAAATTACCGATCATTTTAGAGGAATTTATAGAATATACCCCAATTTAATAAAGGAAAACCGGAGGATGTCAACATGCAACCAGGTGGACTTGCAAACACTAGGATCTCAGCTGGTTATGCCCAAAAATCCCCCCAATCACTGAACCCATACATTGGTTCCTTGGAGGCAAGGGTTTAGGCATCCAACAAGGAACGAGTGTATGGGTTGGTTCGTCCAAATCATGAACTGAGGAGGGGGAGGGTGAAAACGGTGATTGCTATTGTAGAGTTCATGTTATATTATTTTCAGTCAAATTAACTATTAAAACATGGTTAGAGACCCCGAATTCTTGTTTATGGTATTTAGTATCCAATACATGGTTTGTGAAGTAGTGCCTGGGAAGTTTTTGGGCATAGTCGGTCAAGATCCTAGTGATTCTAAATCCAACCGGTTACATGTTGACATCTTTTGGTTTTTCTTTATTCATTTGAGGCATATTCTATAGATTCCTCTAGAATGATCGGTAATTCTCTTGAAGTCTCCAACTTCAACTAGTTATTTCTCAAACTTAACCGGTTCATTTGTAACTAACCGCCAGTTCTCCCTGAGCCTTGTTGTGAAGGGCCCGAACTACATGCCTAGAGGTCTCAAAGTGTCACGTGCACTCTTTGCAAAGGGCCAATATGATACTATTTGTCAACGTAAGTAACTTTTTGGAGTGAAGAATATTTACATTATGACATTTAGTGTAGCACATTGGGATACTTGGGATGGTAGTTTTGCATTTTAGTATGCAAGGGGAAGATCTTATTGAGGATACTATTGGCAAGTGTTATGTGTTTACTTTATGGTATGCAAGAGGGAAATGTTCTTGAGTATACTACAACCAATTGTCATTTTGTCTACACTTTAGTCAATTTGTAGACACCATTGTGGTGTAAGTCAAGCATACACCTCATAACACTATTGAACATACTCATGCCAAGATATTAGTAAGCGCACTTGAACGCCACGTGTCACGAGGTGACACTAATGATGAAGTTGTTGGTCTTTAGTGTGACCTAACATACGCATCAAAATAGGGTAAGTGACACTAATCACCATAAACATCGTAGTCCAATGAACCTGAATTGGGAGAAACCAACAACAACCTATAGGGGCCAATTTTTTTATATTATCCCCCCTGCGGTAGGTGTTAGAAAACCAAACCGCAAGGGTAATAGATCCCTTGAAAATGATGGGTTGTTTTCATGATGTCTTGAACTTCAACTAGTTATTTCTCAAACTCAACTGGTTCATCTGTAACTACATTAAATTGTCCTATTAGCATGCCATGTTACTATTTGGAGTTTCTTGTTGCTACAACATTTTATCAAGCTTATGATTTTTTACTCAAACTACATAAATAGTTACTGTACACATAAAAGAACATGATATAACTTGGTAAAAAAAGGATGATGTCAATAAAAAGTTGTAGCAACACGTAACTCCAAATTGCAACCCGCACTAACAAGACAATTTAGTGTAGCAGTCGGTTCTCCCCTACTACCTACCTATATATGGCATGTAATGAAACACAAGTGGAGGCATTTATAAGGGAACCTGCCAGAGATTCCATGTATACCTCTGACATTGTGAATCCTTGAAATCAATACTCATCACTTGAATCGAAGTTTTATAACCTTCATCATGCCATGAAGATCATGTTGCAAAAAAAACGTAAGTATTAACATGTGCTTGCATTAAACTAGTTACAACATATGAAACCTCTTCAAATGAAGTAGAGGAAACATGGAACGTCGCCAAATGGAACGAGATCAAATTGGATCAAATCATGGCACCATTTTCTTGATGAGTTATTTGTCTTCAATGTTCCTTGCAAACCCAACAACAAACAATCACACACCAAAGTAGGCCTTCTTTTTTCTTTTGGGGAGGTTGGGGATGGGGGTAGCTCGGTCCAAAAATTTCCAATTGCAACAAGTTTCCGGGCAAGGGGAAATTATTGCTCTTGAGGGTACCTCCCATTCGTCCAATTAATATGTCATGCAACAATACTTAGGGGTGTGTAGGTTGGAGGTTTCTATTTTATATATTTTAACACGGGAATAAATTCCATAGACTTTACATCAGTATAGTCGGGCATACTTGACATGAAGTAATTATAAACCCAGAGGGGTAGGTTTTGGAACATGGATGGAATATAGCTACATGGTAGCTATTTCAGGGCTTTTATGTTGGATGAATGAGAGGTACATAGGTATGAAATACTTCCCTCTTGCCAATCAACTTTAGCTAGTAGAATCTCTTGATGAATATTACAATAAGCCCAAACATGGAACGAACGAGAGGAAATTATTGCACACGACTGCATCTTGCATTCATCCAACACAAAACCTTAAAATGGTATGCAATCCAAAGGTTACTTTCAAGAGTTGATGTGACATTGGAATTAGCTTTAAAGACCCCAAGTTAGTCTAATCCAAGCCAATCAAGATGAATCGGCCACAAACCTATAGGGGGTCAAGAGTTTATGTTGGATGGATGAGGCTATTTCTTCAGGCCCAGCCAGCCAGTGGCTGGGGCTTGGGGAGCAGCTGGCCCACCTGCCCCGGTGTGGCACCCAGCCAACCAGCTAAACTTGGCAAGTCGCCGGCATGGTTTGATGACCTTGCTCGGCACGAAAAAAAATTCGAAATCCCTAAAAAAGAAGACAAAATAAAAAAATAAACCTGCCTGGCCAGCGTCGTCGCTAGCTACCGGGTGGGCCTTATCCTTGCCCGCATGGCCCAGACAGGCAACTCCCCTTGCTAGACGACTATAGGGGAGGGGGTCTGTAGCCAACTGGCCGAGGTCCGGCTGGCGCCGTGAACCCTGGGGCCCACCGGACGGGGCTGGATGGCTGGATGGCCAACCGTCTAGCTGGTGTGGCAAGGCTTTCTCTCTCTTGATAGGAGTTTTCGTCTTGTGTGCACTGGCGAAACTATACTACATTACATCCCGTGAGACTATTGTGAGTAGGGCAAAAGACCCTTACTGAAACAAATAATTATAGAAAGCAATACACTTTCCCTATCAAAGGGGACTCCTCCTACTTACCCATGACCAATGACGTCTACTACCCATGTCTTAATGGGAGAAATTGCACATTGGTGTGGCTCTCCATTCGATCGATGGTTCATCCATCTTCAACGGATGTTGTTTTACTGCCCAGGGCCAATACAGCACAAGAGTAACATGAACCGGCCATCAACCCGTAGGGTGGCGACAGGTGGCGGATGATTTGGCACTTAGGACAGCTTTAATGCTCCCATTAAGACTCAGGAGCGTTGTAGGCAGCCAATGCGGCCCAGCATCCGGCCCAAGCCCCGCCTATTTGTGGGCGGATGCTGGCCAATGGCGAATAGACTCTTATATATGGTCTCCTCCTCCTTCTCCTCCTTCATTCATAATATTAAAGGCACTGCAATCGGTAAGTAAACTCGTAGCTAGGAAGCAGATAAGCATGTCAGATAGGGCTCTTGATGTGTGTGTGGATCCAGCTGGAATATTTGGGAAACCTAATCAGGCACCAGCTCCCCTCCTGCCTATTAATGACTGGGGTGGATCTGTCTGCTACTTATTCAGGGGCAGATATTGTCCTCCAAATAGCCCACTCCCTTGCACAGTGGTTCATTAGATAGCCACCCAAATATCGTATCCCAGGCCTCCCCTGATTTATATTTTCCCCTTGTGTCGATTTCGACAAGACAGGGAATCGACCTCAACGAAACGGGGGAGAGAACCGAGCGCTGCACCGTTTTTGGTATTTAGTGGCCCTCGCTATTCGGAGTTACACGTTGCTGTTGCTGTAACATTTTGTTTGTTACTGTGAATGTTTACCGAGTGAAGATGTGAATATTCGATAGTGTCCAAACAACCACTTTGGCCTGTGTTTGGAAAAAATGAGATCTATGGTAAAAAGTCAGCGCACAATGTAACTCCGAATAGTCAGTGACACTAAATACCATAAACGGTGTAGTTTAGTTTCAAACCAGTGCCCGGGAAGTTTTTGGGCGTAATCGGTCAAGATCCTAGTGATTCTAAATCCAACCGGTTACATGTTGACATCTTCCGGATTTGCTTTATTCAGTTGAGGTATATTCTATGGATTCCTCTAAAATGATCGGTAATTCTCCCGATGTCTCGAACTTCAACCAGTTATTTGTCAAACTCAACTGGTCCATTTGTAACTAACTCCTGGTTCTCCCCGAGCCCTGTTCCAGACGAACCAGTTAAGTTTGAGGAATAACTGGTGGAAGTCAATGAACAGAGAGAACTGACCGCTGGTTATAGACGAACCGGTTGGGTTTGAGAAATAACAGGTTGAGGTTTAAGAGGAGTTTAGAGACGATACCTCAAATTAAAACAGAGAAACCGAAAGATGTCAACATGTAACGGATTGGACTTGGACACACTAGGATCTCGATCGATTGTTCCCAAAATTCTCCCTGGACACTGGTTGAAGTTCATCACTTCAGAAAAAGTTTCAATCATTTTGAAGGAATCTATAGAATATACCTCAAATCAATAAAGAAAACCGGAAGATCGTAACATGTACCCTGTTGGAATTGGAAACATTAAGATCTTGACCGATTATGCCCAAAAATCTCCCGGACACTGATCTACCTCGGCTATGATTTGGGAGATTTTCTTCTTTTTCCTTGGGATGCAAGTGGAGAGTGTTTCCCAATCCATATGTATAGAGATAACAAATTATGTCGCTTGCATTACTAGAGAACGTGGTTTTATAATACAGTTCCATTTGACATGGTTGGTCATTGTGACATGACCCCATTTACATGTGTAGAGTCCAATCTACAAGCCACCCAATACTACTAAAAATGTGATCCTAAAACACACTTCTCATTTGACATGGACAGTCATTGCGACATGACCTCATTTACATGTGTCGAGTCCAATCTACATTTGTCATTGATTGGGCTCAACACATGTCATTGGGGTCATGTCCTAATGACCACATGTGTCAAATGGGTAGTGTGTTCTAGGCCTTGCAATCCTAGTAGTGCAAATATCTCTCACCCTGGATATTCTTCTTATATTGATTTGGGCACGACAAGGAATCCACCTCACTTATGATTTGTGGGATTTTCTTCTTTTTCCTTCAGATGCAAGTGGAGATTGTTCCCAATCCATATGTATAGAGATAACAAATTATGTCATTTACACTACTAAAGAATGTGGTTCTAGAATACAATCCCCATTTGACATGGTCGGTCATTGCGACATGTCCGGCCATGTCAATGGGTAGTGTGTTCTAAGCCCCACTATTCTAGTAGTGTTATATTTTCACAATGTAGTTGTGACTAAGGTGCACTTTGTGTTGGAATGTCCCCTCTACAATTTCATTAGAGATAGGTTTCTTTCCTTACTCTAGAATCTTTCTTCCAATTGGACCACCAAGTTGATATAAGTTTTTTTTATCTTACCAAGGCCACTACACTCCACTACTCTATTAAGAAGCCTTTTTTTTTTTGGTCACTGTCTCCATGTAGTTTTAGTCCCATTAGCCTTTTGGCTTCTTGAACTTTAAAATCAATTTCATTACAATCACATATTTTTTTGATTTTTGACCCTCTTTGTTTTTTAATGTTATAGAAGACCAAAAACCAAAATGAATGAAGAAACTAGAAGACATGCCCACTTGGAGGGAGGCGGAGCCCCTCGTGCATGCCACACTGCTATGTAAATTGATAGAGACAATGAACATGGACAAGGCCCTAAGCCCATCCCCAAAAGACACCCCCCCCCCCACCTCAACCATCAAAAGAAAGCAACCAAAGAGCAAGGAACTTATTGTTATATTATGTTATGGTGCCACCCTATGTCTGGGAAGAACCGGCGGTTAGTTACAGATGAACCAGTTGAGTTTGAGAAATAACCTGTTGAAGGTGGAGACTTCAGGAGAATTACCAATCATTTTAGAGGAATCTATAGAATATACGTCAAATGAATAAAGAAAATCTGGAATATGTCAACATGTAACCGGCTGGATTTAAAATCACTAAGATCTTGACCGACTATACCCAAAAGCTTCCCGGGCACTGGTGCCACCTAATCCCAAGTTGCTCCTTCTTGCCTCTAGCACCCCAAGATTGTCCTTGCTAAGGAGACATTGTTATAAAACAGGGCTAATCTGTATAAGGTTAAGCACCCTTTTCATTGAAGAAACATAGCACACCGCATTATAACCTAGTGACCCCAAGCCATCCTTGGGAGGGAGAGCAACAAGAAGGAAAAAAACGGACTTACAGTACAAACTCCACATGTGAGTGACAAACACAAGAGAGAAAACCACAAAGAACTAATACTCATAATTGCACTAGCAACGGTTACCAACTCCCCAACAAGTCCATTCGGTGGGTTGACAAAGAGAGAACAATTGCCAACACAAGAGCCATAACATCCACAAACCATCCTTCTACAAAACACTCATTAGGATGCAATTTAGGGGCCTGTGTGACCTATTTGCTGCTACAAGAAACCCATGCTTTGTGAAAACGCTTTGCCAAACCCTCAAGACAGTAGTCTACCAGGGAAGGGAGAATCTTGTAGTTGTGAAGGGGTTAATTCCAATCAATTCTCATATTCATCAGTTGACCCCAATTGTTGTTTTGAGAGAATGTAATTTTAGGAAAATTAAATTCAATCCACAACCCTTAAGGTAAATGGATTCTTATGGATCATGTATTTATTTCATTAGCAATTGAAATAACTTGGATCAGATAGGCTTTGGGACTCTCAAATGTAATGTAAAAACTTGGATCTCATGTAATCTTGTATATAGTAGGATCCTCAATGCAAACTTGGCTGCCCTGCTTGTCCAATCCTTGAAAACAATTGATGAGCTTGTCCCAAAAGCCAATTTTAGGATCAGGCAGTCCAAACGTAACTATGGCACTGATTCATGGTAGAAATTCAGCTCCATGGTCCACTCATATGTCAGCCAAGGCGTGATCACCTTGAGAATCCAGAGGCCATTGTAGAGATACAACCTAATCAATGGTAAACCCACAGCGAAGCCCTCGAGAATCCAGAGACCATCATAGGTTGAGCTGCATGATTTCCACACAAATTGACAATATAATCTGAACCTTCTAAACCATCTGCCTCTAGCCCTGCACCACTTGCTCATGAGGGATTGCATTACAAGTTCTTCAACACAGTGCAGCAAAGTCTTGATTTTACTAAGGACCTTGCAGGAGCCAACCAAAATTGAGATGAAACACCAAAGAAAGGACATCAAAATCTAGTTGACATGAGCACCCTACCAGCCAGAGAAAGACAAACAGTGCTTCAAGTTGAGTTTGACCCTGTTGAAGAGAAAAATCATCCACACTTTGGGTGCAACTCCCTGAAAGGGGTGCCAAGCAGCTTGTAGAGGTTGGCCCACTGCCACACAGGTTACAGGCTTCAATGTTAAGAGACATGACAGCATGCACTTGTATTCCCCTGGAGTAAGTACTTGTTTGCAAGCTGACCCTCATCAAACTCCTTATATCTAGCAGCAAAGACAAGGATACAAGTTTAGTCCATGCAAATCTTCATCAGAAGAGCAATCTGTGAACATAAGGAGTCAAGGAGACAAGGATTAGCTCTTAGAAAGAATTTAAGATGCACAACAGATTATTGAAAGTCAGATGAAATAAGCACTCATCCAGCCCAAGTGTTATATATATACTGCCAGAAAATTCAATATGACACTAAAATGAAGTCTCATAATCTGCTGCTCATAATCTGCTCATAATCAAAATTGTGCAGATTCGAAAGTATCGGGAAGCGCAGCATACATGATGGTTTTTTTCTTCTTTTCTATAGTCAATAAGGCAGTTGAATTTTCAATAGTATTTGTTGAATGATGTGGCGCTATGATCTCTACACCAGAAGACTTTGAAAGTTTGCAGTGATCTCTTCTATAGTTTGAAGCTCTGCAGTGAGTTTAGTAGCCTTAGATTGATTTTCCTCCTGTACTGATTCTGGAACCTTCTCATGGTACCCTGCAACGTTCATCTTCTTGTTAAGAGTATCTTGTTGCCTGCAAGTACCAGAAACAGTTACAGATCAGTAAATATCCCCAAAGACCACATCATCAACTAACTCAAAAGCAACCTTTAACCTGTTCACAGTTTGTAGTGGCCACAACAATGCATTTATCTAACACAAAGCTCCTTTTCCTTCATCTTACACAATACTGACAATAAAGCAGTTTTTAATTGTCCAGCCTAATAGGTGGTAATTCTTGCATCATTGATTGGATTTTCTTCTAACCCATTAACATCCAAAATAATGAAAATTCTAAAATTAAGATAAAACTGAATGTGGATGATATCCATATACGGTATTGAAGCTAATTGCCATATTTGAAAAAGTACCGAATCAGATCATCCCGCTTCTTTTGCAATCTTGACACCTCTACATTGATATCCACCACATTCCGCAGTGCTAGGTATATGCTTATGCTCTCATTCACAACAGCCACACCACACCCAAGGGGTATTTCATTGCGATCTTGAAGGACCTGAAAGCACACAAATCCACATCTTAGACCTAAAAAAAAACTAGCAATTTTTTGAATGTGCATTGCTAATGTAGACTTCAGGTGAAGAGGGCTAGTACTTACTAAAGTTGAGTTCCTCAAAAAGAGTGAAGAGATTCGTACAAATTGCTACAAATTTAATTCAAAGAGTGGCTTGCACCTTCACAGAGCTGGATAGTGAAAGAGTAGCAATTTCAGTGGCTCCCGTTCTCACAACCGCAGATGCCTCGTCAGTAAGGCACAGCACATAGAGCTCTGGCCTGCCAATCCAACACAAACCCACTCCTCAGATACCATATTCTCTGAGACTCACTGACTAATCTTCAGCAAGTGATAATCAAATGGCATTACAGGTTGGTGCTATGAGTTCACACATAGTCCATTGAGATGTACACCCAAACTGACAATCACGTATAGCATTTCAAGTTGATAAAAACAACAAACTCTTGTTGCATGATGCTAGCACCACTCCCTTTGATACATAACATCAATTAGGCACCCTCCTAAAGACCATGAAATGCTACAATCTACTAAATGAATTGAGTACAAGAGCATTATTGATATACCTTAGTCTTGGTTGCAACTCATAGGCCATCCGCAGTGTTCGAGTAGCCTTCACTACTGCACTGATTAACTCCATATTTGACTCAGCCTCTTCATTCGCCCATTCCTTCATGACATAGCACAAAATCTCAGCTCCTTAGTTTCCCTACTTCCATTCAGTCTACATTGTAGAAGGCAAGAGTGACACATTTCGGTATCACTGTGCTAGAGAGAGAGAGAGAGAGAGAGAGAGAGAGAGAGAGAGAGCATTTTCATCACCCTTGAGTAAGAGGAACAAGGCTTGTTAAATGGCTCAGTTTAGCACCGATTTTCTTTCATGACTCACACAAGCATTAGTCAATTGGTGCTCAGTCTCTCCTTATAAAAAATTGCATTGAAGAAAATTGCAGCAATGTGCTGAAGATGTGTTCAAAACTAATGGATTAAATCTCTTAGAAAAGTCTCATTTTTCTGCCCATCTGTCAAAGCACAATAGACTACAAACTTTCTATTATCTATACTTATATTGACTTCATGTGCAGCACGTATACACAGCAGACCACCGAGCAAACTTACATGATTGACAGCCGGGTACTCGGCCACCACAATGGATGACTTGGCTTGAGCCTCTCCTTCTTGTTGAGGAAGTCGCTGCCACAATTCTTCCGTTAAGTACGGCATAAAGGGATGCAACAAGCGAAGCCCAGTGTCAAGGCACACCCACAATGTATCCCTTGTTGCCTTCTTTGCAACCTCATCATCTCCAAACATGGTTGGCTTGATAACTTCAATGAACACGTCACAGAGTTCATACAACCACCATGAATGTAGGGCAGTCGTCGACTCTGAAAACTCATAATTCTCCAGGCCCTTCACAGTCTTATCAATTGCCTTGTTGAGGACAGAAAGAATCCACTGACAACTAAGTGGCAGCGATGCTGGTCTAATAGTGGCTGAAGGAACAAAATTGCTTCCTAAGTTTGTCATGGCAAACCGGATCACGTTCCACAGTTTGTTGCACCACTGCCGGTATCCCACCACTCGCAAAATGTCAAGGTTTATGTTCACAGCCTGCACAATCCAGCAACTTGGATCAAACCAAACACTTTTGAAAAACTAATGGATAGTATCAATCGTAACAGATGCATGCCTCATAGGCTGCCAATAAATAATTAACTTCCAATGACCGAGGCATGTTTTAAATGAATTACATAAGACTGACGAATCCCAAGTGCACGTCACTGTTATATGCATATAAGCATATGCAAAGCAGGTAAAAGTTCCCAGAGTGGAAACTGCAATTTTCAGTCTCCACCACTAGCCTTCAAAAAGTACAATACATTACCTGGGCAGTATAGGCCACAAGAGCAAAGCGAAGTGCATCAGCTCCACACTCCGCAATTCCATTAGGGAAGTCTGCTTTCTGACCAGCCTTTGCCTTCTCAATCTCACGGGCATCAAGATTCCCTTGATCGAGCCGCTTGTGCAAATCCTCCAATGTCACACCATTGATAACCTCCAGAGGGTCAATCACATTTCCTAACGACTTCGACATTTTCCTTCCGTGTGCATCCCTAACCATAGCATGCAAAAACACCTGCATGGAGAGTTACAGGTGTTATAGACGGCTCACTTTGCTGCCTTACAAAACAAACAAAATTCAAGTGCAGGTTCTTTGTCAAACACGAGATTTATCAGCATCCAACTTATGTTCCTGATGATAAAAGATAATTAGTCACTACTTTGTCAGCAGCTGCGATAGATCCTCACCACAGATCACCTAGATGGCTGACAAATGGATAGCACCACCTGCACTACATGAAACAGAAAATACACATATAGAATGCTTGAAGCAAGACAACATATCCACAAACCATCCTGGAACCTTGCAGGTTATGGGACAAAATGATTGCAATAAGTTCAAGTAGAAGAGTTGCACCTGCTTGAAAGGGCATACACCTGTAAGCTTCATGCCCAACATCACCATGCGGGCAACCCAAAAGAACAAGATATCATGCCCTGTTTCCAACAAGGCTGTGGGATAAAACGCCTGTAAGTCTGGTGTATTCTCAGGCCACCCCATCACAGAAAATGGGAATAATCCAGATGAGAACCATGTATCGAGAACATCGGGATCTTGGTCTAACTTGAACTTCTTCCCTGGGAATTTCTCTTTTGCTATGTTCTCCGCTTCAGCAATATTGCGTGCTACCACCCAATGATCAGGGTAAGCACCCATCTCAGTCCTGACATCATCTTCTGCAGTTGCATACCACGCTGGTATGCGATGTCCCCACCAAAGTTGCCGCGATATGCACCAATCTCGGATGTTCTCAAGCCATCTGCACTCATGAAAACAACAGCAGTTGAACTGCCAAGCGTTCTTACTCCATAATAATCAAATGATCAACATGTCTGATCTGGCATGCCAAGGTTCAAAGTCTCAAGCAGTGCACCAGTAGAGAAGCAAACCAAACATCCACTTTTAAAAATCCACAAAATCCAGTGGCAGCTCTTCCAAATTATTTGATATACATGGATATCAGATAATGGAGTGGTCCTCTGAGCTGGACACTGTCAAGCCATATTAAAAGATTGAGTGAGGATACAAGATCTTCAGAACGTATTATTTCAAGTGTACTGTAGCATATTAGAATATTTCAGACCTGAACCACGTATCTTTAAACTGAGGTGGTACAATCTCCAGCCGACCATCACGCACTGCATCACACGCCTCCTTTGCCATGTCTTGGCAGTTTACATACCTGACATAACCAAGTCCCAGAAAGAGAGCTATTGAGTTTCATAATGATATTATCAAGTTTAAAACAAGGCCAAAAACAGAAGAAATCTGTATACTGACAACAACTGCATTCAGAGTAAAGGTTTTCAAGATTATCAAACAAAAGATTCATCACAGGCCATACCACTGAGGTTTGATCATAGGCTCTATCACATCATCACTTCTTGAGCACACTCCCAACCTCATAGCATTATCAGCCACACCCCTGAACAGGCCCTGTGATCCAATATCCAACATAGGACTTACTTTTAAAAGCACAACTTTGCAAAATCAGTCACTCAAATTCTTAACCATCCATCAATAAAACAAAATAAAGCCTTCAATCTTGAATAATATTTAAAATCACAGGATAGATAGGATCACAACAGTGATGTCTAAGGATGCATTTTTTTTTTTAAAAAAGGTACACACACAAAGATTTTCTTGATAACAAGGATGGGATTCAGCAACTGATAAAATCTCCATTTTAAGTACCTTAGCTTCTAGATCTTTCACCACAGCTACACGAACATCAAAACGTTTCATCCCCGTGTAAGGCTTGCCACCATTGCTGTTGATCAATCCATCATCCGTAAAAATGTTGATGAATTCAAGATTATGCCGCTTTCCAACCTCAAAATCATTGGGGTCATGTGCAGGGGTAATCTGCAAGAATGAATACATCAGATTTCACTACATAAGAAACTCTTCGATCCATTTGAGTACCTGATTGATTAATATTATAACCTGGGCAACTATCCAAACAGAATCCTCAAAATTCAAGACCTTCCACTCACCGTAGTAGCAGGAACCTCAGTATGTAAACTAGAAATACATCTGGTATTAAGAACAAAGTACTACATTCTTCACAATGGAGGAACTACAAGAGAATACAGAGATTCTGACCTTCACAGCTCCAGTTCCAAACTCCATATCCACCAGTACATCATCACAGATGATAGGAATTTTGCGGTTTTGGAATGGGTGGATTACAAATTTCCCATGGAGATGTGTGTATCTTGGGTCCTTAGGGTGCACAGCTACTGCTGTATCCCCAAGCATAGTTTCTGGCCTTGTAGTCGCTACTACGATTTCACCCTCACCTCCCTCAAGAGGATAAGCAAATGAGGTGATTGCCCCAAACTCCACAGGATTACTGTACCCTGGTACTCGCCTCAATGTTCGTCCTTTAAGTTCAACATAGTCCACCTGTAGTTTCATATTTATTAAGTGTAGAAATAATATGGAATTGTGGTCAGATTTGCAAACATCCAACTTTCACAAATGATCTAGGAATGTTTCTCAATGATGTTCCAATTTAGGGTTTAGGGTTCTGATTTCCACAAATAACTCACTCGTAAGGATTTGACCTCAACACTTCCTACTATATAAGATTATTAATGATTATATAATAACCACTTCCTGCTTTCTAAGTTGTAATTTCGTTAGAGCCCCACATTCATATACATGCTGTTATTCTTGACCTTTCCAGTTTATAGAAAGTTACATTACCTCAATGTCCGAGATAGCAGTCCTCAGAACACAATCCCAGTTGCCAAGCCGATTATCTCTGATCCAACAATTCAGTAAAAAGGATCAGTGCAAACAACAATTGAGCACAAACTCAATTAACAGTAGATATGCCAGTGGCGATCTTGATGGCTACTCCATTGTGTTGTATCAAATGTCAACTAAACCAGAACCCCACCCCAAATGCACAATTTCAAGACTGAGATCCCCTGAGCAAAAGAAAAGAAATTGCTGTATGGTCAGAATTGTTTTTACAAACTTGTGCTAAAACAGGAAATACATTAGAAAATAAAACAACCTGTAGATAAGGCCTTCCTTATTGAGCCTTACAAATGCTTCTATCACTGCCTTTGTGCGTGTTTCATCCATTGTAAAGCACTGCAACAACCATTCCACAATGTAACTGTAAAGCAGTGATAGGTCCTCGTCATACTGCATACAGTATTCAGCAAACACAAAGATCAAGCATCAAACTGAGATAGTTCTTCATACCTCCCGAGACCAGTCAAGAGATGCTCCAAGGCGGCGATACTGCTTACATATTTGTCCACCATACTGGTCTTTCCACTTGTACACCTGAAAACAATGAAATGCCATTCAGCAGAAATTCATCAAATTGGATAGAGGTCTCCATGCATGTGATAGAATAATCACTAAACACAACTTTTACATGCCAAACAATGAACACGGTTATAGAACCAAGCACTAGATAACCTTGTAGTCTATAATGAGGGGATATTGAAAAAAACTGTATTGAATGTAAATGTGAACTAGAATGCACTCAATCTAGCCACTAGAGGATATCAGTGCCATTGCGACACCTAATGGAATCTTGAATCTAGTGATACCTGCACACCTACAACTGCCAAGTGGTAGAATTTACCTACAGAAATGCATGCATCTTACAAAACAAGTCTAGAGTTTTACCTCAGCTACAAACTTCTCACGACCAACATCATGTCGGGTTTGGTGCCTCTCCTTGAAGATCTTTTTCTCCACCACAACCTATATATCAATCACCTCGTAAGCACTTAATATATTTTCTGTTGTTTGTAATCATCATCAAGTCCATTTGCAGGATAAATCTCACACTCTTCCGATTTGCAAATAGCAAAAATCACCTGGGTAGCAATACCCGCATGATCAACACCAGGCACCCAGAGGGTGTTGTAACCACTCATTCGCCGCCATCTCACAACAGTGTCCTGTAAACAGACAGGCGCACACTGTTCATAAATTTCTCCGCATGATGAACATTGCATACAAAGTAGAGAATTCAGGAATGAAACCACCATTGCCACACAAAATCCTTGGCAAATCCTTGTCACGTACCTCTACTGCCCCTGTTAGACCGTGACCAATATGAAGCGCTCCGGTTACATTGGGAGGAGGTACCACCTGTTCATTCAAACAATCCCATTACAGTGTTTCAGTGATGATTCTTCACTCGGGGATGTGTAATGACAAAATTACTCCATCCAAGTCAGAACCAGGGCGGCCAGAATCCAGACCAAACCTTCAATTTGGTCAAACTTACAATTACAAAGGGAGGTTTCTTGCTATGAGGATCCGCAACAAAGTGCCCTGATTTCTCCCACCATTCATACCACCTGTCCACCACAGACACAATTCCTGTCAATTTTTGGAGCCTCAAACAGCCCACAAATGACGACGCAGTAAAACCAAATGCAGTAACCTGCTGACAGCAATCTCCAGAAACCCTTACGATGCTTCCACAGCACTGGGATTGTAGGTCTTCGCCATCTCCGGCGCCAATTTCTTCTTCTGTCCCACAGGTGTGGGAGGATCCACAGAATCAGCCTCATCTTCAGCTGCTGCTGCTGCTTTCTTAGCCTTCTGGTCTGCCTTCTTGGAAGGCTGCGTCGGAGCCTTGGCAGCTTCAGCCTTTTGGGCCGCCTTCAATTTCTTTAGCTCCTTTTCTCTGGCCTTCTCCTCCTTCTTCGCCTTTTTCTCATCCAAAATTGCACCTTCGGCAGTTGCCATCCCCACAGTAGTCTCTCCTGTTGTCTGTCCTACTGGACAACATAGAAGACAAATCCCATAAGTGGACATATCATCAAGATATCCATGGGTGACCACATGCTGTGACATTGCCGATCCAGATTGCAACCCAAATCTCAAACCTCAATACAGGAGGATTGGGGTCTTGTATTGCAGAACCCTAAATTGCGTAAATAATCTGATGTGAAAAAGGAAGAAGAGGTAGAAGAAGTAAGGTCAGAGTGGCTCAGAATATTAAGGTGAAGCAGCCCGAATGGTCTTGTGATACATCCAAGAATGCCATTCTTTCACAGCAGGCAGCGAA